>OY720634.1:42173496-43373496 GCA_963169105.1 Ceriagrion tenellum
CTTAACCCCTTAAGTGGGGTAAGCGACTATAGTCGCAAAGGAAATTCGCTCCCCAGGTGGGGAGCGCGACTATAGTCGCGCGCCGCGTACCAATGAGTTTCCTGGTGGGAAGGGCAACTATAGTCGTCTCTTGGGATATTTTATGTTTCTATGATGTACTATGTAATGCAATTGTCATATTTCTTCACTCTAGCAACGTTTATTTTCATTTTTATGTTGGAGAATAAATTCAGAACATCTTATATTTTGGAGTCATTTTCCGATTAAAATTTTTCCCGTTTGAAGTTGTTTCTCGCCGCACATGCGTTCAGTATTCATTTATCACTAAAAACTTAAGTTGAATCTACGAAGGGGCTATTTTTTAAGCTGCTTTTAATGTTTTTTTTACGAATGAAAGATTTAAAAAAGACGTTTTGGCCATGATAAAAGTTTCGCTATTCAAGAAATATGTTTTTCTAACTTTACTTTTTGCGTATTCGACGGCATAATGGTTTAGACTTAAGATATTCGACATATTCTTGAAATATTCATTGCTCACTTATTGATTAGCGCTTTTTTGTTATCACTTTGTTTTGTTTTACTTACCGTATTCTCACGATAAATTTTTAAGTGCCCCGTCATTCTTTGGCGCGCTCGGAATAAGTTGCTACGTAATTTATCTCAGCTAACAAACCAGTAAACATTCGTAATGCACATATTTCAATATTTTAGCGCAGTTTGTTGCTTTTAATACTTTGAGTATATATTGTACAATGAAAACCACGTTAATCACGTAAACACTCATGTTCAATTTTATTTTAAATGCTTTTTTTAAATATGGATAGAAGAAAAACTCGCAACTGGAAACTTCTATTTACCCAAAAAAGATCCCAAAACATTACCTACGAAATGTAAGGTCAATGTAAGCTACACAGCACTGATATTTGAAGGAGAGCGCTATGGAAAGACCTTGGTACTCACTCCCACCACATCCCTTGATTCTTATCTGGGTGCCCACTGCTATACTACCACAGCCTTCGCTTTCTTTGTTTCGAGAGGAAGGGTATGTTTCAGGAGGTGTAAAGCAGAGACCTGCAGGGGAGGGATGGATCAGAGAGAGAGAATGATAAAGATTATTTTCTTTCAGTGGGAGAGGAGTGCTAAGAGCTTTAGTGCCAGTACTTTAGATGGGAGGACAAATGACTGTCTTCTTGCCGGTCGACCGCCGCTTCGGCTTCTCGGGATTTGCTCACGAAAACTTTCTGCTGCTCCTTTCCCCTTGTCTGCGAAGGGGTTTCAACCCTCTTGCTCTGTTGTTTCCCGGAACCCCCTCCCCTGAATTTTGGCGTGCGTCGCCATAGAGGCAACATCGGCAGGGCACGGTCGGGCATGAACGGGGGTTGTCATCACGCAGACGGTCGCGATAACGGGTATAGGCAATAAACAGAGGCGGGCGAGAGTAGCTTGGATTTCCCGACCGTTAGCGGGTCTCTTGTGTGAACTGGTGCAAGGACTTATGCACGTGTCTGCTTGGAAATTCCTTCCCCTCATCCCCAAATATATTATAGGAAAGGAAATACTATGGTTTGCGTCCGCATTCTCTTTGCTTGGACGTAGTCTAAATAAGAATAAAGAAATAAGAATTTTCTCTAAGGTTTGGCGTTTTTCTTAGAGGGCGAGGGTAACCGATTTTTTCATATATTGTCACAGGCAATAAGGCTTTCGGCTTTCAAGCAAGGTTTTGTTTGTGGGCAATTGGGCCACCTAGGAATTATCCCGTTGCCGTTGGCCCTGCCCACGATTGTAAAACACTCTTTCGCACTTGGGAGGCCAGAAGACCCTAACATGTGGGCAAGGGTTTTTCCGGTTTATCCCTCTCCAAAATTTTAAGTTCATTGGTTATGTCGTTTTCTTAGCCAGTCTGTATTTTTCCTTGGTGGTGAGCAGTCACATGAGATACGTTCCTTAGCCGTGAAAATTTATTCATATAGCTTTGGTGAAAAACTTTGAGTATGGCTAAAAAAAGATTAGCAGAAACTGATATCGCGGAAATGTTAGATCTGAGTGGTGAAAGTGAAGACAGTGATGCGAGTGAGGAGGAGATTTTAGTATCCACCGAAGGAGTTGCTGGTCCAAGCACCGTCGATCCTGCTATCAGAAGGAAGGCAGTGGAGCTGCATGAATCTTCTAGCAGTGGGTCACAAGAGGAGAGCAGCGATGAGGAGGAACTTTTTTTCATTCGGAGACGTCGATTTCTGAGTGGACTGAAAACGGTGGACCTCGGCCAAGATTCCAGGCAAAGTATACTCCAGGCTTGACTCGTGAACTTTTGTGTAAAAAAAACCCTATTGATCTTTTCGAACACTTTTTTGACGAAAGTATTTGTGACAAAATTGCCGCACAGACTAACTTGTACGCAAGTCAGCAAATAGAGGCAAAAATTAGGAGGCGACAGATGAAAAGAAGAAGTCGGGAGAAGGACTGGGTGGATACTGACAAAGAGGAGTTGAAGTTATTTTTTGGTATCCTTCTTTTACAAGGAATTATTCAGAAACCAAAATTAGGGCATTACTTTTCGAGAAATAAGCTCCTTGCTACTCCTATATTTCACGAGATGATTAGCGAGAAGCGATATTTTCTGCTGCTCAAATTTTTACACTTTGCGAATAATGAGGATTATGTCCCAGAAGGTCCAGTTTCCGCAAAGCTGTATAAGATAAAGCCTATTATGGACCATCTTGTGGAAAAATTTCGTGAGAGCTATATTCCCGATAGACTGCTATCTGTAGATGAAAGCCTTCTGCTGTGGAAAGGGCGCCTTGGATGGAAGGTCTACATACCGAAAAAACGTTCAAGGTTTGGTATGGAATCATATAATTTATGCGACTCAAAAACCGGGTACGTATGGAATATGCTCATGTACACAGGAAGAGACACACAACTCGTTGAAACAGTTGAAGGCGTTGACGTGTCAGGTTTCACTAGACCTTCGAGATTGGTCCTCAGTCTTGCCAAAGATTTGCTGAATCAAGGCTATACTATTGGGATTAACAATTATTTTAGTAGCCCCGAGCTATTTGACTTTTTAGTCAGATTTGAGACCGATGCAATCGGGACCGTGCGAAAGGATAGAAAAAACCTCCCGCAAAGTGTAATGCAGAAAAAGCTGAAAAAAGGGGAGGTAGTTGCGGCTTATCGTGGAAAACTAATGGCAATGAAATGGCGGGACAAAAGGGACGTGTGCATATTGAGCAGTTTACATGACGACACAATGGTGAATGTTCCAAGCAGAGGACAGGGAACTAAGATAAAACCGCAGGCGTGCGTTGATTATAATGATACGATGGGAGGAGTGGATTTGTCCGATCAATGCATCGTAACATACAGTGCCGCGTGAAAGAGACTAAAAAAGTATTATCAAAAGATATTTAGGCACCTGTTAGACGTAGCAGTGTTCAATGCTTTTGTAATTTACAAAAAACAAGGCGGAAGTTTCTCGCAACTTGATTTCCGAATGGACCTAATTGAGAAACTGTTCTTAAAATACGGGAAATCCGCAGCAGAGAAAGATGAACAAGTAAGGGAAAGAAGGGCAACAAGTGAAACCCCAGGAAGACTCGTAGGGCGACATTTCCCTGATTACAATCCACCTACAGGGAAGAGGAAACACGGTGTTAGACGATGTGTTGTGTGCCTTGCAAAAAGACAAAGGAAGGAAACAATTTTCGTGTGTAAAGAGTGTGATGCTCCTCTCTGTGCGGCGCCATGTTTTAAAAATTATCACACCAAAATCAACTACCAATAATGTGTTTTTGTTAAAAAACCATTAAAATATTGTTTGTTCAAGAACCCATCAACTCCTAGGACAATGAACTCAATTGCAATTTATGAATGAAAAATTATTGATAGGGTAGAATAAAAGTTAATATTTTTAGTCATAGTTGTAAGCATTTTGTAAAAGTGTCCATCAAAACATTGTAAAATATATTTCGATATCTCTCGTGCAATTTTTCTGTCAGTGCCAATTCATATTTTGAATAATGCCAGTTGGAGCCTTGTAAGACGCCATCATAATTTGTAGAACGTTTTTAAATGCAGTTATATTGAAATACTTGAAAATTGATCATTTTTACATAAAAATTATCCATAAATGGCTAGTTAATAATTTAAAATTAATACTAACAAAAATCAGCACCATCTTTACTATCAAAAAGGGGAAATGATTATTTCCATGAAAAAGAAATTATTTTTTTACATAGTTTTAAGCATTGTAACATTGTAATTTATAAACAATTGTAAAATATATTTCGCAAAATTTATTGCAAATCATTGTAAAATATATTTCGATATCTCTCGTGCAATTTTTCTGTCAGTGCCAATTCATATTTTGAATAATGCCAGTTGGAGCCTTGTAAGACGCCATCATAATTTGTAGAACGTTTTTAAATGCAGTTATATTGAAATACTTGAAAATTGATCATTTTTACATAAAAATTATCCATAAATGGCTAGTTAATAATTTAAAATTAATACTAACAAAAATCAGCACCATCTTTACTATCAAAAAGGGGAAATGATTATTTCTATGAAAAAGAAATTATTTTTTTTACATAGTTTTAAGCATTGTAACATTGTAATTTATAAACAATTGTACAATATAAACATTTTCTGATCCTGTCATGGAAATATTGTTGAAAAGAAGCCTCAATAATCATAAAGAGTTAGAACTATGTTTTTCAGTCTTTTTGCGAGTGTGGCCCCAAAGTTACATGAATTTTTATAACATTTAAACCTAAAATAATTTTATTACTTTTATTTATTTTGTTTGGAAGTTTTAAAAATTTTGTAGCAATTTGTTGTAATATATTTGTGGAAATTTTCATACAAATTACTACAGCTAAATAAATTACATCATACATTAAAAATATGACCGAATGCTAGCAAATGTCAATAATTTCAAAGCAATTATAATAGTATAAATATTGATATGTTAAAAATTGTACGAACATATTGTGTATTTCATTGCCTATTTTAATAAAAAATGCAATAACAAGGTTTATTTATCCATTATATATGTCAAGTATGCCTACATCGGGGTTTTCCATCAATATCTCTCAATTTACCAATATCTAAACAAGGAAAAATGCGTTAAAAATGAAAAAAAAATTGTTAAACAAATTCAAGGTAAAAACCTTTGATTTATGTTTTAGGGGCCATGTAAAAACATAAAAATAGGTTTTTGTCCCATTAAAATCCATGGATTTGCTCCCCACCAGCTGAAGGTTAAGGAAAAAATCCGTCCCCAGCTAAGGGGTTAATACACAGATATATAATAGGCACAAAAGTAAAGCAAAATTTTTTACACACTATTGTTGTGGAACCTAAAACCTGACTCAGAATTTACCATAATGGTTTTCCAGCAGTAGTTTTGCAAATATAGGGCTTTTCTGGAATTCAACCCCCGTGGTTGATGAGAGAAACCTGCATTCATGATGACTGTGCCGAATTACACCAAGATTTCTAGGTTAAAAACTTGGTCCTTGCTGGTTGCTTATGCTGTGTTAAGACACATTAAATCTAATCCATTACTTATCAAATTTACAACCATAACATACGATTCCAAATTCTTGGAATAATATTTCTGACTGCTTCGAGGAATAAAGCACTGACATCATGCTTTAGAGAAACGAGTCTTTCCTCATCATCAGCCTCAAGCCCCAAAAATAAAGCTCAACCGATAAAATATTGAAATAGACCTACATACGAATATTACCATCAATATGATCTAATTTTACAATATTTTGACCAATAATGAGCTTTTATGCTCTTATAATTAATATCCAAAGGCTAAAGTCATAGGTTTGATTACAAATAATAATAACTTTTTAACTCACCACTTTATGTTTTTTTTACTTTTTTTCAAAAGTCACTAGGACCATGGCTTGGAATAATAGCGGAATGCCCCAGACATGAAATCTGTATTTCTGTAGCAAAAAATAGCAATTAGAATACTTTCAAATGTCCTCATCTCAGGAACGCTATCGCTCATTGCTTATAAAACTGACAAATTTAACTACTTATAGCATGTATACAGAGTCTTGATATGTATACGTAAAAGGAAACCTTTATCTCTTTCCTATGAGATGTGTAACTCACCACTACAGCACTAGATAAAATAATCTCATCACCCTTAATCAATGCAGGTTACCTAAAACCCAATGTTCTCTGCCTAATTCAGGCATCAGACTATTTAATCAGTTCAGCCAGAAAGACTAAATTGGCTAAATTCAAGAACATGATAAACTCCTGGTATGTCTTACAGCATTACATTCTGAGGACAAGTTTTTTTTTTAACTCTAACTACTTCAGATATTCAATTCTGACATGTTTGGAAAACTGTGATTGTGTGTAATTTTTTTGTAAATTTATGTACACCTCTACTCAGGGGCGATCCCAGGAATTTCGGGGGGGTGGGGGGGGGAGACTACCATTAAATTATGGCAATTTTCAGTCATCTTAAAAAAACTATAAAACTGTTACATCATCCAAATATATAACACCATTTATAACTCAAGAACGGCTGGACCGATTTCTATGATCTTTAATTAGTTGGATTTGTCGCCGCCCCGAATAGCTGAATAACTATTAAAACATCGGAAAAATTCACGAAAAAAATTTATGAAGAAAATTCATTTTCTCATACATTTTGTATGGAAAGGCTTATTTGATGATATCTCGAGAACAGATTGACTGATTTCGATGAATGTTTTTTTGTTCATCTTGGCCTCGAGGAGTTTTCTCACGCATTGGAAAAGTAATAAAATCACAAAAAATTTAAATCCATATACAACGCCATCTCTGATACATGACAAACAAAACACGGACAAAAATGAACATGGCATTGTATGCTGGTTCCGGTCATGCCAGTAGATGGCATTGTGTGCATTATCATTTGACAGCTGATTCAGTTGCGCGGTCCTTTCATTGCATACCATTGAGCTTGCTGTGCAGACGTGCACCACGATTTATCAGCATTTTTTTCGAGTTCTCCCCAATTTTCATTCATATATGATTTCAAATTTTCCTGGCGTATTGTATTAGCGAAGTTCTCTCGGGCTTCACACCAGGTTACACAGTGTTTAACTGCCAATGTTTCTGTGGCTCAGTCCGTCACCGTCTTCAGGCCACAAACTGACATTTTATGATCTTTTATTTTAACTCTTTGGTGAGTCTATCCCAATATTTAGATGTTATGTGGAGTAATTGCGTCTTTTCGAAATGAAAGTGATAGTCATATGCTATGTTCCACTACCACTGATTTTTCCAGATAGAAGAGCCTAATACAGCTCCTGTGTTCCTTTACTCTCTTCTCAATTGTGCGGCCAGTTTCTCCAATCTACACTTTACCGCACTCACACGGGATGTGGTAGACTCCTGATGTGTGTCTTTTACCCTCATGAGCTGGCTTCGTTTTTTCCTCGGTGGTAAATGGATAGTGCAAATGTTGTGCCTGTTCAGTATCCTACATATTTTTCCCTATTCCGATGAAATATACGGGATACAGGCATTTGCAATCGGTTTCTTACGATCATCAACAGTCTGTCCAGGAATCAGGAATGAACTGAGGGCAGGTCTTCATGTAGACACTCCGTGGCAATTGCAGTTTGTTTTCAGAGCCCGTTGAATTGCTCCCTTACTGTAGCCATTTCGGCGGATGGTCCTCTAGCTTCACACCTGGTTAAACAGTGAGTTACATGGTGTGTAACCTGGTGTGAACCCCGAGAAAACTTCATTAAAATTAATTTTATTTGTTTTCGACCATTATTGCATTTGAATTTGATTCAATTAATTCTCTTCAAACGTTGCTAGAAGGATACCAAACGGCTCATTCAGCGATGAAACTGCCGTAAAACTTCAAACGACTGAAAAACCTACATGCAACATTGCGAAACACTCAGCAATGGCCAAAGGTTTGGTAGCAAGTAAAATCATCATCTGGGATGAATGCACAATGGTGCACAAACGCGCATTGGAAGAACTCAATCGAACTATGAAAGATCTGCACAATGACTCAAGATGTTTTGGAGGCGCAATGATTCTACTGTCTGGCGATTTCCGTCAAACACTACCAGTCATTCCAAGATCGACCTCTGCTGATGAAATAAATGCTTGCCTCAAATCATCGACTCTGTGGCGCTATATGAAGAAACTTCAGCTGACGACAAACATGCGAGTTGCATCGCTAAATGATCCATCTGCCGAATATTTCTCCAAGCAATTCCTGACTATCGGTAATGGTCGTGTTCCTGTCAATGAATTGAACAGATTAATTTCGTTTCCGCCAAATTTTTGCAATTTCATCTCAACAAAGGACGAGCTCATCAACAAAGTGTTCCTGAACATCATTGCTAACAACAAAAATTACAATTGGTTGAGTGAACGAGCAATTCTTGCGGCAATGAACAAAGATGTGGATCACTTAATCTTACATATCGTTGGTCCACTGCATTCCTTAAAATATATCGACTGTGTAACAAATGAAGACGAAGCAACCAACTATCCAACTGAATTTTTAAACTCATTGGATGCCAGGCTTGCCACCGTACAATTTACAATTGAAGTTTGGCTCGGTAATCATCATGCTTTGAAATCTGATCCAACCAAAACTATGCAACGGAACACGTTTGGGGGTGAGAAAACTCATGGGCTATGTGATTTACGTGACGATAATCAAAGGAAAGTTCAAATGTGAGGAAGTTCTCATTCCAAGAATTCCGATGATCCCAACCGATATGCCATTCAAGTTAAAACAAATTCAATTTCCGATTTGTCTTGCATTCGCCATGACGATCAATAAATCACAAGGTTAATCCTTAGGTGTTTGTGGCCTGAATCTAGAAAGTGAATGCTTCTCTCACCGTCAATTGTACGTAGTATGTTCATGTGTCGGCAAACCATCCGCATTGTTCGTTCTCGCACCTGACAACAAAACGAAAATTGTCGTACATCACAAGGTGTTTCAAAGAAAGGAATCGGCCCGAAGGCAACCCATCCAGCAAGTAGGTTAACAGAATGTAGTGCAACAATGCTACGCGAATCATTTTGATTCGCTTCAATAAAGCAAATGCTTGCTGCCACGTAAATTACATTCATTTCAATGTAATTATAATACATTTCATTTTGATTTTTGTACATTTATTGAACTTAATTCATTTGGAGTATTCATTTTATCTTAATAAAAAACTGATTTTTATTCAGCTAATGAGTGCACACAACATTTATTGATTCTGAGGCGGTATGAAGTTCGCCGGGTCAGCTAGTTATATCTATAAAACAATGAGCATAATAATAACTTTACTTTTCAGATCAGTGATCGAAGTGTTTAATATTGTATTTGATAACTACGTCTAGTTGTTAAAATTGTTTTATAAAAACCCAAAATTTTCGGGGAGTTGGGAGGGGGTGGGGGAAATGTATCCCCCCTGGGATCGCCCCTGCCTCTACTTTTTTCTTAATGACATCAATGTATTTTCTGAATACTTTTGACCAAAAAAAACATTTTTATGCACCTTAAAAATTCTTTTTTAAGCAATGAAGTGTCCATGTTTTTACTGCCACCTACATTCTGCAATACTGACGATTTTCCTGCAGCAAACATGAAAAAAACTATTCCCCAAGAACAGCATAACCCAAAGTTTAAACCCAAGGCATCTATGAATTAACAGGGGACAATACCTAATCGGAGCATAGTAGAGCAGTATTCACAGCGGAAGCAACCCCTGTGAAAGAAGCATCCCTCAGCACTCAGCCTCTCCATAAGATAAACTCGTTTTCCACAGAAATGGCATGTTTCTGATCCACCTTGAGGAACAACCACCAGAGCACCACGGGAATTCTGGAAATAAAATTTGAAAAATTATAATACACCTTCTTGAGAAAGAACAAAGATAAAATAGAGTGCTGATTATCCATTGCTTGATTAGCCAATCATTGAATTATCTGACAGTTCTGCACAAACCCCCTCCTCAATAATAATAATATTTATTACGCAGCAACACAGCTCTGCGGGTGTTGTATTCCCAACTTCAACATCATTATGGCATCGACGAAGTACATGTGCTGTCCTAAGTCCCTGGAGATATTGAGTCCATCGTGGAGAACAACAAAATAAAAATCTGGTGGAATTACTCATTCCCCACCACCAGGCGAAGTTGGAGGCGAACAAGCCTGACATCGTTCTCCTCGACCACCTATCGCGTTCCATTGAGTTTTCGGCTCCGGCTGATACAAACTTGGACGCGAAAGAGGCGGAAAAACGGACAAAATATGAAGACCTGCTGTTCGAACTTCGGCAGATGTACCTAGGACACTCTGTAAAACTAGTAGTCCCAGTCATAGGTGTGCTCGGTGGAATCAAGGGCTCGCTGATACAGAGCATCAAGTGTATTCCTGCTTGCATGGCACAGGCAGAATCACTTGCATGAATCCATGAATCATTGCTTAGTGATTGCACGACCTAGGCGAATGAATTTATATGACTTCTGTGGCTGTTTCACATCAGCTAAGTTTATTTCAGTGATATAAATGATTTAAAATGTCTAATTCTTCAGAAAAAATGACATTCGTAAGCAAAGAGGAGGTGACTATCATCATCTGCTTAGGTTTGGGGTAGTGAATGACCTTGTCTAATTTACTTAGAGAATGGGCTGAGCAAGCAAGTACTGACAAAAAAAAATGATGTTGCAAGTGAAGAAAGTGATGGAAGTCCTGAGCATAGCCAAGTGACTATGGATCCCACGGAGTTTAATGATGGGTTACAATTAGTGGTGTGATTAGGATTTGAGGCTTTGATACTCGAATCTTATCTAATCCTTGGATTTGAGATTTGACCAAATTCTTCCAAAAAAGATTAAAACATCTTCAAATATGGTTGTGCGGGTTACATATTCAGTAATTTGCAGTAAACTCTGCATTGTCAGTCATAAAATTGTTTGATTTCTCACCTCAGAATTCATCATATCAATACCATTGTACTTCTAAAGTACTATTGGGGTGAATTTCATTACACCACAAAATGTACATCAAAATTTTCTTACATCTTACCACTCATGCATATACATATATTTGTGGGATATTTAGCATAAATGGGGCAGCCAGTTAATTAAGGCAAAATGCACCGATCCTGATGTGTCCCAGTTAACCAGAATCTACTGTAATTTGTCACAAAATGCATGAAAGACTTTGAGAAAGTATACCCTTAAATCAAAGGCCACAATTATCACATAATCGAACAAGTCGATAATTTTCGATTAGACTTCCCTATCCATTACCAAGGATAATTGGCACTCTAGGGAACATAAATCCATTTCAATGGTAAAAATGGTAGAGTAGTGAAAAGTTCAAAGTTTCACACTCCATATTCAATTCTTTAAAGATGTTCATGTAAGGATAATTTTCACAATGCCAGCTTAATTGCAAATCTGGTTACATTATCAGGCTGTACTCATGTTTTTTAAACAGGAATACAAAGAAATGACAGAAACAAGAACAAAGTACCACATCTCAACATAAACAAGACCTCAGCATGCACGAGCTGCATTTGAGATTGCATTAGCTGATAAAAGGATTTCCAAGCCCCCAAGCAAACAATCCCCATTCAACGAGGAACTGGTTGGACTAGATGGTTTTATGAGAGATTGAAAAATCTCCTATTCAATTTTTCTCAGCAAAATAGTACCCAGGCCAGTGTCAAGTTGCAACAGGCGCATTACAAGGAAGTTAAAGGCTTATTTAATCATAATAATAAAAGTTGCTCAGGAACCTTAAATTCCAGGCAAACAACACAATCTAAAGCAAAATTAGTTGTTAAGACCTAAATTTTAGGAAAATAATTTGAACAGGAAACTACAACTTAAAAGTTACAGCATAAAATGCAACAACACTCACAGATTTTTGAAGGGGTACAGCTCCTGGTTCAGCACCTCCCTCCTCTACTTTGGCATCTGAATCATCTTTTGGTTTAGATGAGAACTGTTCTGCCATGGCAGACACCTTATTGGCACCACGAGGTCCAGTGGGTTCCAGAGCTAATCCTTCCTTTATCTTCCTGTCATAGTGCTTCAGGGATCGGTCAATATCAGCATACTTATCTTGGGTCTCCTGCTCAGCTGCCCTGCCCATTAGTTTACGTTCCACAGCTGCAAACTGTACAATGGTAATTACAATCATTAATTTGATAACATACTGAAATATTTTCCAGAATTTTTACATTTCTGCCATTCAAGTTTTGAGTATAATCAATGGAGTACAAAATGAATAATTTAAAATTCATGATAGAAAAAGAGCGAAAGAATACATTTTGAAAAGTTTTGCAGCATAAAATTCAAATTAAATTGCACACGGAGGTATGGAATTCATCATTAAATAAAGCCATTCACCTGGTCTGAGATCCAAACCCAGGCTCCTCAAATTTGGGTTAAGTTATTTAAACAATCTTGCTACTCAGGATTGCTTCAAATACTTGAACCAAATCCTGGAGGGATCTAGGTTCAAATTCCAGTCCGCACAATAATGTGATTGGAAGAGATTTAAGCTTAACAGTAAAAATTATGATAAAATGAAAATATGATCCTTGATATGTAGTTGTGTAAAGCTTTGTCTTTCACATATGTCCATGTCATAAAACCTAATACCTTCACATCACATACTACCAATGTATAACACCAGCTCACCCATAAAAATATCAACAAAAGGTACCAATATACGTTCTCACTCACAAGATATAACGTCTCATGATTTTTCCAGCACAACACTGAGTGAAATACTAATCATTTGATTTGCTGATTGTACTTATTAAATGATTATTTGACAAGTGATTTTAATTTTCTAATATACATGACCTACAAATTCACACAGAATTACCTGAGTTTTGACTAAGAATACCTACTTCTATGATTATTCCAAATTTGACATGAAATTCTTTGGACAGGGAAGTGGGATCTGCTTTAGGGGCAAAAATAATAATTTAAATAAGTAGAGCTTTAGAGGGTAGAAACAGTATAGACCTGCCCCCAGGGCTTCCTTTGCAAGAATTCTAAATATTGGGGGTAATTATCGATAGGTATACCCTCCAATTTCTGACTGCACAACCATTACTACCACTACTAAAGGCTGAATATATGTTAATCAGAGATAAAATTATCACCTTAAGTCCATAAATGCCATTCATTCATTGGTTTATAAATCCTAGGGTTGGTCGATTGCAGCCCTCCACCCTTCCCTATCTAATGCTAGTTCCTTCACCTCCTGGATCTCTTCATAAGTACCTTCCTCTTTATTTGATCAATGAACTTATTCCTTGGTCTTCCTCTGGGGACTATTCCCTCTATTTTGCCTTCAATCATGTTCTTCACAAATCCATTGTGTCTCAGGGTGTATCCAATCCATCTTGTTCTTATTTTCTGTATGGTGTTCCATAAGGTCCTTTCCTCTTCTACTCTTCTGTACACTTCATCATTTCTTATTTTGTCCATCCATTTTATCTTCAGCATCGACATCCAGCACCAGATTTAAAGGCTTCTATTCTTTTCTGGTCAGCGTTTCCGATGATCCATGCTTATCATCCATAGAGTGCTATGCTCCAAACGAATGTTTTCACATACTGTTTCCTGGTTTATAGTCCTATCTTCTCTGAGTAGAGCAGTTGTCTTTTTCCCATGAACTCCTTAGCTTGGACTATTCTCTGCTTGATGTCCATTGTACTTCTTCCACCCCACATGATGGTGCTTCCAAGAAAGGAGAAGGAATCCACCTGATATAATTTCTCTCCTCTCAGGAGGACCTCTACATCCAGCTTCTCTCTTCTGCATACCAGGATTTTAGTCTTCTTCTTACTTATTTTCATGCTGTATTCCTGGAGAACTTGGTCCATTACATTTAGTGACCTTTAAAGATCATCATGATTTCCCGGTATGACTGCAATATCACCTGCAAAGCGGAGCATATTTATTTCTTCACTGTTCATCTTAACTCTGCTCAGTCTAATTTCTTGTGCTACTCTTATGGCCTCCTCCAAGTGCATGTTGAACAGTGCTGGTGAGAGGTTGCATCCTTGTCTTACTCCTTTGTTAATTTTAGAACCCATCTGACTTCCGTCTCTCATTTGCATTGTGACAACTTGCTTCCTGTATATTTGGTTGACAATTTTTCTGTTGTCGTAATCCATTCTGAGTTTTTCGAGCAGTCTGAACATCTCGTTCCACTCAGCATTGTCGAAGGTTCTCTCCAGGTCCGCAAATGCACATACAATGGCTTGTTCACATGCATCATTTTCTCCACTATTTCTCTCAGGCTGAGTATGGCCTCCCTGGTACCCCTGTTCTTCCTAAATCCACACTGGTTTTCTGAGAGGTATTCTTCAATCTTTATTTCCATTCTTCAGCTTATTATTTGTGTAAGTATTTTGGATGCATACAACACTATACTCAAGGTTCGGTGCTCCTCACATCCCTTAGTCCTTTTCTTCAGTATTGTTATCATTACACTTCTTTGAAAATCTTCTGGAAGTGTTCCGCTTCGATAGCTATTTCTGATTATCTTGTATAAGTTATCCTTGGTTTTACTTAAGAGCGCTTTGATGATTTCTCCATTGATGTTGTCCTCTCCAGGTACTTTGCTTTTCTTGGAGTCTTCTACTGCTCTATCGAATTCGCTCCTCAGTATGATTGGGCCTCGATTTTCCTCTTCAACCTCACTCTTGTCCTTTATTAGGTTTTCTTCCAACGGCGTCGGCCCTTGGTAGAGTTCTTTCATATATTGCTTCCCTCTATTCGCAATGTTTTCAACCTCTGTCAATATTTTCCCATTCGCATCTCTGATATTGTCAGTTCTTGTTTTCTTCTCTCTGAAGTGTTTCTTCACTAGTTTGTATGCTGTTTCAGTGTTTCCTTTCTTCATGTTCTCGTTGACTTCCTCACAGCAGCTTTCAATCCAATCCCCCCTAGCCTTCTTGCATTCTCTATTGACTTGATTCCTTAGCTTCTTGAAGAGGGTTGCCTCTCCTTTGTTTCTGGGGTTCTTGTATTTTCTTCTTTCTTCTGTTAGGTAGTTTACTAATCTCTGTAATTATCCATGGCGTCTTCATGTTGGCCATCTTACTTACCAGTTGCTTCTCTGCTACTTCTGTGACTGCCATAAATGCCAACGGGAGGATATTGTAATATTGATAAAATGTTGCAACCACCCAGGGATTGAAGATTTAATCTGATATTTCTGGTCATCCAATTAGATCTACCACTGCATTATCACAAATAATCAACCCGTACTATATTTGGTAGCTTACCTTATCCTGGAATTTCTCCTGGTTCCATTTGGGCACCCTTTCTGATTTTTTTAACAAATCAGCATTTGCACCTTTTCCCATTTTATTCTCCTCCATTTTCCTCTCTATCTGACGTACATTCCAATCACTTTTCTCTATTTTACCTGAAAATACACCAAATATCATATGACTTTAAGACAATGCCTAAATATTACACCTGACAAAATTACAAACAATGAACTTGGGATTTGCAATCAATGAGAGGCATGCTGTGATGGAAAACAAGTCATACTAGATGTCAAAACCAAATTAACTCCAATGAGGGGCATCCAAAAAGTAATTTTCCCTTATCATAATACATATGTACAAGTGATACTGGCAGTTACTGCATGCATGGAATTTAAGTTGGGATGTACCATCAGTACTTGTTCAGTAGAGTACCAATTATCAGATGTCCAATAAACTAACTGCTGAAGTATCATATAATCATCCCACAAGAACCCTCTCCCCACTCTTTCTTCCTGTCCCCCTTTCCTCCCTACCTCTCCACCACCTACCGCTTTTATTCACACTGGCTGCCAGAAGCTGTGTTCAAGTCTACAAAATTGCTACATTTTGCTTAAGCACAAGGTTTTCCTGCAGCAAGCTTTTCTCAACTAGAATGGAATTAACTAGACGACAGATTTGCATAATAGAATCTCATGAATCACCCCTCACAAGCTCTTTGCCAGTGTTTGCACCACCTGGACAAGCAAGCTTATATTACTTCTGCCACTGATTTGTACTTACTTTGTTTCCCTCCACAATATAATTGAAATAAAATGTCTAATTCTTTAGGAAAGAGGAAGCGCTTCATGTTAGACATTTCTGATAAGTTGAAGATGATTGAAAGGGCATCCAATGGAGATCAATGCTCATATAAGAGCAGAGAAAGTGTCACTGAATTGGGGTGGTCAATGACCATGACTTGTTTACTTTGAGTGCAGTGAGTGAGCACCAAGATACAGCACTTAGAACTCCAGAGGAGCAACCACTATTCGCTACAGAAGAAACATGAGCCTAGGTCAGCGATAGCTAGGGGTGGAGGAATTGGACTCTAATGCAGAGCTGTGGTCATGCAAGGGCACATTAGCTAACTTGATGTGAGTTTAAAAAAGAAATTGAGCCAATTTTGCCTAATGGCATAGTCAGATTCCTCACAATGAGTGTATTACATTGCAACCATGAATTTTAACTCTTACTTATGGGCAAATATCACAAGTTTAGCTGTAGCCATACACATCAGCTACCTAGGCACGAGTCTCAGAAGTTCAAAAAAGTGAGAAGCAAACTATACAAATTAGCAACATCAGATTCCTCACAATCAGTGAAATTCGTGGCGATCATGAATTTTAATTCTTACTCATGGTAAAATATCACAAGTAGGTAGGTAAAAATAGAACTCATGGCATGTCTCAAAATACTTTCACCACTGGATGTTCCATGAATTGAGGGAGGGTATTTATTGCACCCAACCAAGAGACATCAATTTTATGTAAAAATCTATCTAAAAAATCTAAACATCAAGCTGAAAAAATGTTTTGTAAAGTAAATATGTACAAGGAACAATTGCAAATAAACAAAATTATTTGCTAGGAATGCAAGTATTTCATCACAATATGCATGAAAGACTTTGAGAAAGCATGGCGCTGAAACCAAGGCCACAAATACTACACGCATCGTCTTGTAAATTTACCCTTAACAATAACCAATTTCAACAATGAACTGGCCACCATAAAATCAATTGCAGTTTCTAATGGCTACAGCGTTAACACGGTAACAAAAATTTTAAAGAAAAAATTAAAAACCAAAGCTATTTCACAGCTATCCTCTCTTTCTCCCGTGTGTGATAAGCCTAGGTAATGGTGTCGATTATTGTTTGTGGGTGATCTTTCTAATAAGCTTGCTCGTAAATTTCCGAAAGATAAATTCAATGTTTCCATGTATAATCCTATCACCCTGGAAAAAATTCTATGCTGTAATAAGATAAAATTGATCCCCTCCTTCAATCTGGCATTTATAAAATAAATTGTGACTCTTGTAATAAATATTACGTCGGCCAGACAGGTAGAAACTTCCACATCAGAACTAATGAACACAAAAGGTGTTGGAAAAACTATGATGAAACATCTCTTTTAGCCAAGCACCTGTTACAAACTTCTCATTCCTGCAGATTCCAACCTGAAATTCTCCACTTTGAAAGTAAAGGTACTAGATTGGACGTTTTAGAATCCCTGGAAATTATTCAGTCAGATGTGGATGTTCTTTTAAATGAACAAGTGTTTGTAACCCATTCTCCTCTCCTCAAGATTCCCCTTCCTAAAAGAAACAGCCAAACTCCCACTCACCCTCCCCCCAACCTACTCCCCCCCTCCCCTTGATGGTTTTCCCATCCACCTTTACCGGGCGGTGCCCACCTTATCCCTTCCTTTTCATACCCCCTTTCCTAATTACCCTCAGATGCATTCTTCCCCTTCCTTTCCCTAGCGCCACTTCCCCACGCTCTAATGGCATGCCTATTCCCTACCTCCTTTTTCACCCCCCCTTTTGCTGTTTCTTGGCCTTTCCCTCCGGTTTGTCCGTTCCCCCCTCCCCTTTCCTCCCTTGGTTTTTCCTGATTCCTCCCAATTTTCTTCCGCCACTACCTCCTCCTTCCCACTCCTCCTCTTGTCTCCTCCCACAACCCCCCCTCCTCTGAAGATATATATATATATATATATATATATATATATATATATATATATATATATATATGTTGTACTCTCTTATTTCTTGTCTTGTACCTGATGATGGCTCTGTGAGCCGAAACGCGTTGTACGCATTAAAACAATTTTGTGGAAAAGTGCAATCGTTTCTCTTAAATTAAAAAATGAACATGAATGTAATATCCATGGCTTTTGAAAAAACCAATTGGCAAATTTTCCCTGCTGATTCAGTAAAATAAACAAATAACATTTGTACTTCACAATTGATGGCAAAACAAAGCTAAGTCTCCATGGCACTCAGCTAGCTACTGACAGCCATTGAACAGGATTTGATCACTGCCACTACCCTAAAACTAAAATTCCATGCATGCAGGAACTATGTATATTGTTCATACTTGGATATGAAAATTAGGGAAGCTTACTTTTTGGATATGTCTAGTACATTTCACTAATGAGGATAAGTCATCAATTTTTCTTCATTGTAAATACATCCACTAATAGCAACACCATAACTTAAGTAAAAGATTACCTATAGCTCGGAGCAAGTCTTTAGGCCTCTTCTCCACAGGAGCATTGCCCTTTAGCTTGTCCTCTATGTTCTTCACTCTACCGCTGAAATCACCATCACTTACACCACCACCACCACCACCCCTACTGCTCCTACCCTTACGAAGTTCTGCTTGAATGCGTGCTTCCCTGTCCTAAAGTGGAAAATATTTGAACAAATACATTTTGGATTAAACCCATATTTGTTTACCACAAGCTAAAAGATACATCAACGAGAGAAACAAACTGAGGTTCCCTATAAAACACAATAAATGCATTATTCAAAAATTTTATTGAATAATATCTAATTGTACTTTTTTAATGAACCCAGATACTAGGCATTAAACACACCATATGAATACATAAAGAAGCAATGAGGATATTTACAGTAAAAAGTTCACTGTGCATGGCTTCATTGAATTTTCAAAAGTTGACTAACATTCATTGATAAAAATTCTTTAGAAATTACAAAATTGAAAATAAATAAATGTACCCTTAAAGATATTATTGGGCTTCGTAAAAAATAGCTCATTGCAATTTCCCAGTTTTTAATTGAAAGAATAATTTTAAGTTTCTCTTTGATAAAAAATATAAAACGAAACATAGTAGCAACAAAAAGCCCATTAGACCTAACATACTATCTCATTATATCAACAGAATCACATTGGTTAGGCAATTAAAAATAATATGACAGAAATTCATGCAGTGTGATAATTGCTACATTGATTACAAATATTCAAAAGAACAAACAATTCTGCAAGGTGATGACTATTAATGTGTAGGCAACCAGTTATTTCATAATATTGCAAAATAATATTCAAATATGGTAAGAACATTATCACAGACTACATTATTACTAGAAATTGTTCTTCTTTTACATTTACTTGCTATACTACCATGTATTTCAGATTAAACACTTATAATGGGAGACACACAGGTACATATGTACTAAGTGAAATCATAGACATAGATTAATAAACTGGGGCAACTCTTTCATTAAAATTGGAGAGAAAATATGTTAGTCACATATGACATAATTAATGACCACATAAATTATCATTAGTCAACACAACAGAACTACTTACAAATTAGTGAATGCTGAACAATAACCATGCTCTTTATGCATGTATTGCAGGGAATTTCTTCAGAAATCCATCATATATAGACATTTTAATTGGTTAATAAGATGAGGACCAATTGAGGGCAGACTAAATCACTACAGTCAAACAAAACCCAAGCTGTGGACTCGCCCTTCTTTCTGGATACAAAATCTTGGTTTCTAAGTCTCGAACACGATCCTCAAAACTAGGAGCAGTCATTCGGTAGAATAAAATGGAGTAATCTTGGAATGGAGAACTTTCTTCATCATCGCTACCAGCAGCACGGAGAGCATTAGCTTGCAACATTGCAAGAGATTTGTGGAAGCGTTGAGTTGCAAGTTGACGCTGATACTGGCGTTTACGTTGACGCTCCAGCCTATTGCGCGCTAATTCTTCTTGCAATTTCATCCGCTCCACACTCTTACCAATTAAACAGAGAAACCACAAAGAATAATATCAAATACCGATAGATCAATTATGGGCAAAATGTGGACCCAATTTTAATTTTTTCAAAGAAGAAAAATTTTTGGCCTTAATGTTTTCCCCCATTTTCCACAGAAAAAAATATCATTACATTTTAATGTCGGTAACTTCCAGTCCAGTCATTTAAGTCTTCAATGAATTGAAAAGAGGATACCAATATGGACTAAAAGACATATCACGATCATGACAGAGAATGGTCCTGGGCTGGGTGTATAAGAAATGCACTTCAATATAAACCACTATCACCGAATGAAGTCTGACCCAAAGATAAACAATTCCTCACAAAACAAAAGAAAGAGGACAGTCTACCAAATTGCAAAAAAAATAAAATTTTTGCAATTAGCATTTGCTGTTGTATTTCAACTCTTAAAATGAATTTTTCACAAAATTTCAACTTTTCACACAATCCTCCGTTATGCCTTAAAACGACAATCCTTCATCTTAATCATTTATCTACAACATGTACATTTGCATCAAATTATGAAAAACAATTGGTATCATTTATATCCTTTGGTGACTATGTTAGTTTACAAGCCCATGATGTTTTCCTGCAAACAAAATTATTACTCCACATTCATTATACTAACTCATCTATTATAAATACCACCACTATAACATAGAAAAAAAGTGAAATCAAAAAATTATCCTGCTATGGGGATAGCATATCAAACAGAGAGGTGGAAATGCTGAAATACTGACAACTTTGAGGGAAAAAATGAATAATGGTTATCATACATAGTTGGACCATCAATTGATAAAGAGACTGAATTAAATCCTTCATTTATCATCAATTAGCCTGGTTTATCACTTAAGTATTTAAGTAGACTATCCTAATGTCTTCTACATAATCAGAAAACTAAAACTTGAACAGTCAATAAGAGTATCTTTTACTTACCAGAGTGCCGAATGTCTTATCACTGCTTCTACGTTTCCTAGGCCTTCTCAGGGATGAAGATGAGGTATCTCCGACTGACCTGTCACCAGATGCAGCAGGAGACACACCAGTTGATGAAGGAGATGAGGGTGCACCACTGCGTTTGATGTAGGGAGCCAAAACTTGTGGAACAGCCTTCCCAGTAGAGGTGGAGACTATTCTAGTGATAAGAGATGCCTTTTGCATATGGGTGAGGTTTCCCAATCTTCGTAGTCTGGCCTGCTGAAGGGCTGCAGCTTCAGCAGCAGCTGCTGCCTCTTCTGCCAGGAAATCCACGTCATCTTGCTGAAAATACATAAAAAATTAAATACACCCTCAGTGGGCAAGGAAATTCAAAACACTTGACACAAGGATTAACAACAGTGACAAGTTGCTCTTGGGTCCACAGAATTTGTTTTCCCAATATTCTCAATTTATTTCATACTCTCAATAAATCTCAATATTTTCACAAATTTCTCACACTTGATGGTATTTTGCATTTCAAGTAACTACTTCATAACCCAGAGATAACGCTTTAAAAATATTCCATGAAAAATAAGTATAGATGAAAAGGGCAATGGTGGACAAAAAAATCATTATAAATTTTTAAACAGTTATGATTTTCGATAAACACAAATAAGAGTTGCATGATATATTTGATGACATGATTTTTCAAATAAAGTTGACCTCTACATTACAAATAGTTCACATTAGGATGGGTAAGCTTTAAGAACAACCCAGTGATGGAAAAGAGTCACTTTGATCAGAAACCAAGGTAAGAATTACATTCATCTTTATAACTTAATAAATAAATTTCAAAAATGGATAGGAAATGCATTCCCATGAATGGAACCATCTTATGTGCATGCACCATCAACCCAGGCATTCTTTTCATATTCAGCCTCAAACTTGAGGGTTGCATAATTTTTGCACTGACTTCCACTGTCAGTTGATATGCAAGAAGTGCACTGGCTGCCATCTTGCTCTTTGTCAGTTGCTGAAAAATGTGGGAAATTTCTAATTTTGGAAGTGTAAATAGCAGGAAGAGTTAGCATTACAAGGGTTCAAAATTATTGGGACCTGAATAAAATGTTGTAAATCAAGGGAAAACATTAATTCTGGGAACGTAACAGTGAAGTTTCACCATATTACATTTTGTGTACCAAGAAAGGTCAGTCCCCTAGTACGATACTATGTATAGAGAAGTACTTAATGTTTGTGCTGATGAAACTTGAGAATTGTAGAGAATAATTCTATGAATTTATAGTTTCTCCACTGAGTAAAGGTGTTGCAACACTCATGACTTTTCCACAAATCATGTTTGAAAAGTAACTGGATACATTTAGAATGTCATGTTCAAAAAATACTTCTGCTACATAACACACCACATACACACTCACCAATTTTGGATGCTTGATGTGAGGAATTTCCCCTCGAAAAGTATCATATACTTGAGAAAGGTAGGTGAGCATAGTCAATTTATCAGGTACATCACATTGCTCCATTTCTAGGCCAGTCATTACCTGGAGAGCAAAATAATAGGTTTCATAAAGGCAACATAATTTCTGGTGGTATTTTACAAATTTTCATGCTTGAAGTCTCACTATATTAAGTCAAAGAAATTGCTAATTCATCAAAAATTCACAAGAAAAATGAAACTAGTAAGAAATTGTATACAAAATACATAACTATATTATTTCTAACTCAATGAATGATAACACGACAACACAAGATACGTAGAGCTAAAATATGAAGTAACTACAGGGAGGATGAAAGTAGAGGATTTCTCACAGGAGGTATTCCCAGCTCCCTCTCTAAGGTGTCAAATGCCAGCTGGTTATTGTGGGCAACTTCCGATGGATTTAAGGAATGAAAATCCAATAGGTCAGGCCGATATCGGTGTATAACAGCACAGAGAGCAAGGCCATCTTTGAATGATCTGGTCATATCGTCCACAGTGACACCATCGTAAAGTGCCACTTGACGCTTGAGCCACTGAAGAAGCATATCTGGATGAACTTGAGTATCTGCAGTAGAGATCAATAAGGCATTCATTAAATATACAGAAATGCTACAGCAATAAACAACTCACTAATGAACTACAAGTCATCTACTGGATTAGTAAGGATTCACATAAGAGTAAAGTGTAATGTATTAGTAACCATGAAATGTGCATGCCATTAGTAAAGAATGAAATTTTCATTAAAACACCATACCATTTGACATGTACAACTTATGAAACAAAAACTCTAAGTGCAATAGAACAAGAATATTTGAGAATGATTCCTGTTTTGGGCTTCATAATGGAGAGGGCAAATTTCATCTTAAGATCTGTGTGGAGCATCAGTAATTCACACCCAAATAACTGTGTACCTGTGTGTGTATGGTGCAAACCTAGTTTCAGGTTGAGGTTATACAGAATGACTTATTCATTCTAGTAGATTGTAACATGATTATTTCCAGTAAATATGTCAATTTCTGTAAATTAGTGCCAAGGTATATCTTTGAAAATTTGAAGGAACTTAATTATGGCACATAGAAAGCAAAGTACCTTAGCAATGACCTTCTCTAACAAAATCTCTAGCTCATATCAATGTATCTGGAAGCAAATCATCCATGAAAGCCAAATTTATCTGCAAAACCCGTAAAAAAATAAATATAAAATCATTCAAACATAACGAATACAATATAACATCACTGGGAAAACCATGAAGAAAGGATACATGTATTCCATGGCTCATCATTGATGAAACCAATGAAATCTTTATATTTTTGTACACCATAGCCAAGTTTAATATTCTGGCCCTAAGATGCACTTTTGTTACTTGAAAATGCAATCTAAAATCAGCCTGTTGAATGGATTCAGAGTAAAGCTTCATTTCCATGCATCTAATTTTGCTTTGCCATCAGAGGTGTACATCCCACTATTTCCACTGCAGACTGCCCAGTGGTAGTGAGTTTCACATAATTCATTTATGGGTTTTAACCACAAAAACTTTCACACAATTACTATTTGGAAGTAAATGATCACATTTTCTGACTATAAATTGTTATTTTAATAGATGCTGATGATATTTTATTCTTTAAATATCTCACTTGAAAAATCATAGTGCATCTCATGGGTTGGTAAATACTGTAAATACCAATTTAAATCAAAAGGCTGAAACATGAAAAAAATTACCACAAGCAAGTAAGAACGCTTTTTGTTCAGTGACATTGATTTATTAATTCAATATCATTGAAACATTAGGAATATTGCCACATCAAAACATGCACATTTATATAACACTCAATTTAGGAATATAGGTATACCAATACAGAAGCCTCTAAATGCCTTAAAATGTGTCATTGTGCATTTTTTAAAGAAATGTAATTATTCAACTACTTCAAATTAGCTACTTGTAAGAGAATACTGTTTAAACTACAGATATCACATCATGTTTGCACCAAAGTTATCACAAAAAGTTTATGCTAATGAAGATTAAGTAATGCAAGAGAGTTATAGATTGTTAGTTCAACTTACAAACTCATGCAACTCTTAGCCTTCTGATAAGAACATTATCACGAACATACTCTTTTTCTGAATGGACCTATTCAATTGTGTTACCTAAGTTTCAACTTGTTCAAAGCAATTGACATGTAAAAAGAATTCCAGAGGTTTCAGCATTTCGCATGCATTTATATTTTTGGAAAAGAGAACACAGTGACCAATAGATTACATGATACTGATAAGATGCAAATTCAATATCTTTCACAAGTGTGCACAAAGAAACAAGTCAATTTGCTGAGACTAACCCTTGACTGCAATATCAAAGATCCCTTTTGTTAATCAGAAGGTTCATCCCAGGATTCAGCAGCTCAAGACCATCGAAAAACAAAAAAGCACATTTGATGAAGACATACACACATCAAAGATCAGAGTTGTACTTTCTGATAGAAAAAAAATATTATTTTCAACAATGTTAATAAAAAATGCTCTCATTTCAGTTAATTTGGAATCACTGCCACAATAATAAAACTTTCAGAAATTCAATTGGTATCTCACCGATGCAGCATGTGATAAAAATTAGTTCTTTCCCAACTCAAAAATGCCAGAACAATCATTAAACAATTTTTTGGAGACTTTCCAAGAAAGGCTAAAAATTTTCACTCTTTCAACACCCTTCATGCTCTATGCAATTACAATGAATACACTTTCCTCTTATTTCTTGTGTTCTGATCATACATTTCAAGCAGATGTATGGTCATACTCGTGGCACAGTACAATTATTTATAGATATTTAATACATCTTGGTAAATTCTCAAATTATCTTGGAATATAAAAATTAAAAGCATTTCTACACATGAACTATTCTCAGGATCTTCACTGTGTAACAAACTAAATAGTAGTCTATGTTTCAATATGTGACTCTTGCAATGTCTTCAATGTTTCTCAATGCCAAAGTTGGAGGTGATGACAGAGTTCCTGACTCAGTAGAGATCCCAAGAAGAGTATGAATCTAATGTACCAGCAGAGTAGTAAATCTTTCAACACTTTTGTGTCTAGTACATTAACCAATATTCATTTCTAGATCCCACTTATTAATGCAATTTCATACAATAATCCATCCCTATCAGTCAATGCGGAGACAGAGGATCAGAAGCTGTGGCAAAAAACCACATGGCATCCCAGTGACTTTGAACCGTATAGTTTGTCTTTTGATCCCATTGTTCATAAGTAGAAAAATGAAATGATAATCTGAAAGATTAGTTTTGCTATCCAGTCATCACATAACAGTATTCAATGCTACTTAAAACAATATGAAATAGATACCATGAAATGGAATGAGGAGCACATTATCCCACACCTAAATTTAACCCTTTGAAAATATAGTAATGCAACCTATTACATGGAAAAAACATGACAATGGGCCTATATCTACAACAACACATCTTAAGTTAGAAATATCAACAGCGACAGATCTGCTTGTGTGTTACCTTTTCCAGCCCACACTCACTGATGGAATATACACGAGACTATCTATGGATATCCACAAGTCTATCTAAGGATATCCACAAGAGTGCAAGAGAGCTTAACCTTAGTCAGGAGAATGCATACTTTTTCCATGGATCAAAGGATTTTTGACAAAACACATAAAAATTAAAATAGGAAAGAGTTGATATGAAAAAATTAAATATAAAACTAAAGAAAATAAAAAAGTGAACGGGCACAAAATAAGGCCACAATATTTAAAGAGGTGCACCAAATTGCAAGGTACACCAAACTGCATCAATTGATGAACCCATGGCATTTAATCCAAAGCAAAATGGTGATTAAATGGCCATACTTCATAGTCTTTGTTCATTTTACATAATAAATATATTGAAAGAAAAATCATTAGGTGAAAATCATGAGGCAAATGATCCTTTAATTTGTGATCTCTCTTGATTAGCCACAAAGCACGCAGCTAAAAGCACATCACCAGGGCATGTACTTCTTTCCCAAATGATTTAATGACGAAAGAAGGTTCTACAAACTCAAAATATCACGGGCGATCAATTTACTAAAATGCCAGATTTTTAGGACAGTTTTTGAATAATTTCCTACCTCCAATTCAACATTCCATTGAATTTATATCCCATCATAAATCACCACATAAGGATGCCCTCAATTCCTCATTCCACATTCCAATTCAACATTCCATTGAATTTATATCCCATCATAAATCACCACATAAGGATGCCCTCAATCATTCGCTTAATTCTTCCTATCTCTTACAATAAACTTTGGACAAAAGATTTCAGAGGAAAAATTACATTATCATAATCAAAGCAGTGAAAGATGAATTGAGAGCTAAATTTATTAGAAATCATTAGAAATTAAAAGAAAATACATGTAATATGAATATGTATATGAATAAGCACTCTTATTAGACCATTCCATGGTATCTCCAATACTTCAATGCCACAACTCTCAGGGTGGGTTTTAAAAACTGAGTTTATTCTAGATGAAGAAGTAAACGAAAGTACACTTTCATAAAAGAAGAATGGAGCATCAGGAATAAATACTGTGCAATGTTTAGTTAATGTTATTTACGTAAAAATACTTAAGTGGCTATACATATGTACAAGTTGACTGATTTTATTTATTCCATCACTTCCATTGGTCGTATCAGGACATTTAATGCATATGTTAATTTGCCTACTTCTGTTTGAACATAAAACAGAAAAACTATGATTTATTCTAAATGAAGCACAAATTTCCAATTTTTGCAGATGCAAGTAATGTTATGTTCATTTAATGCACTGAAGTCTATCAAAGAAAGAACAAATGATTGAGTGGTTCTCTGAGGATATTGATCACTACCTACCGAAATATTGCAATGGAAGAGATGGAGAGAGGATAATGGGAGCCACAAACAAAGAGTCACATTCCATCACACATACCCAAACCAAATGTATACACAAAAACAAACCATTTCTCAAGTATACCATTATGAACTTAACGTTGATGAAACTCACACATTGATTTGAAGAGATTAATGATTACACAGTGTACCACATCAGTAGATGCGAGTGAATGTCATCTGCTGAAATGATTACCCGAAACTAAAAATTCTTCACAATAATGGATAATATTTAATAATTAACCTAACGGCATGTTGTAATCATATCAGAGTGTTACTTGAAAAAAATATGCACACCATGTGAAAAGAAACTTATAAAAACCTTAAATATTAAAATTGGTTGAAAAAATGCACACTTGGATAGCATAGCCAAACCCCCAGTTACATCAGACATTTCACCAAATGGTTAATTTCACTTCAATAATTATAAAAACATACAAGATGTAGGTAGGCCAAAAATGCCCAAGGACCTGTAGACAAAACTGCCATGATTAAACATAGCTCAAAAAAATAGGTTAAGCTCTAATAGTAATAAATATCCACTTGCCTCTTTTTCTCCTCCTTTTTGGATGGTCAGAAGGAAATCCTCCAACAGGACCAACAGGAGGATCAAACGAAAGAGCAGACTTATCATCTGTATCATACAAAGGCCGAACCTAAAATGAAACAAATGTATATTATAAAAAACACAGCACAGGTAATCAATTAAATAATGAGACGACAACTTTTTGCCCTGGGGCCTTAGACATAATCAGGAGAGACAGTTGAACATAGAATGGAGTCAGGGAATCACATAGCAAAGTTCAATGGCTAATAATCAAAACACATATACTTCACCTGATATGGAAGAACTGACTGGGTGTTGAGACTGAGATAGCGAGTATGAGGATCAAGGGTGTAGGCATCAAAGTCTCTAGACATGTTATCAGGAGCAACTTGACCAAGCAGCCTATAAAGTGACTCCCTCTCGGCCAACACTTCCAGAATGGCATATACTGACCTAATGAGTAGCAAACACAGTCAATTTAGAGGTACTTTTCTAAATTATTTTCTCAGAGAAAGAGATTTGGAAAGCCAACTAGCTACCACTGAAAACAACATAAAAATATCTTACATACTTAATTTTTAGAGAAACCATTTGGCACACAGAGGCTCTGAGAGTTAACACAAAGATAGCAATCAAAATTAGCATGTTTAGTTACAGTATCAAATATAATGAAGCTTTAACTATGCTAATAGTCTTTAATGTAAGAAATTAGAATTACTGAAAGGGATGTGAATCACAAATATGCATTTAAAATTGGAGTTTTTTTTACCATGATCATCCAAAGATTTAAAAAACTATTATCACGGGCAAAAAGACAATAGAAAAAATAAATTCTGGCTATTCCACAAATATACACGTAATTTTAAAAAATTTCAGTTGCTAATGATTGATGATAAATGAATTGAATAATGCAATAATTGTAACACACATTATGATAATAGATACTATTCCCTTTCACTGACAAGACAGCTAGAGCCATCACTGAGATCTAGTCCACAGGGGGGCATGACATCTAACACCATCAGAATTTGACAGCCAGAATGATGCATGACGGTTCCTGCAGTCAATGAGCATACATGATAGCTAATCATCAGAGGAAAGGTAGGTATCCCAGGAGAGTGAAAAATATTATGTAAAATGTCTCTGGACAAGACTGCTAATGCTGTACTGTCTGTAAAAGGGTTAGAGGGGGAGAGATAACATTTTATGTGGCCCCATAGAATTTACTGATTGACAAAAAATTTAACTCCATGATTTATAACAACATATTGATAACAATACCACAGTGCCCTCTGGTAGAAAATGCAAAGATACGATGCAAATTGTCACTATTAAATTGTTGATGGACTTCTTTTATCCACCAATTTCAGTCACTCAAGACTTCTTGAATTACATATTTATTGAGGATGTAGATTTTAAAACTTTAATATATGGTATGAGCATAATAGGTTATTATTTAATATGCCAAGATCAAATATGAAGCACCAACCTGGCCAAGAAGGCACAGAGTTCCATCCTGATGATTTTTCAGCAAAATCATAACAATGAAAATCATTATTTTCATCCTTTAACAGGAAATAAGACCAAATTGGGTTAGCATGAATGAAAATTATGGAAAATAAGATACCCATACTTTCCAGTGATAAATTAAAAAAGTACAAGAGGAGTAGAGTATGTTCACAAAATATTCAGGTGGCTTGACTCTTTCTAAGTCCTGAAGCAGTAACAAAAACTTATTAATTCTGTTCTGATCCCTAAACCCTTACTCTCTTCCCATCTCAAGGAGTACCATAATCCTAACCTTCTTTTCCAGCTTACTCTTCAAGCCCAATGGGCAGTAGAAAAATTGGTTGGTTATAAAGGGAGATGGCTAATAACTGAGATCATTCACACCATTTGCACCACTCTTAATGAGAGGTGCCAAGGGGAAAACAGTTTAATGTATCATCCTACAGATGATACATAAAACGGTTTCCCACAATGGTTGAAATGCCCTCCACAGGACACAATGAGCAATTGGGATTTGAATGAAAACTCTCAGTGACATGGATTCAAATATAGACCTTTGGGATAAGAAACTGACAGAAAAATGAATGCCTAATTATTATTTACTATTATTCCTGAACAAATTAGTTTCATATCCCTATTGATATTTCTCTCTACCAGTAACAAATTTAAGTATTCCAGGAGATTCTCTTTGTTCTAAAAATTGAAGTAACAAAGTAAAACTAGTTAATTCTGTAAATCTGGAATTATTGAATACCCAGGATTGAAATAAGGCCATATTCATCCCCACATTTGCATCCAGATAGGATAATCTAAAATGGCTAAATGCCTATTCAAGGGTATACTGAATGGCTACAAAAGCAAGAAGACCTTAGAAATGAGACACCTTAGCTCCTCATATCTCTATTCCTTCTTTCTGCCAGCATAATTATCTCTCTAGCCTTCTCAGTTCCCCGAGGAGGATCCTTACATTTCCTCCGATCAATGACAGGAGACGTTTTGAAGAAGTTTTTTCCTTGCCTTCTCATCCTGTAAAAGATACCTTTGGTACAAGCATCACTCCTACCCAGCTGAACTTTAAAAATCAGTATTGAACACTATTTTACCACATTGGAAGAAATTACTTTCAAAACACCATCTGTCTTGGCTGGATAATCATACCATCCACCAATACAGCTGCTAGTGCTTGAGCAGCAGTGGGTCAAATACTTCAAACCACTTCCTCCCGTTGAACTTCAAAAAGAGAAAACATACAGGGTTTTCTAGATTACCTGGTCGATATAGATTATCCATACAACTTCTTCCCCTCTGCACCTCAAAATTTAATATTTAAACAATAAATGATAAATATATTCTTTGAAACATTGTTGTTCTAAAAATATTATTTAAGGCGCTTTACTTTGCCATTCATTTCTTTTCCTCCTGATATTTGTAATGATTTTCTTCATACGAATTGAATTGCATGATCCATTTTTATCTCCGCCATAATTCCTGTGTTCTGTCAGTTATGTGTTTTTCAATTACATGCTTCAATGTACACATTAGCATGGACAATCGAGAGAAACATCAATACCTACCTCTTGGGGGTCTTATTTGTAGGAGTGGTGACAACTCCACCTTCCTGCTCATTCTCCTTGTTTCCATCCCCATTGGTGACATGCTCATCACCAGACTCAATCATGAGTGGAGTTGGGGTGGCTGGAAGCTGAATTGAGGCTGGACCCAGCTGCCCCCATGATCTCACTGCCCAGCAACCATTCATGGAGCTCAAGAAACCACGTGCACAGCCAGAGCCAGTGGGCCAAAATGGCTGTAGTTAGAAGAGAGAAATTAGAGCAAGAGTGTGATACATAAATCAATTTAACATTTACCTAGAGAAGTTACCAAATGAATATCTATTCAAAATACTCAATAATCATTTCTTCAAAATGAAAATGCTTTTGGATTAATAATAAATGAGCCATGAAACATAAATTAAAATAAAGATTTATTTTTATCTCAAAGAAAGAAGGAAAATTATATTTTTCACCACCATTTTTTTTAAATTGATAAGTAAATGAAGACAAATGCATAAATAAATTCCACAAACTTTTTCCCAAAAACATTTAAATCATTACACCGAAGAAGTAGTCACTAATCATGGAATCTTGGGATTTGTTAAAAACATACCCTATTTATTGCTAAATACATTTCTATTGAAGAAGAAACAAAGGTAGATTACAGAAAATATTCAGGAGAAAAATATTTTACTGTAGGGGAGTTCTGTAGGTACATGCCAAATCACAAGTAAAAAAATGAACTCACTTCAGTTAGGGAGTCTCCGACAAGAAGCATGAGCAAACGATGACCTCGCCTCTCAACAACACGACTAGCATTTTCTGCAGCATACAGTGAGGTGAAGTCAAACATTGCCACATCAGGCTGGTTGTGGTGGTTGATAGCTGGCTCCAAGTGGGGAAGTTTTCCCTCAGTGGCAAAATCAGCAGCTTCACGAGCATAATTCAATAGGGCTTCCCTGTCCACATTCTCAGGGGATAGTAATTTAGCAGTGTTGGCATAGTCCTGAATAAATAGGAGAAAATAAGTGTTACAATGTGCCCAATAATCAAGAGGCCAGGAAGATTAGATGATAGTCTAAAAGTTAGTCTTGCATGGGCTTTGAGGAAATTAAAATGCCGATGCAATAAATGGAATTCACAAGAATATTATAAAAAAGAGGTGAAATAACACTTATGAAATGAGTCACAGCACACTTAGCCTAAACAACATTATGACACTATTATTATGTAATAAAATAATTCCATACCTTATGCATTGTAATAGTGCTCAGTGAACAATGGTATTTTGAAAACTAACACATAGAATAGGCCTTGATTTGACCATAAATAATGGAACACACTTGCAAAATGCTGAAAAGTGATGCCATAAACATGCTAAGTAACTTCAAAGACAAACAAACCTGCAAAATTACTCCCTTAGCTAGAAGACTGTGTTTCTTAGCTGTCATAACAAAATAATGAGTCTCATCCTTGTAATATACAATATTTTCCAGGTCAATCCCCGTGGATGCTCTCATCTCTTGAAAAAACTTTTGCCGGAAAATGAAAGCAACTCCTGAAATTTCCTGTACTCTAGCCTCTGCCTCAGTGTGCTTATTGATGAAATTCACTGTAATTGCTATTGCAAGTTTACCCCGGAATTCTTTTCTCTTAAACCCTGAAAAAGAAAGATATAATCATTTCAAAATTCAAATATTTTATGGCAATTAATTGAAAAAGGCAGTACAGCCATATTTTAAAGATTAATCTGAGAGCACATTTTTAGGAGTAGTTTCAGAATCTCTTTATTCAGATAACTGATTAGGAAACATTGTGGAACATGGAATATAGCCATGGCCAATGCATGCATTCTAGAATTTGCTAAATTATGATTCCTATGCACCACAAGTTTCATAATAAAATTCTGAATTAAGACAAGTAACATTAGGGAGGTGTACATCTGAATATTACAACAAGGTACAACAGCCACTAAGATATGAACTCATAACAACAAAATGATTGGGCACATTAAAAGATGCCTCAAAAATTCAAATGCAAGAAGCCACTTTTTGGTCGAACATTTAAAAATTAGCATTAACAGAAGCTGCCAATCACAGGTTATCCTTTTGGAGGAAGCCATTGTATATATGTCTGGATTTACTGTTATCATTTTTGCCAAGGCATAAAAATTTACATGGTTTATTTTCACCTCACCTCCAGCACTTTACTGAGACTAACACTCACCTTCAAGGGTATTTCTTTTTCCATCGGCACCAACAAGTACATCAAATTCATACTGAGAGACAGGATGGTCAGCTGGTAGCACGTCTGCCCTCCATCCAATCCCTAAAAAATGTTAACAATAAGATATCTCATGATTTTTTAAAGAAAGCAAACAACAGCAGGGCTGATGATAGGAACTGACAAGCAACGGCAGAATGATCTTCAGACTCAAATGTGCCAGAGTTTTGCAGAAAATGCCAGATAATAGTTTTTCATCAACCAAGTATTCCTAAATTAGGGCAATGAAACTAAGAATGACATTAAAACAATTCATTGTCTCTATAAAAAAAATTCTCCTCTTACTCAATAGTATCCTGCTGTGACAATCAAAACACGACAAAAGGTAGAAATTCTGTTAGGAGAATGAATAGTGAATAGAAAACCAACAGCGAGTCAAAAGTAAAAACAGTGAATTGGGACCCAGTATGTTGAACATTTCAGCTGACAAACTTTGGTTTTCAATTGATTAAAATATTAATGACGAACAGTTGAAATAAATATATGCAAGGGAATAAATTATAAAAATAACTGTTATAGATAATAATATTTGGGCAATATTATAGACAACTATTTTGCATAATTAACTGATTCAAGCCATTAATATATCCAACTACCACTCAACCATATTCATATGGATTGGTGATTTAAAAAAAAATAACCCACTACTTTAGAGGGTAAATAGCAGAGGTGGCCAATTCAGGACTCAAAAACAACAGCTGAATTTAAAAGTAAGTACAGGTTGAGGTGAAGAAAAATGATTCACCAAAAAAAGTAGTTCAGGTAGAAATGGTAATCATCACCTTTAAAACATAATATATGCATTAATTTTATAATTGGCAATTATTTTGTATAGGCAATGCTCTGCAATCCTATTTTACACACACAATCATTCATAAACACACTTCCACAGGAAACTTTCACTAATGTGCATCACACATTTTTAACAAAATTCACAAAAAAATACATTTAGCATTAGCTTATTCAAGAAGGTACCAAGGTCCACGCAAGAGCATATTAAGCTTCACTTTAGAATAGTCTTGGCAAGGAACACCTTTTGACATAAAAAGCATACAAAAATCATGCTGGGAAAATTCCACAAGCAGGGGAAGTACTCACGGTCAGATTGGTCCTCTGGTGGAGGCCTGAGCCCCTCAAAGCTAACACCTTCATGTATTTCAACTCCCAAAAGAAGAGCACATTTCAATAATATACATTGTAGCTGGCGAATACCTGTTGAAAAAGAAGACATTATTTAGCTTTCAAGGTTTTTTCAAGTAAAAATTTAAAAATGAGGAATTAAACTTCATCCAAAGAGGGATTTCACAGTTCTTTGATTTTCTGGAAGAAATTGACTTTGAAAAGTTTTTCATCTTTTAACTCAGGATAGGATCAACAGTGATCAGAAGGATAGTTGATATAGATATCCGTAATATCACATAAAACTGGAAAAAATATGCAGGTACAAACTTATTTTTAAACTATTTCCTTTGTCCAGCAATAAATCATAAAATTAACCATAAGGTTCAATGAAATGATTCATATTGTAAGGCTGAGTAAAAATAAGTGATATTCATACAAATATGCCTAAAAAGAGGTACACCAGAAGTGTTTCAGTACTCACTTATGTGGTCAATGGAACCAGCACAGAATTTCCCGAAGAATTTCTTTGCTCCCAATGCTCGAAGATCATGGATAACAAAGGGCCATAAGTGTAGCACATTGTTTCGGGAAATTCGATCGCGCTTCTCTACAACCACCACTTTGGCACCTAGTAACTGAGCTTCAATGGCAGTGCGTAATCCACAGGGCCCAGCACCAATTACAAACATCCTTGTGTTAGGGCACATCCTTCCACGGGAATAGCACTTGTGAGATGCTCGTTTATCAAACTTTGCCCAAATGGCCTCTGCCTTCCATGATCTTAATCTTCCCTAAATGGTAAGAAGATTAAACATAAGTATGAGGGATCACTTTTCAAAAATTTAAAAATACAATTTTTTGAAAACATATAGTATTTCTCATGACTCAAATGCATAAAATATTTTCTCCACACTCTCAATTTGGTGAGTTTCTTTAACCACATTTGAATTACCAATATTTTGCCAATTTCATCATGGAAAACACCACTTTTCCAACAATTCAGGGTGGCTCTAAAATACTACAGAAATCCTTATTTTGAGGCTTGGGAGTTAGAAAAAAATATGCTCTTCTCAGGATCAACTTAAGACAGGATCCTCCACACAAGAGTGGTTTGAAATGAAATTTAACACTGGAAAGGTGAGGAAGTATTCTTTAAAGAGAAAGAAACTCTGAATTGTTTCAATGAATAGTACAAGAGTCCATTAATTTTAATTGGTTGAGTCTAAAATGGTTGAACTTATGTAAAATTATGTAGCAAACTGCTTTATGCTAAGAGTCCAGGATAATTTAGAGAATTTGATGAAAAGAATTTGTGCTCAAAGTTACAGTTGCATTCTCTTACCCTGATTTTTGGATAAAACTGAGGAAAATTGGTGGGCTTGATTCGTAGGAGATCACAGAGATGGCGATGCAGCGAGAGGATTGTGCGTAGGGTATTAGCAGCACAAAATCGGTCGAAGACTTCAGAGGCTAAAGCCAGCACCTCCTTCGAAAGCCCTCCACCTCCAGCATCGGCCACCATTGCATCATTGCCACCCCCTGCCATTACCCGTCGATCAGCCATGCTCCCCTCTCTAGAACCAACCAAGAGAGAAGACTGGATCGTACTAGCCCCTCAGGGAGGCACCTCTATTACTCCTGGAAAATAATAATACACAAATTTAAAGAAATATATGTCTATATAAAATCATCTTATTTGAACATATATTGAACAAGAAAGGAACATAACTTTCTAATTTGAAAATTTTTCCTTTAATCACCAATCATCACCCAGGAAAAACATCAATTTTTCAATACCTAGGTGTTTCCAAGTCTTTGACGCAATTGCATAATTTTGAGCATTGGAGAGACTGAGCTCTACCTTCAGTTCACTATAGTCATGATGAATTTTATTTTCATTAAAGGACGGATACTTTTCAGCAATGACTTACTCAGTTTCTTTCATCAATAAAAAGTAATTGTGTGGAAAAAATAAGTTATAGTGATACACTATTTAATTACACAATCCAAAATGGTGAAATAAGGAAAAGAGTAACTTTTTGAGTTTTGACAACACAAAGTGAGATGGGCAGCAATTCTGACTCTGTAATCATACGTAATACAGGCATGGATGAGCATTATCATACATAAGATGCGCCACATGCAAACAAAATTTGAACATATTGACGTTGAATATGAATGAACAATATTTTAAGTTCTTTTCAAGAATTATTTTATGCCAAAGGATGTTAAGATATTTTCAAATGAATAATATTTTAAATAATGTTAAATATAAGGAAAATACGGTTACCTACGGCAAAATGTGATGTGACACCCTGTGTCGCCAGAAATTTTCAGGTGGTTTGCGGGCAGCCTATTTTAAAATATTTTTGTACATTCATAAACACCAAATGACCACATATTTCTTTTACTTAATTCACACTTATAATAACACATTTAAGTGCATTTTTGGACACTTCAAAAAGCCAATTTATATGTACGCCCAGGCCTCACATAAAAACCTTGTCTAGTGCAAACATTCTCACTTTTTACTGTTCAGTTTAGGAAAGCATACCCGGGTCATTAAGAAGTATCTTCCTTAAGGAAAAAAACAAGTCTTCTAAAACCAGGTTAAATAAAAATTTGGGCAATAAAATCTTTTGGATGACAAAAATTGTAGTTCACTAGAAAAACAATAGTTCAGTAGAAAAAATGGTTCATTAAAAAAACCGGTTCAGTAAAAAACACCGGTTCAGGAGAAAACACCAGTTCAGGAGAAAATACCAGTTCAGTAGAAAACACCGGTTCAGATGAAAACACCTATTCAGAAGAAAACTCCAGTTCAGAAGGAAAAACCGATTCAGTAGAAAAAGCCAGTTCAATCTATTAAACCAGTGCACTGCTGTCGCAAATGGTTTTTTTCTGAACCGAGAACTGGTTCAGTATTTCCTGTACCACCTAGCCCAAGGCCAATAGGTCCCTAAGACATGAGGGAATATTAGGAATCATTATAGAGGGCTCCGTTTAGTGTACAAATGTGAGAGACAGACCCAGAATGGAATAAGTCGAACAGATTATAGAGGATATGGGCTGCCACTCCCACTTGGAGTAGAAGAGGCCGGCTCAAGATTGGGCAGAATGGAGTCAGAAAACGACTGCTGCAAACCAATCTACAGATTGTCAACCAGAGAAGAAGAACCATGAAATAATCTAATATGGCTAATCACAAGGCAGCAAAACAAGGGAAAGTTCACAATATATTCCGATTAGAACTCAAGATAACAAGTGATAGTTTACCTAAGCAACTTCAAAATAAACTCAAAACTTGGAAAAAATTTGGCCATATGCTAGTGTTTTCCATCATATTCTGGCATTCTATATACAAAGGTAAGCATTCATACAGTTCCTACCTGAAATAAATGTCCCCCTTTCCATCATCAAGTCACAGCCTCATAGCTTTTAAATACTTTTCTCTTAATACCCCTCATCTATACCTAACTTCATTCAACCTAAAACCCTATTTTCCCTGCCTCTTTCCTTATAATGCAGTAATATTTGCTCTATTAGTCTTTGATATCCCTTTACTACTTAATTTATCCCCAACTGAGTCCATCAACAGACATTCACACCTGGATTCGATGGATAGGTATCAAAAAGTGAATATTGCAAACCCCAGTTATTAGGGAGCAATGACAACGTTCACTTTGGTAAATTCTAAAAATGGAAAAATATTGATTATTACATCCATTCAAGCTATATGAAAGTCTATGAAGTGGGAGCTTCAATCAGTTCCATTTCTCTGGTTTGCTAGTCCATATTTCTTTTATGTTCATTTTCGAGTGCCCCTGAAAAGAGCATCTATGGTCTTTCAATTCAGGTTTTTCAGTAAATTTTACAGTAAACTTCTAACTAACAACAAAATATGTACATACAAGGAATACAAATGCAGGGCTCATGACCCAAAGTTAATGGGGCGAGTACTTTACCCTCCAGATACTTCTTAAATGTGCAACAATTGGTCGATATTTTTCTGGCACTTATCATATCCAGAGTAAAATAAAGATGCCATATTAGTAAAACAACTTCGATCAAAATCCTCACAAATATTAGGATACAGCCCACTCATGACAGATTACCCGAAAATTTCCCGCTGGAAACTGAACTGGGTCTTAGCGGCCCTGACAGAAAAAGTCACGATTATCAATGAAACACACCCATCTGGCACGCATGATTAAGCTAATCCTTTGGTGGCATCACTGCATAGGATCGTTAGATGCTTTAAGCGCCGTCGGATGCAGCACCAAAACCGATTGAGATGAGCAGAATACCGGCGATTAAAACATAAGCCTCTGCATCCACCTAAAATCGAACGCCATGGGAGCACGACTGCACCCATGTGCCACGGCGATCATTTTTCTCACCCCTAATTATAAGTGGGATAGCGTTGCATCACCCATCCACCCACCACCGGCTGCCGCTTCCCTCTTGTCGCCAGTGGCGTCCATCGTGGCGGGGAAGAGATAATAGGGGGAGACAGAGAGTGAGGACGGCGATGGAGTCTATTTGTGCTTGTGTGCGAGGAAGACCAAGGGAGAGAGGGAATGGACGAAGTGGGCGGAGCAGGGTGATTCACGGGACTGGTCTGCATGATACCTTCCTGCCCCCTTCATTTATTCCCCACGCCACCGCTTCCCCCGATAGGTTGCGGGATTCGTGGTGAGGGGCGGGGGGCAGGAAAAGGAGGGAGTTCAACCGCGGGCGTCGCTCGGGCGATGAATGAGGAAGTCCATGAGGGATTTACAGACCCTCGCTCTCCTCCCTTTTTCGATCCTTCGAAATACCAAGCGTCCACCCTCCCAATATTAGTGCTCACGCACGTGTTGGGGGCTCCTGTCTATGGATCTATTTATTTATCAATTGTCGGGTGACTACCACTGTTACAATTCACAGGGAACTTCACATGAATCGATGTACAACTCTGCGCAAGCCACCACAACGGCGAGCGACAGGGAGAATCAGAACATCAGCTATGAAGAGGGGAGGAAATTAGGATACAGAATTTGAGGAGCATATTAAGACCGATCGTACTATATCTAGTTATGGCGTCAGTTACGGTTACACGGCAACGTCTTCCGCACAACTGTGATTCTACCCTCGAGACTAACGTTGAAACCAAGCACTGTACAACCAGTTCCAAAAAAAATATGTGCAGCCATGCCCGGCATGGTGAAAAACTGACCCAGGCAGGATTCGAAACCGCGAACTTATCAGGCGAGGCCTTTTTCCTGTCGCCATTGAAGTTTGGTCCACGCTTTACCGCGGGAATGTTTCCGATACTCTCGAATTCATTCTTCAACCTCCATGACATTTAAACAAAATTTAAACGAATAGAGGTATTATATTTTAAATAAACCACCAGAGAAACTGCTACTAATACATTAAAATCTGCCTGCTCTCCGTGACGATAATTTTAATCAACCTCAGTAAATACACCTTCCACTAATGCAAATATTCACGGTATTATTGAGTAATGCATTCAATTATAAATTCTATACATTCACATTCGTTATTCAAAATTCGTCAATTTAGTGCGTCAAACCATATACGAATGAGATAATAATACTTCGATCGTGAATTTTATGAGTGCCATACATTTTGCTCAATACTTGCGTTCATATCATACATCCAGACTCAATTTCACTCAAACAAGTGAATACTCAGCACAAATTATCTGGATGAAAAATTAATAGAAGCTTGGCAGCTCTTCAATGAGGGATTTTCCCCTGGCCCTAAAATTCATGTAACAAGCACTCATGTCCTCCGAATAAACGACTGGACCACAGACATAAACAATACAATGATCGTTGTGGTACAATAGTTCCCCAGTTCCTCCAGGTAAATATCTGCGAGGACAACATCGGGGGAGAACAGTGGAGAAGGAAGAGCTCGTTCACTGCGTTTATTCTGAGTCAACACTAAGTTGCCAAAGACAATAGCAGAGAGGAATGTAGATGACACGAATTGAAGAAGGGAAGAAGAGGACCAAGGGTGGAAAACATGAAGGCGATGAAAGACACGAAACTGAGGAATAATGAATCGGTAAGTGGGAAATCTCATTACGAACACTAAATGGATACGCAGAGAAAAGAACTACCGAGGATGAATATCGAATTTCGTATCTGGCTGTAGACACCGCACAAACATTTAACATCCGACCTACCATTAGAATTCAGTTCTAAATGACAAAATGTAGGAATATTAAAGTGTTCCAATTTTCGAATGTACTCGTTTTATAAATCAAGGATCAACTTCGTTTCCAAGATTCCAATTCAAATCATCTGATTGTCAATGGTTTAATGGCTGCGATGCAGGCGCGATGACACAACCAATCATTTGAGTTCGCGGTACACAGCAAAACCTAGAAAGTTTCAGTGCATACAAAATTGCTGAAATTCAGCAAAATATCTTAAATTCAGCAAGTTCACGGAAAGACTTCTTCTGTAAAAAGAAACTTGCTGACATTCAGCAAAATGTCTGAATTGAAGTTAGTCTTAGATATCAGCAAACCTATACATTATTTGATTCTAAAAATCTGGATGAAATGTATTTAGTCTCCACAAAAGTAATTATTCCAAACAGAATGCAGGGTAACTGTTTCTTTTTTCATTTTCTTTCAAAAAGTTTTATGAAAATTTGCTAAATTCCAGATTTGCTTAAAATTTAGTACAAGTTCAATTAAGGAAACCTTGCTGAATTTCAGAAAATTTGGGGGGAAATATTTTACAGTGTAGGGAAATATGTCATCTCGAACGTCGATTACCAGAAATTTATACGATGAGAGACAATGCGCGTCATCAATAATCATACAACGGTTGAGAATACATTAAAATAAATTAAAATACAAACTCCAACAAGATATTTTGAAAAACGGCTGAATGTCATTTTCATCTCAGGATGTGTATCAAGAGAAATGAGCGCTACCCTCACAAATCAACCTTCGAGTGAGGAGTGTTTCAAAGAGCATTAAATCTGTAAAGGATAAGATAAATCATTTAAATTCGAGCCTCTGTTGTCTTATGTGACTTCAATTCCTCATAATAATTAAAATTTTTCTAAAGTGTCTACGTCAATACCAAAACAAGCGTTTAAATAGCGTTTAAACCGATGGGAAGGGCAAAGATGTAAACCAGGTCATCAGAACCACATTAACGACAACGGATTAGGGGACCATAAACAAAAACCTCAACGTCAATAGTGTCAATAATGTCAATACGCTATAAAACGAGTATTTTACCAATAGCGATACGCAATAACGGAGCAAAATTCATTCTTAGCCAACGCAAGGACCGAGCCAATACATATATAAATCATGATATTTGTGGAAAATGGAATGCATGAGTTGCAAAAGGTTGTGGAGACGTAACAATGTGGCGCGGACTACTGGGGAGACACGAATTTGTTCTTATAATATTCGTGTTTTTCGGGATAAGAGAATATTAGATCATTAACTACAGCATTCAACAAGAAGGAAAACCGTGATATCCGTACTGCTGGAAGATACACCAAAAACTTTATGAAAGATTTCACAAAAAAATACATTCAATATCTACAAAGAAACTGATTTTTAAGTGTATTTCAATCGGGAAGCACACCTATCACGGGTAAATTATCCGCCACAGCTTATAAAAGGAAAGCACTTTCAGGAACCACGTTTATGCTGTTTGCCATTGCTGACGTATCCAATCACGCTAAACAAAGCATTCACAACACTTTAACTAAGAAGCTTTCAGCTCACAGCACTGAGGCTCACTTACGTTGAAATATCCGCTACCATGGAGAACTTAAATCTGCTTCTTTCTTGGCAAAAATAAACGACGAAATTCCTCACTTCCAGGCGAACGACCCGGAAAACTCCGTCCCTTCGATCGGAGAAGTCACAAATCCGGGTCGATGGTAAAAAAAAAACAAATCCACTGCAGGGAGTACGGGATGCCGTGCAGCACTCCTTTCGGAAGAGGAATCACTTCCGGGGGCGCCAAAGGCGAATGGACGCTCGGACACGCGGGCGGAGGGCGGCGAGAAAGGGGGGAAGATTGGACTCGGAATCCGCGTGACGACTTTTTTACGCCCCGTACTCCCGATGGAAAAGCACCGCCGCTCAACGACGCATCCTCACAGCGGAAGGAGAGCGAATGCACTTGCGTCGGTGCCACGCCAACTCGCCCCACTCAGGGGATGAACTATATCTCATTCCCGCCTTCCTGCCGGGGCAGCCCTCTCTTGGTCTGCCTTGGATCGAGTTCGTGCGCAATGAAAAACACGGCCGTTCACGCACAAGAGGTGCCTCACGCGTTTTGAAACGGCGATGTCGTGATTGCTTCGGCTGCGTCATCAAGCGAACCGAAAAAGAGAGTAACTGCGCACTTTGGGCCAGGACGTTTTTTTACATTCAGGGGTCGGAACTTTAAAGAGGACTGATGTAATCACCGGGAATACGATGAGATTGGGGGAAAAATGCTTTCGAGGACTAAATCATTCCATTAAGATGAAAAAATAGCGAAATTACGAACGGGTAAAGGAGCAATGTCAAAAATTTGAAAATGAAAGAATATTTGGTATTATAAGAATTGACTCGGAAACTAACCGGATCATCGTCGAAGAATACTTTGAGATTGCAGCGAAAACAATTTCTATAACTATACAATTATATTAGTACGATATACGAGAAAACATTAGAGAATAAAGTTCTGAATAAACTACGCCGTCAAAGTAGTCCAGAGAAAATAGGACTGCCGGCTGAAAAGAACGATGGCAAGAAAATAAAATAATACATCCAGAAAATACAATCAGATTCTTTAGAAAATATGGAACACGGAAGTAGAAATGCGACACAGATGGCAACGTTCACTGACCTTCTCAACTACGCACATCCATCGATAAGAGATTACATTAAATAATTCGCAATTCATTCATTCTACGACTGAACTTTCGTAAAACTAAGCGAGATCACATAAAATTACGCACAATGATTCATCATTCTCTGTGCTTCAGGTCCGTCTCCGGTAATAATGTGTCGCGACACTTGAAAGCCAGGCAGCGACCATTTATCTAAAACCCGAATAGGCACTAAAATACTAGACGACGGAGAGAAATGGTGTGAGTCTGTGATAAAAAAGTTTTACGTTCTTTATTTTTTCGATGCTGCCCGTCCGCACGACTCTCTTACACGGTTTCCTCACGTCTTCCCTCCGCCCTGCACCCCGCCCCACTTCGATCCCGCGCCCCACACGGCAGCCCCTGGAACGATGCCCACAATGGGAAGAGACGTGATTCGTGAGGAATGGATGCGGGGGAGAGCGGCCGCGAGAGGGAAGGCGCAGACCTGCTTTACATCGGAGGAGAGACAATTTTTTGGAAGGGTTCCAGTTGGACAAGGGTGCGGTGACCAACTCCTACTGCTCTCTACCTCCCCGAACGGGGGAGAAGAGGCTTCCTCGCGGCCGATATCCTTGACGACGACTCTGGAAACGGCGAGTGGAGGCCGGAAGGGAGAATGACCACGGGAAGCATACTACACGATGCTCGTGGCTACCAGGGATGGGCGGGAATTCTCTCGGAAAACATACAAGCCACAAGCTATCGATTACGTATTTGGAGGTCGGTTTAACACGAAACTCTTAATGGATGTGGCGACGCGGCGGAGCAGAAATAAATTTAAAATCCAAAAGAATATATCGCTAGCCCTATGAGAGTAAAGTTTTTTTTAGAATGAACATGTCGTGAATATTCAGTTATTAACACATTAATTTCGAAGTATGTCACAATACTACAGAATTTTCAAGAGCAACTATTGTAGAGATACAACCCAAGCAGTGGGAATATACCTAAAGGTTATATATTTATTTTTCCTCATAACAGCAAATAAGGCCCTTTACATGATTTTTAGGGGCAGCAGGCGAGCACTTCATCCGCGGGCACTGGGGCCGACAAGGAAAACAGGCTAATAAATTATCAATTTTAATCAGCTACGCCACCCCAGGTCCGAATATAAATATATATATGAACGTTTTGTAGAAGGGAAAGAATTAAGCGCACATATAACGTTTCCAGTCAAGAATATACATCAGCATTACTACTGAAGGGTTAATCATACTTACGCTTGAAGCCTTGCGCTACCAAAGGGTTAATCATAGTTAGCACTTATTAGGGGTAAATTAAGTCACTTTACCAACGTTTAGCTTCCGTGCGTTTGGCCGAATAAATAGGGAAGCGAACACCCTGGAACAAAGACTAAATATTTAACAGCAGTCCTATGCCGGAAGAGATGTGGCCGGTGGGTCTTTCCACGGGTTGGAGAGAAAACCCGCTTACGCTCGCAGACTTATTTACGGTAAGGCATTAATATTTACTTCCTATGAGCGGCCCTGTACGAGATACGCTTCTTACTCGAGTTTGGTTGCAAGGGTGTATTTTTCTGTTATTTTACTGCATCTAATTCTGCAATATTTATCAAAGCGGACACTTAACCCATAACTTGATGGAATAATTGCTAAGCTCAAATGGCGGATTTTAACGATTTTCTTGCAATTACTATCATGAATTCTTGGGCAGTACAAAATTACACATTTATGTAAGGATTTTCTAACGGAAGAATCTCAATTAGTGTCTCCATGAAGGTGAGACTACGATTATTTGAATCGTAGGAAGCACAAGCTGAACGCAGGAAGAGGGAGGATGATTCGCGGTACAATCACCAAAAGCTCAAACCCGGTTTCACAAACGCACACTCATTCTCGACGCATCTTTAAGGCGAGAAATATCCGGAAGGGAGAACCTTCGACCGACGCCGTTGGCGTTCACGGACAAGTTCGACTTGCGAAGTGAACGAGAAAGAGCGTGCCCATTTCTGTGAGGGCCCCGACCCCCAGCCAATCGTGGAAATAAAACGCTTATTCATTTCAATCGGTCATGTAGGGGGGGGGGGGGCGCAGACGATCAAGACGGTCCATGAAGGACAAAGATGACGGTGGATAGATTCAAGTGCCGCCCATCTGGTTCGTCTGTGATATGTGCGCGGAGTCGAACGTCGAGTAGTTTACGCTCGATGGATTCTGGAGGGTCACAAGAGCAGTTTATAGATTGCATCCGGTAATTATCACCTGGTGTTCAACTGGTAAAGGCTGGTTTTGATCAATTACTGCGATTCTCCAATTGCCCTTTCAAGGCTCGCACTTTTTCATCACACATTTCTCCGTTCAGTAATACCTATAATGTTCCAAAAATCTCATAATTCCAACCCTTCTTCTTTAACTGACTGAAACCCATAATTCTCCGTCATCACTCATATTCTACCAACTAAAAAAGTCTTCAGTACCCCTCCCGAGTAATTACCCGCTCCACCAATCCACTTTGCCTCCACCGAATTTCCTTGAGTGACTATTTTCCTTCAAAAACCAGGGCTTCTCAATATGATTAAGTGATTCTTCCCATCTCAATTTGTTTCGAATAAAAAATGGCACTTCAGCAGTCAATTACGATCAAGTCCGCATCGGAATCTTAAAAAATATGCGGATGGCGAACGGTGGTCTCATACATTCGCCAAACAATGAAACTAGCTAGATATGTGCCATTGAGCACAATATTATAGTAAGTAAATATCACTTTTTGGAACCTAAGGCTCAAACTGGAATAAATAATAGAAAAAAGAACCCTAACTGTCGCCATAAAGCGGAAAAACTTAGAAGCTAGATTCACAGCAATCATGTACCAAACAGAGTACATAATAGGAATGCATTTTCGCATCTTAATAAAAGATGGAAAAAACTGACCGACACCACTTTTTCTCTCAATGGCTCGTATATTTCCAACCTGACTCGTCCAAGTATGCTAACACCAGTGATATAGTATAAACCATGTGTTTTTAATTACCCATCAACTACTACAGCAAAGTACAAATACAAATAATTACCAGCCACGGTCATTTTCCATTTCTACACAATAATCTCCAACTTCAATCCTACCCCTTCGTCCATCAGAGCGCGCAATATCCTAGTCATGATTAATTGCTTCCTCGTTGTAACATTTTCTTAGTAACATTAACGTAGTAACAAATATATTCAGTCGTTCATGCTTGTATTCTACCTGTTCCTCCCTTAATTTTACCATTTATTTTCGGACAGTAGTAGATGGAATTTCTGTAATCTCAATGGAGTTAAGCCATTACTAGTTGTGATTTTTTTCTTGGGGTTTCCAACGGGTTAGGTGTTTGGCTTCTGCCTCCGCTTCAATGGCTGATACTACCATCGTCCTCGGACATTTACAGAAACAGCACACAAGGGGATAATCGTGATAGGCGCCGTTCGCTGTCATCGATTGGACACAAAAAATGAACGAGCATATTTCGGCAACAGAAAATAAAAAAATAAATTCATTTGCATCGTGTTCCCTGGGGCGAAAGGGAGCGCTCATTAATGGAAAATATTCACCTCGGTTGAACAACCTCGCGAGGCACAACACCCCCTTTTTAAACGCACGCCGTGGGAAGACTGTCGCGCGCGTGTGAAACGGATACAGAGAAATTCACTACTATCGCAATCCATTAGCTGTCCTCGCTGTTTAGCGCGCAGCGGCTTCAGTTGTGTGAGGCTGGAGGGACGGACTCGCCAAGCGTTCAGAGCAGACGGGATGTGTAACATTGGCGAGCGAAGGGGGAAAAAGAGGGCCGGAGGGAAGAGACGAGTGATGAGACCGACACAATGATGCCGGCTCTGCATGCTGGGCCACACAGGCGGGGAACGACGGCAAAGGGCAGGGCGGGTCCAGGGCAGATTGCCATAATTGCAGTACCATGCCGACAAGAAGGTAGTTATACGGAAATGCCACACAGAGAGCAAAGAACGCAGCCTGTCGACCAGCAGGATTGTATTCGAAACGCATCGAATTCATTCAAGAGTTATTTTGATCGGATTACAACAATAATATTCCGAATACATACGTCTTTTCAGCACTGAAGCATTTCCTTTGGAAAAACTAGTAAATCGGTGCTTCTACTTTCCAAGCCGAGGGGGGAGGTTTGCATAAAGTATCGTAAATTTTGAAAAATCGAAGGAAAACTGATTGTTCAGCCCAAGAAAGTTCTTTCACGATATGTCCATTGCACCACAAAAATGATCTTTAAATAACTTTCAGGTAGAGTCTTCAACAAATATTTTGGGTATGTTGTTTTCAGGAATTGATATATACACACTTAGAATCTTCGGAATCACACTCAAGCTTACAATTCCATTTTTTCTTATTAGGAAAGATATACATTGTAGATTCCCTTGACTCCAACACTTTACTAAAAGTCCCACGATACAACATCTCGAAGGATTTCTCCAATATAATAATCCCCTGATTATATTTACAAGTGATTAATTTCGTCTCCTCTAACTAATATACTCAATGGAATGCGTTAAAGGAGTCATTTCCCATCTAAATTGCACATGATTAGGTTAGTATCAACACTGGCATCCAAAATACACATGTCCTTATAGCATTACTAGTATAATGGATGTAACAATAGTAAAAATTAACACATGATAGTTTAACAAGCTCTGATCATCTAACAACCATTCAAGTTATCAAGTGAGTACAAGATAACTTGAATATGTCCGCTCATTATGCTGCTTTATCCAAGAATAGTTAACTAGGTAGATTGGTGAAAAAAACTCGATCGAAGTTTCTTGCAACGCGCGATTATTTTACCCTTTAGCTAGCACGCCTTTAGTTTTACGAATTAGTTGCGAGATTCTTGTCGTCCACCTCTTGCGGTCTCCGAAGCTAGAAATGAGGTTAATTTTGAATCGGTTCGAAGCCCATGTACATCGACATAATCGAGGATGTGACGTCAAGTTTCGTCACTGCTGAACCTCAGCGGAATCGAAATCATAGCGAATAATCCCCCGGAACCGAATCTCGGTCATTGTAAATGATTAGAGGCTAGTTATGGATAAGTTCCAGGAACTTATTGCACATTCCCTTGAACACCGAAATAACTTGTCTAAGATGAACACATCTTTTACCCAACACCATTTCCGGCTTCAAAACTACGTAGTTTCTGCCCCATCATAGAGGCCAGGTTTCGGCAACCATCCACCACTTTTGCCAAACAATCTCCGCCCCAGCGCGTCCTTCCACTCAAATGCGGCCGCATCACCACATCTCAAGGATGCATGAAAGCATAAATACTCCTCCAGATCTCCTTCATCCACTTTTCACAACCTCTTCCAGTTTCCCGCTGCAACATATATCTCTCTCAAACACGTGTAACAAACTTTTATTTACCCCGAAAGGTAGTTTGAACGAAATATCATTTCACCTAGAAATCAATGAAGTTGTCTCGTTTTAAAGAAAAATACCTCACCCTTCCGAATATATCAAAATATCAACCTCTAACCGCACTACTTTCAGAGATATTTGACGAAAAATACCAGACATTTGACTTGGATAATTGTATATGTATGCACTACAGAGAGACATTATTAAAAAAATGAGTAATTTCTAATTCCTAGATCATGTCAAAAAATTAACAGTGTGTGGTTGATATGTTATATCAACAATTTTTGTAAGCAAATCATATTGTCACCGTAGTAATTCTTTAAGGATAACAGGAAACCTTCTGTTGTGAAGGAGTTTCAAACGTACCGCGCGAAAAAAATGAGTCCAGTTAAAGACTTATGTGGTTATTATTATTTAATTACTTAGAATTTCAGTCCTATTAAAGTATATTATTGCGCCATAAATAATTCAATTTTTATTAATGCTTCCTCCTGCTGCAGAAATTAAAACGTAAGATTGGAATATGGTCTCCATTGTGATTAGGGTTCTATCTTGCTCGAACTATTTTGACTCCCATCTTTCCAATTACTGATGAAAATCGAATTTTTCAGGAGCTTTAGCGTCTGCAAAAGTTTCCTCGACGAGCTGTCATTTAATCCAAATACTCGTCAAAAATCTGTAATTGCTTAGGGGCATGATTATTATTTCTAATATTCTATACTCCCTTCTGAGGATAAATGAGGCCAATTTTAATATTGTGGGTAGACCAGAGAAGCTACAACTCGAGGGACTTCATACACAGTATTTCTCGATGAAAGAGACAATAAGATTCTCACATAAATAACCGAATGCAGGTAATTTTAGGGGTATTTTTTTAATTGCACTCAAAAGATTTACTGAAAAATAACCAGTATTAATTCACGGCCATAAAAATCAACCATAAATTTGCAAAATTCATTTTTACATCCGACTGTTTTACTTCGAGTTTGATATGTGAACTATACTCAAACGGCCAAGGTGATTGATTCTTTCCAAAAATCATACTTTGCGATAACATTGCCAATGCATCAGACTCGAGAGTATACTCGAGTGACATTGTGAAGGCAGGTCTAGAAACAAGGATGACAGACAAAGAGTAGACGAGAGGAATATGATAAGGATACTTCCCAAATCACTTTGAACGCACAAATGAAATGGTACGTGGTCACGCACACAAATCCAATAAATATATGTATACCAAAGTGGAAGAAATACGCCACGAAGAAATCATGACTAGACCACGATTCGACACCGGGCCTATCAATTGCTGATCAGGTGTCCTAGTCAAATACACAACCAAGCAATTTTTGTTCTAAACCACTTTCAGTTTGTATGAGCTCTAAGATGGCTATGAGGTGTGACTGCCTCACTTATCTGACCTGCAATTAGGAAATCCAGATTCGAATCCCGAACAAGCCAAATGATTTTTTTCATGGCGAATTTCATCCCATTTGATATATTTGATTGGATGTATTCACGCAAATAAACGGGAGGTCAGGGCTGGGCACAAAGGGTGAAGAGAGGAGGAAGAGGAAAGCGAAGGACGGTTTGGCGAGGACGAGAAGGCGAAAGAAGAAGAGGAGGGCAACACCCTCTGCCGGCTAATTTAGAAACCCTCGCGAGTTTGCGAATAGAGGAGCCGTGGAGGGGTTGGATAGGAAGCGAGGGTCGGGGAAGTGAAGGCGCGAGAGAGAATAGCGGCGGGGAAATCAAAGCAAGAGGAAAGAGAAGAGGGCATAGAGGAGCAGGGTGACAGCGGACAAGTGCTCCAGAGGCCACTGGAGTGAGACAGAGAGGAGAGGTCGCAGCCCCAGTGATTGGACTGACAGTGCAAGACCTCTAAGACCCAAAATTAGCACAAGCGGGCAGTTTTTCAACACCGCCACGAATTTCCCAACAGTAACTGCGCGCACACTTCCTAGCATGAGTGCACACGAGGGGAGGTAAAGGAGTTGAATACCCACGTCATTTCAAAATTTCTAAACATTAAAAAAAAACCTTGGAATATTACCCCTTTTGAATGAAATTCACAATAGAAAGCATTCGTCCTGTTTAGAATCAAGAGCTCTCGGTCGCTGAAATTGGGAACCACTCCAGTCTCCTGGTTCTTTGAAAATAGTACTTGTAAACACCTACACAGATAGAATAGATAGGGTAATGAAACCAAAGAATTAGATGTAGTATCCAATTCGAACAGATTTTGGGATCCCATACAATCATTATGGTGTGGCAGCCATTTTCGTTGGTTGCCACATCCTATTTAGGTGGATAGTATTCTAACGATATCAGAGAAAACAGAAGTCTAAAAATTCATAAATTTATTCGACCGTTACGCGTCGCGCTTCCTACACGTACCCTATTTACATACACCTCCTCTGTCGATAATGCGAAATTTTAGCCGCTAAATAGGACGTAACCTTAATTATACTCGGTAATCGTACGGAAGAGTGTAATTTCAGTTGTTTGACTCCAACAAAAGCCGCTTCATTTCCATTACAATTTTCCAAGAATTTTTTTCCCATTTAAAATTATGAGTTTTTCTTAACATATTCACCTTTGCGTTCTATCTGCTTTAAACCTGTAGAATTTACCTTCAGAGGGAAAGGCTCCAAGTAGATAGCATAATATCATTGGTTCACTGCCTCAAATCAGCACCACATAATGTCATTGATTCATAGCCTCAAATCAGCAGTGCGCCAATATACATCGTTTATACAGTCTAAATGACCCAAAAAATCAAATTATTACGGACGAGGTGCCCACGCCAAGGCGCCCACGATAGAATCCACGCGAAACAGATCCCATTCCCATGCTTTATTGATCAGCGGTTAATGATTCCAGTTTATTGCTGAATAGCTACCTCTTGGTTGTAAAACATGAGCTAACTGGCTTGATTACTTTATGGACAGGTGATTAGATACTCCTGTTTACGCGAGGGGAAATAAGAATGGGAAATCGGAATCTGAAAGAATAAAGAAGTGAAACAAAGGAATCTCGCACTCATTAATGAACCCAGCCACGCAGAGCCTTAGAACCAGTGCAGTCAGTAGAGCACTTGAATTAAGCCAAAACGATTTGAGTCGAGAAACTCGAAAGAAGAGTCAAGCACGCCGAGTAAACATCGCTGGCGCCTCAGCCATTTCGCATACGCCGACCAAACATGGTGATGGCGTTTAGCGTCCACCAGAGAGTTGGGGGAAATCTCAGAGGATAATGAATCGAGAGCGCGAAAAGCATTTGCCGCTTCTTACTAAGGTAAACAAAATCCCATCACATCATCAAACAGCGGTTTATTACTCTTCTCATTCGGTTTTCTCCGAAAGGATAAGTAAATAACTACAGTCTTAAGTAGAACTTATTATATCTTTAATTGCAAACACGCGACTATTTATACATGAGGTGCCAAAATATGACGACTCACGGTCATCTTGTTGATACTCCGTACCTGATTGTTCTAATAAACGCATTTTTTGACTCGTGCACGAAAGTTAAGACGCTTGATAACGACTGGAGCTACAGATGATATAAGAAGTCCCACAGAAAGAAAAATTAACAGACCAATGATTAGAAAATCAAAAGTAAAGAACAGATATTACAAAAAGCCTTGGAATATCCCCTCAACCATATTCAGCGGAATCACTACGTCCACATGGACATTGATTTTTAGGGCAGGGCTTCAACACCATATTTTACCCTCGAGTGAGATTATTCAGAGTTTCTCCCTTTGAGGTAACAGCTTCAATATATGCGCAGCCAGAAATAATGCGATACATGACGTTCAATAGGGGCCATCCTCAAGGAAATAGCGTAACTCGCATTAGCGTTGCTCTCCATCATTTCCTTCGGAGCAAAGGGGGACGATGCCTAATGGGAAAATTGTTCGACGGCGCGGGAGCTGGGCGGAAGGGAAAAGGACTGAATTTAGGCGGGCAGACGGGGGTTGACGATCTCAACAGGGAGGGTATGGATGCAGTGCACCCTGAGCCACCCTTTAGGGTGAAAAGCGAGTCTATAAGGGAGAGGATGGGGGGAAGGGAGTAGCTACTGGGGCGCGTGGGAACAGGCGGGTCTTCCTTTGATGGGAGGAAAATGTTTTGCCGAGGATCGTTCACGCCGTTGTCCAAATAACGCTTAAAATCCACCCTTTCCTCTTTGGGTCTCGACTTCCACTGAAAGCAAGAATAGAACCAGCAAAGGTCACGAGGAAAATAGCTTATCGCCGTTACTTATGCACATAAGTGACTTTTCTGAAAATGAAAATTGACTTACGCTTATCGTTCAAATTTAGCGTTGTAAAGAAACTCTTACAAATGCTTTGGCAGAGATAATATTTATGACCTGTGTGAACAATAAATTGTGGGTGAATACGCAGAGAGATATCTTTTAAAGCTTCCTCCAATCAAACACTTGGTGGTAGAGTGAGGAACGGTGCCGCTACAGCTAGCACCCATGTGGTGTGGTTATAGGATATTTACAAACATAAAGCTCGTCGACATTGAGGATGATGTTGAGGTAATCATGACCACGAAATTTCAGCTTCTGTATTATAATCTTATGGATAAAATGTCCTTTACTAAGCGCCAAGGCTTTTTTTCACATGATTAGTATGAAAAACAACAAGGCGACAAAAAATACCTTTTTCTAAGGAAATAGAAATGAGGGAAAGCAATGGTAACAGATGCCTCCTCCTCAGCGCGTCTCGCTACATAACCATACTATGGGTTTTTATTTCATCATCACAGGCCACGATTTCTAGGCTTAGTTTTTCGCAGTTCTGTAAATTTTTCTCAAATATTCTCTCCGCTAATAAAACACATCCTCTCAGCATGATAAAATCATTCGACGGGTTGCATGGTCTTCCCATCATTTCCAAATGAAGCCACCATACTGTATACCATACATATTATGCATGAGATACATCGTTACTTACCAACAGGAAGTGAATGCAAACAAATCAACCGCCAATTGAACCAAATCCCGGACACTTTTCAATACTGCAACGCCCTGCGATACAAATGCAGAGAATGCAAAAATATCGCGATAAAAACGGGTTTCATCCACAGTTCATCAATGTGCATAATAACTTACCATTGGCGATACCCTATTCATATGGAATTTACCTTAGCCGTTTCTGATCTCACTTTAGAGGGTAAGATAGGTCAATATATGTTGCGTCATTCTCACAGAGGAAGATTCAAATTGTGAAGTCTTCACTTGGCGGAAGGTCGACATTGGATTAAACAAAACTTTGTGTCTTCCACAGATGTATTATTACAAACAAAACCGGTTTTGGCAGGCCATCATCAGGTACAATGAAGTGTGTTCGGTGTACCTGATGATGGCGTAACTGCCGAAACCGGTTGTGTTTGTAATAATAAATCTGTGGAAGACACCAAGTTTTGTTTAACATACTCACAGAAGAAGTAAGAATGAGTAAACACAAACAATTTTTCAGAGCAAGATTTTCGCCATACCGCATCATTATCACACATATTTCTTAAAATGGCAATCGATATTGGAGGGATATCCACGTCTAAAATTAGCATCGCTGCAGTTTTAATGAATTTTCAACGTTTAATTCCACGCACCAAGTACCTTCCACGTCTCATTCTGAAACCGCACATTCTATCACACAAATCTACAAAGTTCTTAGCGCAGCGAAGCCCTGGCAGTTGTAAACCCCGAGAAATAAAATAAAGGCACATTGTAGCAACTTAAAGATTGGTCAGCATTTCGAATGTTTACTACTCATTTTCCGTTAAGCACCCATACCAGGAATCAAGTTTTCAACGAATTATTTCTTATCGTCGGCCCCTTGAGGACAAATATTATCGGCATTCACACGTCCTAGAAACATATTTCCATGGATTTACGTATCGCCGGTAACGTATCTTTCAGGCAAACGACTTTGGGAATTCGGGTCAACTAGTGTGCGTATATGAACAGGGAAACCCTTTAATAAAGATTAATTACTTTTGTTGAAGCGCGGTTACCATGAACGGTGAGCAATATGAAACAATGAACTGGATTACTGGGAAGAAATCTTTACTAAACATCTCCGGTACATAAGCCAATGAGCATAGATGTGGACAGACTCATGTCCATTGGCACATATTCTTGCGAGCAGGAAATGTATTAAGTAATAACCTTATTTGAACACTTCAACAACAGAAAATAGTGAAACAGTTCTAAAAACTCGAGGAGAAAGTTTACAAAACTCCCATGAAATGGGAACCGTATTTCTTCATAAAAAAACAAACAGCCAAATACTGAGAAACTCTATGATCACTGAGAAGAGCATAAATACTGCATCGTTTTGCAAGAAATGGCAACCATTTCTTGGACATTTAACACAATTATTATGATGCCCAGAAACCAAAAATAATTCCTCATTTATTAAGCAATTTCTCAAGGCCTTATCCTAAAAATAGATAACCGAGCGTTTACTCCACATTGCCTTTTACGATAGGAGCTACTCCATAAAGTAACTTAACAGCCTACCCCTCAAGTAAGACCAAAAAATATCTATGATACTCCAAAATCGTGCTTACCAGCAACAACAGTTAAAAATGTCGGGTAAACTTTGTAAACCCACAGTGGAAACTCAACAAGTTCCTCCAGAACACTTCAGATTTCCACCGCCACCGTCTACTGCAAACCCCAAGTTCAAGCGGTACTAAAATTCCATTTACGAGCATTGCGGTATTCCTGCGTCGATCGAGATTCAACTCCGTTCGTGCTACACACGTAGCTAGCGGACTGCTGTCTGCAGCTGGTACCCGTTTAATACAGCTGCCGAACAAGACTCCACGTAAATTACGGAAATTGTCATTGGGCACGTTTACCATTATTCTTGCGCTAAACAGTTTAACAAATTTTAATTAAACATGGTTTGATAATCTTGATAACAGTTACAAACCACCTGTACTCATCGCAATCCGATGCAACTGTACTTTCGCTTTTAACGCAATTTTTTACTTATTGCTGCTCAACTATCTATTACAAATAATTCTTGGCGGCCATTTCTTAGCAGACTTCCTTCGTTTAATCCTCTCTTAATTGGCAACATTTCTCGCAAATAAGCAGCAAACTTTCTTCCTTCACGTAGTGTTGAATGCCCATTCCTAAATGCCTATTCTTCTTTCCCACAGGGTTAACTCATCTTTCTAATAGCGGGCATAAAATATTCCGATGTTGTTGATTATTTTCCCAACAAACCTAATAGTATACCCACTTTATTTCCTCTGAGAGCTACCTGTGCACTTTACGTCCGACTCCGTTCTTCTCTATCCCTCTTCAAGCCTTTCTCCATGCATCTCCTCAACCACATCTAAAACGTTCTCATCCACTCCACTTCCAGTCATTCCCCCGAGATCAGGTTTCGGAATCATCTTGTGCTCATTACCTTCTGGTCGAAACGCTAAGAGGAAGGAGGCCGTGGCCACCATCGATTTGGGGGAGAGACGATGGGAAGGAAAAGGAGAGAAGTCCGGTTGGAATGACCAGGGGGCTGAAGATGTCGAGAGGAAAGAAAAGGAAGTGGCGCTAGAGTACCTAAGAGGGGGAGTAGAGCGTAAAGGGCAGGCGAGGCACGAGGGATCTTGCCTGGCGGCTTGGAAAGGGCTCCCTCCCCCGTTTCCTTATCCTTTCCCCAAACACACACGGCAGAGCATCCTCCCCGCCTTTTAACGCACCCTTTCGTGAACGAGTGCGGCACGGCAAGGGGCGGCGGAGTGGGCCCTGAACACGTCCAGGGGAGGCCGTGCGTTCGGAGAAGGAGATTCGCAGAGGCGTGGTCGGACAAGGGCGCGCACCCAGACCACCCGACCACACTCCCTACACTCTAAGCCATCGCTCACGGCTCTCAACATGATCCGAGTGGTCTGGGCGCCATGATATCACTGGAAACAGTGAACACCCAAAAACGCAAAATCTACTAGCCACTATTAGGGTAGCTGAAGAATATCTAATTCATGGCAACGAAAAACGGTTGGAGAAGGCAAAAGAGGGGTAAAAAATTCAAAATCTGGTATTGGAGAAAGATGTTGAAGATGAGATGGACGGAAAAGATCATAAACAAGAAGTAGGTATATAATGAAATTATGAAAAACAATAAGGCGCACTATGAGGAGAAAAGAATGCATATGGATTTGCAACATCTATATGTAAAATGAACTCGTAAGGAGCATGACGGAAGGGAACACAGGAGAATCCTAAGACTAAGACAGAAGGATAAATACGCTAGCTAGGTAAAACGCAACTTGAACAGATAACTATCAGACCTTGAAGGAACTGGCACGGGAAGAGTGGAAATGGACTGCAGTCAACCGATATGAATGATGACGATGAATAATGGTTATCTATCCGCAGACTAAGCCCTTAACATCTGAGATCAAAACTGTTTTGTTGCAAATATCACAATTTGCTCATGAAACTTTCATCCATCACTATGAACAGCGAAGAAAGCGTTGAGAATTTCATTTCGGTTTTCATTCATTGAAAAGCAGGCCATCGTGGTCTGATGGTCCCGGGTTTTATTCCCGGTCCAGAAAACGCTAATTCTTCTATTGATTTGCAATTATAATTTTTTTTTCTAAAAGCCGACTTGTGAGTGCAGAGTCGGTAGTTCCTTAGACATTACCAACAGCAATACAACCACAATGATCATTTTGCAAGTTCTCCGTCCGTTTAGGGCTGCAAGAAGAAGATAATATACCTAGAAGGATGATTAACCTTAAGTATTGTGATACCAAGAGACTTAAGGGAAGCGAGTTTAATACTGGGGCGACAATTCCTCATACATAAAGGCACATATATGCAAACAAATCTAAAAAATAAGTATTTATGACATTTGAGAAGCACTAAGTTTATACTATTAAACTACCTCGAATCGAGAATTAACGATTATTTATGCCACAAGTGTATTGTATAGGATCATTTTCAGAAATGTCTTAGCTACATTCTATCATTTTAGAGCATATTTTACACCATGGACTAATCTCTCCTAAGTCCTAGATTAACTTTGGCGATATGTTCACCACATGAGGCCAGAAACACGATCAGCCGGGGAAAAATGAATAATCTTCACGATTCACATAGAATAGGTTAAAAAAGTTTTCGAAAACTAGACAGAGAAGGAAATTCTCAGCGATTTATTTACAGGGATTTTGGACCACCACTCGCCAACAACCGGGGAGGGAGCGAAATCGCTCTCGTTCACTGAAGCGGGAGGAGAAAGCAAATACACAAATGCACAAGCGAGGGGAGATCACGGGTAAGAGAGGGGGAGGTGTTTCAGCAGCAGACACCCTCCCCCCAGCCTTTCCACACCCCGATCCTCTGACAGCCGCGTCACCCGGCAACAGCATGAAGCTTCACCATCGACAAGCCGACTAGCCCCCAAATATTATTCAGAATTCCACCGCAGTGCGTCCGGGATATTTTCACCCACAAGAATCCCCGACGTTTGGGTCGGCTTTTCTAGATGGAAAAATATAAAATCCAAGACGTCTCCGCACAATGATTCATCCGACACCAGCTTGTTTTCACGACCATGGTTGCGTTCAAAGATTGAGTTTTATAATGCTAGATGGTGTACTATTATCGAGCCATGGACATAATTACGCATGAAACTAAAACGTAGGCACAAAGCCGCACAAAAATTTAACGTGGCATAAACGTGAAAATACTTAACTTTAAACTGTAAAAGAACTTTCAAGATAGTTCCAACAAGAGTCCGTATTCCTAGGATAGAAAAAACTATGTCTTCGTGATACATTTGTTTGCCACAAGCCGTCGCAAAGGAGTGAAGCAGGGAGTGGTGAAGAGGAAGGCTATAGGAAACAGGATTTGAGAGGGAAAGCGATGCTTATTGAGGTGTGTTTTGGTCAAATTGGTGCCGTGATTTGCTTTTCTTGTATTCGTGAATAGTTCGCGGGAGGATATAATATCTACTGTCCGTTCGATATTGAATTTCTCCTGTAATGCCACTTTTTTCTGTTCCAAAGATGTAGTTTGGGGGGCAATCATATCCGCCGGGTTGACCTGCAACTAGTGAGACAAAAATATTTTAGCAACCATCGCCTTACGTGTAACAATGGGGTCAAACATGATTATGCTTCAAATACATCTCGTGTGCATAATACGATAGTTACCGATCTACTATCACCACACGATAATATCTTAAGGTTTATGGGCCAGAGATTCAAATACTGCCATAAGTAGTCAGTAAAAGTTGAGGAGGAATTTTCACATTTTAGCACTAAAAATTTCCGAAGAATTAGCCCAGGATAAAACATCAATTAATGACGCCATGGTAAGTAGATCTATACATTCATATAGATTGAAAGTATTATCGGACAACAGTTGAAACATAAAAGTCCATCTCCTTTCCGTTCGAATAACAACAGCGATTTTGGTCCTCATACACCACACGACATTACTAGAGACAAGCGGAATCTATGTGTTTCGATTAAGCGCTATATGGACAGTTATTTGCGAGCGTCCTCATATGAACGCCCCCCTAGCAGTGAATTAAACGATCGCTGCAGTCAACGTAAGCGTCGCCGCAGCAATATCCCCCCACAAACACCGGCTAAGAGCCATGGGGAAGGACGGATTCCCTTCAGCATTCAGAGGCCGAGGATTAGTTAGTGAGGGGGAGGGTAGGCTGAGTGCGAGAGAGGGGAGAGGGGGGGGTAGAACAAATTGCTAGATTGAGCGAAAGGGGAGCCACCCCATAAGAGCGTGAGCCAGTTCGACCACGCACACGAGAACTAGTATTTGTATCTCTTTCGCAACATAGGGGGCGAGGCTGAGAAATAGACGTCCGGAGGAAGAACCAGCGATCTCAAAATGAGGGAAGAAGGAAGTTGGCTTTACTTTGGTGTGATAAAAACATTAATGCCTGTGCTCATGTTATACACCTCCGAACCGATAGCTGGTAGACGGATGGCGAATTGAGGAATGGGGGAAAACGCCATGTGGGTGAAGAAGACGCACAGAATAGGGTGAGAGCCCAGACATTCCGATTTATAAGTGAGACTTTTAGCTATGCACATGCCACCATGAAGTCTTCTTCTGGCCGGTTATTTTCACGGCATGTAAGGAGCACTGTTAAAGGTGAAATGTGTATGACTACGAATTTTCGGCAATGGTGTGCATTCACAAAATCAGTCCTTGCACTCTCCGCAATTTTGTTTGAACCAAGGAAGACTTAGCTTTTTTTTGGAAAATTACGACTAGGCAAACAACAGAGAAAATAATTTAATTAAGCAGAAAATTCGGAACTTTATGATAACTGGGTAACAGATATGGCATTCGACATGGTATTTGTGGCGCCAAAACCTGAATTTGGAGGAAAGAGTATGAGCGAACATGGGATTATTCGGAAAGGAAGATATGGAAATGGATGAAAATAGTATGATCAATTGGGGAAAGAAAAGGCATCAAATATAGCATGAAGAGGACAAAAAAGGCAGCAATTTTCAGTTATGTGTAGAAACTACGAGGGAACAACAAAAGCAAGTAAACAAAAAAAAGTTTGTTCCGAAGTAAAACATGAACTTTTGAAAGAACTTTAGCGGCCTGCTTAACATCTGCTTTAAAACGATACAATACCACTTGTGGAACAGTTTAAGTCCAAATAACCCACAAACACTGCTTCCAAACTTGGTTTGAGCGCCACATATTGCGTTATGGTAAATGCCAATAATTAAGGAGAAGTGATAAGACGAAGAAAGGTGAACGGCGTTGGAAAAGCAAATCTTACAGGCAGAGGGTCTAGAGTAAAAACATAACTATCTTTTTACTATTGGAAACAACAAAATAAAACAGCAGGGACTACACCTAAGGAGCTTAAGTGAATCGCGATACTAGTACAAGAATAATCATTGTCAGCACTTAGCAAAGGAGAGAAATATTAAGAAAATAAATTAAGAGAAGTAAAAAGGGAGGAAACCGCTGAAAAAGCGACTCTCACATCTCCCGCCCATCTCTCGGAAGCTGCTGACATTAAGCGGTATACCCTATTACGAAGCCATAGAAGCTAAATACCTTTCCTTTCACGGGTCACCTATGAGCAAGGAACGCGTCTTCTCTTCACCGATTTACAGAGCACTATCTGAGATCTCGACCGAAAATTCGACCCTAAGAATAGTATAAGTCACGATCAGAGACGAATAGAAATAAACTCATAAGACCTGCAGAACTCTCCCCAATCTTTCCGACAACCACACTTCAGTTTCTCCTTTACTCATCATTTACGATACCGCATTTTGAAGGATTCAGCGTTTCAGTAGAAACAATTGAGTGACGCATATCTCAGCATCCAATAACCGCGACAGGAGATATTATGACACCTGCACAAATAAAGAATTATACCAATGACCACAGAATACAAAAACATTAGGTAACTAAAAAAAGTTAAACTACAAAGCATCTTGGTAGAGAAAAATGATCAAGGAATGAATACCTAGTTTGGATTTACACGCATGTAACTTCAACAGCCATCAACCGATACCGTTGAATATGACCTCCGCTGATTTTTTCACGTGGCGTTTTAGAAACCAATAAAATAAGGGATAATTTTTATCAATAACATTTTATAGCCCACCAGGCGTGAATAAGTTTCGTAGAGATTTTGTCTTAGATAACAGAAATGCGTTATGTCTCATCAGGTACTAAATATGACCTTATGTGAAATATATATAATATCCCCGCACAAACTAAAAGTTAAGAATATGAAAACCGTTTGCTATTAGCATCTAATGGAAACATTTACCAGTAAGGCCGCAAAACAAATATTTTTAAACATGAATACGACGACTGGAAAATTTTTTCAAGTGCCCACGAGAAATACCATTTCACGTAGGCAACAACATCCTCTCAAGAATTGCATTAAATTGGAATCAAAATTTATAAATTAGAATTAAAAAATATTATTTAAACGTGCAGCCTAAACCATCTCAAAACATATTAGTTGTTACTCGATATACTGTGCCAAGCCTCTAACTCGGCGTCACATCGGCAGCGAGATTGAAAGAGGTTGCCGATCCGTCATCCGCAACACAGGGAAGAGAGCACAAGTGAGCGCAGGGAAAGGACATTTTTCAACAAAGACTTTTGATGAGGACGAGGACGCTTGATTGGTAGTACCGCCCCTCTCGAAACGATGATGTCGCCCAAGGACTCACGACATGGTGACATCCGCATCTCCTTGCCCGTAGCAAATAGATTCAACGTCCGATGAAAAAAAAGTAGAATCGAAAGTGTATCTTCACCAAAATCCCTAGTCGATCGCCGAATAAATACAGCAATAATAGGAGCCAATTGGCAAAATAATGATGAGGGATTGATCTGTTGGTGATTTACGTTGGTAGAATATTTAGACACACCGGTTAATATTTTATTCAAAAAAATGGTAAATTCAAATTACATTAACATTTAAAGGAATAAGAATTTATATCTATTGTATTCGTCATTAATATTTCATTAAGAGGTAGAAGGGACTTGAGTTCTCACTTATATACCAATGACCAAAGGGAAGATCCCGGAATCAGAATGAAGGCCCCATTGAAAATGAAGAGCTACCTCAAAGGTTACGAAAAATTAGTATATCACACTCTAAAACAATTTTAACGCGATGGTAAAATTTGGCAAGGCAATAACATTCGGAGCAAACACATACGTAAGAGAATAGCGCTAGCTAAAGAGGCGTTTAGTAATAGAAGGAAACTGATGACGGGGACCTTGGGTAAGGATGTGAAGAAGAGGCTGGTGAAGAGCTTGATACGGAGCGTAGCGTTGTATGGGGCAGAAACTTGGACCCTCAGAAAACGGACGAGGATAGGCTGCAGGCTTTGAGATGTGGATGTGGAGAAGGTGCAATGGACGGAAAGGAAGACGAACGAAGAAGTGCTTGAGATGGTGGGTGAGGAAAGAAAACTTCTTAAAGAAATTCGAGATCAGCAGAGTAGGTGGCTGGAGGATGTAATCAGGGGCATTGCTCAAGAATGTGATGGAGGGAAGGGTGCTGGGCAAGCGGGGAAAATGAAGAAGGAGAATAGGTTTCACGGACAGGATGAAGAAGGGTAGTTCGTATGCTGAGGTGAAAAAGGATATACTAGAGCGAGACAGGCCCCTGAAAGTGTAGAAAACCGGGAGAAGATTCTCTGACATTCGACAAAACCTACCTCAACCGGAAGAATACTTAAAATAATATTCGGCGGATACTTAGCAAAGGACAAGCAGTTATCACTTCCTTTCGTATGCCGAAATCAAACGACGTCCCCATTCCGTTCCTCGGCTGAATCTCTCGTTGAAAAGCTGGGGGGTACAACAGACTACTAGAGTGAGGGGGGACGAAATAGATGGTGGAATGAAGAATGGGATTGCACGGAAGCTGCAGTCGATATTACGATCTCCATCGAAGTGACACAAGGGTCATCTCACGCAGTAGATGGGTAGATGGGATGGCGTATAACGAGGGAGGGCGTTCAGTCAAAGCGCGTGACAAGGCAATTGCTATCGGCTGTCTAGAATGTGATGAGGGAAGAATGAGAGTCTTGACTCATTGATTGAGAGACGGGCACCTCTCTTTTTCAAGCTTAGCGCTTCTCGTCCCCATTCGGTGTCCCATGGAATGAGATGAAAAATAGAATGATAACACAGTGAAAAGTTTCAAACCCAAACTCCAGTAACTTGGTACCATTTATTTGTGCAATGAGGGACTCGGTGCCTTTCTGGCACCACATTGTATCGATCCTATAAACTCTTGAAGGGTATTCCACAAGAGGTGTAAAAATAAGATGTAGGTATACATGGCGTTAAGTTCATGGAGAGCCTTAGAGAGACAAATATCAAAATTAAGACATCGGTACTCTGATACATGAGAAAAATTTTTCACTCTAAAATACGAACCACAATGCGCTTTCCATTTAGGTAACTGGAGAGGAATGCATCAGCGCACTTTTAACCAATCATTCACCTCATATTAACGATTATTTTTACTAACGTGATAAGAAATCTGGACGGTTTTTTGCATTAAAATTTGATTGTTTTGATTTTTTTTGAGTCGATTATATTTATATTTGATTCACCTTAAATGCATTTACTAAGATAGGTCTACGAATAACTCCTCGATGCTCCTAAGTATAATGTTCAAGATTATATCAAATATTTAGGAATTTGTACAAAAGATTACGAAAGAATTATTTCAAGCTAGTACTAAACCATAATTAAATGTGAAGCGCGACTATTTTTTCAACCTATTTGTCTATCCATCTTTGATTCTATTTTCACATACACCATTTTTCCCAAAAATGCTCCATTGACAGTAGATAAAAATGTACATAATAGTACAATCCGTATCCTCACCCACATTACCTGAAAGTATTTTAAGGGCTTCGCGTCAATGTGTGCACCTTCCCTTGAGCCAAAGCTCGAACGAGAGGGGTGAATACTGCCGAGAGTTGAATGAAGTACAGCGGCTTCTCTAAGAGGCTAGGAGGAAAAAAGGAGACCAACACCGAAATGGATGAGAATTAGTATCTCGATCCAATACCACATTCTCCCTGTTACTGTAGCAGTGACTGATTTCCAAACGAAAACGAAATGAAAAGCTGGAAATAACAAAATAAATTCAGGGAAAAATGAAACGCCAAAGTTTTGAGGCCAAACCGTACATTTCAATCGGCAGAAAAACACTACGACAAAGAAATAACAGAATTAACAAGATCCGCGACGCAATTCAAAAGTACAAGAGATAAAAATTCTGAACATTCTTCGAAGGATTGCTTCGAAGGCTTCCGCGGTTTTCTTGTTTTTCGGTGCAACCCAAAAAATACCGAAAAAATTCTCTTCGAGGGCATTTACATTCCGACTATATTTCCCTCCGTTCCGTGCATTGCGCCCACGATATACACATCACCGGGCAGCGTTAACAGTTAACATGTAAATGCTGAAGCGTATTACATTGAGGCACTGGGCATGGAAGTCACGAAGTGTGGTCACATAGATAACCCAACATTTTTGTTTCCTCGATGCGTTCTCGCCGCTTATACACATCAGCAAGGTCGATCTTACAGCATTAACCACATAGCCGGCGTCGAGTAAGTTCACGGTCAGAAGAGACCAAACTACCGCCAAACACGAAAATATCGAAATATCGATAGCCCCAGAGAGAGAGAGAGAGGGAACCCCACGCCGATAGGCGCAGGATTACCAACTTTGGCGCTTCACAGTTCCGTGATATTGCGTAGGCACGCGCTCAAATGAGAGGAGGAGGAGGAGCTCATTTACAAACCAAATCTGACAGAAATGTTCCTCGCTCCATTGGAAATTAATCAATCGCTGTAAAGGTGGAAGTGGGGGATTAGAGGGCTCAGGGGAGTAACACTACACAGCACATGCGATGCTGGGGAGGGGAGTAAGGGAGGACAGGGTTGAGTTGAAGTCAACGACTGCAGCGCGGGGAGGGGGAGGTGGTAAAGAGAGAATGAAGTGGGGGGACATACCCGGTCGATGGCACAAGAAGCCGGGCAGTGGCCACGAGGGCGCTCGAGGTTTCCTAATGATGACGGGGCTCTAATAAAGGCAGTCGATGCTCGCCGAAAAAGAGGTTTTTAACCTCCACCCGCCCGAGAAAACACATGGGGTGGACTGCGAGGCGAGAGATAATATTGCAGAGCACGGAATATTCGGGTCTCGACTTAACATTACGGTAGGGGCAGAATATTCGATTTTAGAGCCCCGACCGACTCCAGTTACGTCAGGAGGCTTATATTCTAGTACTCACAGCAACACAAGATGCTTTCATCGATCGCATTAGGAGCGGGTACATACCTGAAAAAAGAAAAAAAAATTAGTGACAGTTTCATTCTGAAGTTTCCGATCCAATAAACCCACATGGGCTATTATTAATTTTCCAAAAAATGGTTTTGGCATGCAACTCGATATCCCATTAAATTCTGCCAAAAAGTTGAGCATCACCAAGTGATTTAATAGTCAGAAAAAACCCATAGATCTCCTCCGCCGTTTAGTTCTGAACGAGTGAGAGTAAGAGGGCCATGCGTAACACATCAGCAAGAATCCTGCCAATATAGCAAGAGAAACTAGAGCCCCTTTAGCCGTTTCGAAGCGAAACGACGCATTTCGAGAGAAATTATGAGCCAGGCTCAGCCAGGGTAAGGTGAGCTAAATTATGGGACTAATTCGTGACCGTGATTTAGGATAAATCATCCGAAAATGAAGTCGATAAATTAGCGTACAGCAAGGACTTTCCCTTTTAATCAGCTCAACTTTCCACAGATTTTACGTAATGGCTTTTACTTGTACCATGCGGGTTAGATAAAATGCTAGCAAAATCGCTCAATACGCTCCTATGCCACAAATATTCAATCGAACTATTATTAACAATCTTAATCCAGCGGGGTGTAGGCATATTATTGACGTGGTTATCCATTAAAATCCTAGGAATATATCATAAAAAAGAAAGCGTGAATAATACAAAGATTATTTGACTAAAAAATTCGGGACATTTTCTTTATTCTACCAGCTGATTGGTAGGTATTTGGACAGTACTTATTCTCACCGCCTAATTTTTGGCACATCGTTTCGTTTTCCCTCCTATACGTGATCCGCCATTAGATCCCTCCTAAATTCCTCATATCATCTTCCTCTTCTTATTTTGTCCAGTTTCTATCCTTTCACCATTACCAAGCTTCCTTCCAATACCCTCTTCAGCATTCCCTATCTTTTCATGTGGTTTAATTTTGGACAAAAAATTCGCTAGCAGAGCATAAGATGCACACTTTCAGGCTTTATTTTTGAGAAGGTATATTTAAAAAATTGCTGGAAGTAAAATAACCTACTACTACCCACATGCTGAATTTTTTATCACACCGCATTTTGAAGCCCAAATAAAATTTTCAGGATTGAAAAAATTGGGCATCATTAACATCTTTGAGGAGAAGCTGATGAAAATAATATGGAAGAAACGTTTAAGAAAACAGTCGGCGTGGAAGAATAAATAACATATACATTTTATCAGAGACATAAATTAATTAGAGACATAAACTAATACAGACCACTAAGGATACTTTCTAGTAAAGGTCGTGCGATCAGTAGCTAATTGCATGGATTATTAGCCAATCAGACTTTTGAGTTCATTTTCTCCCTCAAAGCGGCTTTTTTCGCAAGCCCAGTTCTTTTTTTCACTGAATGTCACCGCTAACGTGTGTTTTTTTAACTCATGTCTAGCGAACTCCGCCTCAATACTAAAGGCTGAATATCTGCGAAGCAATACACAAATATTGGTGAAATAAAATATTGCCATCGAATGGATTTACACGGTGGAGTATGACTGTCAAAGCTCGGTTAGCAACATAGCGTTGCGGTATTAGGCATTGCAGTAACCATTTTAAGATGAGGTAAGTTGACAGTGACAGGGAGGCAACCAAATGATAGGCTAGAAATGACACATTTGAGATATACACCAGTCCTTAGACAACCGTACACCCAGAGCTCCTTGTGTAATTATCATTATTATCCGCAGTCCACTCAAACTCTTGCCGGACAATGAGCAGACACCTGCCTCCACGCGTGTAACACAGGGAACGGGTGGAAAAAAAATTACATCTGACACCCCAGCGGATTTTACTACTTAGTCAAGGTGACTGCAAATCAGTTCAAATTGACGCCATTCATAAGATGGGGACGATGCGCCACGAGAATAGAAACCGTCTCAAGCGTGCGCTAAGCCTCCGCAGGAAATGGGGAATAAAAATCATGCGGGACTATTTAAAGAAGGTGCAGCGGGACGGGCCCCAGCGACCACCGATCTCTACTTAGCACGCAATAACGCATTCATATCTCACGGGAGCAAAGGAAGCCAAGGAAAAACGGGACATGGATGAGGCACGTCATTCACGACACGAGAGGGCGATCCGCCAGGGAAGTTGGGAAAGTGAACGTTAGTCACAACTACTTGCGCGAGTCAAAATAACTACAGCGTCGCATAATTTTGGTAGTTTACGCAAATGGAGGACGGGGCGAGAGCAACCACGAGTGAATGCCCACGCAAACGCAAAGCATGTCGGTCTCCTGCAGTTATTTTGACCTTCGTGCGCTGTGACAGAGACGCGACACACGCCTAGGAGGTGTTCCGCAAGAGCCAAAATATTTGGAGCGGAGAAAATCTCGCGACCGCCATAAATCAGAGGCGTGGCGCGGGCTGCAACGAAGGATAACCAAAGTGGCCTCCTTCACTAGAAATCAAAATTACTGCCAACGACGATTAGACTACATAATTCTCCTCGATTATGATTTCAGGACAATTTAGAGCGCTACAAGCAAAAAAGGAATTTATACACACCGAATTTCCCTGAGCTCAAAAGAAAGTGTTTCAGTATTTCACATATTTCATTCGTAACTAAGGAAAGACACTCGAACATATATATGGTCCAGCGGCCGAACTGTTAGGCTGGAGGAGCAGTATACACACTCAGACATATGATGATAATTAGAATTTTAAAGTCTATCCTTAGAATAGTAATTCACCAATAATATGGAAAAATATTTCCCAAAACCTGACTAACGACAGCATCTGCGAGTTAATGGCAGCGCACTACGAAACAATAATTCCTAAATGATTATATAAAAAACTGAACTAATGCCACCACTAAAGTACAAAATTACGCATTTGTTTTATACAAGAATACAACTAATTTGGAGAACGCATTCCTTAACAAATCAACATGATTTTATTTACACTTACAGACAGCTCAGTGGGGGCATGACGCACGACTAAGCCTAGATTTCCAATTTTTTTGGTATTTCTCAACGATTTTGCAATTTCAGATAGAAGGATATACGTAGTATTTTTATGCAGTACATAGTACGAAGAAGCATAAAGCCCTAAAACCTACGAAGCCTATCACTGAACGTGATTCACCGCTGAAAACATGCCGATACTCATTCCACCTTTCTGTTATAGATAAACCAAGTGCCTGAAATTTAAATCTAATAAGTAACACTTAATAATTTGAATATCTGCAGGGAAATTGCACTGAAAGACCCACAGCGGAAAAGTTCCAACACGACATGATGAACAAAGCACAACTGGCAACAAAAGAAAACCAGAGGGTAATACAGAAATCCGCATTTGGAATCCTTCATTAAACGAAAAAGATATCAGAGTTCGACGACAGTCAATTTAACTTTGATATAGTTTTATTAAAGTTACACACACTCAGGCTGGATACAACACGTAGAACCTCAAGAGAGCAGCCGGCAAACGCTAGAACCTCACGCAATAACGTTGGGGGCCCTGTCGGACAATATGACTCCAGCCGAACTAACTCCTTTATTAAATGAACCGGGCAACCATCTACTTCCGGGATTGTGACATGGGGACGCGGGAGAGGTTTTGCTCCTCGCCGCGGTGGCAGCCTCATCTCCCGAGGGCGGCTGTATCCCCCCGCCCCGCGCCAAGCCCAGCAACCCCATCCTGGTGGATATGCAACCCACAGCTGTATAACACATAGGTCGGTTGCGTGCACGCCAGGATGGGCGTTCCTACAGGGGGGGAGGGGACCAAAAAAGTGGGGGGACCAAGAGAGAGGGGGGGGGGGAGAGCGGTGGAAGAGAATGGGAACGAGGCAGAATTAACATAATTGCTCTATCCCATTTATTTAATCGAGCAACTGCGCAGACCTTTTCGAGTCCACGCGCCGATGAAAGCGCCTCGAATCCCATCAACGACGACTATCAGCGGCGGATGAGGGCCCTCCGAGGAAATCCCCGCAGAAGTCGAGACAGACGGGAGTATAAGTGGGAGTGTTACGAGTCAATAACATCGTCAAATTATGAGCATCTGCCATTCCTCCCTATCTTAAGTGGTTCCGTTAAACGGAAGGATTTTGCCCCTGCGTATGTTAGTGTCTTTCAGTCACTTGAGTGATCGACCCGACTGCTCGTTTGATTGACAAGGGTAGAGCTGCCTTAGAACACAGTTAGCCTGAAGTAATTATCGGCCGACTCAGTAGTTACCCAAAAATGGGGCAATTAGATCCATGTTTGTCATCAAGGGAATGCTAGTTATTATATCTATGATAAATGGATCATTAACACTGCCGTACTGTTAGCTGCTCTAAAATATAATTTCAACAATTAACTGATCAGGGGTCACAAAAACACGGTAATAAACAAACGAATCCCTAATATATACCACAAATATTAAGAAAAGGCGTAGATTATTTAAATTAAATAATAAAAAAACGTCTGAGCATGAAATAAAGAACAAAAGACCAATCTAACCAAAATTCAAGACGCATCATGCCAGCCAATTTAGCCATAAATTCATTAGGATTATTAACACCTACAATTATGTGTAATGACTCTGCGACGAAGGAAACTTACTGAAGAGATGAAGATCGTATGATTTTCCTCCACGTACAAGGAAAATGAAGGAAATCTGTGCTATTTTTAAGTCGGGCACTTGGCTCAAGAAAGATATTTGTTTTCTTCTACGCTCATGACACAGCCACAACGCAGAAAGACATAGTAGAAAACATTATCAGCAACAGTTATCAAGCCGATAATTGGCTAGTTGCAGTTATCCACACCATTCTCTTTTGAACAAACCTCTTAGTTACTTCATAATTCCTCACTTCGAAAACCTTTACCATGAGTCTCACTTAATCTATCACAGGGCTCTGTCGATATTATCCCCATCCACCGTTCCTTCCACCATAAATCCCAGGTGACAGTAACTACACCCCAGAATATTTCCACCAAGTTCGCCTCTTCCAATCCGCAGTTTTCAATTAGTATCTTAGCTTTCCACATCTTTGAGGGAGTTCTCGTTTAAAGGCTTTCTCTGCCTTTGTCATCCATTCTAACGCTCTTTGGCACACGCTCTTGAGACATCTAGGGGGGTATTTCTGCAGATTTGGTCACACCAACTTAGTATCCGTACCTAGAACCCTAAGAGGTCTACCTACTCTGGACGCAAAATTGGCTCCCATGTCCATTCCCCCCCCCCTCTATCGCTTAAATCGCCCTTCCCATTTAAGGGCGGTTTAAAAATCCCAACCTCTCGAGGCTCAACGGAAGAGGTACTTGCTCACAGAATCGCCAGCTTCATTAAACCCTGGAGAAACTCTCCAAGTGGTAGGGTGGCGAGTATTTCCCCTTTTAAAGGCACCCTCCTCGGCCCTTCCCGAGGGGGGTCGGATGATGCACCTAAGGGGTCCAAGAGGTTCTAAAGTTTCCCCCCTTAAGAGCTCTTCTCCGCACTAAACCGGACCCTCACCCCACCCAAACCTTACACTGATCACACAAGTCACCAAAAAGACGAGCGGGAACGAAGGAGAACGAAAGAGAATGTGACTGGACGTGGACGCACGATACAGAAAGAAAGCCAATTTGAAATAACTCCCAGAATAGGAGAAAGTTCTCGCCTCAAAAACTGTATACAGTCGTATTTCCGCGGTGTAGAAATTTTAGTGGCCATAGTGGGCTCAAGCTATAAAAAAGTGATTTATCTGAATCAGCACAACGAAATGGTATTTACCCGAGTTTGTTACGTGCAGATAAAAAATATTAAAATACAAGTTCTGGTGGGTTTCCGCCTTAGCAAGCTGTGACCATGATGAGCGCACGAAAAAATTAATGACTGGGTTGGTTCGGCACACTCACACCATGACACTATGCTATGATTTGCTTAGTTACTCCAGGTCTACGATAATTTCCTCGCTGCCGAAAGTAGTTGAACTTTCGAAAGTTTAACCAAACACTCTATCCTCGCATTTTCATCATGTAACATTAAAGACTTTGTAGCAGGTATGAGACACTCAACAATTTACCAATACAGTTCGATCGAATGCGCCGATTCACCACCAGAATTTAACCTACAAATATATAGAGAAAAGCACCAACACCACAGACCCTTACTTGAAAACTATACGTCACTCTTGGAGGAGTGGAGACCAACAAATTAATGAAAATAGATTGTTACCGATAAAACAAGACATAATAACCCTACGCGAATTCGTTCGTACTTGCAATGATTTAGTAATAAAAACCTAAAAATGATAAAATATCTAGGACACATCCACGACAAATATTTGAAGAATCTCAGCTCGTTTCGGTTGGCGCTGTACGGAAGACCTAGAATAATCAATGTAGAACCGATAGCCAAGACTATAGGCGAAGCTACTTTACGGGTCCCGCATAATATCATGAATATACCAGGGAAGCCTTAAAACATCATGCAGGGTCACGTTCGCACGATTTGTAAAAAAAAGGCTTCTAAAGGTCAGGACGAGTTGTGGAGCAATTTAAAATGACATATTTACGGAAGACTAAACCTCGATACGTGGCACGTGTGACTGAAATGCAGAAAGTGCGCAAGCTTCAGACTTATGGCAGCATAATGAACATCACCAAAGGCAGAGCTCAGTTTAAGTTACTCGCCACTTAATGGACGCTAGGCGAAAGCTGACCAATTTGAGAAGAACTTGATAAATTTCAGCTTCGGACTGAGAGCTCCGAAAGAGATAACAATCACATCATTCCTCTCCGGAGCACGTTTCAACATTAACGAACGCTCAGGCTTAAAATAACGGTACATCTTAATCAAGGGTGACTACTCCCACGATAACCTCCCTCAGCTGTAAAAAGTACTGTTTTGAAAGTAAAAAAATAATTGAAAACTTCCACGACGTAGAATCTTAAAAAGTAGGCACTTCATTTTCCCCAACACGACTGATTACAGTGCAGGAGTAAGAGTCATTCATTCTTGAAGTGCTTGCTAGCTTTCGAGCTGATGAAAGCTAATTAACGAAAAACGTATTTTCAATTACTTGTGATGTGGTCAATTTTATAACTGTTCCAGTAAAAATAGCACATACGTCCTATAAAAATACCTATGGAATCTACCTTTATTACAGATCTTAACAACTGTGTAAACTTTTCCCTCTCTTAACCTAATTTCAGAAAATAAGGCTAGATCAAAACGATTAATGGCTACCCTTCTCAATGAGATCCGGTAATTATCTCTATCGGTAACCGTTAAGTACGGAGAATAGGATAACACGACTAAGGTATAAAATGGTTAAAACTTGGCATTAAAAAGGACCAAGGAGACATGCTAGAACGTATCCCTTTTTCCGGTACCCTGTGATATCGCAGTGAACCAATCTTAGGGCCAATATCATCCGAGAGAAAATGCTAAATTAGGTCGGTTTCCGTGACAAGCGTATCTCCACGAAACCCTGAATCTGACCCTAAAGATAACAATTTATCGGCAATAAAGACATATTAGAGGCTGATCCATCCATGGTTTCGAAACACTGAAAGCGCACGAATTCTATAAGTATCAGCGGTGATAAGCGAAATCGACATCCTAAAGCTCATATTTTCACGCCGCCGAGAAAAATAACGTTTTGATTTACGGTCGGAGATGAAAGGAATGCCGATCGCTTAGTCTGATTAACAAGTTAAGACAGATTACGAATGAAAGTGACACATAATTACAAATTTCCTATGATTAATGGAGTATTATTTTACTATGTATGCAATCACTAACAATAATAACTATAAGAGAATGCCAACATGCGGGGAGCCACAGAGTCTTACTGGATACTGATATGTTACTTTTGCGGATAGCGTGGCCTTACTTCAGCAAAATAATATAACTGATGTGGTTCTATTAACACTTAACAAAAACCCTAACTGGGGTGAAACAAATCGTAAACGAAGCTGGAGATAGAAGCCATAATTTAAAGGAATGTACATAGTTTGGGCAACTACTCCTCCATTCCACTTCAGTATTTACCTATACAATTTAAGAGAGAAAACAAGATGTATCAAACACACATAATCATGGTGCAAACCTGAAGAACAAAAAATAAAGCTTACGAAGAAATAAAAATGTACTCATATTAAACTGAAACTACATGTTGAATTAATGAAGGGACGCGTTAGGAGTCACGAAGACATTCCTGCTGGTTAAGACTGAAACTAAGAAAGGGAAAATAATACTTAAATTAAATCTTCTAAAAATGAAGAACATGTGTCAAAAATGGGAGGTAATGGAATGAAATCGCAATAGTCGTGATAAAAGCCTTAGTTAAGGCCAAAATGAAGGAATTTACCCAATTATTTCCTCATATCCTTTTCCCTTTTCACGATACTGCCCATGCTTCAGCTTGTATGTCTTCCTATCTAAGAAAATATAAGATGCGACAAAATGACAATGTTCGCACTGAGCTAGGGATTTTCACTGCGATAATGCACTTGGAATTAAATGCCATGCGTAGAAAATGACAAAATCGACGAAACGGCTGATCGCGAAACGCCATCGTGAGAAGAAAGTGTTACGGAAAATCATGGATAAAACATTTCTGGACAGAGAGCGGAACGCAAACTTACGAAAAACAATCAAATAAGAAAGCATTAACACATGAATATTAATATAAAAGCGCGAATGGAATGATCACATGAACCGCATCGGCGATGAAAGGATAGTTAAAGATAAGTTATCGGCAAAAAAAAGCCTAGGAAGGCCAAGACCGATAGAGTGATTACATTAACGTTAAACAGTTATGAAGTGTGGAGTGTCGAAGAGAGAACAGGCGACATAAAAGATGAAGAAGAAAAGTAATATCATTTAATTCCACCCTAAAGCAATGAAAGAGATTTTATAAGAATGCTTGTTGGAGGGGACCAAGTCAACCGAAGATCAGGGAATTTCCAAAGTGACTTGGAGGGGGAGCGATTGAAGAAAGAAACAGGAGAAGTAAAAAATCGGGACTAAAGGTATCTATCAACCAACTCGACATGACAACGGTGGAAACTAGAATAGAGAATATCGAAATGCAATTAACTTTGAAATAGGAAACATAGTTAAGGGACTGGTACCGGGGGAGATAAGAATCCTTTGCCACAACAGGTAAAGACTAATTTACCTTCAAGAAGACCTTAAATTTATCCATATCGAACTGTCAATCTAGTAGGTATATAATGAATAAGTTTTTAATGACCTACTCAGTCTTAACGATACCCCATATGATTCAATAAAGGAAAAGTTGGCAACAGTCGCCTCACATGATCATTTAACAAGATATCACCGCCATCTTTTGACACGAATGAGGCTGAATGGAGCTTAACGAGGAAAAGGTCTACAAAATGCATCAAACCAAGGAAATACTTTTGTCCTAGAAAAAAATCCCACACCATTAGTATTCTTTCCCGCACAAAACGGCCGCGCTAAGGACTAAGCCCAGCGCTCTCCAAGGCCATACGACACTCAACTCCCGCGAGTGCCATGTCCTTCAAAACTAAAGAACGCCTTCGCCAAAGAAGGCTTCCTAACAAAGAGAGTTCTGTTCGCTGCAGGAATTGGAGCCGCGAGGCGGTAATTAAAAAACCGAATCGTGAGGATGGAAGACGAAGGAGAGGCACGAGAGGGGCAAAGAGACAGGCAGTGGATGGGGGTCAGTACAAATGGAACGAAGAAAATGAAAACCTGAAATCATGAGTGGACTATTTAAGTTAATTTCCTCGTTCTGAAAAACAAGTGGGTGCGCGCTACATACCTATGCTCTCGAGACTCAGTTGAGGCCTCCTTTACCCAATTTCGTTCAACAACTCCACTCCTTACGCGCGCACTAAGAAAAGTGGTCGAGCAGATTAGAAAAGCTGAATTGAAATGCAAGTCAAGCGAAGAAATAATTCACAAAAATAAACTGAAACTACTCTTTTCCACTTAAGTAGAGGCTTTTGATACATGTATTTCAGTATAATACTCAATAACTCACCAGACCCATGGCCACTGAAAAATTCATCATTAGATGGCTAAAAACTACTTGTTTCATCTAAAATTTAACACCGACCACTTCATATGCAATAACCTGATGTGATTCTAAAGTACAATACATCACAATACACCAATGGGACATAACTTGCTCATGATATAACAAATTGAAAGAGCATACTAGATACAATCAGATTTACGACCACGACCTAAGTACAAAATTAGATCATTCAGTAAATCACGAACGACTACGATATACATGTGGGCACTCAGTTGAGAGTGGAAGGACTCGCAACGAGAAGAATGAAGAAAAAATACTCAGAAGGGATAATTATTCCGGGCAAAATACTAATTTAGCTGAAATGCACGGCATGCGGAAGTCACAAGGTTTGGAAACATATTCCAAATCTCCTTACTCTTTTTCAGGAGATACGAATATTCTTTACTAAGGCAAGACGAATACGAAGGAATTAGATGACCAACAATTTTCATTTTTACTTAACTGGACGGTTCCCCTTAAGATATGTTGAATCAGCCCAAAATTATGACGCATGGAAGATGGGAAGATTCAAACTGCAAGAGGTTAAAACCGAATAAAAAAGAAATTTGACCATCAAGTCACTCCTCAGTTACTACAGAATTCCGTCATCGGTAAAAATACTTCCAACATCCCCGGGGGAAACAAAAGCATACAACTAGACATTATCACATTTCCTGGAATTTTTCTGAGTCTTAAGACAGTTGAGCTACGAGTTCAACACGACGCCTTCCTAGACCAAAGAGAAACGAAAGACACTTCCGCCAGAGATCCTTCGCGCTCTTGATCATATAACACGATTGACGCAATACCCTCAGCCATCATGGAGTCAACGAATTCCCAAAACTTCCTCTCATTGATACGAAGCGATCATCAAATAAAGAGGCACTCGCATCTCATGCTCCTCCCACGAGACAGCATTGAAAAAATAATAAAATCAACAAAAAAGGTTTTCAGTTTTCCTTCTAGGTCACGGGCCCAAACTAGAGCATGGCCAACTTCGGTTTCCATTTTCTACCACCGCGAAAATGCGCCACGAATCCAGCACGAGGAAGGAACGGAACGGCCATTTGGCACGCATCGGGAGTCCCGACGGGATTCGCGCGTAATCACGATGCACGCCAATACTTTGAGCGTCGTAACACATATACCCCGATGCAGAGTTTCAGACCAAAACAGAATGTGAAATTTTTTCATCAAACACCCGAAGGAAAAAAAATGTTAGCTACGTACAACAAGCATACCAAATGATTGAAAAACACATTATTACATTTATATCAATTTCTGAGCTTCAAAACTATTCTTGAAGATCAATATATAATTTTCAGTGGAAAATTATTATTGGATATTTCAAAAACATTCCATGCACTCAGAACTACATCCATTCCAGAAAAGGTTCCATTAAAAAAGTTTTTGCACAAAAGATAAATCGTGGGTGGTCAAAATTCTACGAAAATTTTACCATAATCAACTTGCAACATGATTAATAACGATACCCGAGATGTTATCACTCGAGCAGCGTTATCGTTCTTTTACATTGAGCTCGACAATGACATTTACACTTACAACGTGTTTCGTAAAGGGAAAAAGTTATTTCATTTGGCAACGAGGTGGCATTAGCGCTGGAGGATCCCGAGTACTAACTCCGGCGATGGCTAAGATTTCCTCGATCCCAAAACTAACAACCCCAAAATAGTGTACTGTAATACAGAGGTACAGAGTAAGAATCTGGCTCATAAAAACTGAATTCAGCATTTTACAAGTCATAGAGATTAATTTGAGAATAATTCAAGAGAAATGAAGCTAACGGGTAATCATGGTATATCACCCAATAGATATCTCTCACTGTAAATTTACAAAGAACAAAGCTGGCGTTATTCATATCAGATCGCTTAGTCCACGGCATTAATTGCATAGTAAATCTGACTTCACGCTGGTGGGTGGGCAAAGTAATAATGATTTCGCAGGATATTCCGGTAGTGTTCAACTACAGCATCCGCTACGGCCACAAAATGTCGTCTCTTAAGATGAAAAACTCTAACGTAGGTCACAAGAGGAAATAAGGTTCTCACGCATTCAGTACCAAGCATTTGATACTCGTTTCTTCATACGAAGAATTTATTGTCACTGCGCAAATACGAGGAGCGCTAAGGACATATTAATTTCATTACATTATGTCATCGATCAAAAACTCGGTGTGAAAGCGGATATAACACGTGACGCAACTCCCACCCGGAAACGGCGTCCGAAGTGAAGCCTTCCAAGAGGTGTATCCAATGCGATCAACTTTGAAAGAAGAGGAAAAAAGTCTTTCTTTCACGCTCCGGTAGCCAAAGGGGAAAAGACGCGAATGCATAGCAATCCCGGACCCGCTGGTTCTACCTTTTCCGTGGTGCTGGTGAACATATACCGCGCGGATTGTGACAAAATGCGACGCGATAGACTAAGCTTCTTCATCTCAGTCGAGAGTCATACGGAAAAAGCTATGAATATCTACGAATAAAGGGGTAATACAGAACAAATTGGCTGCAAAGAAAATTTTGGCACTCGCCTCCATACACCACGACGTTAGGGAGAGGGAGGATTTCGAGATCTGTGGAGCTTAGGGACGGAGGATTCTCCAAAAGGTCCCAACGGGACGCCTGTCCCTCTGCTAGTTCATCCACGCTCGATTCACGCCTCCTGACCCCAAACTCCGCTAGTGAGGACCATAAAGTTCAACGAAAACTGTAACTATGTTATCCACATTAGTGGCATACATCAAATAAGGATTCCAGAAGAGTTGTGGTAAAAATTGGTTGCAGAGGTGTAAAAAATGATAAATTAAATTCCCTCCCACCGACCAGAATTCACGAGCCAGTCTCCAATACGCATTTCGATAGATAGTAATAAGCAATTTCCTTCAGCGATTAGAGAACTTTTTCGTTTCGTAGCTCATGAAATTCTTACTTCTGGGATGGTGCCCCATGAATTTCACCATTTCACTTCCCAATAAACCAGAGAGTACTCGGAGAAGATTATTAACAAGAGACTACAACTTACGGCTTAAACTTAAATAAATTTATCAATAAAATCCACTAGGCAGAGCTGGGTCAAAATTCACGTGACCTAAACATTTAGATGTCATGAATCAATCATTTGACCACAAAATAATGTAACAGAAAATCACAGAGCTTGTTAGCGATATACTACCTTGGCATTTCATCACGTGGCGAAGACGCTGATGAACAGAAACATTAAGATATGAATATATGTAAGTATGTATGTATATATGTATGTAATGTATGTATATAATATATATAAGAGACGCATGAACTCGTGAGGGGCTTTCGCGGGTTTATTTCCTAATTTGAATGCAAACCAAAGCATAATAATATATAAGCTGATAAAAAATAAGCCAAAAGGTTAGTTTTGATTGAATACGGCATATCTTTTCGGGTAATATCACTGACGTCATGCGAACTTTAAAAATTCAAAGATGAAGGGGCTTGAGCCGTACCAAAAATATTGTGGTACACCTAAAAACCGCAAGAGTCGGTATCCTTAGATCCCATCTGGATTGAGCCTATGACCATACGGTCAGTAACCGAACGGTACACCAACTATGGCCGTTTTCGAACTTGGAAAATCAAACAATCTTCCCTTGGAACCTAGAACTCATTGGGCGGATATGACGTCAAATTCAAGTGACCGCAGATGCCATATTGTCTAGATACCTAGTCAAGAAACCAAGTAAATGAAAAAGCAGACTTGTTATGCTTACTATGCATTAGGTTAGAACTCGGGGTGTGATAATATGGCTTGGATGGAAAATAGATGTGAAGAAACTTACAAATGGATACTATTTTATCATTACTACGTATATTTGTGTGATATTTATTAATTTTTTGCGGAAAAATCGATGAATTCGCTATATTTAAAGGCTTTTCAAATGTGAATATACTGATAAAAGATTTGGTACCTAGTTGTATGAATAATTCCATACATGTAGATGTTCCGTCCTTGTTTACTTCATTGAACTTACAAATTCTATCTTCCTTGCTCTGGAAGGAAAAAAAATGATCTCGTTGAAAGAATTATGGTCCGATGGGAAGCAGGTACTCTCAGGTAGCCATAATGTCATTGGCAGCATTATATTTAGCTAACGAACATCATAATTGTTAATAACGTTGAGCATTGGAGAGGTTTTCACTGCACTCATCAAAGAAGGGGGACAATAAACCATTAGAGTAAATGTAATTTGTTTTCAATTTAATTATGTTAGTTACAACGCGCGTATTTATCAGTCATCTGTCGAAGATCATAGGTAGTTTGTTCGATATGTAATACATTAATTTATTGTTACGTGTTTTTTAATATAGGCAAAAAGTATTATAATGCCTTTTTGTGCATAAAGACGTTGACTGTGGAGAAATACGGTAAGCGATATGTCGTCCACTTCAGCAGCCTCCAGCAATCGTAGCATAATAGTTATTCACCATATTATGGTATATGAGAATTATTTTATTCATAAGCAATAAGATTTAAAAAATTATATTTCCTTTTAATTTGTCGCATACGGGTGGGAAGCATTTTAAAGACGTAATCGATTTCAATCACCCACAAAAATTATGGACACGGATGGCGCTTTTCGTATGTTTACGAGATGAAGGCCGCATGATGTCTCTTCCATCATGGAAGGGCTACGAAAGTGTCTAGTAAGGATTTCACTTTACTTGCCTAGGAATTAAGATATCTTGATAGCAAGTTAACTATGCGTTTGCAAAGTTCGAAAACGGCCTAAGACAAATATCATTAGGGAGATAAGAAACGTGCCGAGGAACCACGTTGCGGCAATCCAATATTCACCATCGGTCGTTCAATCCTATGAAAGGTTGACTGCAATCCTTCATCCTTCCCTGTCTAATGAGAGTTTGCTTACTTCCTCGCAGCTCTTCTTACGTAATTTCTTCTTCAATTTGCCTGTGTATTAATCCCTTGGCTTTCCTCTTGGGACTTTTCCCTATATTTTCCTTTCATTTTGACTCAGGGTGTGCCCAATCCATCTGGTTCTTCTTCTCTGTGTCGTATTCCTTAGGGTCCTTTCCTTTTCTACTCTTCTGCATACCTCTTCATTTCTTATTTTATCCGCCCATTTGATCTTTAGCATCCTCCACCAACAACACGTTTCGAAAGCTTCTGCAATTTTTTTTACTACCTTTCCGATAGTCCAAGCTTCTGATCCATAGAGTGCCACGCTCCAAACGAATGTTTTCACATGCTGTTTCCTACTTCGTAGCCCTAACCTCTTAGAGCACAGCAGTTATCTTTTTACCATGAACGCCCTAGCTAGGGCTATTATTTGCTTGATGTCCGTTACACTTCTTTTATCCCACGTGATGGTACTTCCGAGATAGGTGAACGAAAGCTCTAATTTCTCTCCTCTCAGTGTGACTTCTATATTCAGATTCTCTCTTCCACATACTAGTATAGGCCTACGCCTTATTTATTTATTGTCATTTTGTATCCAATATTGCCTTTAAGAATAGGATACGATATGCTACCAAAAAATTCACCCCTTTAACGCACATATTTGATCTGTGCATGCTCTGCATACCTTTATTGCGTCAGAGATAAACATAAAAAAGAGAAAAGCGAGCACTTTGTCAACTTATTCTCCTACAAAGTCACTTAATTTCCCTCTTCTTTTTCCACCTAGTTCAAGCGAATTTTCAAAGCGAACAGCGGGAGGAGGGAAAGTTATTAGCTCCGAACGGGTATGTAGGTGGTCGAGAGATCGAGGCGTAAGGAAGAAGGATGGAAGCAGTGGGTTTTTAGAAACTGATGAGCAAAGTCGGAAGGTGGGGTCCCAGCGCATCGTTCCCAAATGCTGCCGGCAAACCGAGGACCCAGATTTCTTTGGCACCGTTCACGGCGGTGGACGGCCTCTCGCGGCACACGATGGAACGCTGAGTGATTCCCCGAACGGCTTCGGGCGCCTCCAAGAGAATTTAATTTGACGAAAAGGACCGGCGGCGTGCGCTCCAGTCCGGAAAATGTCATGAGTCATGTGGAAAGAAACCATTGCCAATCACTGGTCGGAAATGGCTTCGAAACTGCAATATAAATAGAGATCTGGACCGTGCATTCAGAGGGCTGTGAAACAGTAGAGGTTCTTTTTAAGCAAAGAGCGTTAAATCTTTTGATTGTGCCTAAGTCTGCACGTCGTTTCAATTAACATGACCGATAGATCATTTTAACGGGAGATTCTAAAGGGCGTCACCATTAATAATCATTTTGTATGAATTACAATGAACGTTTTACGGCGCGGCGCCGTGGAGTCGACAGGCACATTTCGACGGAAGAAAAATTCAAAAGCTTGACCGATTTCCAAAAGAACAAACGATGTTTGCATAGAAAGCAAGTTTATTAATGAGAAATAAATATTCCACGATGAAATGCGCCATTAAAAGCAACAGCTGCAGGGTTCTAATTATGACTCACGTTGAAAGCCCTTTGCGTCTCGCATTAGACTTTCACTGGCTGTAATTTTCAACTCACAGTAAAAATACGTAAGCCAACTTCACAGATTTCGACCTTAAATTGCATCAATAAAGGAAGGAATTTTCCTGTGTGACATCGGGATATATGGGCATGATATAGTACGAATGAATATGTAAAGGAATCACATTTAATATAATAACACAAAATAATGCAACGATGGCAACAGACAACACCAATGATGTTAGACATCATTTTGGGAAATGGAAAGTTTAAAATGCGGAAAGTATTCTTTACGACCATAATAGAGCATAACCCTAACCAAACGAATTATTTAGTTATTTAAGAGTTTATTCCACACACAGGCTTAGCATGGGTTTCAATGGCGGATTCATGTCTTTACCAGAAATACACGAATGTGAAGCTGGCACCAGGTACAGTGGGATGTTCTGAGACGGTACATCTCTCGCCAAAGGAAGTGGCAGACGGATATTCCGGTACGTCACGGTAGAAGTTAGAAGAGGGGATAGAGATATGAGATTGAGAGATCTAACCTCCACCTTAGTCAATTAGTTAAGAGTCTGATTAGCAGTACAGATGCCATAAAGTTAAGATAGTTCGCCATATAGTTGGTACACAGGGTAGTCGATAGCAAACTAGGGAAGTTACATTCCCATTCACCCATAGTGACCGGTTTTTCGAAAATTGAACCTACCAGTCCCAAAATAGTCCAGTGCACTGCAGCCACGAGCTTTAGCGAGGGCTGTACCTACCCGAAACTTTCCACTGAATTTTCAGCATGACCACGGGGCATGGCCAACGAAACTCAGGAGAAGAGGAGAGTAATTACTACTTCACGGTCGCGGAATTTCTCACCGGGTGTGATGAAGGGTCCCATCATCATCTCCCATCTCTTCACTCCCCTCATTACCTCCCACCCTCTTCCATATTTTGAGAGTTTTGAGAAACGCGAAAGCGCCGCCCCGGAGAAGGCGCCAAAGCCAACGCTCTCGGATTAAAAACATCGTTTTGACGAGTGACCCAGTTTTTTCTCCCGCTGGAAAAAGTCCAAATCAAGTTTAAACGTCACTTTCAACATTGGCTATAGAAAGATCGACTGCGGTCGGAAAAAGCCAATGACCTTCCGTCGCGTGGTAATATAATCTCCAAAATCCTTTTACAAGCGAGCATAAGCTAATTGCGGATGGGACGTGAGGGAGTAGCTGGAAAGTGAGAGACGTCGTTTTATACAGAAGCTATAATCTTCATTTCAGTCGATCGCTGCTTCTGGATGCCATTTTGATCCTGCATCTGGATTCTTTTTGCTCCGAGTGCCGTAGGGCCGTGGTTCTAAATTAAGAATACTAACGGCTACAGGGAAATATATGAATGCCTTTTCACACAGAGTTATGGCACGACAACAACAGAACGCTCCTTCATCCAAGGCGTCAAAGTTTCCAAATATAACGCTAACGGGATTAAATCTAAATCTGAACTAATCCTTGTAGAATACTTTCAGGCTTCCTATCTTAAGGTCCCTAGTCCGAATCCTGGCAGTGTCGGAGATAAATCTGGACTCATATTAGTCGCCAAGAGGATATCATGTCCAAGTACAGTACCCACTCCAACCTTCGGATGACAGAACTCTTAAGTACATTCTGTCATGAGTAGGCTGATTCCGACGCCGGGTTTCTCTATGCCCATCCTTCACTCCTTGAATGAACCGAATAACCTTTCCCCAGCAGCGCAAATAAACTCAGGCTTCGGTCACCATCCTTAATTATCAAACACAAACTGGTCTCCTGCAGCGGCTTAAACGGAATAATTCAAGGCGGTTAAGTGAAGAAAATACTACGAGCATTTATATTCGAATCTGAAAATTTTTCCACCAATAACTCAAACTGATACGCCTGCTCAGACATTGAAGGGCCACACAGATTAAAAATCCAGAGTGAATCGCAGTCTACCAACAACATAAGGTCACTAGGGGGAGAGGCCAAACGTTCGTCTCATATTACCATAGAACCCCTATTTAAACAACGCCAACTCTTATTTCATATACAAGGGGGAATCCATTAACTCATGAAGAACTTGAATTCTTCAGTCAATCTCAATTAAGGCTAAACGCACAGTCCGAGAGTGCGTAAGGAAATTGGGATCGTTTAAAATCACTCAGTCGACCATTCATAGCCTTCTCTACCTCTTGTTTGATAGATCACGAACCGCAGACCAAATTTCTAGTTTGACGGTGCCCATTAACATTTAATCCATAATTTATTCACATTCAAAGGACTTAATGGTCACTATGATAAAATTAATATGATTATATCTAGTCAGGGTAGGAAAGTTTCAAGTGTTATTTTACAAAATTTAGATAATTAATGTATGGTAAATCGACAAATAATCTAAAATAGCATGTTTTCCAAATTTTCTCAATTTTGAGCTCACGATAGAGTTATTTTAAAATGGAAAAAGCTGTAATCTGATTATTTATTTTTCCAATGATGTTTTAAGAAGAACGAAAACAATAAATAAAGGTTGGCACAAACTTACCGCAACCCATTAAAGTCACACACTTAGCAGCCTTCGACACGTTTTTACAGATTGGGCCGGGTTGCAAACATTTCAACTAGCACCAAAACATCGAACAAGCATGCATTGAGGGTCTAGTGACCGCAAGCAAGGGAACGGTAGACGAGGGTAATACTGCAAAGGGTATAATACTTGTATAATAGCAGTCTTACTGAAGGCTGTTTGAAAAAAAGCTACAAAAGAAAAAAATATCTCATCTTCATGAGCAAAAATATAAAAATTGTTAGTATTAGGGTAACAGTGTCAATAACTGGAATAATGAAAAATAAATATACTATGTACTATTCGGTATAGAAAATAAGAAACTACGTAAATGGCCACAAAATTGTATAACGTAGAAGGCAAATAATTTTGACAGCATAGAATATAATTCCTTCAGAAGAAGACGTGAGAGATTTCAGATCCCGACCTGCTACATGCCACAAAATAAGAGCTGTTGAAGGAAAATAGGATGCTAGAGGCTATTCATTCAGGCAGGGTGGGCTTCAATTTACTTTTTTTTTGCAAATGGAACACTGAGCACATTATCAACGGAATGCAACGGCAGGAAACGGCGATTTACAGTTTTCCTCGAAAGAGTGAGTAAGGAATTGACCGAGTTATTACCGAGAACCTCTTTCCCACGCCCAAGTTCCTCAAGCACGAATAGCAGGTTCACGAGAGGTTCTTTGCTCATTGAGATCACTTACACTAAAAAAACAAACACTTATCAGCAAAAGAGAAAAAACGACAAAAAATTGATCGAACCACTCCATCAAAAAAATCCACTGCTCGGTAGATTGACGTTTTCTTAACACATTAACAGTATTGACAGTTTCACTGTTATCTAATAGTATGAAAAAAATTGATGCCTAGGATAATTGAAGCAATTTGAAGTAGGGAGTCATCTGGTAGTCATGTACTCATGCAGTTCAATCGCGCAAAGGCGTTTTTAGCGACCAACAACAGCCCCATTCCTTTCCTTGTTTGACATTAAGTATCAATTTTATAGAATTCAATGAAGAAAAGTATAAAAACTAAGAGCACACATTCCAAATATAAGTTACCAGAAATAAAGAATTACTTTAAAGGAAAAAAGAGTTAATTTCGCAGTCTCGCGCACCATTCTTCCCATGCAGAGTTGAGCCCACTTCCACACTGAAGCAAGTAAAACCGCATTTTTTAAATAATAATATCATCATAAAGAGTGAATACTAGTGGCTTCCGCAGCATACGTTTACAGTGAGAACTGGAAAACCACAGACCTCAAGCGATAAAAGGAATGATTCAAGCAGAAATACACAATAAAAGGATGGATGACTTCCTTAGAGTGGCATGTTGGTTACTCAGACCGACAACTTGGCTCGTTAGCTTAAGCGATGGATTTTACAAAGGCATCTTCAATGGTCGATTCAGAATTGTACATACGTGACCTTCGGCTTGGGTGTCTTACGCTCAGATCTAGATCACTTGATCACGAGTTAAGACCGTCATCGCTGTGTTTTACCAGAAGATAGAGGTGAAAGTGACTCTATTTAGCTATTTATCACCAGAAAACTACTATTGCAGTAACGCCTCGAACAGCATAGCACCAAGAGAAAGCGTTCAATAAAAACTACACCTATTGATTCTACGTGATAATAGCTTGATGATATCACTTATCCCTAATCGCTATCCCAGTTTACTAATTTTACTTAAAAGCCTTGCAGCTGCACTAATTTTTACTGCAATTATTTCACGATGTAATAAAAATAATTACTTGATAATTCTAAACACACATACTCATAGATCCGCATGGTTCAGACCAAAGTTTTAGCAACTCTCAACTGAGTCGTTTTACATTATAATACTGAGACTTCAAGAATTCAAATCGTGATTTGAATTGCCAATCAAATCATCATATTCTCAATTCGAATGCCAAATATTTCCAGATTCAAGATACTTAATATTCATTCCGTTCCCTACACCCTTCACCAAATACCTCATCGTCGCCCCTAACATTTCTCCTTATCTATCACCCTGCACACATTCCTATTAAACATAATGAATATAATTGTTAGGTAATTACTACCATTGCATTTTATTATTTTCACATAACCCACTCAAGCCAAGATGCATATCAGTCTTTGAAAGTTCAAATTACATCAAAGAAATAACACCAAGAGGTGAATCTAAATCGGTCATGCAGGGAATACATGGAGGGAATTGACTTACAGGTTAGGAGGTTCGAACGGTCCGAACATTCTTATAGGGATTAAGAATGAAGAGGCCGCTGAACCGACAAATGGGTAACAAAATTCACGCGACGCACGGTGATATAGGACACGACGGAGACGATGTGTGGGCGGAGATGAGTGGTAAGAGTGGGGCGGGGCGTCCTCGAAACGGTCGGCTTCAGAACTTGAGGAGCACAAAGGCCATCAGCCACACGCGCGACACCTTTAAAAGGAACGTTGGTGAAATAGTAAACAAGCGGCAATCGGATGGACGCTACAGAACCGTACGGTACGCGACGGCATGCCATCCGCCGGGCCCGCCCACCACCCCACCGCTAAGAGCAGCAAAAAATGCCGAAACGGTTGGCCATTCTCCTTCAGGGCGGAAGAGGCTATTGACGGATCTGACGACAACACGCACGCAATGCTACGACACGGAATACTTTTATAAACCCCGTTCCGCACTGAATCCAAAGAGGCTGGCCTTTCCGACGTGACCAACAATGCCTCAGGAGGCCAAAAAAATCAAAATAACACCGGATGACCCGTTCTCTTCAACAATGATACAACCCACTCATAATGCAGAGGAAAAACTTTATAGAGGTCAAAATGGCGTGTTCCATTAGAATTAACATCGAGCCAGAGTCTCGCCCATCCCCTGAAAATGAGATGACTTGATTTCTTTAACTGCGACGGAACTCCGTTACTCACTGTAAAACTTTCCAAAATTTTGAAGCGTGATTAAAATATATAGAAATCTTTCTACGAAAATGGATTCCTTTCTTATCCGTAAAATGTTTTAAAAAACCAAGATTTAATGGAAATATTAGTCAGGGAGAAGCACAGCTTTATAATGAAGGCGATATCATTTGGAAATTTTTAATGACTTACGAAAGATGTTCACGGTAAGAAAAGAGCATTGGGAAATATGTTCCCCTAAAAGATGGCAGAAATGCAGCCAAAAAGCGGGCTACACAGGCGAGCCACTGAACGGATGACTCATAAATAGCGGATTTGACTCTAAGCTAGGGCAAAGATACCTTGTATCGATTACTGAGTATCCTCGGTCAAGAGCATGATGTGATGTAGCCATTAAAACACTTTTGTGCTTGCCTGCAGCAGCTTCCAACATATAGCGGCTACGACGTGAAGAAATTCCACACAAATACGGAAAGACCACAATGATTATGGTATACGTTCACGACTAGCACAGCGTTGCTCAAAATACAATCCTAAGTTTCTAAATGAAGTTAAATTCAAATATAATTCATAACTCTTAAATAATGTGATGCTCAACTGTAATTCCAATGAAGTTAAATTCAAATAATTCATAACTCTTAAATTATGAGATGCTCAAATGTAATTCCTTAGCTCGAAATGGAGTTTCATGCTGCACATCTACTCACCAAATTTTCGTCAATTAGCATATTTAGGATAATATGACCCTGGCATCAAAAGTCACTTCCAGCGGTTGGTTGAAATTTACAACCAATCAGACGTAAAATACTAACAACCGGTAACCGTGCAGCACCGCCCACTTTAGCAACGCGGCATCAATTGAAATGATTAACATTCTTCAATATTAGCATTTTTACAGATTCTGGATTACAGCAAATTTTCAAATAAATTGAAAAGTGTTGGTATTGCTATAATTTTTTTTATTCGTGGCAAACTATGGTTCTTGATGTTTAAACATTTCCGTTAATTAACAACAAAATATGTGTTCTGAAATTGTGCGTTTGCCATTTTAATTATCTTCATTAATTCATGCAACTTTTGGTAAAAAGCTAACGCTGTAGATAGCGTAGTTTTCCCTAGGCTGAGTCACTAAGTTCATGAACTTGACCAAACGCTAATTTAGGGTGTGCGAAGTCGGTTTTTGCATTGGCGTGTCTAAAATTTTGAATTTATCATATGATAAAAAATATTACTGAGTTCCAATAAAATTACATTTGAAATAATGTAGCATTACACTAGAATTCATATGAACCCAGATATACATTTTCAAAGCGCAGCGGTACATCATTTTGATGCCGACAGTAGGGCTCGTTTAACGAGAGTTAGAAGCTATAACCATATGCTACAACAGAGACGAACTTCAAACTATATCTTTATTTTGTTCGTCACTCAAGGGCATATTTGTGTTTCCTGGTTAAAAAAATCTTCGGACGGATGAGACGGCCACTGTCTCATGAGCCGCTACCACAGCTCCAAGGTTATACGGAAGCAAATATGTCTGTCAGTCAAGAGCAAATAAACAAGTAAATAAATAATACCCAATGTGGTCTCTATATTATCATTGAGAAAATAGAGCCCTTATTTATTTCGGAAACCCAAATCCACAATAAAAGCCTGACCTATAGCGAAGTAAAACAGCGCATCAGCCTCAGCTGTGCCATCCCATAAAGTCGAAGGTTAGTCAAGACACGATTTGAAAGAGAATAAATAAATTCAATGGAAGCACTTAGGCTCCATGAAACTCAACCAATTCATCGACTTCCTCATTAGCAAACAACAATTTACGCGACGAATGAAACACCGGGTAAAAATCATTCATTACTCTGACTTATTACCTGTAAGTAGAAATATGATGGCCGAAAAGGCAGAGAGAAACTATTTTGATGTTCGTTTTTCACGCGTGATTGGGAGGATGCTATGGTTTCAAGTCCAATAAATGACCCAAATTTCTAAAAGCCGAGGTCATTGTCGGGACAGAATCATTTCTACATGGGATAAAAAAAATAAGATGAGAGCAGATCACAAAATTTATTCCGTCGAAGACACAATTCAATTGAAACCATTCACTTCCTAATTGGTTGGGTTATTTCACCCAAGGACAAGTTAAGAAGGTGAACTAAAAAATGACTCCTCCGCCTTTTCCAAGAAGACGTTCAACTTGGTTTTATTACGAGAAGAATAAAAAAAGCCAAGAATCAGTCTGGTATTCATCGTCCGAGTACTACGTGGATACGTAAAATTAAAAAGAAAAATAATATGACTAAGTGTACACTGCCAAACGTCAGAGATAAAAGTAAATGAAAGGATGATGCCAACGACTTAATGGAGAAAGAATAGCTTGAGTTCTGTTTTAAATTCTTCTCATGAAGCACTCTTTCCGACGTAAAATCAGGAGATTTTAGTCCGATAACAGTGGGTGCAGAGTATCTGATCAGTTTGAAAACTAGCAAGTATCTTTAAGACATTGAGGCCCGAAGATGAATTTTCAGTTCAGAGAGGAAGCTGAGGCTCTCTTCCTGAATCAGTGTTTGAAGAATACCTACACTGCGGAATTTCTTCTCCCTAGTTGTCAGGGAAAGTAGGAGGACCTCTTCTTTTAGATTTCGGCTCTTATCGTTTTGTATCGATAATTCAAGAGCTTCTCAAATTACAAAACAATGGAGATCAAAATGAGGGAAGGCTAAGATGATATGTGGTTACATGCAAATTCTTACATTCCTGAAGAAATTATTCGTGAGCCTCAGATATTAAACACCAAGTTAAAAGGGGAAGGAAGGCAAAAGCCCAAGAACTTAAATCTTCGCAGTATTTAGAAGAAGCTGATGTGACTTTCTGGATATGCTGTGTTAGGAGTTTATTTGGCTCAAAGTTTTCCTTGGGTGGCAGTTAGTTTCTTCGGGACTGAAGTAAGAGTTGCCATGCTTTCCACCATCTAAAGACGGCACAGGATAACTCGGAAGTCACAACAGCGAGGACGAAAACACTCTCAATTGGGAGTGACTTAGTGAAACACAGTTTGCTCATCATATTACTACGATACGCATGCTAGAAAGGCATCGCTCGTGCTAGTACGTCCCGAGGTTCAGCAGTCTATAGAACACAGATCTTATGAGGCAGCCATATCGGTGAGAAACTTCAGTACACTCTCGGGTAGGTTCCAGTAGACAGCAGTGAAAGCAAATAAGTTTATAAAAAGTAGCAATTGATTAGCCTCTTTAGCCTTAAACAGTGCGACGCATGTACAAAGTAAAGATATGGAAAAGGTAAACGACTTTAGACCACTCATCAAAGAAAGAGAATTTTCTCTGATAATCCTCGACGCCTACCACGCAGTGACATATGACAATCTCAGTATCGGCGACAATAATAATTCAGTGTATTAACAATTCAGGTCTAAGTATCCATGTAACTAAACTAGTAGGTTGATCATTAAAATCATGACTTTTTCTTCTGTTGATAATCATAACCCTAGTGCGGCCCTCGTGATTTCACGAGCAGCTACAGGCACTTTCAAAAGTTGGATCTATGAGTATATTGCATTTAAAATAAAATAAAATCTTTAAATGGATATGCAAGAACCTGCGATCCACGTTATTTTTGCTACTATTTTCATTCTAAGTTGCCGTAGTGCCACGCTTGAAACCACCCACAGAAGTGAAAAAAAACCCTCATTGGGAAATAGTCGAGAGAGAGCACAGATTTCAAGCGTCAAAAGCGGAGAAAACATTGGTTTCCCATGATTACACCATAAAATAAGCAAAGGCATAATTACTCAACACCGCAAGCTCCAATTGAACAAACCATTTGCCTCGCCAAACGAGTGTACTTTTTCCAGAGGAAAAATACCAATCGCGCTCAATCTTTTTCCATGCTGGCATGGAATATTAAAATGGAAGAGAGGTATATTCATTCTTCATAAGAAGAAACATGCTCGCTGCACTTGACCGATATGATAATTTCTAAAAAATATTAAGAGGCATGATATGATACAAAAAACGATAATAGATCACATTATCACTTCCTTCAATTTAATCAATGACGATATAAACAGATCTATAATCCAAATAAAAAATAATGAAATAAACTAATTTAAAAACAAAATTATAGTGAGTAGCAGATTTACAGAAACTCGATCTGAAAGTTTAATTTATTCCGAAAAATGGACACATAACTACAATCATAATTCACTCAACTAAATATTAATACAAATGCTGAGTATGAAGGCAGCAATGCTATGCCATTTTAGGTAGACATGTTTAGGAGACCCTAAATGAGAGGGCCGAAAAAATGAAAACGCATTGAACGATTAGAAAGGATGCCTGTTTTTCATGGAAGCAGCGTTTTTTTTCTCTGGTGAAAGCGTAACTTTATAACGTTTCGAGGAAAACTTTTGGGGCACAATGCAACTTCAATAAGTCCTGTGTCGCTTCAGTCTAGATGACGGAAGATGCCATGGATACGCAGCGTTGTCCAGCAGCATGCTAGTCCGAAAACACCTTGTGCATTCTAAACTTATCTGCGGAAGCCTCCGATTGAATTTTTTCACATTGATTATGACAAATCGAAAGCAATCTAAACGAGAAAGTTGCTTGGTACGTCACCACTCTTGGGTCCACGAAAGGGGAAAAAGACACCAATACACACAGTTGCATAAGAAACCTCGTCGGCTCCACCGAAGTCAATCACCCCAAATTATTTTTGGAACTCACGAATCGCTAAGTGGGAGCCGCTGAGAGGGGCCATCTCAGGTGTCGGGCGAGCTGATTATGAGCCGTCCAAGCGATGCGCCGGACAAGTGCCAAGTGGAAGAGGAGAATGTAGTTTGCCCTTTCGATATGTCACGACGCCAGATCAAAAGGTTATTTTTTATTCACCATAGTAACGCGGAAGGAGAAACAGGATCGCAGCTGGCTCCAAGCGGAACCCACAATGAGGAGAAAAAAGAAAACAAACACGTGTTGTGGTTCTTCGGAGTTACATCTCGGTCCTAGTGCATTTCGAATTTCCTGTGTTTCGTAACATCGAAATCTTCCCAAAATAGAGGAGAAGAATATGTACCACAATATACAACGTGATACATATTTCCGATGAAAAAGGCAAATTTATTTTGATCACAAGCTAATTATCATCAATAAATGCAAGTAAGAAAGAAACACAAAAGGTGCCCACCTTCTGATATTTGTTCAACCCATAAAGAAGAATTCCTGTCCATAAAAACTCTGCCTGAATGGATAAACTTAGCATATTCCAAACTTTATTGTTATTCGCAATCCGGACCGATAACAATGTCACGGCCGTGTCCTCGACATTGAAAGTAAGATAAAACAGATATCGCAAATAAGAACCCTAATCGACAAATAATAACCATTCAGCAAAGCATCCAAAGCTGAGGCAAATAAATCCCCAAAATATTGATACACAGACGTACTAACAGACAACGTCCTACCACGACGGAAACACTGGTTGCCGCTAGATCACCTTAGTTCAAGCATCGATAAACTTAGTTCAAGACTCGGCTCGAAGTCTGAGGGTTGATTCTCCTGCTCGCACCGTGACCTGCTGCTTGCGTCTGATATTAGCCGTAAAGGCACGTAATCCTAAATCTACTTCTACAACTGGCATAAAACACGCTGTAAAGCGCCTAAATATCGTCTTCGGCGATAATTATCAATTCGTACAAGACAAAGGATTGAAGTTAAAAATACATTTAAGTTTAGGTTGGGCAATATATCTCCCATGACACAGAAGTCGATTCGATTCTCCGTCCATATCGACGCCAAGATTGAAAGAACAAACGACTTCACCTTACATGCCTGAAGACGAATTCAGAGCAAAATCCATACCGAACAAGATAGCCTTTATAAGAAAGCTACGAGAAAACAATGTATCGTCTCTGATTCTCAGGAAAGTACTTCCGCCACTTTAAGCTACCAGAATCGAAAAGAATAGCATAAGGATACGTTCATGGCCGGTGACAGACACTAATCTCATTTCATCTATATGCTGCCTTTCTATGAATTTAAAATTTTACATCACTAATTTAAACTTTTACTTATTCAATCCTCAGAAATCTGTACCAAAAGAAATTTTACTAACTGGAGCACAAGAATCTTCATTCATATCCATACACAAAATACAATTAACTGAATATTTAATTCGTTTCTGGAAGGAAAAAAAGATACCACGAAATGAATATAAAAGAAGCTTGACGGTTGACTACGAAGAAATCGATCGCGCAATAGTTCCGCGTCCGTGAAGCCTAATAAACGAGTGAATCCCATTATGGTACAGGCGAAAATTTTCAAAATGGGAATGATTCAAAACAGTTTGTGGAAAACTGCACAGGATTAAATGGTAGGAAATATACTAGGGAATGTCTCACAGGCCTGTTTCACTATTCGTCTATTTTTAATCAGCTAAGCGCCACCAAATCCAGATGCATGAGGTAATCGGAACATAGCTGATTTACATTGATCAGTGACGACCACTTGGCACGCATCTGGTTCGAACCCAAAGCAAATATAGCTCTCCCTGTGTTATTTCGGTGCAAATAAGCGAGAATGATCTTCGCCACATCACCCCAAGCCAAGTCTTGTGCTTGCCTCCACTCGTGGACGAAGGTTCGCGTGCTAAGCCCCATTCATGAGTGCCCCACTCCAGTCAGCGAGCGTATTTACCGCTGAGCCGTCCGCAGAATGCATGGGGTATCCTAAACTCATCCTATTTTCTAAGATGAGGAACATTTGAGTATGCAAATTCCCATTTTTAACCCAACATGAGGATTCTGACGGCATTTTTCTATCGGGATTAAGGCGGCCCAAAATCGGTTGAGATAGGTTGCCTTGAGAAATTCGCTTACAATGAGGAAAACGATTTTCAACTCCCAAAAACTATAATATGGACTAATGAATGATCGACAGAAACTGAAAATAAAGAAGATGAAATATGCAAGAAAATACCGAGACTTTAATTAAACTGCCAGTATCATAAGCTCAATAGCCAGAGTGAGGGTTCAACTGGCTTCCAGAAAGGGTGCATTCCGGCTTCAATTTTTGAAAAATGTTTGTGAGTACCATGATGTAAATTTTTGCTTGATAAGTGATGAGCGATAAATAATTATTAAGTCTTTGGTTCACCTACTTTTCATACAAATGATTGCATTACTTTCCGCATGTAAGCTAAACAAGGAAAGAGAAGAAAAATACCTAGAGAAAAACTACCAGGGAAAAGTAGAGATTGGTACGTATACCAAGTGTTTATTGACTTAAGTGTATGTGAAAGCAAAACTCGGTTCTCCATGTAGTATGGCAATTGAGGATTGCCACTAAACTAAATATGTGTGCGCTTACAGTTGAAAAAGATCAGAGTTATCAGCATAAAAGAAAATAACTAGAATAAAAACATAAATACGTTCACGCAGATATTTAATATTTCTTTGCAAAGATATTTCATATGCAGTCAGGTATTTAACGGTAGTCGAATACAATACAAGGCGCTCACAAGATGCCTCTCCCATCAACATGATCAGTGGCTCATATCAAAAAGAGGTAATACAGCACTGCTTAAACCAATTACAAGTATCTTTCTTTCTCTCTCCCAAGAATGAAGTCTATAAAAGCATTTATCTCAATCACCCACAGTTAAAGGTTACCCATATAACTGATTAAATCACACATGCCAATGGAATGTTAACATTTTTTTAAACTGAAAGCGGAAAAACCGACCCAGACACGAACGAATATGATTAAAACACACTTTTTGAGAGCAAGTGACTACCCTCGCATTTTTAGAATATGCCACCATAAGATTCGCATGTGACTTCTGTCATAAAACAAGCTCTAGTCGGAAAAAGCTCGCGGGGGTTAAATGATACGATCCCCAGTATGCAATTCGACGGCATGACGGAATTAACATACGTTTTTAGCGTTCATGATGAACATTACTAACGTTGTAATATTTTCACATTAATATGATTTTCCGACCAAGGTTTCAATACATTAGTGTCATTAACGAGGATAACAAATACAGATAGGTTGAAAATGGTATACTGTCACAATTGTTCATCATTTACGTTAGACGTTTTCACAAAGTAATGCCTTGAGTTACCTCTCATATATTTTTTCTAAATTTAGGAGTACAAGAATAAGACGAGACAAAAGAATTCTAAAAATTGGCCCTTATACCTAATGGTGAAGCATCCGAGCGAGGCGAGCACCTTCGCTTTCCATAGGTGCTACAGCCGATTTAAATTTAACCCCGAGCTCTCGCCATCTTCCCCTTTTCTTCCTCTTCGTAAAACTGGACATCCATCTTTACGAGGGCATTCCGAGCCGAGGAATGAGAAATGCACCCAATCAAAAGAACGGAAATGGCTCAAATTAATAGTCATCATTCTCCAGAGCTAATCAAACCCTTGCAGGTATGGGAACCATAAAATACTAAATTCAGGGAACAATGTGATTTATTTACCCATAAATAATTGGAAGTTCAATTAGAAGCGTTAAATGACCGAATTTTCATCTAGAGAAAATGACTATGATAAAAATTTGTTCATTTGAAAATGTTTTCCACTAGACTTGCAAAAGCGTAGGCTAAAAAGATTATTTTACCAACAAAAATTGAGACGAGAATCCTGTGTAACATGTTAAGAGTAGAATATTGAAAAGAAGGATACAGTACGTAGCGCGATGCCATTCTGAGACCTGGACCCCTTGAAGAGAGGATGTAAATAGACTGGAGGCGCCTGAGATGTAGATCCGGAGAAGAATGAAGAAGTACGACGAAAAAAAGGAAGACAATAGAAGTTCTAAGCATGTTTAACGGGCAAAGAAAGTTATAGGAGGAAATTAGAAGGAGACAGCGTACATGGATGGATCCGTTAATTAGAGACGCGGGGATGTTAAGGACATAATAAATGTAATACTGGGTAAGCGGATAAGAAGGAGAAAAAGGATAAAAATTTCAGATAGAATGAAGAAATCACCGAAATATCACAAGTAGAAGATTGAATTTTTAAGAATAGAAACAGAATTAGAAAGAGAATTAGACTAAATTTAAGCAAAATAGAACTGCTACATTATAATATTCACAGGCCAAATAAAACGAAATATAAATATTAATCATATGCGATAGAACGTACTCGATTACAAAAGCTCAAGGGTTCTTTTTTCAACGGTATCGGTCATCTGCCAGCCCACAGCCCGTGAATACTTTAAGCCATAACAAAATTCATGGTCTGCTGAGTAATGTACTCATGAATAGAGCATTGGCAAAGCCATACGCGGGTGGATGAGGCGGTCCGCCTCGGACCGCTATTTTTTTGGAGCATAATTATTGTCTTTAGAATTTACAGGATTTTACGCACTTCTTTGATAAAACAAATAAAAAACTGTTAACTATCTCGTAGGTTAACGATTAAACTTACTTACAAACAACGATTGAGGCTTCTCTTCATACTATCCAGTGAACGCCAATTAACGAAATAGGTTTCTATAGTATCATCACTATTGGGATATAAACAGGAAATAAAAATAATGCATTCTAGGATTTTTGTTTGAATACATAAATGAAGAATGTATAACTATTTTTATCAAGTTGAATGTTCAAATTGAGTCAGAATAGGCTTAACGCGTTTTTTTTTTTAATTTCCCAGAGGACGGGCGGTAATTAACAGACCAGACCGCCCCGGGCAGCTCAACTGAAGCTACGCAACTGGAATAGAGTGGGAGGCGCTTACACAGTCCATTACTCTTGAGTCAAGTCCAAGGTTGCTGACGCATAGAGACGCTCCTGAAGAATTTCCGGTGCTCCGAGAGCCCGTTTTATTTCTCCGGGAGAAACCATTGTCAGTACAAAAAAATTCAGCACTAATAAGGGAAAATATTTTGGACCGAAGATCCAAATGAAAGAAAATATGCAGTTCTTATTATATATAAATAAGATACACTGACTACGAAGTAGATTTTTGCTCATCTACAAAAAGCGTTTATCTGAGATAAATGCAGTTGAAGTGGAGAATAACAAATGTTTTCAATATTTTATTGCGTGATGATTTTATTGGTCGATAGCAGTAACATTTTTTAAAGAAGTAACTCTTAGAGTTATATTGGCCAATATTTTCCCAGCATACATTATTTTCGTTGTATTCATCTTACTTAAAACATATCACTCCGACACACACCACCTTCCGGTGAGTATTTCAAGCAAGATACACGTAACTTGCAACCGACATCGACAACAAAAAAGAATTACACTTCTACTGTTATCAGCACATAATATCGTAACACCATAAAATGAAAAAAATTATATTCTCAACCTCAACTACGTTTGTATCAGAAAAAATCACAAAATATTCAGAAGAAAGACGATTGAAGTTGTTATCAGCATCTCAAATTTATTAAATTAAAGAACCTTGTCTTTAATGCAGTCATCGAACCAAAATTCTGTCCGTGGTGGGCATTATCTACAATTCGCGTATTTAATAACAACAATCGTCGTACATCAGATAAAATATATTTGTGATGGAAACACAAGTTAAGGTCCAAATATTTGACGGATTACATGGTGATTACAATATTCTTTATCGTGGCTTAGCCAGCGTGGAGGTAAAACATTAATGTTTGCCACGGGTCAAGGATTTTCACAAGAACTGAATTAATCGCTAGTTTCAAGCTTGGAATTTGCGACCGCAAAGACATCAGTTTTACCTCCCGTTGCATTAACACCAATCAGTTTTCGAAATCAAAAACAAAGGTTTTCAAAAGTTTAAATGTTCTGCCCCCTATTTTTAAAATAACCAACACACATTATTTCATTAATAGTTAAGAGGCCCTCTAATTCAACTCTTTGTACACCCTACCCTACCCTAAGAAGGGTAATTTGACAAGTAGCAAATTACCCTTCTTAGGCCTCCAATACATGAAAGCACACTATTAGGTAAGTTCTTCATTAACTTGAGACTGGGGAGTAACTTAATTGTCTCTACAGGCTCACATCTCATAAGCTGCTCCAATCTGCATCTGCTTAGTCCATTAGCTGTTCGATACGTTATGTTTTTGTATGTCGGGACTTCCGAAAAAGAAAAATTGATAATATTTCATGGAAATGATGAAACCCAAAGATTATGCGGTTAATTTCACCACTAAGTATTAATTAATGAGCATGAGTATCTATCGAGTGTCTCATATTTGTGCCATACAGTTCTGTCGTTGAAAGAAGAATTTTTATTCATGAAAAAGAATAAATATTACTTTACGTGCATGCAAATTAAAATCGTAGCTAAGATAAAGGTACACGCGACATTGTAGAGAAAGAATTTGTGCTAGGGTCCTTCAACATTCATGGTCACGCTGCAACATCTAACCTAATATTATTCCTGAGACCAGCATAATGTCCAAGAAGGGACTCGAACACACGATTTGATATCTCTAAGCACCTACTTCACCGGTCTGACTAACGTGGTCTGTAATACGAAATATGCCGGGCACAAATGAAGTTTTACAATCTCCACACTCAAAAATGGACGCTACGACAATCGTATCAGAGGGCAAACAGCGGCGAATTCGGAGGAGTTGGCGAGACTATTAGTGTCACTCTTTCCGGGAGAGAAGCTCAGCGGGAGGAATGAGTCGGAGAGGCGGGGGGAAGGAAGAGATGGGGAGGGACCCGCGGTGGAATTCGCAGATGGGGGATGTCGGGACAGGCAGCGGGTGGGTGGGCGGGCGAGGGAACGCGAGGGGTAAAAAATAGCGACGGGGGATGAGAGGAACATATTCCCACTCGAGGAATGGACGAGGAGATGGATACATACAGCGCGTTCAGGGCTGCCACACAAAGCGTCATGGATGAAGACATGGCTCTCAAAGGATATCAGGCAAGTCTTCAATACGGAGGTTGGCATAATAGGCGAAGGTTGGGTTAATTTAACTCGTAAGCCCTACAATTCGTGAAAAATGCATTCAGCAAAGTTAATTTCTTCACAGTAATCAACTGCGTTTCGACTTGGTACTCTCGCTGGCAAAACGCTTAGATCTTGCAAAATAACTCCATCAACGGACGGTAGGATGAAATACCAACGGGATATGAAATAACTATTGGAAATATAGTAACGGTGAACCTACGAGATGTAAACCCAAACAAAAACAAAACCAAATGCAATTAAATTTACACGAACCAATAATTATCACAATGAAGTATTTTTTGACGCTGGAGACAGTATTTAAACATGACAAAAATTGAAACCTCTACAAAAAATAGATGTGCACTTAATGACCCCTCGGTGAAAGCGCTAGAAATAGTACTTCTATACGTATATGAAACAAAGTAGGTACTCCATTATACCGCCAAGAATCAACTCAATATAAACCTCAAGGCAGAAAATATGTTCTACGTTCACCGACACGGGCGTTAGTTGCAGTCAACGGAAGAATGCTGACCTAAATTTGAAAAAAAATTAAGGAATTCAGAAAAAAAGGAATCACAGAAAAAGTAGTCACCACAGGCAAAATTCCTTCGATGGAAAGTAACATTTTTGTTTTGATTTCTCAGAGATAAATGGGGAGTTAGGTATCCACATAAACGCACTGCCAAGAGAGAACACTCCAGACATATGACCAAGAAAAAAGAAAAGCGCACAGACGGTGAACTGCAATAGCTCTACATTAATTAAGATTATTATCATCGAAAAGGGATTACACAGCAAGAGTTGTCCACTTTAAAAAGTACGTTACACTTTCGAATATTCCCTACGTCTTCCATGAGGATATTTTCATATGCTCAGAACTTCGACATAAATGATACCAACACATGGTAGCCTCAGAGGAGTGGTTGGCCTACATAACGACTGCGTGTCAACGCGACAGGTCGGATATTCATACTCGGGAAGGCGAGAAGTGACGGACGGAGGCATAACAAACTGGGCGTGGCAACACCACCAATAGGAGAGGGGGCAGAATCCAATGCGAGACGGAATGTAATAAAGCGTAGCGTGAGGCAGATAAAGAAGGAAACTCAAGGAGCAAGCGCTTTTGTACACAAGCTCAAGGCAACATCTGTCGAAAGGTAGAAGGGAAGGAAACCCCAGCGAGTAGAGACGATAAGGATAACTCCGAAGACGGCGATAGCGCCTTTGTTTGTTTAAACCTGAGACCACATGTCACTTACATGGCATCCGGAGAATAATGTAGGAAGAACTAGTGGTTACTGGGAGACTCCAAACCCAATTCCAATTATAAGCACAAGTTTATTCGAAGTATTAACATTTTTCATTAACAAACCACAACACAAAACGGAGTCTATATTTAGATGGTTACTTCATCGGAGAGCAGAAATACGATTTATATAATATACTAGCTGAATTACCCGGCGTTGCTCGGGATCATACTTCCTTCAAAATTCTTTATATAAGAGGTGAGGAGTTAGTAAGTAGTTGTGATAACAGACTACATTTCAAGTAATTGTTTTATTAAATTAATATTTTCTTCTGCAGAGCATCTATACAATTGTGAGACAATAGTAAGTAAACAATGTGACAATATCTCCCATGAACAATAATAATTATAAGTCAAATGACTGAAAAATTGACAGAATGATAAAAAATAACATGGTAAAATAAAAACAATGAAATTTGTAAAACTTGTTTAATATAGAGTAGAGAGACAACTTTTTGAAACCCTTTACTGTAATCATACTACCTGCACAGCCAGGCTAAAAGAACATTATAGTTAAGTAAATAATTCGAGTACTTACTTGTTGAGTAGCTATTCAGAATTTCATTTTCGTTAATTAAAATTTGATTTAATGTTAATTTTTGTTTGTTTATTTGGTCGTCAAGGAAAATGTGTAAAAGAAAATCGATTGAAAAAGAGAGAAACTTCATTCTTTTGGGCATGATACCACTAATTTTAGTAGTATCATGCTTTCGGGTATGTGATAAAATGAACTTCAACTCTCTATCTTTAGCTGTTGTTTTAAAAAGCGAAATGATAAAAAATAATATGGTAAAATAAAAACAATGAACTTTGTAAAACTTGTTTAATACCTATAGAGTAGAGAGACAACTTTTTGAAACCCTTTACTGTAAGTACTACTGTACTACTTTAAGTTGTTTTAAAAAGCGAAATAATTAACCGCTGCACAAATCCCAATGCTTGGCATTCCTAATCGGCTCAACTAAGCAGTATGAATTCCAACAGCAATGACAGAAATCTGGTTGCCAAGCGAATATGGTATTGTTGATTTCACAGAAAAATATGTTTCTGCAGCTAAAAACGCAATTTTCAGTCAATTACGAAGTGAAAAGGATAATTAATTGAAAGAATTAAAAACTTCATTCTTTCAGATATTTAATTTAAAAAATCCAACTCTCTATCTTGAGCGGAAATAATTTAAAAAAGTAAAAAATGAAACCACTGCACAAAACCCGATACGTACCGCGAACCACCTAAGGGCCCCTTTATGGGACCTTTATGTGCCCTGAGATCATTTTAAAGTAGCCTACAACTTTCCTCCTGCCTTGAGCTATTACTCAGTAAAATTTCAGCACGATAGGAAAAACTGTAGTAATGCACTTACCCGTCGGGCGTTGTTGCGCGAAAAGTATTCGAAAGATTAAGACGACCTTGGGAAGGGGGGGGATGAAATTTAAAAAATTTTTATACCTAAAACCTTCGAAACCTTTGCAAGAGTGTACTCAACAACTTCTTAAAGTTTCTTGGCCATCGGATCAACCGTGTAGTAATGCATACAGGACAGAGATACAGACATACATTCGTTTTTATATATATAGAATACTGCACTCTTTGAATGATAAACTTACGTTTCGAACCTATGAGCAGTGAAGGCGATCTTACCTGGCGGACCAGTTTCATAGGCGAAACATGCGGCTTTTCATGACATTTCCCTTTCACCGATAAATGTACTAGAACGAATGAAGCAAAAATAACCCATTTAAAGTGTTGGGCGCAACTTTCTATAATGTTAGGATACATTCATTGGAAAGTCATTAAAGAAAAGTCAAAACCAAGTTATTTAATGTTCTAATTTAGCACGATTTCTTCCACAATAAGGCACGAGGAAATTGAACGGGACTTGCGCGTTTTATGACCCATTACATTTGAAAAATTGGGATATGGGCAGAGAGGTATGAAAGGCAATTAGTATATTAAATCCATTAGAGGAAAGCACTAATAAGTCATCCAATCAAATAAAATGACCCCGGCTATGTGAAGGACAAGAGGATGTGCTGCCGGAGAAAAGATTTTGAAGAAAAGAAACACTTCCGGCAGCGAATTATACGAACTGAGCATAGGTTTGCAGAGCGGCGCCAGTAGGAACCAGCCATTTCTTTAACGATACTTCTCAAAAACAAACATAGAAAAAGCTTCCATCGCATGTTCCATTAGCAAATGAAGCGGTAATCCCCTTAGTATTATTTATATTCCTCATGATGGAAAACGCCCATGAAAAGTACTTCCGTTGTTTCTCACCACCACAAAATCCTCGAGTTACATCTAAGCCTAGCATTGCAAGGTTCCGAAACTTGGTCAAAGAAGAAAGAGGGAGTACCGATGGAGAGGAATTCGAGCAGTGGGTCTAAAATAAGAAGAAGATCAGCTGGGTGGAGAGGAAGTTGGATGAAGAAGAATTAAATATGGTATAAAAGTAAAAGAGTTACGTGGGGAGGGATATGAAGGATGCTGGAGAAGTGCCTGGAGAGAGTAATATGATAATAACACTAATTTGTCTTTCTTTTCGAGCGAATTTAGGACTTTACAGTCCTCTCTTACAATCAACTCCAATTTGACAAACACAATCATCCATGTCCTGGGCAGTGAATATACTACCCAGGCGGGATTCGAACCTGCGACCCTCGGGTTGGCAGGCGAGGACTTTACCGTCGCCACCGGGGCTAGGTCATTAAAGATAGGTCATTGAAGAGGGTATTAGCAGGGAGAAAGCTGGCCAAGAGGTAGACGGGCGGCGATTTTAGATGCTATCATAGGATAGAACTTCGCATCGTTGGTTTCACTTCGTAGGTTTGGACGTTGTTATTCATAATCAAATGAAATCCTTAGGACTTTAACTCAGCTTAATCTTTTAATTGCACGACGCGTTTCGCCGATTTAAGTCATCAGATATTTGAAAATGCCGTAAACGAGGAAACGCTTCAAATAATTTTCATACTAAACTTTAGAACAATGTAAAGTATTTTATTTGATCATTTACACTAGCCGGCAGAGGAGTTGCGAGGTAAAGATTAATGTGAGCATTATAAGGACACATGTAGTGACTTGTGATGAAACTGGATTAAAATACACAGATGATTTCGGGACTCAGCAGCCAGGGAATAACTGCCCTAAAACCTATTAATACCAGTACCGATTATTGTGAACGTAAGGACCTCGGTAACAACGACAGGAACTACAAGAATGTACTAATACCGGTGGAAAACCTGCGATGGAGAAGGTATATACATGAACTACAGCAACTACTTTAATGCACGAGAAATTCTCTCTCTCGTGGTCGGCCCACTTCCGGCACCGAAATAATGCGACGACGATGAATAGGAGAGCCACTCCCTCCCGAAACGCAGCGCTCCCATGGATCTGCATCTCCCGAAAACATTTGCACCTCCGCGGACGATTGTTATTCCTCGCGCGAAAACCTCCCATTTGGACGCATTATCCCCGTGTGAGCGCCCGAGAGGGCCTGGGAAGAAATCCCCGCCATTCCATAACGCAATTTGAGAGCATTCACGGTCTGCGCCCACACTGGCTCACCCGATCGTTTGTGTCCGCCCCGTCTCATGAATATGAATGGAAAAGCGAGAGGGGAGGGAGGAGGGATCCTTTCCCTGACTCGTCACGAGCGGAATGGGCGGCTGCAACAATTCTTCCTTTCCTGTCCAGTCCGTCGTCCACTACGTCGAGGTGGTGGGGGGGAAGCCCATTCTCTTTCTCACTTCGTATTCCTATGGGCGCATAAGCCTCCGTGGAATTGTGTGAGGTACTCACTCGCGCATATCCTGACTCGTCTCCAGCCTGGGAATGGAGAATACAATAACGACGCTAAGGGGAAGACCTGGTGACCGCCTCTAACCCTAAGGTGGGGAGCGGCTGAATGACCTTCCAAGTAAATAAAGACAAGAAGCACGGCATGTACATATTATGTGCGGGGAGCGAGCGTGATGAAAAGAAGGTTAAGAGATAAAAACTGCTTACAATTGTAAAAAGCCAGTGTCGTTCATCTCATCGCGTAAGTACCCTAACGGAGTAAGGTTTCCGTGGCAGAAGATGAACTCAAGATTACAAAACGCATCACTCAAATTATACTCTAAAAGGGACATGGGGTCACGCCGGTCAGAAGTATGACAATAAATGATGCTTTCTGAAATGTGAAGGGTCAATAAACCTAACCCGAAAAATGGCGGTCTTTATACATAAAATTAGGATATTTTAAACTTTGAACATTAGCTGCAGTTCGGATTCCAGATCGTCCATTTTCACGAACTTATACTTTTCCCGTCGTTAAACCAACGGGCGGCCCGAGTATATGAGCAGGCATATTGCAGTAATAATAATTGCCTTCCTGATCATTGGCTGACTATATTCAATCAACCGAATATTAAACTGAATTTCTGCAGAGCAAATTCCTCAAAATCCATTTCGTAAATCAAGGTGACAGATAAAAGGATGAACAACATTGAATCATTAGCCAGCATTGGTTCACTGGAGACGATAAGTCTTACGCGCTAAATGGATTTCTCTCATTAGGTTAAGCATCATGTATAGAATTGGGGCACAGGCAAGATCTAAAGAGCTCGCCAAGGTACAGGCCCCAAAGAAAAAAGACGTTAGAAACCTCCGTAGGCTTGATTACGGCCTCATACGCATTCATTGAAACATGTCTTTCATAGATCCCCCTTTCATAGATCTCCCTTTCAGAGATACCCCTTCCAGAGATCTTATCAGAGCTATAAATAAATGCAAAAAAACTGCGAACGCCTGTATATCTCAATCTGGCGGGAGTGTATTTTTAAGCTTCTACTCAGAATTTAGACAGAAAACTGCACGCAATATAAAGGATTGCGGGTTCGAAAGTTAATTAGCTTGGTGAGGTGGGAAAAAACCATGATAATCACAGGAGAAAAATACATAAAAATAACACATTTTCGCAAGCGGACGGAAGTGAAGGGAAGTTGGGCAGACGGGAGTGTGCTCGAACAACGGAAGGAGATTCCTTGAGAAAAGAGCGACTCATCCAAGGAGGGGCCACTAAATTCTCGGAGGAAATGAGGAAGCAGCCCACCACGTCAAGGCATTTACGTAATGCAGCGATCTCGACTAAAGTGATTCCAGCAGGTTTCCATTTCGCAAATAACACATCCATAGCATCCTCCGAGCGGCGTCTCTACCTGATGCACGATCATCCAATGCATTGACGCTGTTCGCATTCCAAACATGGTCCGACTATTGATCAACTGCTAGGGGTTCACATGTATTGCGTTGCATCTCGCCCAGGGCGGACTGGATTCGCGGAAAATAGTTCAACGCAAATAGGCCCCGAGAGAGAATTACTAGCGAGAGCGATGACCTGCACATCAGGTTCATAAAGATTTTCATCTAGTCCACCATGATGCAAAAGTGACACTTTGCACCTCTCAGCACTTATTACTATAACCGAAATTATGCATGACTGGGCCAAAAAAGGTTGACGGACCTTAGCTGTGGGGAAACGTTAGGTTGAAGTACTCTAGACTAGCATTAACAACAGAATTACACAGTCTTTCTTTTCTATCACGATGAACATTGTTAAGTTTGTAAAGTAACACCTTTCGTCTACGACGTTCAATTCGCGTCAAGTTTTTCTACGGCTCTATGGCGGTCGTTTGCATATGAAAAAGAAAGAAGGGCACATACAACGGGAACTAAGAGAATATGCATAAGGAGATCTATCACGTTATTCAAGGAGAGGGTAAATAGATGGAGGGAAATTAAAAGACGTCATTAATTTATATTAATCCGGATGCATCATGGTGGACTGAAGATCATGATTGAAAAAGGGCCGAGGTATAAAGGAGAGAGGGAAGAGAATAGAGATAACCCAAGTGAAATGGGTTTTATGAGACTGAAATACAAAAGAGGAGTTCAGACTTTTGCATTGCTTGTAGGAGTATTAGAGCCCATTTCAACGTTTTCTGGAAATGGATGGATGTACGGAAGTATTTTCAGAACAACCGCAAGCATAAAAATTTCAAGGAAGTGAGATTTATCTCAAAATAATCATTACGGTACGTCATGCAAAATGCACATTTTGCTTTAGATTCTTTTATTCCGCTGTTTATCCTGCTTTGCGGAAACTAAAGTAAGCGTCCGTGGCTTCAATGTCGTGAAGTGCACGTCCGCAAAATAACAGGTTGCTCACGTGCTCAGGGAATGAAAGAACGCATTTCGAAGAGAATCTACTGGTTATATATACATTTTAGTTACTAAATAAAAGATACTCAAGTCAATAAAACATAATGAATAAAAATGAAACGGACACAACATTGAGGGAGCCTTTCATTTCCACACGCACGAGAATTATACAATGTTTTAAGGGCTTAAAGCTATAAAAGACATGAAGATCATTCCCAGCGACTACGGGAAGGGCTCCAGAGAAAATCGACCGACACGAGCAAACGAATTTAAGGAAATTACCTCCTCGTTCACCAGAACTCATTTCATTAATTGCATGCCGCCTAGCATCTGACACAGAATACGAATAGACTTAAGCCCACAGCCCCACCCATTATATGCCGTAAGCAACACCATCCGGTCGACTAGAACGAGCACCTTTATTTGCGCCCCTACAACGGCGGTCACCGCGCACCGCGAAGGCCGCACGGTACACACCCGATCACGCAACCGCAAAAAAGCGCGTAATGGAGGCTGGACTTGGCCCGTGACTTTGGTCAACGCCCTCACCACCGATCCACATTTGGCGGTCACTTTTACGACATGCGTGTGCACCAACACACCAGTGTCGATATCGTGCATTCCAAGGCCGTTACAATGAGTGTCAGCCCGCCATAAAAAAACCTCAGCTGACTGCGGGCGACCTAGGATGTTTCGCCGGCAGGGAAATAATAAAGTAAGAGGAAGGGAATCGACTGACGCTTCAGCGGGACTCACGCAAGTGCGTGCCGGGTCGCACGGAAAGGGAAGCGGCACCGCGGCCAACTCACGGGTTCCCCGGGGGAGCGAAAGGTTTAAGGAAAGAAGGGGGTGATCGGCAGGAAGGAGGGAGAGGGGGTGGGAGTAAAAATATCGATTCCGGGTGGAAATGGCGGCCTTGACGGAAATATCGACAGCGTGTCTCCTCTATCGACCCCTCTCGCACAAAGAACACGCTTGCTTATCTAAATTACATCTTGTACCACGAAAATCGTAAAACTAACGCCAGCTAACAAAAAAAAAGAAAAAACACCGGGCGTTCAAGGGTTTTCACCATGATTCTTTCTCGGGAAACGTTTACAAACTACGTCGTCCCGAAAGATGACATATTTCACGGTCACCAATATTTCGTGGTAGGTAGGACCTTTCTCGTTCACCAATACAGCCCACCCACCAGATATCTCACCGCGAGATATGAGCTTGATCTTCTTTTGGGCAAGCTATGCGGTCTCCACGACGAGGAAATTACCAATAGAAAAGCCAAAGGGGCGTTGACAACAAACTTCACATTTAACGTCCAACAATGGAGTAAAAACAGCGCCTAGGACGAATTGGACGGTCCATCATCCAAATTGGGAGATGACTCAAACGGAGGTTACCTTTGATGATTGGGGAGGAAACTTCCAACGTGGCTGGGCGTTGCTCCTCATGTCCATAGCGTGCAAAAAAGTTTCCAGCTGACACTTGTCCGAGTAGTGAGCTGCACATTTATGTTAACCACTCATGAATCAACCGTAAGAGGTGGTTTCATCATGCCTCGCACTATACCCTCGGTGGTGCGAAATCGCATATTCATGGCGGAAAGGGACAGGTTCTTTCCCCGGGTCACCTGTGGCTCCCTAAAACGTTGAGGTATCCAAAAACTCTCACCACGAAAACTTAAAGCTGGTAACGACTCCGGATAAGAACATGGGACACCAGCCAGCCCTAGACCGAACATAAAATCGATTGGGGCAGAAAGCCTCCCATTTTTAAGAATACTTGCAAAAAATTTATTCTGCGAAGGCTGTAATTTCGTCAAAAATCGAAGATGACGTTTAAAAATGACAGCTAAAAATGGAAAACTATGTCGAGTCATACACGCAACCAAACCAAACAGCTCTCGCAATGTCTTTCAGAGGAGTACATGAATGGCCAGCAGGCATACCATACTTCAATCCATGTCGCAAAAAGCGAAAAGATTTTTCCAACTCACACATGGACTTGACAGTCGAAAAAGTATTATTATTACTTGCAACCACTGGAAAAATATTACATCAATCGCGTATGCATACGAGAAATGTTGACCATTATAAATGCGCAACTAGAGAAGTTTAAAACAGAGCGGAAAACATCAAAAATAATTTTGAAGATTTTTTCACCACCATCTGCATCAAACAACACAGAACTGAAATCGGAATGGGTCTTGGTTGATGACAGAGAGGTTCCACAGATCTCGACCAAATGTACATACTATGCGATCGTATTTACTTATCCCGCCCGCAATGAGAACACTCTAAGGTAATCATCATGTAAACGGAAAATATTCAAAGCATTGATTGACTTAAGACAAGATTACAAGGAGACGATGAAACTAGTCGGTTGGTCAATGACTGTCAGAGTACAACTATCTTAATGAAAGAAATGGAGGGCAAATGCTAGCTTTTCACGTCGCAAGCTTTTAAAATATCAACTGATGATTTTGTATCTCTTAGCACTCACGTGTGCTGTTAATCACAGGAGATAAAACGTGAAATAAATACGAGGTTCTAAAACATCCCGACTAGGAAAGAAAATCCTTGAGGTTCAACCTCGACGGAATATTTCCCTTCCGCATTCTGTCCTTGTATTTATGGACTGCTTGAGGCTAGTCACGGAAACTAGAGCTATGAAATATGGCATGGCAGAAACGCAAGGTCTTCAACCAAGACGAAAAGCACCTTTCGTCGGGGACAATAACCCGATTAATATTTCACATATCGCGCAGGTTACATGCTAGCTACCAACAGAAAATCCGAGCCCGGTTGACTAGTCGACCGGTTGTCAGTGGGAATGACAGACAGCTAAGGCCATTTGAGCTCAGGAATTAACAAAACTTTGTAAGTTTTACTAAGAGTATTTATTGTACGATCGGTTTCGTCGAATAGTAGACATTATCAGGATCATCAGGTCGACCACCTGATGATGCCGACCATTCGACGAAATCGATCGTACAATAAATACTCTGAAGTAAAACTTAGAGAAAAGGTAGATAAAAACCCGGCGTTGGCACGAGCCCACTCTCCAAGAGGACCACCGTTAGACGTATCTTTCGACGGACGGAGTAGGTCGGAACTACACTTGAAGAACCCTTCACATGACACCCAAGGGATAGGCAGTTCAAAAATTGTACACTCGAAAACTACAGACTGTGAAATATGGCATGGCGAGAACAAAAGTTTTTTAAGGCGAGAAAGAAAAATGCCTTTTCTCAGGGACAATGAACCAGTTAATTTCTTCCATATAGCGCACGATGTTCGCAAGCAAGGTACAATTCAAGTTCCGCTCGACCGGCTTACAGGCAGAGACTAATCCACATTGATCAGCGACGAGGTTCTCCACCGATGAATCTTGTGGACCCGTCACACAACACCACCAATTATCGCGAGAAAAAAGAGGCCCACCCAGGGAACCCCCACACACAAACACACAAGAGTCGATGGGGCTCGGAATCGAAGTTTTCATGGCTGGAGGGAGCAAGAGGCGCGTTTGCATTAATTAATCAGGGCGGGAGAAATGCACGCTCAAGGGCGTTCCTTCTCGTATTTTTTTTTTATCTAAAAGAAATGGCCCACCATCATCATGCCGCCCTAGAGGGGGAGAAAAGCCTTTTCCCTCCTCCCGCGAGGTTTTGGGTCGATGCGACCAGGGGCGGGAGGGGGGGGGGGCGCGGTTGAGGCTGCGGTAGAAGATGGGGCAGAGAAAGTGGGCGAAGCGGCAAATAGAGAGAAGACAGCAGGATCATGATTTAAATGGGTGCGTGTACAAGCGAGATGCTCCAAGGGCGTGCGGCACCGAATGTTACATGAGCCAAGACGATTCAGATACATGGGGTGAGTCCACAGCCAAAGAACATGAAGTAGGAGATGATATTCGGAAAACCCCATAGTCAGGGTTTCTCATGATTTCCACTAGAAGGAGTAATACATGTCTGATGAGCATCTCTTTTATCGCTTTCAGGGGGAGCTAACATGAATGGTATCAATTTTCAATCCCTGGAGACGATAGCAAAGTCACTCATCGAATTTTCCGGAGAAATTTAGAACCGCTTCCTGAAGGATACCTGAGAAACGCTGAAGTGCTGAAGGCCATTTTACACCTTTAACAATTATTGTTAACAGTTTAAGTAATTTACGATAACAGAACCAAAGTAATATTTAAAGTTCGAATTTATTGCCATCTACGGGACCGTCAAACTAAAACCAACAGACCAGTTTCATTCATCATATCAATGACTGGAGGTTGGCGGTCACGGTCATTGTCTGGAACGAAGTCAGGAAACTGCTGCTCCCAAGTGAATCACACAAGCTCCGGTCTTACCCCGGACACCATGAAAAAAGGAGAGAGTAAACATGAAGAGTAAGTAGAATAAACGGAGGAATAGTGAGGCGAGCTGAGGTTGAGTGGACCTCGGAGCTGTTTTCGTTGGAGTCGTGAATGACGCGTAGGAGGAGGGAATTTTTGCACCCAATAACTCTCCAGTCTATCTCACTAATACTGCCTCTTAAGCAGTTCAACAAATACACTATGCAGTGGTAAAGTATTATCCTTCCGCGAAACCAAAAATTAAAATTATTTGAAAATTTCCATAGATCTCAGCCTTGCGATCACAATCCCAGAATCACGACTAGAATCGTACTTCCAAGCAAACACAGATTATCCACCCTATTCATTCAAAAAGCTGCGTCACATCTTCGTCCACCTAAACATTTTGAAACAATGCCTTTTGCCTCCTTTCGTATTCATTTAAGTTCAAGAATTTATCTTTCTGCCCTGGGTCCAAAATCGTTGCAGCCTATTCGAGTAATTCGCGAGGCCTTAATTAAGCGAAATAGCGCACGTCATTTATATTCTCGTCCGAGAACCTCCCTGCTGACACTGGGTTGGGAAGAGAGATTGCGACAAGGAATGAAGGGGTAGACTAAACAAACCCGCCGCCTGTGGGAGAGAGAACATGCGGACGCATGAAAGAGTGTGTTGGCCTTCACCTCCAATCGCGGGCGCGGACGAACTGACCTCTGGACGAGACTCCTCTCTGCTGCTGGGTGTGTCATGCTGCCTCCTCCTCCTCTCTTCCTTCATATGCTGGGCGGTGGATGACTCCTCCAGTGCCGACGGCGCCCCAGGAGGGAAAGTGACGCGCCCTCCGCCTCACTCTCTGGAAAAATAAATGGAAAACGTTATAATCAGATGACGGAAAGCTTTGGGCTTCGACCTTGAACAAATCGGCGCAGACGAAAATAAAAACTCGGAGATACACAAAAATCCAATATCACTAATTTGTACTACTCCACTGTATCATTATTTTAAGTTGATCAAAAACAAATAATAACATACAGTACTACATACACTATAGTCATGACACAATGTAAGCCACCACTGAAATAACGAATTTATGCGCACCAATAAATACCCGACGGGAATAAAGCACCATTTGCATTTAGTCATTTTCTCCTGAAGGCAGGTTTCAAGCATTCAAAGACTAGCATGAATGAACCTAAGGTTCAGAATCAATACCTTAATTTTTTTAGTCTTATGCGTTGTGCCATATTTTCGGCGATAATTTGGCCATAATTTCGCCGCGGACATTTTCGCTCGCGGAAAGTGCGGTAGGGAGATTTCAAAGTGCGCACTGTCTGCGATATTGCGCGTTGTCGGTGTTTATTGAGAGACTAAAAACCAATACACCCGCGCAAACTTTCGGGGAATTTTTTTTAAATATAGGTGTGTTATATTGTATATAAAATCATGTCGATAAGCATCCGACTCTTGCATTAAGGCAAAAACCCATCAGTTTATCCACAGCATTTATACCATGCATATAACAAAGAGCGCGGTAGGATCTAAAAAAATGTGGAGCCCTGTAAATTTGAGGCATTTTATCTTCATATTCATGCGATAAAATACGTCCATCAGTCCATAGGTGTCAAGAAAAATGTCCATTGAATGTTAGAGCATTGATGATATCGTGAATTGAAGGTAATTTTATTCATCCAGATATGATACTACATGAAGTGGACAGAATCGAAAACGCATTTTTTTCACCGCCGACCGTAAATACAGAACGAGAGTGAAAACGTAAAATTACACCTTAAAGTTAAAATAATACTGGAAGTAATATTTTAAAGATTACAGATCCATAAATTCACATCATACCGAAAAACTAAAATAATAAAATCCATTACGACTCTGCTTCTATGCACATTCTCACTTGACACGTGACTGGAACCTGCGACCTTCGGATTAGTCAGCGAGTGGTTTTACCTTAGTCGGCTTCGAAGTTCAAGCATTTCCAGCGAATTCCGATCTACAGACATTAGCATAGAAAATGAAAGCGTGGATTAAAAAGTGCTGGTGAAAGTCCATCTCGTACCTTCAGATAAGACTGATGAACCGCTCAAACAAAATAGTTCAAAGGCCAGTTTCGTGAGTAATTCTAATTCTTATGACAAGGTATATGTACCAACCACAATATACATGAAAGACTATTCATCCTACGATTGGGAGCGAGGAGGATATTTTAGGATTGAATTGCAAAGGAGAGACAAACAGACGGAGCTTAATCGCCTCAGATCGTCACGCGCACAAAGGCCAAACCCTCGTATAGAACCGGAAATTGCCCAATTGTAGGGTTGGACCTCCTATATCAAAAGGACGGTAGATGGGTAGATAGTGAACCGTTAGGTGACGAAAGCAATGTCACCGCTATCTGGCCGATGATATACAGTTTCACGGGTCAAATGATGACAAAAGGGCTTCGTAATCAGGCTTAGATTCACTCCCAATTTCGCCAGTCCAAGCTTGTTTTCAAGGGGAAAGCAAATATTCACTCACGACGCGAATTTACCAAAGAGCTGCTTCTTCGGACAAAAACACTCAAACACAAGTGAACAAACTTGAAACCCGCAGTTCATTCAAGGTTGGTTTCATAGGACAAAAAACACTTGAACTCAGAACAGGATGTATGCCTACTCGAATCTAGTTTATCCAAGGAAAGAGAAAAGTCAAACGGGAGATGATGAAAAAGCGCTCATCACAACCTTTTCACTCTTTGTATATTCATCAATGAGCATGAGAGTAGGGCGACGATTGTCGCCGTTTTACCCAGGGGCGAGATTATGAGAGCAACAAGTGAAAGGGCAATAGGAAATAGTCGATGTCATTCCATTTTCAGTAAATTTGGATAGGGAAAATTATGTTAGGGAAAAGAGGATAGCGATAAATTCCTTTTAAAATCGAACGCACAAGCGGTATCCATAAATATTATGGTCTACAAACCAAAGGCAAAACCCCTATTAATCCATTGTTTCATGGAAACTCATCATGAGTAGCAACAGGCTGAGAAAGAATAATAGTGTGAGAAGCGGACGGCGAGTTTCTGGACATTGGACAGTCTGAAAAAAGTATTTCTCATCAATAAGCAAGTTCTATAAGAACTTTTTTGCTCTTAAGTTTCTCTTTCAAAACTTTCATAATATCAGGCTCCCTCTATTCCACCTGAAATGCAATTTATATTCTTTTACCTTCTAAAGTGATATAAGATTCACCTTTCCGCAACCATCAGCATAATTCCACGTCGCAACGGCAAGTTCAACTCTTTTCGCTTTCAAACAATCTTCCTCAACTTCATCTCTTCATAAACCTAACTTGCCGTATGTATCACTCGCTCACATTATGCAAGTAATCCTCAACTCAGTTAAATTTATTGTCATTACTCAGGCAGTTAGCTGCCACATTTGCAAACATAAAACTTGGGGAGTCAAGAGACATCAGACATCTAACTACTTTTCTCTACAGTACAGTTTAATAGCATTCATCATTTCCTCTGAAAATGTTTTCAGCTACAGTAATTTTAGACAAATATATGTGATATGCAAACTTAACATTTAGCAAACAACTACATTTAGATGACTTTTCAAATGACTCAGGGCATTGGAAACTTGCCACACGGTTCAGCAAAACGAAACACTACTCTCCATTTCATAACCTTCACAAATATTTACTAAAACCAAATTTTATGTCATCATTCCTCTTTGTAAATAGTCTTTTCCGAATGAGATACGACATATCGCAGAACCAAGGCTTCGATAACACTTTCTAAAATGTTCGTTTTTCAGTTATATTCAGTTCGTTGTTCAGTTCATTATCAATCAACAGAGTCCACGTCTTCGAGAGAAAATGCACAGACTTTTAGTTTGAGTCAAGAAGAAACGGGTGACCATTGTTTCCGGAAAAAGTATCAGCGTTATTATGCGGTAACAGGGTAACGCCTATCGAGCCACAAGGAGGTTTTCTGTGCGCTTGATTTTGCGACGCACACTTCGTTTCTTGTCATTGGAAAATGCAATTAGATCATAATTTTAAAAAGAAAAAAAAATTACGAAATACCACTGGCGCCGGACTTTTGACGTCGAGTTGAGAGAATAGAACATTTGAATACCAGTCTTAGAAGTTTTACGCAAGCTACTCTTTGCCATTTATCTAGGTTATAAATGATCACTGAAAGAGATATTAGCGGAATCATTAATCTTTCGAGTTATAGATTGCGTCAGGGGTCTACGGACGCGTTTTGGACCATAAATTTGGACTGAAAAACTATTTGCCGATTTCTAAACTCACATCTTCACACCACATATTCTAGTGTATGCAATATTTCAGACCAGAGCAGACACACAAGACAGTTTACCGAAAATGTCAGCTTTTAAGGGACAACAGAGTACTAAGATGTGTACGTAAATTCAGGAATATGATGCGAGCAATGCGGACAGAGAGGTCGATGATGACACGATAGCGGAGCAGATAACTCAAAAATGCTGAGGAAGGCCATAAAAGGGATTCATTGTCTACATAAGCAGGGACGCGTTTACACAACTTCACTAACTACAATAGAGATATATTTTTGCCGCGGGAGGGGATGACACAGAGTTTTTCTATACCTCAGAAACCTGCAGCGGGAAAATGTCTGATAGGCTGATAGATTTCACGTCTGATGTCCTTCATCGCTATGAAAGTGGGGCACTATCGAAGAACATATTAGGATCGAATAAAAAAAGCTGCCGCATCTATAGGTGATTTATTTTAAACAATATACAGATGGATAAGCATAGAACACAATCGAATAGATTAATAAATACAATTTTTAAAATGAAAATAATTAAAGATAAAGGGTAAAATTTTCCTTAGCTACCGCGATGAAAGTCAAATGCTCGCACCTTCCAACGGTCGCCTGGTCACGGGTTTTGACACTTAGTTCCACACAAACACTTGACAATTAGACCCTTCCTCGCAGACGCGCGTTAAAGCATTACTTTCAAATACGAAGGCCATCTTAGATGGACTGTAATGGCACAAGACAGAAGCTGGTTCCTATAGGCCCTCGAAAAATGGAGGAAATTCCTCCAGAATTCTCCAACTATTCAGGATCTCCATGCAAGCCAAAGTTTCGATATTCGACTCGCGCATCGAAACGTTGGCCAGTATGAGGAGCCTGATCCGGTGGAAAACCTGAAAGGAATTTCTTCATCTAGAGCACCACTAAAGCACCAGACCTCCAAAAATTGCTTTTGGAATGGTTATCCTGGGTAGAGGAATGGGGTGAGCCCTTGTCGGAAAAGATCCTAAGTTTTTGCTACCGGTCCAGAAAATCCTTTTTTCTTTCGCATTTTTAACAGAGAGAAGGGGACCGATACGACGCCACGAAAATTAGAAATATAACGTCCAGTTATAGGTGAAAATTCGAGAAACGACGTTTTTTTTCCTTCTGACCGGTTCGAACGCGCGCACACACACAAGCAGATACGTAGAAGGGACAAGGGAGGGTGTATCCATTAAATGCAACGATCGAGTACGTACGCAAGCAAAAGGGCAGTGAAAAAAGGTAAACAGGAAATAGCGTTCCCTTAAATGGGAAAAAAAGAAGCAGGAATTAAGTCGCTTCTTCCTTCTTTCGACCCGCAATGCGTCAGACCGGACTTGTTGGAAGGAAACCTAAAAGACGGACGAAACGAAAGGAAAATAAGCGAGGACAGAAAAAGAGAATCGTCGTTTGGCGACGGTAATTCTCCTCGCAGATGGAGGTATAAATGCGAAGAAGAGGCACACAGAAGGACGGGACTGGGAGCCGTCGCCCCTCTCGGTGCCCCCTTATAAGGAATTGCGACCTCCACGAAAGTCTTCGAGAGAGCGACGTTAGCAGAGGGCAGAAGGATGGATCGAGAGAGAGGGAAACGTAAGGGAGAGGGGAATGCAAGCTGGATCCAAGGTGAGGAAGGAAGGCAGCCGCTGCCAATCCAGGAGAAGTACCAAGGAAGGAAGGGAGGAGGCCCTCCAGCTGGACCGCTCCCCTTGCAGCCGCAGCTCGTCGCAACGTGTATCGTTTCCCGGTAGTAACGACTCAGCATCGCATTGTATGCGGACGACATCCACAGGATGAACAAAAAACACAGGGAATCTTCCGTGAAGGTCGATAATTAATGGACCTGAATAAAAAAAAGTGATGAGAAGTCGGGGCCGAATACAAGTCTTGCAACTCTTGGTACCATTCTCAAAACAATAAAATTTTACAACCATGAGTATTCCTTTTCGGAATTTTTTAATTTTTAATTCCAATTTGTTTTTAATGTGCTGAATGGCATTTGACGTTGCAGTGTCAGGGATTTTTTTCCTGACTCTCAGGATGGATAACGAGGATATTATATGCGATGCAATTAATACGCATTACAACGGAAGTTGGGAGTCACACTCGTTATGTTGTAAATAAAATTGACCCGTTACATAGAAATTTTTAAACATTCAATTATTCAGTAATTTATAAAAGTCTTACGAGGAAAAGGACGGGATTCTAAAAGAAGCCTTTTAACAGCCTCAGAAAACAAATATTTACATATCGAGATTAAAATGATAATTTTCTCATATTTCAATTTTTCAAAAGTTCCAAAATTTTCCAAAAATATTCCTGGAGTGAGTACTTTCTTAGAATCCACCGATGAGAAAAAAAGTTCCATTATTTCCAGGGTAGGAAACGAGTGAATTGAAAAAAAAGACTACAAGTAGATTATGAACTGATAGAAAAGAAAAATGGGCGACTTTTCGAGTGACAGAGACAAAGGATCTCCTGAGGCGAATTCAGACATCAAATTGGTTTTCGTATCCTCGGCGGATGCTAAAAGCACAAACCCTAATTCATCCAATGAAGGCCTTTTATAAGACTGATCAGTAAAGAATGTCAGTCCATAAACTGATATCCAAGTTTTGGCTGGGAAAGCTATCATGAAAAATGCGCAACATTTTTTTTAAATTTACTAGTCTTCTATGAATGTGACTGAAGCAAGGATATATTTCAGGATAGGTTGCCTGGGAAGTGAAAAAGGGTATCATTTTCGGAATACGAATGACCGATACGATTCACGGCCTCAGTTTGGGCAGGAGTGAAAAGTTATGGAAAATACCACCGGCCACTTGATTTCCAGTTCCAAGAGAGCAGATCGGAAATGCCGATCGGGATTTTGGATATTTGACGAGAGAGAATTCGTGGACACGAGGGAGAATGGCTGGCTCGGAACGACAGAATGAACTATGCTTTGAATTTGTTTACCATAGCTGAACTATACGGGTTTTTACCAGGGCAAAATGATGTTCACCTACTACCGACGTAAGCAAATTCAATTATATCGTGCGTGCTCATGAAAAGATGAGGACTGTATGATTTCATAACGTGGTGTACAGGGATCAGAAACGTCACATCTTGGCTTCAGGCGAAAAATGTAGCGGTTATGCCAACAGTTTCTGAACCGATTTAGATTTAAAAATAATACTCATTTGAATGCATAACATGAATATAAAGAAATAACTAAAAAGGTACACTATTTCCCACGAAAGAGCTCTTCACCTTCAAAACATAGCAAGATAAGTTTTCTCCCATCAATTCGAGTTCCTTACAAATAGCGACAACGCGTTAGGAAGCCACAAAAGTGCGCAAGCATAAACAAATACACTTCTCCTTCCTGTGGAAAGAACGCACATTTGATGAAAAAACAAGGATATTTACTTCTCTTCCCTAAACTGCTCAAATGGTATGCTCAAATCTCTCTAATACCATCGAGTGCAGTCGTATCTCAGGGGAACTACTGAGAGCCATGACGCACACCACTTCTCCCTCCACCGAGGGACGAAAGTGGCGGCGAGGTACGGAAAATAAAGCCAATACACATTCTAATGGAAAACATATTTTCCCGAATCTTGAATGTCACGCGGGGGCATGCACACAGACGCACAGGTATTGATCCGCGAAATGCGAACCACGGAAGGGGGCTGCTGCTCGGGCCCTATGTAGCAATTGCCGTCGACTCCCAAGGACAAATTTTATTGCCCTGGCAGCAGCGTTTACGAATGAGAGACACACGGGGAGCTTGTGTTCAAGGGGGAAGTCCAATATCGATCTTCATTTCTTTTCTCTCCGTTTGCCCTTCAGAGCCAACCGCAATGGAGGCGCCGCCGATATTGTATAATCTCATCCCATTCCACAACTCGCCTCATTTTTGTCACCTGCCCACTTTCCTGGAGCTCCATCCTTTTTTTTGCCAGTGGAAGGGAATTTTCCATTACCGTCGCCATTACGAAAAGCAAACATTACCCTTTCAGACAAGGAAGGAAATAAACGCGGAATGACGCCGACCCATTTCTTAAGCAAAGGCACTTCCGCCGTAATGGAATCCTACGCTTTGCCCCGTAAACGTGAGCCGTCGCTATCAAGTGAAAACCACGCAACTTAAAAATACTCTGCGCCCCGATGAACGTAAAACCAGTCGACTCGATTAGAGATATCCAAAGCACCCAGAATTTAAAATGAATTTGGTAAGCGAGGAATAAATTTAGCAAGAAATTATAAACTGATTTTTAAACTCTTAAACTCTTTAAACTTTTAAACGGTGACGGAGACAAGCTTTGGAAATATTCTCTTCGAGTACAGCACACATACATACAAACTCATCACGCACTCCCTTTCGGGGTAGCTACAGTACTTGCTGTTAGACCTAGAAAACCGGTTCCTTTTCATAATTTCCTCTGTAATCCCCTAACTATGAATATCTCTTTCGATTTTCTCCCGCTCATGTCTCGCTTCTTTAACGATCACTTCTTCTTAAGGTAGTTTGAGCGAAATATCATATCACCAAGAAACCAATGAAGTTGGTCTCATTTTGAAGAAAAATACCTGACCCTTTCGAAGATATCAAAATATCAGCCCGATGAAAAATAAAGTTAAAGACTTATGAGGTTATTTTTATCTAATAACTTATGATTTCAGTCATAATAAAATGTATTATTGCGCCATTAATATTTAAATATTTTATTCACACTTCCTACACCAGCAGAAATTAAAACTTATAATTCGAATATTGTCTCCATTAAGACTAGAGCTCTATCTCGATCAAACTATCTTAACACAGCTACAAGTCCTCCTCTTCAGATTCTCTTTCACCACATTCACCGATGACTTTCGAGGTCTACCCTTCCTCACGTAGCACATACTCCAGTTATTCTTTCACAATCAGCCACAATGAGAAACGAGTGGATGTATGACGAACACAATAAAACGTATATACCAAATTTTTTAAAATAAGTAAAATCCAAATTTTCCACAGTTTTAAAGATATATTTATAGATTGCATGCGAATAAACCCTTTTAAGTGATAGTAAGGCGTGAATTACTTTGAATTATCGTACTACCACAAAATAACGCATGTGTCAACGCAATTTGTTTTAAGATTTTGCAGCGTTAAACAGCGCGCACATATAAAATAATTCTCCCTAACCCAACCGGTGGTTGGAGTGCCTTCAGAACAGGTGTTTGAACAATGTGTGCCAGTTAACCCACTAGATACCTACGCAGCGGAAATCCGGATTCTTCACCGCAATATAAGAGATAAGTAGGTTAATTACATTGTACTACTCTCAAGGGGTTGTGTTTAAAATAATTTACAAAATCTCCGCGTCAATAATAGCACACACATGAAATTATGGTTTATGACGTACCTCCTATTCGCACAAATAAGTATTTATCTTTCAGTAATCCCGCAGACAAAGGTCTAACGCACCAACAATACGGTGATTCGAACAAGCAAGACCGGAGAATGTTAAAAGATTAAAAAATAAAGAGAAAAGAATACTGGCAAATAGCATCTAATGACATTTTTGCAATATACCAGATAATAATTAACTAGTTTTTCAAATTTTATCTGTAGTTGCATTAATAGTTTTCCTAAATGAGTAATTATGTGCTTAGCGAAGGAAGAGGGATTATTTTATAGTTAAAAAACGGGTAATTCAGAAATATATCGAAACCCTATGCCCAGCACAAAACACGTGAGCAGCAGGTATAGTGTTTTTCTAATCCATGAAATACTCCAAAACACATAGCGCAAGTCTTTCTTCAGCGAAGGAACAAGTATCTCTTACCACTCGTAAAACTCTTAGAGAAAGAGAGAGAGTTAATGAAAGAATTTACTATTAGGGAAATCACGAAAATTACTACCAGGTCCAGTATTTTCAAAGTGAAACAACTCGATCGCCCAGGTATTCCAAAATGTTCGGTATTATGTACACTCAATATAAGATGCATAACTTTCAGGATATTATACCACTACTTTTACCAGCACAAGTTTAACATCTCAAAAAATACTAAAATACAGAAAAATTGGCACTATTAATTTTGAACTTCAACTGCCCTATTTCTTCGTAGCAGCTGATTAAAAATAGAGTAGAGCAAAATAATTGAAATGGACAGTAGGCTTGGGTAGCATACCGGTGGTTATGTCATATTTTAGGGCAAAATACGTATACTTATTACACAAGAAATAATGAAGCAATATGCAGTCATGGAAGAAAATATTAACCAAAATCATGGGTGGAGTTCAAGCAATTATTTTCAAGGGTTTATAAGTGAATAAAACGATAGATTGGAACTAAAGTATTGATAACCATACGCATTTAAAGGTAATACACAAAACCTTTTGATAGAGCAAAAAAGTGTGTGTTTCAAGCAAAGGGATTACGGCCAAATGTTTGTGGACATGTCATGAGAAGGCGATCAAGGATATAGCAGATGAGAAGAGCTGATGATCGACTGCCAAAAATATAATATCCTCCGTGACGCAAAAAAATATAACCGAGCGGGTGGATTGCAGAATTAACAGAAAATCTAACGGTCTTCTCCAGAAACAAACGTCATTTAGACATGGACATAAATAAATAAAATTACACGGCGTCGCCTCACCTCAATCATTTACTAGTCCCCCACGGGCCAATGGGCCATCTAGGGAGCAGGAGTCGTAACTTGGAGATGAAATGACTTATCATCGGTAACGTATAAACGTCTAAGCATGTTTGACCATAAATATGAACTGTCTTTATATATGTTCACTCCATTTGCCATTTATCCTCCGCCCATGAAAGATCATTCAAGAGGCTGGGGAGACTTCTCTTCCTTCCTCTTCTCGAACGACGGGAGCAAAGATCAGAACTCACGGGTTGCAAAGCACGAAAGAGATACGCGAGATTTACGACTGATCGATATTCGGCGGAATAGGATTCCCCCGGCGAAAGAACCAGGGAGAGTTCTGATGAATCATACGAACGAACATTTTGGCGTTCATAAACTTCGGGAATCCGCAGGCAGCAGTGAGGGATCTGAAGATCATTTCTTTCGGGGACATTTTCCAGGTACCCAGGGTGCAACGAGGATTGAAACCAAGGAGGAAGGGAGTCGATATAAAAGATGAAAACCGGGAATTGAAACCGGAGAGTGCAAATGAAGAAAGCAAAAGAAAGAAATCGTAGAATAGGGCAGAGGAAGAGAAAGAGATGATAAAGGAAGGGGATGAGAATGGCACAGGATGGTAGGGAGGAAAGCGCCTTTCACGTCGTTTATGGCCCTGCGGCCCCCGCCGCGACGCCTCGTCTCCAATGTTTTTTTTGCATTCAACCAAGAAGAAACAAAAAGAGCACAATATCCGTCGCGGCGCCGTCGCCGGAAGAGAGACATATGAGCCGGCTTGCATGAGAGAGAAATTGCCGGCTAGCAATGCTGGTACTTTCGTCGTACCAGCTTACTGGCTCAAGTAGTTTCAACATACACTGAAGTTCATGACATTTGAATGCATTTCAATTACGTATAAGGAGAAAAACATGCCATCGGGAAAAAAAATCATGTCCTCCATCCGCAATCGTCGACAGAATCCTAGCTTTCTGAAATTTTTGTAATAGTTAAGATTAATGTAAATTACTGCAGTCAAACATAGAGAAAAACAAGCAACTAATATTGGTAAGACTGTCATTAAATATACCACCCATTAGACAACACCGTATCGATTAATTGAAACTAGGAGTTAAATTGACTTATAGTCAAATATGGGCGACACATGGGAAAATAATACATGATTTAAAAATGCTCTTTTTTGCGAAGAAGTGATATGAGTCGCGAAATTTTTTTCAGAAAATTGAGTGCTAATGACATAAAAGCAATAATCGATATAATTTTTGAAAAGTGGAACGTACTCTCACATGACAGCGATGTTTGTACGATAACAGCGGCAGAATAAAGAAGGTAGGAGGCAAAGAAAACGTGGTGTTATCAAAAAATGACAGAGATCATCAGATTGAGGCGGATCATCAACGTAGAAGTTCTACAAAGAGTTGGGGGAAAAAGACCTAATAACTCTCAGTTTCAGGGACAATAGACTCTTAAAAACAGAGCTGGTATAAAATTCAATGAGAAGAATAATCCAGAAAAGCCTATGGTGAAACTGAATAAGCAAATCATAAGGGGAATAAAAAGAAGACTCATGAAGGAAACATTCGGGCAGCAGAAATAAGAGAGTAGATGAGACCTGCAGCAAATATATCTTTTGATTGACAAGTAAAGATGATAATAAGCAAATTACAACGATTATTGGAGAAAAACATATTAGGTTAAATAGGAATGGCCCTGCATTCGGTACCAAAGGCCAGGAAAAGTGCCCACGAAGAAATATATTCTCAACTAATCTGAATCTTGATACCTATGCTTTCCAGCTGCCCAAGTCTGTTATCAGAGAAAGCATTATTTTTTAGAAAACAATTTCAAAAAGACAACCCAACTTATATGTTTTGACTTACTCTCCACAATTTTCCCTCACAAACCTGAAAAAAAGTATAACTGAAACTTCTCATGATGCATACACGCTCCATTGAAACTCGCTCACATTAAGTTTCTGTCTTTTGAAGAAAAATTCATGTCTTATCACATGACATCCTACGTTCCACTAATCACTCCTGACTATAAACTACGGTTTGAGCGGACGCAACGGTCGAAACCAAGGAAGTATTTACTCAAAGAATACATGATTTCAAAATATTTGCGGAATTAACGTCAACCGAGGCCCCTCGAATAAAAATGGCTCAAAATACTCTCGGTCTTATAGTGGCTTGCTAAAAATTACGAGCTTCTGGCATGACTCAATGGCTGCAGACTTGATTACATCGTCACAGGTATCAAAGAGTACTCAACTAAGATTGAAATGATAAAAGTGCACCCAAGGATAAGCTTCTGAGGCACTGACGATAACTCCATGATGAGAAATCATCGCAGCCCAAGCTTTCATGCAGTTATATCACAATTCTCTTCGTTAACCTCAGGATTAGATATCCAGAAATGCCCGCTACGAACAAAGATAATCGTAACCAGACTCGCGCGGCATTCCAGAGGATATAGGAAGGGATAAATGTAACATCAGCCAAAAAATTAATTATGAGCTGAGAAATACTTGTAACAGGGAACAAGAAAAATAGACGATATTTGCATAAAACTTTCTCCGCCGGATCAAGGCATAAATTCAAAAGATGGAAGTCTTCATATATGCATAGAGGGGGCCGAGTTCCATGAGGACACGTTTACGGTAGCGAAAGACGCCAGGAAGAAAAATTACTGTCACCTCCTTGATTAAGGGGAGTACATTTAGATTCTCAGCGTATGCCTAATGATCTTCTTTTTTCCCACGGACATCATGGCACTGCTTCCAAAAAATCGACTTCGCGATCCCTTTTCGGACCAGATATGACAAATATATCATCTAATGGTCAGTGTCGTGTTGCTGAATACCAATCTGACACCATACCGCAGCTTTCGAGGAAGGCTGATTCTTCCAACTGAAAATAAAATTAAATAAAACCTCCCCAATTCGAGGATCAGGAAAATTTTCCCACTGTGTAACAAGATTAAAATATTCTAGCAAATAGTTTTATCAGATCTTGTCAACACCCTTTAGGTTAGATGCACCCTAAGAATCGTGCAGTACAAGAGCGTTCCCGCATCTACCCCCTTCTCCCGCGAACACTTGGCACGTCCACACCCCGAAATGTCCCAAAACCTCTTTCCTCCATTTCTACGCGAGGACCTACACTGTAGACTACATTACCACGAGAATGCCAAAAATTATTCACTATTTTAAGAAAAAACACATGCTGATCATTTTATCCAATTCTTTAGCCACCCCGAGTCCATACGGCATCCAGCGAAAACATTCCCTGATTAACCGAATAAATAAACTATGGCAAACGATCTGATTATCCACTTCTGTTGCCACTATGAGGTTAGATGTCGCCCAGCGAAGCGCGGGGCAAATGGAAAATTCACTACTCTCTTCTCCCGCAACCTCTCCATGTATCCTGATAAATGCCCCCAGATGCAGCAACCGGGGAAGATTTCAGCGGGCGCAGAGATGGTCGTCCCGCCGAGTTGGAATGGTGAAGGAAAGAGGAAAGCAGGTCCTTTTGGGGAGAAGGAAGGGGAGGGAAAGAACCCCGGTCCGGAAGGAGAGGGATGAGTTATGGAAGACGAGCCAAATCGCCGCCCCATCAACCCGGCCTCTTATGCATTCTAAGCTTTCTTCACAAAACGCACTGCCCTGTCTCCTCATCAGTTGATTTCAGACGAATTCAAGCTCGAGTGGATCAACTCCCTTGGCTTGCTGGTTACTTAACGACAGACATGACAGGTCATTTGCGTGATGGAGTATTTGCATACGATTTTTTTCGTTAACATCAGTAGAAACACTACGTCCATCTGACCAGAATTCTGAATTCAAATTAGGCTTAATTGGCGTCAATTGTAGTCGTGTAAAAATGATTCGATCTGAATCTCCAAAAAATTCAATAAAGCCCACTGAGACGTCATTTTCCCGTAACTCCTGACATTTTTCGTTCTATATGCTGGACTTGCGGAGTATGTTACTCACATTACAGCACTGCTGGCTCTGATTAATGTGAACCACGTACTTAATCGTGAATGATGTAGACCTAGAGATGGTGATTTGTACCAAAGGTTGCAAATACAAGGTTAAAGAATCCCAACAAAAATTTCTCGATACCAAAAGACGAGAAACGGGAAGAAACGGATTAGCGGCCAAACGGCACTCTAGTCTAAAAAATCAACTCTTTGTTGCTGCGAAGATAATTTTAAAGCTTGTAATTAATAGTAAATTAAGTTTAATGAATTAATGTTAGGGGGGTAATTTGGCTTGAAATATCCTTACAGAAGTTAGTGATAACTAAAATCAAACTTGATAGCTGGGTAGCACGGTAACGGATGGACTACCAAGGGACTGGGTGAAGGGTGGAGAGAACCCTGGCTTCTGCATTGGCCTACTAATAAACGAAAGGCAAGGGGGACTCCAGCGAACTTGGTCCATCGCAACTTTCGCTAAGGTAAGCGAAAGTCCACATCCAAAAAGTCCGACGGACAGAGTAATGCAGTAGAGGTTCCTGATACATATAGAAAACGGGACTCCGGGACGGTTGTTAAGTTTCTAACGAGAATCACTGATGAAAAATGTGGTAAGCAAGATCAAGAATAGGTAATGCAGGAGAAGGTTTTATTCAGCTGTCAACTGATTACATTTTTACGTAAAGAGATCTGTGTTTGCCTTCTCGTTCTTTTTCTCTTGGATTCGGTAAATTTGTGTGGGTCTTAAGAAATGGAGATTGTTTCGGAGTTGTATTGTTCCCCTAAAGTTATCTGATGATGAAGGGAAAAATAAATTAAGTACCAGAAAATATATGATGACGTCCCATGAAAACTTAGTCCGTGCCGATTATTATCTAAATATTTGGTAATAAAGAGTTCAAATCAGCTTTTTAGTCATTACATGTATTCAAATTGCAGTTACTCTTCGGACGTTTTCACAAATAAATGTCCGTTATTATTTTACTCTTATTTTTCCATTAGCAAAGAGTCCATCTGTGTCTCCGGCTTCTCTCAACTCAACAGCGGTCTTATATATGTTTGTGTTGTTGAAGTTGTTTCCTCACCCTCTTGGAGAAAGAAGTTCACGATTTAATTAATGCCCTCTTTACTTTTATTCAGTTTAGTAATTAGGGGTCCGACGATTAAGGGAGAGCATTGAAGTGGATAAAAAAATCTCACATGGAGTGAAAGGCTCGTCGCAAATGAGTGTGCGTCCGTAGCTGTTCTTGCGGGCGCTTTGCCGGGGAACGTACCTTAATCGTTTCCCGATCCCCCGGGCCATTTTCGGCCATTGTCTCGCAGACTTTTTGCTCCTGCATCCTCCGAGCTCCCTTGGAGGGTTCATTTTCGCGTCGCGGTCGTCACCAGGCAAAAAAGTGACCCTTTTCAATCCGTCAGGCGTCTGGGTGGGACGAAAAGATTAAGAACGAGGAATGGTTTGGCGCATTCGTCCCGAGTCGGGCCGTGGATCGAGAAGAAGAGGTGGTTTGATCGCTAACTTCTCATCACCTGGTCTCGGGGTAAAATACCAGCGGAGAATTTCCAGTGGTATCCCGAACCCCACTTGGTTGTCACATAGCTAACTTCTAACCAAATGACGTAGATAAACTCACCTGCCAGTTACCTCTATGAATCACTACTACTACCCCAACTACGAACGAACTATTACTGCAACTTCACAACAACTGTCTGGACGATGGCATTCTTTAAGTCTATGTTCGGCGACAGGTATTTTATATTTGAATAATTCTATCTGGCCTAAGGAATTAGAATATTCACTATTTTCCTATTATGTAACCTAAAGATTTTTGTAGGCTGAAAAGAAAGTAAAAATCCTCGAGATTTAGATTTTTACAATTGCGGGGCTATAACTACCAATAATATTTCCATATTCACCTAGGAAACGTTTTACTCTAATTTATTCCGTCCATAAAACCAATTCTCTTCCTTCCCCTTCACCGCTTACCCAACATCCTCCCATCTATCACAGCCTCACGTAACCCTTCGCCACTCATTGTACTTCCTCGATCGCTAAATAACTTTTACTTTAACATCAATGTATAAGAGCATTTGGAATCGAATTGGTGACGCGGACACTGTCTTCCCATTTCGAGGTCTCGGGCTCGAATCTCGGAGGAGGGAGATTCTTTTGCGGAGCCTCGATTCTTATTATGGTGAAATGCAGAAAGCATCTGAAGGTGTAGAGATGTATACATCGAATGGCATGTTCAGCAAATAAGAGCGGGCTACTGCCGACGCCAAGTTTCTCTCCATCCTTTATTTCCACCATTCCCAAATATATCATCCCTTACGGGCCTAACCACCAGCCATTACCGGCGAAAATAATAGTAATGGTAATTCTCTTCCCGAAATAACCTACAAAAAATTCATTTCACGCACTACAGTACGGACACGTTAGCTACACAATTCCCGGGACATACTACTGCTTGGAGTGTACCTTCAACAAGGAGGGTGTTAAGTAGCTGACGAAAATTGATAAAACTAAGTTCCAGGTGCCAATAATTACTTTATTCTCGAAGAGATATAATAAATGACACAAGCTAAAACCTTCACCATGTTATGCTCAGACACGACTCCAGCGATAGATCGTGTTCACAGTTCAGACGACACATCTTGACTATACATGGGCTTGTTGCAATGAACTCCCAACAACTCACGCATGCGCACTATTCACTTCAATCCAGACATGTGCACTAGGAACACACACTTTTCACACAACACTTATGATATACATCAGTGGGAACCTAGGCCAGGAGAGAAAAGTGGTAGCGAAGTAAAAATGCCGCTGCTGTTCATTTCCCTTACAGACCGCCCGTAGGCGATCACGGAAAATGGAAACTGTAAGGAAAAAAAGAAATCGAGTTCCCGAAAGTTTACGGGATCATCAAATGAAAGACGAACTAATGACCGCAGTAGGAAGCGTTCATCAAAGTTTTCGAATTGGAAAGTGATGACAGCCAATATTTCCAGGCACAATCGAGAAGAATAATAATAACTCTGACATTTTCATTCACTCTGATATACTAGGCTTTCCCCCAGATACAGAGATAGAGAGAAGGAAAACAATTCGTTCTTCATTACCGATGCATGAAACTCACTACAGCGCAAATTGGATTAATCCTTTAAAACTAGCCGTCAAACGCCGACACGGAAATATTAGTGAATAATAAACTACTCTATGTTAAAGCTTTTACAATAATTTGTAGGAGAAATGAATCACTTCAACCTGTGAAAAGGATCACTTCAAGAATCACTTCACCAGTGAAAGCATTATTATAATTATTTGAGGTGACCTACCGGTGAAGTGACTTTTAGATGGAAGTCGGATCACCTTCACTAATCTATAACGGCTGATAGTCCAAGTACACCATTCCTTTATTTATTTTCCATTGACCACGAAAACAGTACGCATGGCCTTTAACATCGGATACTATAAATACACAACAAAGGATAGGCAAAGAAGACCATGGTATCGGTGGGGACAAATCCCACCCTGGGGGCTCTTGAACCTACATGCAGACGATATCAAATTTCAAGCTATCCGGCACTAGCCACGGAGCCCGGGCAAGGCGGATGATTTTTTCTCTGTGGAAATTCGCACATACAGACGATAACTTCATATCGCAGAGGCCGACGAAATTAAGAGTTCGTGAGCCGATTATTCAGCTTGGCACATGTCCTATTTCTCATCATCCAGTCCACAAAGCCTATTCTTTATTACTCATTCTCCGCTGGCCCAACACTCTCCCTCCTATCGCGGCCTTCAAGCATTCCTTTTCTTCTCATTGCGAGTTCCAATCACCTCAATTACATCATGCACTCTCCTCTCGGATTTCCTCATGTATTTTCCTCTCTGCATCCACTTTGCTGAGCATTTCCGCATTCGTGTTTCTGGTATTTCTATTCATCAATCCCACTTTCTCCATTATCCTCCACATCCACATCTCAAACGCCTGCAACCCATTCTCACTCTCTTTCCACGAGTCCACATGTCGGCGCCATATAACACTTCAGTCCTTATTAGACTCCAATCCAGTCTTTTATTTGCATTGCTATATAAGGACCTCGTCATAAATTCTCTCGTATTTGTGAAGGCCGCCTTCACTAACGCTATTGTCATTGTATTATATAGATAATAGGTTGGAACACCCATTGCCGTTTCCAACGTCTTTACGTCACACCATCACCTAGACTACCATTCCTCTTGATATAACCCTTCGCCGAATTGGCACGGATGATCCTACCCGGCAATTACCATTATTCCCACCATTTCGACTCTAGAGTTCATTGGAGCGTACGATACTTTCCACCTCTTAAAGTATGTAATCCAAGGGAAAGAAATATAGATATATCGGTAATCATAGAACCAAGGATTGATAACACTTTAATTAACGTAGGAAGAAACTTTCACCGAAAGAGGGAGTTAGCTTCCTGCAATAACCACGAAGGGAATTAAGAAAGGATAAGATTGAATTCCGATGTCATGAGGTAACCAACAGGTAGACGGCCAATCCCCACCAAGGTGAAACGAAGATATCAACGGATAGTGAAAAACAAAGTCTTCGCTCATCTGGAATGTTGAAAACCCAATGTCGTCGGATGATATCTCAAGGAGTGACTTATTTATGCAGGATGGAGGAGTTATCCCTAGTCGCCGAGCAAAGTCATAACCTAAGAAGAGAGACTTATCAACCTGACCAAGTGCGAAGATTTCACCATGATCATAGCCGAACGCTTTGGGCGTGCAATGCTTACAATCTTTTGTGAGACTAAGAACCAAGGATAATAGAAATAGGATTGTCAACATGGCGCTCAAAATCAAGAATTTATGATTCCTACCCCTTCCACCGTTATTCGTTTGTTTTGAGCATCGAAAAGGTGGCGCTGGTACAGTTTAGTGTCCATCGTGGAGGAAACTCATACGTTTCACCATATGGCTTTGAGGTGACTACAACAGGAAACTAAGTTACTATTCGCAAGTTCTCCGAATAATTATCAAGATGGTTCGCCCTGTGCGTAATTGTTTTGTGCCCAATTGTTGTACGGGTCACAACAAGACAAAGAAATTGAACGCAAAGTTGGGAGTGCGGAATAAGAGTTTATTCAAGGCAGTGGTAAGTACGAAAACTATACTAGTTGGCTTTATTGACAATGTTGAGGTGTTTTCAAGTCATTGTTTCCCTATTTTTCCTCGCAATATTGGTTTATGATTCTGGCTGTGAAATCTGATATTCAAACTGAAAATGTCTTTTATTCGTGGAGAAATCTTGCTGCAGGAAGTGCTACCGCATCCATGTTATGTGGAATGTGGTATCGCCATGAATTTATTTTCTTGTTTGTATCATTATTCGGATATTTTTACGCGGCCGAATTGATGTTTTTATGAGCCTCTGGAATGATTAATTACTCCGTAGATAAGTTAGTATCCTGGGATCGCCATTTCGCTCTTACTAGGTACACCATGTGGTTACGTCTAAAGTCAGATGTACTGATTTCTCCTTATCTCATTCAATATTTTCCCCTCATTTTAAAAATTATATTTTGTTGAACCCTGTTATTTATAGTGTCATCATTAAAATATTTTCTCCGATTGACACGAATTTTCGGACTCGGTCGAGCACTTAAACGGGCAGATATCTAGTAAAACTAAAATTTTTGTTCTTACGTGGCCACGATCAGGATAATGGATTTCATTTAAATATTTCTCAGTTGTGCTTAAGTTAATAAAGAGGAATTTATTAGGGAAACGTTCGTAACTATAGGATGGGAACGCAAGGAAAAACTGTGAGGATTGGGTTACTTTTAATGCTGTCATTGTCTTGAAGTATTTATTTAAGTTCGCTATATTGATGATGCTTTTTTCTTTCTAGCAAGTGGATTGGCTGTTGTGAATGCAAGAAGTAGTGAAAGTTCATCAAGAAAGTGTCTCGTGGTTGTTTTTGTCATGTGTAGTTTACGAGAAAGTGACTCGTGGTTGTTTTTGTGATTTGTGGTATACGAGAAAGTGACCCGTGGTTGTCTTTGTCATGTGTGGTATACAAGAAAGTGACTCGTGGTTGTTGTTGTGATATGTGGTATGCGAGCAAGTGACTCGTGGTTGTTTTTGTCCTGTCTGCTGTAGTGATATAGTGATAGTGATTTTTTCCTAATGTTAAGACTGTAAATACATGAATTTCAAGACATTTGAGTTGGTTACTGCTTGTTACCATATAGCCATTCATGTAATCCATTTTGTTTCCTATGATTGAATTTGGCACTGTATTAAGTGTGTGGACAGGTTGACATCATTTAATGAAGTCGAGTGATTTTTAATCCTTGGAGTAGATATTTTCCTTGCATGTTTGTAAATTTATATTTCTCCCTTTTTTATTTTATCATAATTTTTTTCTTTTCCAAATTTCCAGTTGAGGGTGATCCTCCGGTTTTTTTTATTGCACTCAATGTAGCCTGAATGGTGTTTGAATATAATAAAATAAATTGTTTAATATCAACTTCCATCCGCTCGTCCTTTCCCCAGTGCTTTGGGTTACCTGTTTCCAACATTCTTCTTTTTCAGTTGTCAATCCATCAGGATTGGTTGGCGACAGCTCTCCACCAACGGTATAGAGAGAGACCTCCTCCTGTCCCACAGTACCTACATGTAATGGTAAGCCAGTCCTAAATGCTCAATGGGTGAAATTTTATTTGCCTATTCTAGTCCAAAGGGAATAACAATTGATCTCAGCCGGCACTGTAATGTTCCTTTGCTCAGAAGCGTAAGTTGTCAAGCAGACATCTACAGCATGACTGTCTGTTGGGGACGTGCTTTCTCTAAAGATTTTACTCGCGTGGTATTTATGAATAATAGTGTTTGGATGATCATATTTGACGGCAAAAACGCGAATAATTCTTAGAAATTGAGTGGTAGTAGCAATTAAAAACTTCAACTTGCAGGAGATGAACGGAGCGGCGCAGTACGGTTTGCCTGTCGTTCTGGGGGAAAGTTTTCACCAGGGAGGCTTAATCGCGAGGTTTTTATGGTATTCGACGTTTAAAATTTAATTCAGGTTGGCCATGTCCTAATTCAATCATTTTAATTGCATAGAAAGAGCGATTTCATCTTCCCTTAACTCAAATGTAAATTCCCAGCGATAGACCCTAATTGCTTATTAGCACCATCTACCGGCAGTTTCTTCCGCGGAAGTGTTTGGAATCACTTTCAGGCGGCAAGTTGTACGTCCATATCTTTATAGTCCGTGCTAAGAACCAATAAAATAAATTTTAGGCTTCTGTCTGGAAAATTCAAACATCAACTATACTCCAAAACCCTAGTGTGGGAAATGAAAATTTGTCAAATGATACACCGCACAAACCTATCTATCGAATTCAATAGTTTCAGCCTTAACTTTATAAAACTTTTCCATATTCAGGAATTAACAAACTTTGTAAGTTTTACTCAGAATATTTATTGTACGACCAGTTTCGTCGAATAGTCGACATCATCAGGTACAAAATACAGGCATCTCAGTCATTGTTTCATGGAGAGAGTCCTGTATAGTTTGGCTTTAGTTGCGGTGCTGGCGCACTTCACAGACTATCTATCGAAATTAATGGGAAAGTGCAAAGTCACTTAAAGTAAGTTAACTACACAGGTGAGGATATCAATGTAAATTGATGCTGACACATGAAAATCATTCAAAGAAATATTAGTTAATATCTGAAATCGGAAATTCGGATATGAACAAATAGCCAAATTAGCAGGAGATACAGAAATGGTGTAAACTATTGCAGCTTAACTTTTACGACAAATGAGATCGGGGTGAGGCGGCGGTCGGAGCGCAAGCTTCCCATCTTAAGGTCCTGGGTTCAAATTCCAGCGGTGGCCGAGATTTTTCAGTTTCCGTTTCAGAGATTCCTATTTAGGTACAATGTAGAGTGAAAATCAACGGCACTACTCTGTCGGTCGGATGGGACGCATAACTGTGGACACTAAGTGAGACCTTCGTAAACACTAAGCTAATGACGACGCCGGGTTCTTTGGACCATTCCCCAATTAATGCTTTCCTCTCGAGGCAACCCATCTGTACTCCATGGTGCAAACTATCTCAGTTGTCGGTCACCTTCTCAAATATCCAACCAGCTAATTAAAGCCACAGAGTGACTAACCTATGTTTTTACGCCTTCCATTACCTCCCTCAATTTCGCATACTCCAGATTTGTGAATACAGTAAAACTCAGTGATAATAATTAAAAATAACAATTGACAAGCTAGCTCACACAATGAAAGAACATAATGCCAATAAGAAGTAACCTTTCGACCTTTTCTGAGCGGGAATAATCATGATGCTTGAATGAATCGTTATACGTTAAGTAGTCATCGCGGGAGACGTTCGACGGATGCGATAACTCGGGTAATGAGGGAAATAAAAGTAGAAAGCGAATTGTAAGACCAAAGAGATGTAAGACACGAGTCGCATGAGGCGCAGTGGGGTTTATGCAGAGCGTTTAACCAATCCGCCGGAAGAAGTACCGTTAATGAGTACGCATAAACTTTCGGAAGGCGAAGCGGTTTGAAAATCACAGAAATAATCACAGAAAATCGAAACAGGGAATCTCATTCTTTTTCTTCTACGCCCATTTTCAACGTAAATCGGCATGTTAGAGCAATGGAGCAACCACGCGAGAAAGACAAAAATGCACGGGATGTAGCGGAAAAGAAAACATGAATTCCTCCAGACAAGCTCCATATCGTTATTCCCGAGGATGATTCTTTGTTAAGCATGAGTTTTTGCATTAGCACATCCTATTCAGGTCCTCAAAGAAAAGAGCCGAAGCCCCGTGATAAGAATACATTTCCAGCGCCGGCTTCTTTCTCTGGGCAGCGGAGGGGAGGAATGCACGTGAGAGAACGCATCGAGCGAGAAAAGATTGGGAGATGGGATCCGAGGGAGGGGAGTGGGGTTTCGGGAGGAAGGAGATGAGGGGAAATACAGATGGAGGAGGATGGGGAGAAGGGGGTGTGCAGGAGCAGCCGGTGGTGGCGCCAAAATGACACCACCGCCCGAAACGGGAAACTCTCGAAGATAAGAGAGTGGAGGCATTGGAAATTGATGAGGGGGGAATGTGTAGGCAATAATGGGAGATGGACGCAGGGTACCTAGTGAGACTATGAAGTTGCTTCTTATGGGCGACACAAACAACAAGGGGAGTTTTATTTTACCAGCAAGAAGAGAACTTACATCAATGAAACCCATCGGCAAGTACTAATCGTAAGAATGTGACCATGGTTCCACAATAAACGCACCTTCTTCAGATCAGCTTATCTGAAGCTTGAGTGTTAAAAGTAAACTGCATGTGCACAACAGTGAAAAGTGACAAGTTTATTCTGGAGACCGTCATTTATTAGAATTTCATTGTTATGACAGGAAAAAATTTTTAACCTAGCATTCCATAGGTCCATAGGTATGTATCTCTTGGAGAAATTATATATATATATATATATATATATATATATATATATATATATATATATATATATATATATATATATATATATATATATATATATATATATATATATATATATATATATGTATGTATATGTATATGTATATGTATATGTATATGTATATGTATATATATATATATATATATATATATATATATATATATATATATATATATATATATATATATATATATATATATATATATATATATATATATATGTGTGTGTGTGTGTGTGTGTGTGTGTGTGTGTGTGTGTGTGTGTGTGTGTGTGTGTGTGTGTGTGTGTGTGTGTGTGTATGTATACCTGTGGAGTGCAAAGTCCTCAAATCTTTAACTTCCTACTATCTGTGACGCTATGCGGAGGGGAGAGAGTGCGTGTGAGAGAGAGAGAGAGAGAGAGTTGGTGGAATCGGAAAGAAGGGGAAATGCCGGATAGAGTAGGGGGGATTTGGATGGGGAGGGGAGGAGATCAGGCGTATTCGCGCGAGAGCCGTGGCCCAACGAGCAGTCAAGGTGAGCAGGTCGGAATGGACGAGAGTGAGTGAGAGAGAGATACGAGATGAGGGAAGAGGGGGTGAGGGAGGAGAGGGGTGGGGGAAAGGCGAGGGGGAGAGGGGGAACGGGAGGCACACGGCACCACGCGTCGGATATCACAAGAAGAGGATGGATGATGGACAACCACGTTCTCTGGCAGCCTCCCGCGTCGGAAGACTCCCAGACCAGAGTGATGGAACGCTAGCAAACGGATGTGACGCACCGCGCGGCCTCCAATACTGTGGCAATGCTACAAAGCCGATCGTTTCCATTTGTGCCGTTGTAGTACACTGGCGATCAGCCACAAGGTCGGATCGTCGATGCCAAAGCGTGATAGTTCCCTAATCACGAAAACTATACGCGCGCAAACGCCAAGAGACTTCCTCGTCGTAAATGGATGCGATTATGGCGTACATATTTAGAGCCCTTATACCATTATCCCGTTTAAGGTGTGATATTATCTTCATAATATTCAGGCAAGAGCGCTAGATTAACAAAGATACTTTATCTCACGAAAAAAGCATTATATACGCTACAGATGCTCAATTCACCAGTAAAAAGCAACATACAACAAGAGGCCTTTAGTCACAAAGCAACATATAACGGAATAAACACTCAACTCAAAATTCCTAGCACAATTAAAATAGAATGACACCTAAAAATAATTTGCGCTCAATAAGATTAAAAATGTTGGTGGTTCATGAAGTTGAACTTTCTGTGCAATGGGCATCACTTAAGTTGTCTAATGGTATGAATCACAATGATCGCCACCCTTCCCTTATTTTAATCATATTAAGTTAGACATAGGTGGATTCAAATATTTTCAAGAATAAAACTAAGAGAATACATCCCCTCTAACTCTCCTTGATTAATAAAGAAGTGTGTTCATATCACATGGCGTTCTCCCATGTAATATATGTGTTCACACATTAAGCCCAGCTTCATGCAAAGCATATGGAATAGAAGTGTAGCTTAAAAATAACTGGTGCCACAAGTGATACCAATACACATATCTAAGATGACACGATTCTATTCAGGGGAAGTTGAGATGAATACCACAATTCTATGGAGGTAACCTGCGTGCAACGGATTGAAGGGGTTTTCTTTGGCCCTGGTTAGACGATAAATTAACCCGCACAAGTTAATGTGTGAATGCATGAACGCGTGAATGAACGCAAAAATTCACCGTGTAACCACACAAACTTGTATGAATGCATGATCGCATGGACAGGAAAATAGAACCAGCTCTATTTGGTTCATGCATTAGTACATGAACTTATACCTGAATACGTACGGGTATGTATCACGTAACTAGGCCTTTAGAGCGGCATTAGTTGTTAAGTTTCCTTTTACGAACTCACCTCACACTGATTGGTAATTTGGGACTAAGTCTCCCTCGAAAGGTGGGCATTGAATCATCAAAATTCGTAATTCTTCAAGCACGAGACGGTCTTCACCGAAAAGAAAAAAAATGGACATTTTGAAGCCCTGAAAGGTAGAGAGAATCTGGGAACAGAATAAAACCGCTCATGACTGCGCATCCTCATCACGACCGGGTTACGTTTTATTCGCCGCCTCTCAGCCGCGTCCTTTTCCTCCGACTCATGAAGAGCTCTTATGCGTGGGGGTTTCCATTGAGAACGCACCACCGACTGATTGCTTCACCTCGGTGGGCGTTAATGTGGAATGGAGAGAACCACCCGAAGAAGTAGAAGTGTGCGAACTGCAAGCGATGGAATGAACGGGATGTGCTACAGAACCGAGAGCAGCTGAGAGCTTATTTGAGCGAAAGCTGATAAGTCCCAACATTATGCACTTGGATAAACATTAGCGAAGTGGAAATAAAATTCCATTCCAACGACTGAGGATACAGAGTTAGATGGACGCAATCGATTCATTTTCATAACAATAAATCGAATTTTAGATTTTATTGTACACTTGAGTAGGTTCGTACATTCACGATCCTATATAGGCCTTTCCATACAGTAGGTGGAAACGTGTGGGTCCAATAAGGACGCTGACCTGTTGAAAGAGGGGAGAACAAGCACAAACTATTCCATTTCAAAAATATTTTAAATGTTAAACTTATAGCACTAGCAATTAGGTTCGTACACTCCGGACCAAATGAAGGCGTATCCATACAGTAGGGGAAAACGAATGGCTATAATAAGGTCCCAGCACAGTCGACAGAGGAGAGAAAACACACTAACTATCCACAACATCGATGATAAAGGTAGGTAGGATTTGTTTTAAGAGACGCTTCGATGGCTATGGTCGTTCGCACCTCGATGATAAAGGGAGCACAACGTCGATGTATGAGGAGACTGAGGATTAATTTCACAATAACTAAACAACTATTACGAGAATATAAAATTAAATAAGACCCGGCTAAAAAGTGAGCGCTAGCTTAATCAATTACAAACCATACAACTGCAAAAGTAAATTTCAATACGTAAAAATAAAGTTGAGTACGTGACAGGAAGGATAAGTTTAAATGTATAAAGTTTAATTTAAAATTACCAAGTACAAATACAATATTTACCCATTTTAATTTTCTTATGGGCAAAGAATCCACAATGAAACAATTCCTATTATCTTAAATAGACTTCCATTAGAGCTACAAAATATGAAATCTATGTATGAAGTTAAAAAGAAAATGTAATATTGGCTTATGAATGATGTTGGCGAGGATTTCATGCGATTGTGTATTTTGAGGGAAGTGTGTACATTCATATTGTTAGGTGTAGTATGGCTTCTATAGTACTATATTGTACTGTTTTGATTGTGGTTTTTACACACTTCTCACTGATTTTGTAACATGCTATGAAATATTTTAACCTAATGTGACAACCGCTTTTTACATATTATGATTTTATGAAAGAACTTAAACTGATATATATGTTTATTAAAATTGTACTTTCAACTATTTTATTTATATTGACATTTGAATTTTTACTGTTTTAATATTTGTTCATATAACAACTGTGCGTTCTGTAATGGCACCTCCAGACAAGCCTCTGGCTTTGGGGGACCAGGTGGTCTATGTTTTTAAATAAAGAAATTTTCTGCAAAATAAAAAAATACGCACACAATGGCTACTATACCATCACTATATAAAGGATCTGGATTAAAATATGACAGCCTTCATCAATGGGGTGAAAAATTCACCGTGAACTGCCCGTGGTTCAACTTGGAGACACAACAAAGGAACATGTGATTACTCCACAAGTGAACTTCTTCAACATAACTTCGCACTTACTGACCTTAAAAATCACTACATATTTTTTTCAGAAACCTTGAGATACTGTGAAATGTCTGATCTTGATTAGAATGACATTGAGAAATAGATTAGTTATATTACATTCTCTAAATAATTAATGGGAAAGTCGACAACGTGAACGACGATCGCAGGCTGAGGACATGGTTCTATAATCACAATGGTTTGAAGCTAACATGAGGCGCGTAATTGGAGTGAAAAAGAGAAAATGACAGCGAAAGATATGATTCATGACTAGCAACAACGCAAACAAACTGCATTCAATGATTAACACCCTTTTGTCAACGCGCTTTTATTACTTCAAGTTCGTCTATGAACGAATGAATGGAGGCTCAGCTTTAATTGGACCGATGAGTCGAAGGTGGTTTCGCAGAAGCCATATCCTCAAAAAAGGAAGTAATGCATTTGAGGCAGCAGCGAGTTTCTGGCCAGATGCCAAAACCGCTGAGCCCACGCAAGCAAAGAACTCTCTAGAAATATTCACTAGAGGATGCGTGCATTGTGCTCCAATCTAGAGGTCCTTGAGATAGTCCACTATGGTCAACCAATACCATCGCAGCCCTTGATTGACATTCCCATGAAAGATAAAGCAGCAGCATTTCAGCGATAAAGGAAGAAATCAAATTCCTTCCCATATTTGTTTATGTCACGCCAAAGTCAACAGCTTACGACATTTCCAGATGCAATTCGCCACATGATAACGTGAAGAGCCTCGCTACGAAGCATCGTGATTCTTAGCCAATGTCAAAAAAGGATGAGGCGAGACATGTTAACCGAGTGACGCCTTTAATCGGTGGCCAAGAGTTGAATAATACATGAGCGATGATTTAGATCTATACGGCGAATCATACACGGTTAATGAACGCCCTACCTGCGAGGTATGTGTGCGAAATGAATACCCAGAAGGAATGCTAAATCTGTCAACTTTCAAAGAGTTCAGTGAATAATGAACCAGTTGCCGTAAAAGAATAGCGGATATAGACGAGTACGCGAATATGAGGAATGCAAATGAAAGGCATAGCTGATTGGAGACACTGCGCCAACACATCCTCGCGCATTGAAATGTGAAAAGTAAACTGTTCTGCTTAAGGTACGAGCTTGTTTCAAAGGCAATTCGAGTCAAGGCTAAAAAAAAGAAAAAAGTGAAAGAAGTCAAATCAAGGGATTTATATCCTCCCGAATACAGGAATTGATTGCCGTTGGAGTAAAAAGAGAAACGGCTATTTTTGATTAACTATAGGAAGAGGATCAAAGCAATGACAATGCCTGCCGGGCATCACGATTCCGAGCAGAGAACGAGAGGTATTTCCTTTCGTAACCCAAGCGTCAACCGACAAACAGCGGCCAACTAGAGCGTTTAAAGTCACGATACTGATTCGCAAGGATTCAAAGAACATACTAGGGTAAATACGTTCAGGTACTGAGTTCCTTCACGCAAACGACATGTAAGTAGTCAGAAGAAAAACCGATCGGATAGAATACAGTTAACACTTCTTTCATTACCATAGTAAGACATTAACAGAGAACATAGAAGCTTAGAGAGCCGATAAAAAGCATACGCGATAATCTATAACAACGTAAATGATGATGAAAGAACAGTCAAAGTCCAACGCTTATCCATATTTCTATTATCAAAGACACCTATGTTCTGCTCAATGATGTATTTTAATTCTAGAGGTAATAGCGACTCACAAGCGGAGCAATGTACTACTGAACAAGAAAAAAGGGAGAAAAAGAAGGTCGCAAGATATTTATGTAAGAAACCATCACGAAACACTGTACATAAGAATCTCAATGACCGCATAGCTACCTAAACAGGGAATCTAGTGGGATGACGACTGGATTTTTCGATTTCGGTTCACTGAAGATAAACTGTTGCCAAATAAGTAAGATTTTTTCAGATCAGACTAAACAAAGGATGTGTCCAAGATACAGACATAATTCAATTTCCTATAAATGTATAACCGATACTTATGATTCCATATTCAGCGGCAGCCATTTCGATTTAGCATCATTTAGTGGATAATAGTTATTTCATAACTCATCCAAGGGAAGAGATAATTCATTGAAAATTTGCAGATGATATGTTATTTGCTGAAGGCATCATGGAGTCACTATTTTGCAGAATTTCAAGGTTTGTATTCGACAACTAAGAAAGAACTGGGTGTGATGGAGAATTGAAGAACGAGACACATGCTGCTGGAGAATACACATGTTAACAGAAATGGGTTAAATTCCCACATACGATATATTTTCACACGCATTATAAGGTTTCCATCCTCTTGGGATGAATGCCTGCGGTACAAAAAAATCCAAGTTCATTGTTGAGTAATTTAACATAATGGTCACATGATGCAGCCTCTGGTCCAACCAGTAGTTTTTGGCATACGGAAATCTTTCTCCTACTCCGAAAAACCGGCGAGCCAATAAAATCCCGTAGGGCAACAAGACAAGCCGTAATTATCACCTGGACAGGGCAAAATTTCATTCATTACGAGCATGCCGCATTATACATAACAGTATTTAATGAGGGGGGAGCTTGCGATCAAAAGGGTGAAAGGGCTGGGAAAAAAACATCTGCCGGCCGGCACCGCAAGAGCCCATCCCAAGTTCCACCCGATGCCACCCGTAACTCAACATGTTTAACTCACTCTCAACCCTTCCACACAAATACACACGTTAGGTTTGATAATTACGAACATTTTGGAACCTTCTATAATCGATACCGGGAAGTTGTATTCTCCCGTCTCGATTTCCAAATTCTCTCAGATTTCCAAAGTTATCATTTTTTTTGACATACCTACATAAATCGCTACCAATCGTTGCATTATTTCACACCTGTCCGTCTGTCGTTGATACAATTATAAAATTATAACTAAGCAATCCGTAAACCTGCCAGAGTTTAAGAGTTAGGACAATTTTCAAGTCTACGATTTGATCAAAATCCTGGCATCGACGTTCATGCAGCAAGCTTTATTTCCTGCATTTATTAGACACGTCACGTCGGTGTGATACATTATGACGCCGACAACTCTTTATGTATGACCAAACACAAGCACTACAATTCACTTTTCATCCGACTCTTCACAATCCATTAACCTGTTTCAACCTTGTATTTGGTAAGTACCCATGATTTAGTAAGTAAATATTTTTAACGAAAATACTAATCGTGGAATATTTGTTAAATGAAGTCCACCCAGAAGTCGCTGCTAATTAAAAACTGCTTTCCTATCTGCTTTCCTACGGTGCCACGTGGTGTTAGCCTATCCTCCATCAGCATTTCATTCACAACTTTATTTTAGCAAAATTTTCGCAAGGTCGATTCGATAATAGTAACTAAAAAAGTAACTGTTAACTCAGAGAAAAGCGGAGCGACTGGTGTCCGTGTATAGGCGGTTGCAGACCAGCAGAGGAGTGAATTTGCTCCTATAAAAAGTCGAGACAAAACTAAGCGACGACTCAAAAGCTGCTAAATAGACTTCAATCCAAATTTCATGGCTAAGGTGCACATCGCTCGCTCGGGACGCTAATAAGGGTTCATTACGCTCTGATAAACAGTAATATATTAGATTTGGTTTGTGTTTCTTATGGGGTTCACTTCGAATTTCAATGGTATTATTACAATTACTGTGTAATAAAAGCAACTTTCCCGATTAGCCGACCAAAGTCTCCTTGTATTCGGAAACGAGAAATGGTGAAAATTCCTGTGAACGGGCAGGATGGAATCCTCGCTCGGAAACACACACACTCTCTCTCGCTTTATAACTCGGGGGAAGATTTGGCCAGCGGAGCTCAAAATGACGTCGGCGTGACACGCGAGGTAGAGGCTAACCCGGAAACGTGACGAGGAATTAAACCGGCTGGAACGCCATAGAAGAATACAAAAATAAAACAAAAAAATGGTAACTCTTCAAAGCGAGACATGACTGAAGGGAGAGGTTTCAAACTAATTTTTCCTTACGAGGGACCACGGAGGAGTTATAATCACGAAGGCACCGATAGGGCTTTAAATCAATCTTGAAGGTGGAGGAGAAACATGTGGGTTAAGGAAAGAGGAAAAAAGTAACATTGTAAATGTAGCCTGCGTTAAGGAAGTAAAACAATGTCTGACGAAGATCCTTGCGTTCAAACTCCACAAGAAAGATAAGAATCTGCACTGAACACACTCACCACTGACAATTTGAACAAAAATCCCATTCTTGTGAATAAAACGCATCGACTTGTCTGAGTCAGCCTTTTAATCAAGTAGGTTATCATTATAATCACAAAGACAAATGTCGTGGGTAAAGCCGAGTATCCCACATGTGTATAAGGGGAGATTATGAGACGCAGGAGTGGAATTATCTAGAGCAGTGCTTCTTTGGCCTGTTCCATTCACGACAAATTTCATCAGAAAGTAAAACACGCGGCCAACAGAAATTTCCAAATGATCTATTCGTGAAATAGTGGTGTTTTGAGCATGAATGTCAACCGCCCCTCAGTCTTCAGATTCCCTTCGGGGTCACTGCTCAAAGTCACGACTCACAGTTTGTCAAATTGAGAGTCACAGTACCAAACATTTTGCGAAATTTGAAAACAAAATTATGAACTTTTACCAGCAGAAATGAATTATTACACAAAAGAAAAAGTTATTTTCTTCAAATATTAACTCTGAGAGAATAAGATTTGTAAACGAGACGGATATGAAACCAGCAACATTTGGGCACAAAATGCGCGACAAATATTTCCAGCTACGCCAGGATACTGGCCTGAAGAATAGAAGCAATATTCGGATATAAGTCTCGTTCGAAAGAACCGGGATCTAACAGACAGCGGCTGAAACCTCTGCTCACTAGGTTGCGACCACTCAAGTTATTAGGGCAATATTTTGAAAGCGGTACTGACTACTGTAGTCTAATAAATATAAGAACATATTGTTAATTGCAACTCTATACTCAGTAAATGTAGAGCGTGAGCCCTTAGTTACAGATCACACAAGGCGTGGAGAAGGGAAAAAGAACGGACGAGTACAAACACAGAGACAATGGTGCCACCGACGGACTTCTATAAGGGAGATAATAATGCGGGAGTAGAGCTGGGGATAGGGAGAGGCTCATTACGTGACATCCAAACACACGCCTGAGCGGCCAAGGGCAACCTCCGCATCAATATTCTCCTTGCGAACCCCCTCACATCGCATCTGCCATCCCCACCACGAGCCCCGCGCCAAAAACTCGCAGAGCGGCGACGGCCGTCGTCTGTGTCCTCTTCTTCCGTCTTCCCTCCCTTCCTCCCCCCAAAAGTTATTCCATTCCTGCTCCGCCAACCCCTCCTCACGCCCCCTATCCTCCACCCATCGCCACACCCACTCCTCTCCCTCAGAACCCTCCCAGAACCTCCCGGTGACTCACCGTCGGGGCAGCCCACCGCCACCGTCTCTTCCGCCCGCTGCGACCCCTTCTTCGCGGGTCGAGAAGGATAGGGAAGGGTGTCCCTCCCACGAGGCCCACGCACGGCCCAGATTTGTAATAATGCGCGAACAGAGGCGTCAATTTCTCTCGAACTGTCCGCACACGCACAATATACCCACGTCGCTATTAAGATTCGCAATAAAGAGGGCCCGTAGTTCTGCCTCAGGTGAGAAGGCCTATATCCTCTATTGCAATGACGAAATTATTACCACACCACTTCAATAAATCGACAGCGGTTCAGATACTAAATTGGTATTTTTAATAAAATACTACATACCTCGAAAATGACGCAATATCATCCAAACAACTGAGGACAAAATGGTTACACTACTCTTTATTCGGTGAGTATGAGTAAAATTCACTTTCTAAAGCCAAAATTTGATACTGTCCACAACGCATACTAAATCTAACTATGATAAATTGAGCGTAGGGAGTTCCGCTACTAATTGAATGGTGGCTCTTTTAAGAAAATATAGAAGCAGTCGTAACTACGAAGTAAAATATTCAGCAGAGGTTGAATCAATCAATGACCTGGTAATTATACTTTTTTAATGGGAGGGATTGCTATCCTATTTCTTCCAATAAAACTATTACCATTTGCAATTCTCACAACTTATTACAAATTGCGGATCATCCATGCAATTCATTCAATTATGTATGTAACCAGCTCTCTCCGATGGGTGCCACGTACTTGCTGAATCTCCAAGCATTGAAACAAAAGCTAGTAAAATTAAAATTAACGCAAATTTAAGTGACAAATTATTATATGATATTTTCCCGCATTAAAACGCTAGATTTCTTGCATTGAAAAACTACTGCCTAAAGAATGCATTTACTCAATTTAGACAAACACTGACATTGCCTAAAACGTGTTAAACGTACATATCCTCTTCCGTTGCCGTTGGGCCGTTGCGCACCAACCATGACTTTCCACGCCCCTTAAGGCTTCTCGCACACACACGAGACAAACTTCACACAGCGACGCAGCAGCTCCTCTAATCAGAAAGTTAACAGTCAGTTGTTCTCGTTATACGCTGCACTGAAGCAGCTACACACCAAGTCACTTCGATAAATCCATTACTCCTAAAGGAAGTTCAATGCATGCTCTTACATATGCGTCTGACTGCTCCTCGTGAACCCAAACATTCGCCGAGATCTGGGGCAGGCAGGAATGCTCGCTCGTCAATTAAAGGGAATTCATGGCTGAACAGCTGTGCTTTTTGCTTGGGTCTCTTGCGGAGAGGGGAGTAAACAAGGTCCTAGCGGGTAATCGTTGCGGCGCCGACGAGTGCAAGAGAACGGATTCCTGAAGAGCTGGAGAGGTTGAAGGCAGAGGCCAGAAAGAAGCTGTGGCCGGGAAGAAATGAGATGAGAGAGAAACAGAAGAGACAGCGGAAGGAAAGAAGAAACCGCGCCGCTAACAAGTAAAGAATTGAGGGAAGGAGATGAGCCGGTAAGGAACAAGAGGCTGCAATTTTAAACTTATTTCCTTCGGCTCGATTCAAGTCATTAGAATCTGTAACCGTGACTGGCGCATGCAAATGGCCCAGGTGTGTAAAACTAGAAACGTTCCTCGGGAAATAAGGAACACACGGGTTCCAAAACCGTGAGATGCTCCAACTGGAATAATGAAACGCCGACATTCTGGAAGTTCACTAACCGCATAGCATGGAGAGAGACGACATTATTTAAAATGGAACACTAATTGAACAGTCTCCATCCTATTAGGCGATACTCTACGGAGGATTTTCATTTCCTAAATATCAGAAATGGAAATGCACCATGAATTTAACTGATTTTTTAAATTTTTATCTGTAATCAGGTTTGCATTTATCAACTTTGGTGCGTTTATTATCCATTTCATCCAAATAGTGATTCATCTGTTTCAAAATAGTACCGCATACGTTGCAGTTCTTCACTTAAGGTTTCCTTTCATCACGATAATTTTTAAGTTTATTCATCACCATCGAATACTTCGCTGTCCAACTTCAACACTATTACCTCGAAAGCAACACATGATTATGAAAGCCAGTCGAAATTACACTGACTTTAAAGCGACAACTGAAAATTTGAATTACATATAGTATGTTGTGTCAAATCATTCACGAAAAATCAAACGTTTTAAAAACAGTGAAATTACTTCTATGAGATCTAGGCTTATGGATCTTTTTCCAGCCTAGATCTTGGAGATCTAGGCTATAAAGCCTGCAACACTTTAGGATTAACTTTTCGCAGCAGCCATTTGGCAAATGTCACATAATGCCGTTCTCCAGGATATCTCATTCAACTAAATTCAGCAACCGACCTTCTGATTTACTCTCAGGAACGGTGATCAGCACGGCGAGAGCATTGACCGTGACCCTTCATTAGATGGCGCGCACTCTCTAAACGAAAATCCATCAAAACTCAATCGAGAAAAGATACGCTATACAATATAAAGTGGAGGCCACTCATCCTAGAGTGCTGGGTGGAACGACCATTAACTTCCTGACAAAAATGATTAACACGATCGTAAAATTTCGACGACCCTGTTTGTTGCATTCGGTTTCGTTTTGTTGGTCGCGCGAAAAATTGTTTTCCTCCTCCGCTAGAAAATAGATTGTGGGAAAAAGGTTCCATACATGTCAAAAAAAGGAACACAAGCAGCGCAACCGGCGAGTTTCATTATGGGGGACATAAAAAGGAAAAGAGTGCGGCGTGTTAATGGTCCTTTTGGTCGCTGCCCCTTTCCGCTAGCCTCGATCCGTGGGTCAGCAGAAAGGGGCAAGTAGGGAGAGAAAGGGGGGAGGAGGACGAGGGGAGGGATGGTGCACGGACCATCATCGAGGCATCGATCTCGCGCTCGCACAAAGAAATGGGCACAGCAGAGCGAATATATGAGTGTGCGCTAGGGCGGGTGCGACATCGCATGTACTCCATTGGGGTCCAAGAATAGCAAAATTTTTTTTTTCAGATTTTCCCTACACATCTACTTTTGAGAAGCCTTGACATGAAAGGGTTTAAGAAAAACTGTAACAAGGACAATTTCATCGTAAGGCTCAGAAACTTGGTTTGCGAAAGGAAGGGTAGCGTTGAGGGTGGAGAAAAACTTCCCATATCAAATGATTCGATTATCTAATTATGGCCTCCTTGAAGTGAAGCGTTATCTTTTGCAAAAACCTATAAAAGCGTTTTAAAGCGCTGGCCCGTATTCCATGAATATCCAGGTCACTGAATGGCAGACTGGCCCAAGTTCTCTTTACGCTCAAATATCAGCAAGAACCAAGGCGGTTCCTGGAGATATACGCTTCGCCAAGTTCCGATGGTTATCTTACTTCCACAAGGCATACAGGCGTCCTAAAAACTGAAAGAAAAAAATGCGATGCAGTACTTCTAGAATTTACAGGCAACGCCATAGTACTAAGGAGGAAAGATTAGCCACATAATGTGATAAAAAGTATCTAATGCCGATAAGAGATTCATAAAGTGTATGGACAGCCACTGTAGCGCGACAAGTAAGTAGGCAAGAGAGGTGTCTCTTTTCCTAAAAAAATGTGATAATGACAGAGCCAAGGTAGAACAACAACTATTACACAAAACGAAAAGAAGAAAAATTCTTTTTCTCCTCGTTTTTCCGACAAGACGTTGATTTTTCGTCCACAGCGCCATCTCCATGTACGGATCTTCGACAAAGCACCGATATTCCCCTGAAATGAGGCCTCGTTCATTGAAATGAGCAAGCGCGGCTAGAATGTGTTTGTGAGCGCTCGGGTGTGTATGTGTTATCGCGTGCACTTCAGTGGGGTCCAGGGTGGGTGGAGAAGATAGGGATGAGAAGAACAGCTGGTGGGAGAGTGAAGGCGATATCGATTCGGACGGACGATGTTCGGGCGCAAATTACGCCGGTCGTCCCCTCAATCTTCCCAATGTCCACACTCCTCTGTCCAACCTCTATAGCCCTCCGCTATTCCTCTCACCCTTCCAGCGATGCCCACAATCACGTGAAAAGGAATTTTCCATGGGGTCAGCTCTTCCACCACCTACACCACCACTCCGATGAATGTCGACCCGAGTTGACGAAGACCATCTGAGCATTCCAGGTACCGTAATTAATTTATTGAGCCAAAGAGAGTTTTTCATTCAACACGAGAAGGGAAGTTTCTGGAGATTCACTATCGGTCGATGGCTGATGGGTTACTTAGGGAAACGACAGACTAATCTGGTCATTGGATCCATACACAATAGGCAAGTACCACGGTAAAGGAAAGATTATTGAAGGGATGAAGGAAAAATGCCTAGAAATAATCGTCGTCGGCCTCAGCCTACTCTAATCCAATGGAGCCAACGGGTCCACGATTCAACTCCCTACCTGGCGACAACTGCACAGAGCTCTCCAAATGAAGTGATCTGATTTCCACAGAAAAATCATTATCACTACCGAGATTTGAACTTAAGTTATCAGGATAGTAAACGAGAGCTAAATACACCACATGAACTCGATCCCCATTTTTCGGTTGAAAAATGTAGATCGTACGAAATATATTTTGTTTTTAAAGACTGAATACATTATTTTCATCCCGAGAAGTGTAAATATTTCTATTAGGTATAATTTCTTTGGATTCAATACACCAGCCGACCTAATTTTCAACTTCCCCCACAGTAAGCCACAGATCATCCAAATCCTCAACTCTGTGAGGTTATAACCTCTCGCCGGAAGAGGCGCTATCGAGGCCATATTGCGGGAGAAACTTGAAATTCAAGGAGATATGACAACATTTTTCACTCCCTTTGAGCGGCAACCACGATAGCTAACTTACCCACATCGATAGAATTTAAAAATGAGAAGACACACACAGACAATTTCATACAGTGGAGGAAGTCGACCAATGTATTTTTAATGCATGTTAAATTTAGAAAGGAGTATCAAATTGCAGTGGAGGCTTAAGCCCTGGATTCTCATTTTGAGGGCCCAGGTTCGAGTCCACGTAGAAGTAAAAAGTTTTCGGCCTTGATCCCCGCTTGAATACAATGCGGAGAGCATTTAGTGTGCTGTATCACGTCCGTCGGATGAGACGTAAAGCTGACGACATGTTAAAGCCCATCGCGGAGAATGGGTCGATGCTGAAGCCAGGTATCGCCATTTTAACACCTTTTTCCACATAACCCTGCCAATACCAACCAATTTATCTGTCCTTAACCGTTTGAGTGCCAGAGGGCCGATTTATCGGCCCTTGGGGCGACATGTGCCACGGGTCAATCTATCGGACGCCTTCGTTATAAATAAATTTTAGCATAAATATTTTTTCCTTTCTATAAATCACCAGAAACCACATAATTCACTCGTACGACACATCCAACAAGTTACAGGAGATAACATGAGATATAAGGCTTTAAAATATAATCAATTTATTTGCCTAAAAGTTTGAAACTTAAGACGTACATTGCATCATAATAGGTCAAAGTATTTTTCGCAAGAACCTGGTCATGGAAGTTGGCACTAAAAGGGTTAATGGCCGAAATACCCTGCTGACGTCCGAATTTCCTAGTACCTCGAGAAAACTAGAGGGCGCAGTTTGAAATAATTATAAAAGAACCCGAAAGAAACCGCGCTACAAGGTAACCATATGTTTGAAGCCAGAAAGGATTACGTCACGTGAGGACGAGGGGAAGTTGGGAACAATAGGAAATTTGTTCGATAAGAGGATTAAAAAAATATAAAGATCTGCAAAGGGAAATAATGAGAGACAAACGATGTACTATATGAAAAGAAAGGCCAAATATACCTCCCATACAGGCAGACAAGGGGTGGGGAATCGAGCCGAGGATGGCACAAAGACCTACTTACTACTACACTGCTGGAATAGCAATGACGACGACACAAAAGCGGAATATGCGGACTAGGCCTGCAGCCAAGAGGGGCATCCTATCGGGTTTCCCCTATCCGTCTTTTACAACGCTATTCTTTAAGTGAAAAAACTCACTATAAATTCATAACTTACAATAGCATAAAATGATTGAAGCTCATCGAGTAATGTTGCCTATGATTTATTCAATATACCTTTGACACTCGGGAGATTAATCTCATCACATCGCAAACCCAAAATGCGTTATTTGCAATACAATTTTGAAGTCCTAGTTTTGTGGTTCATAAAGGAATAACGTCCACATACGACAATGTCATTCTAGAGAAAATGATATACATTTATAATGACAAAGATCGCCAGTTTGATTCTCGCTTTGGGCATAGCTTCCCGAGTTATCAGCTCTGATGGCTTGACACGAAGTGAGATCATAAGCAAACGAGCTCTAGCCGGCATCAACAGGTCAAGGGATTGTATAACAAAATAAGTTCCGGCCAGAAAATGATGTGGATGTTTTGATAATTGAAGACACATAATATATACAAGATTTATCAGAGATATCAGATTTTGACAATATAAGAAAGGTGACGGTGGAGACACATTTCAATGAAAAATTGATAGATGGAATTCTTAGACTATAAGCTCTACACTGCTATCATACAACGCTAGTCCTTCTACCTTCAGAACATGTTCATTTCAAGAAATGAATGCTTAGTAAATTGATGAACATTGCATACGCATTCACTACTAGGAATAGCTTCATGTTATTCCATCACGCATGAAAATCAAGATTCGGGGACATAAGTCAATTAGATTACATAGAGATCGCACTAGCACAACGTTAGGTGGAGTTTTGGTCGAGTATTATTTCGATGGCTACTCTGGCAGAAATGAGATTTTCATCACGAATAGGCCAAACTAGGGGATGACTATAGATGTTATCATGCGACTATAATACATTGAGACTACGAAACTGAGGCTTCAAAGTCATGTTATACCTATCAATACCTACACCGATGTCGATCCGTTTTCTAAACTATCTATGGATATTATCGAGTTATTTCGCTGTCTGTATAAAACATACATAAATTACAAGAATTAAAAATTAGTCATCCCTCAACATAGAAAGTAATCACAGGGGTGCTGAGACAAGAGAAAACTAATTCAAGCTACAAATATGCACCAACGACAAGACTAGAAAGGAATATGGCGCGAGTATGTGACGGCACATAGACACACAAAAGATAAAATTGCTTCCGTGATATCAACACATAGAGTCAAAGTCTACACTGAAAAATAAACAATTAAAATCCAGGGAGATGCAATTATTTTAAAATTTGAAATTCATAGACAAATACATCACATATATCCATGAAATATGATAACAAAACGACAAAGTTCATCCTGATTAAAACTACAATCTTTCCAATCCTAAAACCAATATCTGAAGCTGATCACTGGATTTCCGACGAATCGAGACAATTGAATTTATCAAATATGCAGAGTACAAAAAGAGGCCACCAAGATTAAGTTTCCTATACCTACTTTCCAATCTAAAGACATGATTCTCTGTTTCGTTACCTCTGGCAGGACAAAAATCACACATCACACGAGTCAAATAATCGTCTCACATAATCCTCAGGATGAGTCTTCTGGCACCAGGTTTGGCCCGAGGTTTAAACAATACCTACTCCCGTTTTTCATAAAATTTTGAGCTTCCGCAGAAGGTCAGATAACACTTCCCGATCAGTGAGACGAAGACAAGAGCATATCTCGTATTGTAGATACTACATGACAGAATATTTTACCCTTTAAGAAACATAAATTTTGAAGAATTATGAATCTACCCAAGGAGCACTGCAAACCATGGGTAGATTCGCTCACAAATTACAAACCTAAAGATGGACCACTCTCACCAGAAACCGACGATGAATAAATGTGGCTGATTCCTATCTCATGATGGCCAAGTAAAGACAGACGTCCGCAGTAAGCTTCGTGAGAACCGAGCTCTTCCTTGGAAACTCAAAGGAGACGGAGAAGCTTTCAAAGAAGCCCTTTGAGTGACTGCTCAGCAAGTGATAAGGGCATAGAAAATATACACTTCGGTCGATTGAGAAAGCAAATCGGACGACGAATTCCAGCGTCTAATATCAAGCTCATTTCAGGGAATTTATGCCTTACTCCGCTGAGAAAAAATCTAAGCAGCAAAATTGGAGCAAAAACTTAAAATAAGCCACAGCCACAATACAGAAATAAGGATATGAAAAAATAAGCACACTATTTGAAACACCAGACAGGTAAACACAAAATGTGATTCTTACTATGAGTTAAAAATATAACCATAAAACCAAAAAATTAGTCACGGTTAAAGTGATTGATTTGAAATAAGATATTTTTAAAATTGCACGGGGAAAAAATCACGGAAAAGAAAAGCCTACTGCGAAATTACTGGAGATAAAAGGGAACATATGTTCAAATAAGGAAATATTTCGGAACAACAGTTTTACGGGCCTGGAGCGAGGAGGACATATCGCAAGGTGACCACTGTATAGGCGGCATGTAAATGATTCTAGTCCCAAGAAGTGAGCAGAGATATTACTGCTAACAGAGATTGCCATCCAAGGCAAGATGAAGTGAAGCCTCTAATTGTCCTAGGAGATCGCAGACTTCAAGCCAAGTTAGCTAAGTTTTCACTAAAAATGGTAGGAGGTAGAGCTTAAATTTGGAAAGAGAGACGATTCGTGAAGCACTACCCATGGCTATTAGGCTGAAATACCTTCCATTCTTATTGGTGCCAATCACATCCATTTGAATTTCCGACTTAATGATCAGAATATTCAATCAAGATGCATGACAGCAACGAAGCTATTACCACAATAGGATTTTGCCAACGAACAACGATGGCAAAATGGGTAGAGTTAAGTACGCAATTATTCGTAATTTGAGTAAGACAGTCGCCAAGTCGCAATAACTCACTAAAAGATTAAACTTATCACGTAGATTACTATATTCTAGAATTGTCGTGCGACAAATCACGATTTTCAGACTATAAACTCACCCGTATACAAAAAAGTAGGTCGGAAAAGAGCGACAAAATAAACGAGATTGAAAGGTAACTTTGAGAACTCTCTTTTCTGTATTGCAATATTTACAACAATGACAACTGTTGATAAAAATGCCAATAAATCAAAATATAAATTGTTCATATCAGAATAGGCCTTAATATACCCCTAAGGCTAACATTCTTAACCAACTGACCATGCAAGGTGACCTGATCGGTATTAACAGATACCAATCAAAGTAACAATACAGGAAGATGGGGAAATTATCGATTAATTAATGCCAACATATGAGCAACTAGGATAGTTTACCAAAAATCTAGATACGCATAGGAGGACGTAGCATTATTAAATTGTGAGATCTAGGCGGAGGTACGAGGAGGATGTTAAGTATACATTTCGTTCAGTTTGGAAAAACCGAAACAAGGAAAACCGACTGATAATCTTGAAATCAACATTCTCAATCAAAAGAGAAAATGGAAGTACTTTAAAAAGCTATTTCCTCACAAGAATGACACCGAAATTCATGTTGCTACCGCTTTTCTAAGTCAATGGACATTCTAATGCAGGGAAACTGAGAAGACATATTGCCCAACTCACCAGCGACGATTCCACCTCACCAGTTGATAGATTTCACTTCGATGTAAAGAGAGAAAGAAAGCAACTGTACTCTGATTGCAACCATCCAAGAACACGGGAAATGGATCGCGAGGTAAAACACACTCACGGCTCGAAGAGTGACGAAAGAATGAATGCGGCGAGGGATTCGGAAGGAAGGGAGGTAGCGAAGGGTTACGGGTAAGATTACATCGTAGAAGTATTATCCCATACGAAGATAATCAAAGGTCAGGCCTCTACCACGCCTCTAGAACATCGAGGCGAACCGTGATACAAAGTGGCATGGCTCGTCGAGGGGAGATAACACGGAAGACTCTTACCATACATGGACATAAGAAATACCGCTCAGAATCACACTTTCGATCAAAACAGAGGCTTCTCTCAGAGTCGCAGAGATGATGCGTTCACTGATAAGAAAAACACAGAAGGCGCAAAAAACAATGGCTAAATAAGTACATATTAAAGAGTCCGTCTCATTTTTATCACGAATATCACAAATAACACGTCAAGAAAGGACATCCAGCACAACGACCCATTGCGAGGTGATATCGTTTCTCATATCTCCTAGATATAATCGAGAGGTATCTAGTATGGAAATACTTGATACAACTATTACCGAATATTAATGCGTAGTCCATTACAAAAATGGACTTTGAATACCTCAAATTATTGAAGTGGCTATTCTGTTTAAAAGCAATAAAATCAAATGCAATCAAAATAGCCAATTATTCTCCAAAACACCATCGAAACTCTAGTTAATATTCCACCTATTTTCAGTGAAACATCATTCTGCTTATGTAATATTCCTAAAAAAAATACCGATATGAGAACGAAAATTTATGGTCCTTGCAAAATTTCTGCATCAAAAGAAACTTTATTTCGGATAAAAACTGATGACTGGTAAAGTAAAAACTTAACAAACCAGTAATGATTAAATAATCGCGCAGAAAAAAATAGATCCTGGTCGAAACGAAAGACAGATCCAGACATTTCCTCAATTCATCGACTACAATCACCATGGTTCAAAAGTCCTATCTAAGAAAATTCACTCAAACCGATTAAGTAACGGTATTTCACAGTTATCGGAGAGCTGACTCCACTACTTGGACGGAATTACCACAAGTGCGACAATATAAGCATTCTAGTGCCTAACTATGCCGATCGTTTCACATGCTCGTGGATCAAATCCACCCCTCCGATGAATTTTTACAGTTCTCAATAAATTTACCGCCGTGAGACTGCCGTCATGCAATCCCTTTTCCAGTTGGATAAGGAAATAAAGACATTTAAATAATCAACAGAACTTCACTATCAATAGGAACGTGGGAAGACAGCCTGTCGCGTTCGCTGCAATTACTCAGAAGTCAAGGGTGCGCACTCAGTCACACCTTTACGTGAAAATATTGCGTCACGCACTTCAAGTTATCTCGCGCACGTTAAAAAAAATGTATGCAGGGAGGCGGTGGAGAGAAGATTGACGTGACGATACATAAAAGAGAGAGCTAAACCGCTTTAATTAAGCCTCCAAGGTAAGGCGAGGTTTTCATACATTCATGCAATGAGCTGGAGCCAATTCGGAAAGCGCAAGCATGAGATGAAAACGCTTGTCAACTATTTATGTGCTCCGATCAGATGAAATGAAAGTATTTTTATACAAGCCCATTTAAGTGAAAAAATAGAGCTGGATTCAAAAGAAAAAAGGAATAAATGCATAACTGGAGACTGTTTCTTTTATTTGACGACACGCGGGCTTACTTTTGGTATCAAAGCACAAGAATACCATGAGAATGCACGATGCACCAATTATCCATTTAAATCTAGTCTTTAGTTATTTGTCACCATGTCACAAAAACTTAATAATTTAAGAGACTTTTCAGATCAAATACAATTTACTCTCTGAAGTCCTCCTTTGTTCAACTAATAATTAATATTTCTCTAGACTTTATCAGCAAGGATCCACAATGTTACCCGCCATTTTAGCACTGATGAACGCACTGCAAGGGAAAGTAGAATTCTCGAGCTCTGTAAGTTTTATGGCGCTAAAATGGCTGCCTTTCAAACTTTAAAAACAATAGATAATGCCTCTCGGCCAACTCGGGGTTCTTTCAGGGGGAAAGTCAAAAACTAGGTTCCGTCACCATACAGTGTGGAGGAATCCATTCCCCTGATCAGTTCCGCGGGATTTGCAACGCGACGCGCGGAAACATTGAAGCATACTAGAATTGCTCCGCTTCCTCGCAATCTCGAGTCAGCATCCACTCTTTTATTTCATTTTTTCTCGGTGAAATACAGAGCTGTGGGGTCTCTGTCACTGTACTACCAGATTTACTAATTTCATATGCTTTATATTATTAAATTATGTAGGAGCTATGAATTATGCTGAACTTAAAAACTACTTTTTACAATTGATCATTATATTTAAAAATATATTATGAGTATTTAGCGGGTGCAATTATCCGGTCTTCTTCTTATTTCAGTTCCTAGTCCTGATTCTTCTCATCGTTTCCTTCCGATGATTTATTCCGGTTCCTGGTTGGATTTCTCCAAGGAGGAAACTAAAGTTTTTCTCTGCCGTGTTTAGTATTTAGTGTCACATTCCCTACTTCACCGAGATAAGGTGGCCAGTTTCCCAGTTCTTTTCTTAGGTCTTCTCCTTCGCCTTCGTATTTTTTGCAGACGTAGATTTGGGGTCCCACGTCGTCGTCGCCCATTCCGCAGTCCCCGCCCCGACGGTAATTTCCCTATGATAGCAAGGTATTTCTTAAAGCTGCCATGTCGAGTCGGAGTTTAAGAGTTAGATTTCTTTGTTGGGGAAATTTTACTTCCAGCCTGTCTTTAACAGATGGGAAGAACTCCTTGATTACTCTTCCTTTTTCTGTCTCCTGTTTCTGACGCGGTCCGATGCCTCCTGTGTCCACGCGCGAGACAGGAAATCTCGGACACTTACTCAAACTATACTAGGAAAGTAAATGAACGAAAAGCTTTGAAATGGGCGACTGCTATGGGGAGGTTGGGGCAGTGTTGACTACCCAGGAGTCCTCTTTTGTCCTACAGCCCCTAAAGAACTGGCGAGCGAAGTATGCACCGAGAGCCACAAAAGAACAGTGCTCCGCAGTTAGCTTCAGCCCACAGGGAGCGAAAATTTACTCACCGTGTGAACTTGCAAAATATCCTAAAAACACCTAATCGGAAAAATGTCATTGATGGAAGCAAAATAAAAACAATCACGATGATTATCACATCAAACTGAAATCAATTTCAATAATTGGCTATCCAAGAGATACTGTGTCAGGCAAGACGTAGTTGAGCAGCATATTTTACGTTTTCAACTTGTTATTGTTCACTAAAAACTTTTAGTAGGCAGAACAACACGTCTCTACGAATCTATTGATCAGTGGCAAGTACCAAGATTATTATTCCAAATGTACTTGGTTAAAACATGAAGGTAGTTTGGGTGGGTATGATTTATCAGTAAATGCATTCATAAGAGAGTGAAATTAACTTTTCCTCGAGTTCATTTTCTTCAATCATAGGGTATTTCCCACGATATGCTGACTATGACATAAGGTAGGGGGGAGTTTGAAGTGTTTCGCAGTGGATCACCTGGATGTGGAAACCAAAGGTCAATTACGTCAGAAGCCGCGCGCTTTGCCCACAGAAAACCAACCTTTGAACTATGGCTTGAATACAGCGACGGAAATCACCAAAGCAAAATTTGGCTCAATAATTATTAAAGAAACACTCTCAGGGCAACAGTGCAACAGAAAAAGGAATAAGATAAGTGCAGTTTTCGACTTGAAAGGTCCATGGGAAAGGAAATATCCATGGGAATTTATGTTCAATTCATTTTTTAGTTCATTATCACGGAGTTCCTAGCTCATTCGATGGATGCATCCTGGTGTACGTTTCGTGAATATTCGATGGCTAGCAAGGTACTCTAATATGTTGATGGAATTCAATTCCAGACACAATTCCAAGGCTTTCCGTGAACTAACGGCGAGAGGTTCGGAGGCAACTGGGCCGAAGGTGTTTTAGCGAGAGACGTGCGATAAGTGGCAATCGGACGCATGACAGAATTGAGCGAGAGACGCGGGGAGCTGTTTGCCAGCCACCGCTAAAATCAGACGGGTGACGTCGGTGATGAGGTTAGCGCTTCCTTCGAACGAGGCGGATGTAACGACTTGGGCGAACGAGGATAGCAGGCTTAGGAAAAGGAAAAAATGCAAGGACACTCCATGGAAAAAAGACGGCGCGCATAGCAACAAGGAATTGTTCCTGACTAGAAAAAAACTTAAAAGCTTCGCTAACGAAAAAGAATGAGCAACAGCACATTCATGAAACCAGTTGGATCTCGAAGTTCGGATGACTCGATAAGCGGGTCTGAGAAGATATCCACTTAGAACTTACTGAATTAATGTAAGGCCTACTGCCTCATAAAGAAACAATGTTAATGGCTATTTGTTCGGATGATTAGTTGGTCATATAATTTCAACCACCACATCCGCATTTAATTAATCAGTTCTTGCAACATCGTGACATCATTATGCGAATGAGCAAATATGGAATTGAAAAGTAAACTTGCCCGCAAAGCATTTTAAAGTAAGGACTTAAACGTAGCATTTGAGAAAAGAATTTTAGTGTCACATTATTTAAAAAATAAATGATACGGGTCAAAATCACTTCCAAATAGTCCGTAACGCATACAAGTGATAAAGGTCTCTTTGACCATCCTATCATTAATTTTCCTCATCGAGGAGAGCCGTTGAATTTCCAAGTGTGCACCTATTCATCACACCATTTGCTCATTTGGTCATGAATAATCTCTTAATTAAAATCGCACATCAGCAGAAAAACGGCAGGTTTCATATGAATTCGGATAACTTCACACTCGAATGAAGGATAAAGAGATGCCCATGAACTATATTATCATCTGACCAAACGTAATTCATGAGACTTGCAAACACCAGGCATTTAAACGAAGCGACTAACGACAAACATTATCACACAAACTGCCGAAGTATGCAGCTCTTTAATTAATGCCTCAATTATTATCCCTCCACTGATAGATACAGCACCTCTAACCCGACTGGTCCAAGCATCAGATTGTGCATAGATAAGAAGAGGGAATGCATGCCTCATCACCGCAAATGGTTCACTGAAAAGATAACCTTATCGAACGAATGCCACGGCGAAGGACACTTGGTCGCGAGGATACGCAATGCTAGAAAAACCCACAATTGAGACTGAAGTTGAGAGAATTAGTGGTCCTCATCCCGCAGCGCAGCATGAAAATATTAAATACAATTTGTTAGTTTGATCGTCGGAACAAAACGGAACAAATTCGTTGGAAGTAAGAATTATGTAACGGACGGGTACTTCCAAAAGTGAAATGATGGTTCTACTGGTCAAGATATCCACCAGTAAGAGACTGTGTTAGTGGCCTAATGCAATGGTTAAAGTACTGGCTCTTCATGTGGAGGGGTAGGGTTCGAAGTCTGAAAAGGGCCGAATATTTACATAAACAAAAAATGACTCCCTACGTGAAAATGCATACATGGATTTAAATCCCAAACGATCTCCGCTTTCTTTCCACAACTATGAGAATGACTGAAATTGAAGCACTTCATGGGCCTTAATTGAAATTTAATTAATGTACACTTATACCTTTAAAATCTAAAGATCGGGCCGAAAACAGATATACCTCCCCAACAATATTTTCACAAGAGGTAGCAAACATCTCTAACTGCAATGCGGCATCGCATGCCAGCATCTGAGTGAAAGTAAAGGATAGCTGGTTCTAGAAGGAAAAAAGCTGCGGTATCACGAAAAAAAGCGTAAGTATTTGAATTCAACGAAGTACATACCTGATTTAGAATGCATAAGAAGCGAGTCCTTTCGAAATTATCACAATTATCCACATGGATTAGCAGCGGGGAAGACTATCATTAGCCATTAATTTCGATTCACAATCACATAATTGCAAGCGATAAAGCAGAAAAAAGCGAAGGGGAGCCTTGACCATTCCTTCATTCGAGTATGAGGGTTGGGTTGGAAGTAAATAACGGGGAGAGGAAGTAGAAATTAGCTAAGGAACAGCGATTGGAGTCAACATGGGAAGAAACACATCAACTGATGACACCAAAGATTTTGTTTAGGATTAAAAAATTGGCCACACCATGGCATCATTATTTAGGAGAGACACCTTTAAGTTGGCCATTGAGTTAAGTTGGGAAAGGGATGACTATCTGGAAGGATGATTGTGGAATCTTAGATTATCAGCGTGTGATACCATATACAGCGCTAAAGAGAAGGCTTTTAAGGACGTTTTGTATATGACATAATAGCCGTGTTTTATCACACATCGTTTGCACTACTACAGTCACTTTTCCGCATTACGCTTGCGCAGTTTGGGCAAAGATCTGTGCCAGACCATGACAGATATCTTGCCTAACGGAAATCTCCATCATGCAATACAAGCTCGCATCCTCGCTAAAAAGGCTATACATCCGGGGCATCACAAAGCAAAGGAAGAATACCTACTGCGCATATCACCGAAAATTATGCACGCACACCATATACATTTGAGCAGCGAGGAATTAAAAATCAAATTATGGAGTGACATTTAAAAATAGAATTGATTGTGTCATCCATGTCCAACCAAATATGCCAAAAAATTGTTAAATGAATAATGTAATACCTACATGGTATGGCAACTACTGGATATATAACTGGGATCAGGAGTTTTATCACCTTCAAATTCTTCGATCGAGGGAAATTACTATCTCACACCACAAAAGCATCCTTGCTTCGGTGCCATAAAACGTTTGGGTTCATTTATCAAAACTACGTTCACTATCGTCATCCTCACGATTAGCATAGATTACACCTGTACACACCAGTGCGACACATCATGTCAATGACGAGCAAGAAAGGAAAAAGTTTCAACTTTGCGGCAAATTTCACGTATTTGCGAGGATAATGAATTCATTCCACATTCCAAAGACGAAATAGAACGAATATCGTCACTCTCAACTAAAAAGACCCCCATACCCATTCTTTCATAAAAATGATAAAAAATAAATACAAACGATAATATCAAAAGCCAAGGAGGAAAGTAAACTTGGGGAAAATATTTAGAACTTCTTACTATCGAGTTAATTGGATGAAGAACTGTACCCAAAATGAAACGGACCAGAAACGATCACGAAGAACCCAACACACTTGGCGGTTTTTGTAAAGGTTAAAATGTCTACGATCGATTATTTCATAAATGATACAACTTAAAGAAAAATAATGATGCAGTCACGAAATAGCTGTGTGTTATGAGAAAAACTCACTTAATTTCCCAGGATGCGTCTTAATTTCAAAGTGCGTTTGCCACTCGTTTTATCAAAGCAATGTGCCCGAACCCCACCATAATTACCTCTCACAGCAATTAATTAAATACCCCCATAATTGTCTCCGTCGAGCAGTGAAGAGAGGAAGGTTCTTCTCCGGCCGAGCCAACAAGAAAATTACACCTCAAATACGAGCAAAAATAATGGAATCGAGCGCAAACGGGACGAAGGAATAAGCGAGACGATCATTGAGGAAGTAACACTCCGCTGTTTAAGATTATTACCAGCAAGGCTGCACCGATATGTTGACACATTCTTTCGTAGACGTGATGGAAAGACAAACTCCAAAGTTCAAGTTAAATAGGATCTCCCCAATAGCATTAAATTGTCAAAAGGTTCCATAAGAAGTGGGGTGTGAACTCTCTCTGTTCCAGCGATGGAGTTGTTCGATGGCATTTGGACTCACTCAGCCTAGTTGCCATGGAGACGCGTTCCCCGAAGCTAAATGGACATTTCAATCGAGATATATGATTGGGCAGGGACAATGGGGGTAACGACCATAGGAAAGAGCACATCGGAAGAATCTATTCAAGCTAGAGAGGATTACAGGGAGGACTAGATGTGATGGAGGAATGACTAATAGTTAGAGCTAAGGGAAAAAAACTACGGCAAAGAAAAGGCAAAGGTAATGGAAGTGTACTGAGGGAATATAATAGAATTAAAGACCACAAAACTATTCCGTCAAATTTTCCTCCGTATATGCTTATTTATACTTATATTTCCTCAGTTATCGATAAGTTAACCTACCTGGCACCAAAAAAAAATATGACAGAGCTTCAAGATGATGGCTACTTAAAAAAAGTTTTTTTTATAGATAACAAATATAATTCCTTTTTGAGGCCAATGAGGTGCAAGTTGTTTAGGTAAAATGACCAAATTGCTAAATTTCAGCGCCAATGCGTCATCAGGAGCTACTCCATAATGAAACACCACATGCATATCCGTAGAAATGTCTTTTTAAATATAGAAATATGAAAAAAACAATACCAAAGGTTCCATTAACGCAATCGAAGACAGAAAAATAATTTTTCACAAAGCTGTACAAATAATGGAAAAGCTACGACTGCCGAAAGTAGGACATGGGAATAGGCCACTTAAAGCTTTTAGATAGCAATGTAAAAGCTTAATTCTGACAATAAGAACGGGGTGAAAACATCCAGGAGGACAACTACCACAGGTCGCCACGGCTATGACCCACCGACCCCGTAAAAAGGAGGTCTTCGCAGCCGATTCGACGATTTTATGCCTTCGCTCGAGCTGGGACTCGACATATCCATTCTTTTGCTTCCCAAATGGGAATGAGAAGACACGTAGTAGAGACACGAAGAAGAGTAGTCGAGGATCAGCGGCGGAAGACTGGAGGGGGTGGGAGGGATGCTCTGAGGTGGAAAGGTGGCGGTTGCTTCATTATCTTCGGATGCAGTTTCCCGACAACTCCTTCGTTCCGCACCGCGTAGGAAAGATCGAATGTTCCCTCCCCACAATTCCCTCGAGGAGGAGGAGGAGGGAGGGCGAATGAGGGGGTAGGCGGAGGAGGGGGACTGAAAGGGGAGGGATCGGGGGAGGGGGAGCGAAAGAGGGGTACGCTCGGATGGCGTTACGGTTCCACCCCGAATGCTCCCCCGTCCTCTATCCCCTTCAACCCCCGCTCACCCTTTAACTCCTTCAGGTGTCCCCTCTCTCTCTGACCCCATGATTGCTACCCACCTCCAGAATGTCACCCGTCGCGGAGCACGAGGGAAAAATCCTAATGGTGGTCGGAACGTGAGGCCTGCCACAAACTTGAAAGGACTGATACAAGCGGAAAGGACACCTACAGGAAAGATTCACGTAAACTCAAGAGCCATTCGTTAACTTTTTGCCATTCAAGTCGAGATCATATCGTAAAGTATGATCACCCGTGAGCCTCAGAAGATAACACTTAAAATCCATATCCAACTTACATCCAAACCTTTAATGTATATAAAAAACCCTACCATGTAAAAGCCAAAAATATTCAAGACACAAAAAAACGCACAGAAGAGACATAGAAGATATTTCAGGAAACTATTTCAATGCAAGTGGATCACAATATTTTGACCTTAACGTTACCAGCTTAGAAGTTTGAGAAAGATATCTATTATGGTTTCCATTAAGTCAAACTCGTTCGCAGGGTGGGTTTATAGCAGGTGATTGTAGCACCTTGCTCCAAAACTCGGGTTTCGTTCGATAAAAAGGAAGAGTTCGAACTTGATGACTGCAGTATCATTTCTCCCAGTCGAAGAGCTCTAGCCTACAACACGGAACAAAACAAGGCGTCGTGGCGCGACGCAAGAGGTTCGGGCGAAGTGTTGCAATCGACTGATTGTCTTGGGAAAGTCGGCCGGAGAGGGCTTCCGTGGCCACACACACACGACTGTCACCTTCCGTGCGAACTCCGGAAACGAGAGACCCGTGGAAAGAAACAACACTCCGCGCCCCAAACCGCACTCATTAACCTTGTCGGGGGGCGAGACTGTGGGAGTCGGGTTGCAGCCGTCCGCGATCCATACCGGCGATCGGGACTCGTAACGCCGGCGATGGACGAGAATAAGTGCACTTCCTACACGTACGGCCAGAGGTGCAGCTACTGGAGCGAAAGCGCCTAGGGGATCATAAGATAGCCTACTGAGTCTCCCGCATCACTATTTATAGTCGCTGTCCTACCGTTGGGGACGCATGCGTAGGCAAGTTGGTCATATTTCTCTCACCAGCTAAATATTAATGCTATTCCGATGACGTTTTTGAACACACTCGGCGTAAACAACGATTGCCACCACTACTATATAACTCCGAAACATTAGAAAATAAACCGTGGTTTTGGTTCTAAGCTTATCTTCAAAAATTCAACTACTCTACGCGAGCAGTTACCAACTGTGGTATTTTCCTACATATCCGATTCGTAGTATGTAATTAACCAAAAGAGTACCGTTATAACATCATTTCACACCACCTCTTCTTTCACTTCAAGGCTAAAGTTAGCGGTACTTGCGGGTTAGAAGCAGGGGCACATATTTTCACTGGAGCCAAGGTTCATTTAGGATACTGCTTTTTCCTACAATTATAATTCACGAAGTAATACTATAATCCCTGGCGGCTGCACTCACACTAATTTGTACGTGCCATGTACGAAATTTCTATTAGCTTCCCTAGTAGCAATTGATATCCATACAATATCCTCACAATATCTGTATTATCCAACTATAATATCCAAGCAATACCAATCCAATTCTAATCCAATTTTCATCTAAGAATATTGTGTAGATATCCACACAATATCCGAAGTTGCCACCAAATGCCATCCATGTAATATCCAACTTGGATATTACCAAATATCTAATTTTCATCTAATAATATAGTATGGGTATCCAAACAATATCCAAAGTTGCCATCCATATAAAATCTATATTGGACATTAATTAGGAAGGAGTGCCCCTCCTCCTCTTAGGTGAATTTGCAATCAGGACTCAACCATACTAAAGTCGCCTGTAATGGCTATACCTAATCTTTCAAGTCTAATTCTTTACAATGAGAGTGAAACACATTTTCAAGTTGGTGAATGAAAACGTATTTCACACTCCATTGTAAAGAATTTTACTGGAAACATTAAGTATCTAAAGCAATTAAATGCACAATTAGTATGATTGAATCCTGAAAGCAAATTCACTGATTATCTGAAGAAATTAATTGAACCAAATGAGAAAATGAAGATCAATTTCATTGAAAAAGTCAATAAAAACAGGCATGGTAAATTTTAAGTGATTGATTTCATTGCAAACATTGGAAAAAAAAATTCAGACATTCTGTCACAATAGAAAAATAAATTCTAGTATTTGGATACATTTATGTAATCACAAATATATTTATTTTCTACTGGATCTCAACACCCAAAGTGAAAGAGCTTAATTTTTTTCCAAAAGCATTTTACGACAAGCAATGTAAATAAACAAGTAACTATATAATATTTTCAAAAAATATCAAATGCCACTTACAAAGAGATATTTTAATATTGTAATTTAAAATAAATTTTAAAAATTATTTTATATTTAAAGATTAAAATATTTTCTGTACATTAATATGTTGTACTTCTTTATACTCAATAGTGAAAAAGAGTGATAAAACGATAGGCTTACTTTCAATTACTGTTCTTTACTTACACCTTTATAGAGACATACAAGATAAACAATGATAAACAACTCACCACAATGTTGCTCTACGTACTACTTAAGTCAAAACAAAAAACTATCACCCAGGCAACTCCCAGCATAATATCACTACAATACCCCCACAATATTACTTTTAGATAAAACACTATATGGATATTAGTAACCTTCTATGGATATTGTATGGATATCAATTGCTACTAGGGTTATATATCGTAAATACTCATGTTTTCGTTAATACACATAATAACATACCGTTTCATTTATGGCAATATTGCAATTTTGAGCACCCTCACAAGTCACAAGTTAAAAAGCTTACTTCCATGCATGCGATCTTTCTTACAACATCAAAATATCATTCTGAGGAAGGCTTTGCAAGTAAGATTTGCAAGTCCATTATTTAAAGCCCAATTTCCCTTCCCACCACAGGATTTCCAAAGATACGCCAGCAAATTTCATTCTTATTCTCATTCGGAACAGCTAATCCCTAGAAACACGACGTTGACCTCATCGTTCGCAATATGGTATGGATATGTAAGGATTTCTTCGCGCATTGAAAGCTCTCCTTCAAGGACAAATTTGGCTTATTGATCAAATTATTAGACAATGGTAGTGAGATCGTATGCGAGGGCAGCACATGACAAAATCATAACAGCAGAAAAAAACAATTGCTTGCTCAGTTCTCCACGGAATTTCAATAAGATGCTTTATAGAGCCACAAAGCAAACGTTCTCTCATGGTATACGTAATAGCTAAAGAACGAATACGCATATTTGGGTAAATACATTGTTTTCGATTTTTCATACCATAACCTGACGGTCAACACGTTTGCTAAATACGACGAGGAAATAGACCAAAATATCACTAACATGGCTGAACATTCAATCAGGGAATAGGAAAAAGGAATACAAAGGAACGAAAGCAATCGCGACGGGTATTTTAGTACGTCAACACTGAGCCAGTCTGGTAGTTTCCAGTTTTGTTACCATTCAATGAACTGTATAAATTCGTAACACAAGCAAATTTTATGTACACAAGTTATCAAAAATATATTTAGAGGGAATAACCTCAAATGCTGACGACAACAATGCTGCGAAGATTCAAAGACATACAAAAATGGTAAGTCTGTGTGGACTCAATAGCATCCATTGTCATTTCACCTGAGCCACAACGCGATAAATTCCATTTCCATCTCAATGTAACTATTTAATCATGCATACGCCAGTTAAAAACGTTTCTTCTTTGTTTCATTTAGTTATCACAGAATACGAAACCTTTTTAGAATTTTAAAAACCTCTACGCCATGATTTATCAAGGATTTTTAAATACGAACGGAGTTTCAAGTACGCAAAAAATGATGCTGTGGCACACGGAACCCAAAATCTCACGGAAAAGTAAGTTACCGCTGAACTATTTTCCAAACAGCTTAGTACAGGTTATATAAAATAATAGACATAGAAATAATAAATACATAATATATAGAAAATATGCTAAATGCACGTTTTGCATTTAGCATGAATTTGTAGCGCGGCACTCGCAGGCACTACTAGTAAAAATAAATATAATACACTATCATTCTAAAAATGTGAACTTAAAATAACTATGGTACTTAAATATCATTTAAAAATCGTCTGGCTTACATTTACAATCAGTCAATCAAAAGCTTAATGAGAAAAGCCCCAGATTATTTGGTGCCATTCGCAAGTTCAAACAGCATCTTCGAGGAGGTATATCGGGATATAAGGCGAATCCGCCTCATGCAATCACGGAAATCAGTTAACCTGCCAAGCTAAAGAAAAGAAATGGGCCCTCGACAACAATAATCTCTCCGCTTGAAGATAGGAGAGGAGTGTTAGCGCGCTCAGCGATGCATCCTCTGCCCTCTCCAGGAGGCAAGGCGCTCGAAGGCGACGCCTCCCAGGCAGCGGAAGCCCTCTCTGCAGAGCAGAACAAAAGAGCTGCAGGGGTGCAACGCACGGGATGGAGGGCCGAGGATATCCGCCTCCTATGTGCCGCGAGGGGGGAGGGAAATAAACCGACGATATGTGCCCGTCATCGCCGCAGCGCGCGCGCAAGCCAAGTGGCCGTGACGCTCGTTGTTGCATTCCGCCTGCTTCGGGGAAAATGTGGGGCGACGCCCCCTTTCCTCTTCGGTCCCACCCCCGCTCAACCACTCTCGTTGTATGTATACCCAGCGGAGGCACAGTCGAGAGACACATAAGACAAAAAAATAGAATGAACACTTCACTCTTTTTTGTCTCTATTTTTCTGCTCTCTCTCTCTCTCCCTCTCCATCGCCCTCAACTGCCTGCTCGCCCCCGTTGGGAAAACGCGAGTTATTCCGCGACGACCGCGGTTTCACGAAGGCACATCGGCTACGAGGAAAGGAAATGGAGTGAAACACTAGGTCGCCGTGGCACAAAGCCGCTATGCACGATGCCAATCTAGGCATCCGGATTGAGGGGAGGGATGAGATGAGACCTGCAGACGGATGAATCAACCGGAGGAGTAAAAGAGCGAGCGGAAGACATACTCACCATTCGAGTAAAGGAGGATGATAAAGGACAATCCTCCACCCTTGATAAACGTCTCACGTTTCCATGCAACTGTGTTTGCGATAGAAGACCTATGAGAATTCTTCACACGTTCAATATCTGCGTCATAGCCCGAAACAACAAGGTGTATACCCACATGAGTATTCGGTGAAGTCAAGGGGTTCAGAATATGATCCTCCTCTACTGTCATATATCCTCTGGCGTGGATGATGAAATATTAGAGACACGAAAAATGTGAACTGCTCAAGTTAAACATAACGAAATTTGGAGTATTGTATCCACCTGGATTTCACATAAGTTCCGTGAAATATGAAGTATTACATACACCGTGATCTACAATTTATTTAAAGTGAGAATTAAAACAGTGAGAAGAAGGCATGATAACCACTAGATTCAAGATGATGGAAATATTAAGCAACTAACATCGTTGTAATTTTTCCTTACATTCCGTAAGTTTGCGTTTGCGATCCGACTAGTTTTTAGTACACACATGTGACCGACATGTTTAGCACCTGTGTCTCTGGTCCTCAATATTTCCGACCTACCTTCTTAAGAGAATGATTAGGGGAGGTGGTATCCATTCAGCAATCGGGAATTAGTAAATGAAAAACTGAAACAAACTCCCTTCCTCCATGAGACCTCCATTTCGACAGTACTATTCACCATTTATTGTTTCCGTTGTAGCAGACAGTGAACGACGATAGAAATCCGCATACAGGTTTCAGAAATTCGATTTGAATAGCACCTACTACCTATCCAATATCGGTTGAACGGTATCGGAAACTTGAGATCCATTTCACATATCTAGGAGAGAAAAAGGATACTCAAACAAATAAGGCCAGACAACCAATACGCCCATATATGGACATCCATATTTAAATTACTCAGAATATAAGGCGACTCGGTACAAGCTAAAAATACTTTTGTCAAATATTAAACAATAAATAACTAAAAATATAACGTTAACCTTACAGTGGAATCGCTGCAGTGAATCGAAGTTCAAGTCATGGACGCACACACACCAGCACCCCCACATTTGCCATAGAACTGTAGCCATCCGATTCTCTAATGGGGACTTCATTAAAGAGAATATGACAATTGATAAGAAATTTTTAATCTTTTCGCATTTGAATTAACTGGCCAAATCAACAAAGAAAATTAGTCATTCGCTGAATTCAAAATACAATGCAACGGGGTCTGGAAGAGAGGGAGGGTGACCTTATGTTCCTCCACCTGGCTGCACTCCCGCGGACGGAAAGAATTACGATCGCAGAGCGAACTTCTACTTTGCGAAAGGTCTCGTGAGTCGTTCGCCAACGGACTGGGCAAAATGATGAAAATAAAGTCAAACGAAATGCCAAGAGACGACCAATTCCTAAACGCGAACCGCGTAGGAGGCGATATGGAGATATGGAGAGAGCAAAAAAAGCAGCAAAATCAACCTGATCGTAATGTGAGACAGGTAGAAGCCTGAACTAGGAGAAACCCCAAGGTCCAAGAGATGAAGGAGAAAAAAAGACAATCAGCGACGCAAAAAAGCTGAAGCAGAAGATTGCTACGATAACTTTTCTTATTCCAGAGCTAAAAATATCAAGAATGTTGAAAAATAGATCTATGAAAAAAATATTAAATATAATCAGCCAAGGGAGTCAAATATTAGGCAAATGGTAGTCTTTTACTCTCGAATGACAATGTAACCATTGGTTTCCGAAGTGTCGATTCCTCAATTGAGACTCTTAGGGTATATATTTTCAAAATTCATATTTCTTTTAAAATGTGAATCGCCACGAGACTCGTTTAAGCCACAGCACTATCTTCCTGCGTAAATATTCCAGCACAGTTCTATAGTATGGGTATATCCAATTTAGATTACAGGAGTGTGTATAGGGAAGAACACACGACCCTGCACGCTGGATATCCACCAAGCGATAGGAAAATACACTTCTCACTATCTGACAGTCTTCCCACAACTTACATAAACGTCCGATTTATCCTTAAAACATAAATGTCAGATGAGATAATAAACAACTGGACAGTGGCACTATAAAGAGATTTCAACACAAAATCTTTACAGCAACATGCTGTGACTTCTCTCTGCGTAACCTCTCACGCCGTAAACACGAGGTTTTGCGAGGTAAACGTGGGCAACGTAATTCAGAAAAAAGAAAAATACACATTTATGACGTCCGCCTCTCGCTAAGGGAGGAACATACGCCACTAAGTCCAAAATACGATCCAACGAATGAGTCTGAAACGACGCCAGTGATTTATTCCCCCCACAGTATGGTCCAAAGCATGTCAAGAGCTCCACTCGACGTAGTTAAATAGTCATTAAGAAGTGATTTAAATCCCTCTACCGACCGCTTATATGGTAATTGGTCGAAAAATTATAAAGAGTTTTCTTCAACTATACGTAAATTAGACCTCCCCTTCCGCCTCTGGGAATCATTTTTTCATCACCCGTGGATCCTTGGCTTCGTCCCCGTCGCTCTAGAAATTGACTGCTTTGGCCAAAATCCATCAAGGCTTGCGTTCCACAACTTAGGAAGTAAGTTCTTCAGACCTGAGTCCCGAGTTATGGGTAATAACTTAGCTAAGTTCGAGGGTTTAAAAAGTAGGCCAATGTTACATTTCATACCAGCATGGCTAACGTAGTACTTCGTAAATTATACAAAATTAAACGTCAAAAATAAATACAGAGATTCCTCAAATCTTCATAACCGCTCACTTTGCATTAGTTCTCTAATGACTGATTCATAATGGAAACGTTTTCATTCAAGGCTGTAGCTCTCATACATTGTTTCTGCATGGGTGATTGAATGAACGAAACAAATTTGATAACAGGGTTTCCGTCGTAAAATGTAAACAAGCATAAGGGTAGCACATCATCCTAGGAATTTAAGGGTTTTCACAATTTAAAATGCAGAAGAGACACAGTCAGCTACGAACCTCACGGGATTTTTAAAGTTTAAATGCCGCAAGACCCATAGCCTTCATTTCCCCAGCCTAACGCAGGGATTGCATAGTCAACAATGACGAATTATGTCGATGAACACTCATCTCAACAGGTAACCACCATCACAAAAAATAACACGCTCCACTGGCGGGTTAGCCTTAATTCGCGGCCATTCTAGAGTGAGATACGTGGAAATTTTCCCAGGGCAGGTGTAAAGCACGCGAAATGATGGGCGACCGAAGTTCAAAGGCTTTAGTGCTTCCACTCGGGCGAGCGCAGGATGAGCGGGAGCGGGGGTGGGTGCGAGAAGGCGGTGGACCCCGGCCTCTTCTTCGGTTGCTTTGCCTTAATAAAGCCCATAGTGCGCGGGGCTTTCAAGAGGGCCACCGCCACTCCTCACCCACACTCCGCACCCAAAAATAGTACGCGCGCCCTCCAAGGACGCAAAGGGCCCCCACTCACTCACTCCTCCATCCACTTTTTCTCTTCTCCCTCTTTCTCTCTCGCTTCTCCTCTTCTTCTCCACCTTTCCCCTTAGCTAAAAATCTCTCCTTTCCCCCACACCACATATCTTTCCCGCGCCGAAGAGAAGTTCCCAACGCGCCTTCACCCTTCCAAGACGCCTTGAGCGTGACGGACACGCATTCGAAAACCCGAATCTCTGAGACGTTTTTCGAAAAGGAAAAAAAGGAAGAACGAGCGTCGCCTTTCGAGATTTCTTTCAGCCCCCGGGCATACTTCTGCTCTGGTCCTCATCTCCTAGGAACGCTCCTGAGGCAATGGGGACGAGAAAGTTACGGGAAAATACGCACACTGAGCCCGAGGAACAATTTATTGCCTAACCCTGGTCGCTGATTTCCCATAAGTTCGACGTGAACGCTCACGGCTGCCCAAAAGGCGTAGGACCCGTCCTGGATCGATTCCATTCTCGAAAAAATTCTCTCACTCATAAGGCTGTAACGCTCAGATTATGTTGCGCGATTTGCAGTCTAATGTATACTGTCTGGAAACAAACAAGCCTTTCGGCTGATACTTCTATTAAGATTCCAAACCGAGGGGAAAATATGGCAAACATCATTAATCATAGGCATGATTGATTCGCGTATAGATTAAAATCCAGGAAAATGCTACATAGAACGCCTCCCAAAACTAAAACAGTGCCCCTCAAATAGATTGTTTCAAGTCCTCAAATTATGATGATGGTCAGATACAGTCCAAAAATCTCTTTATACACTATTCTTCACCCTTCCAATGAAAGGGCCGAAAACAAACACCAGAGAGATATAACTCACGACCTGTAGCAGAGGGTTACACGACCAAAAACACTTAAATCACAAGGTTAACACAGCTTATTAGAGACAGCGGGAAGACATAGTTAAAGTTGGTCAGGGGATTTAGTGAGCCGGAGTGATCACACTTAAAAAATAGACAGTAGTTGGCAACGTGGGCACGTATATAGCGCGAGACCTTGAAGCATGTTCTTTTATTAGGAGGAGCAGTAATTAGGCAGAGATTTTACCATGACTAAGTCCATATTACAAAGGAAAAAATAGAAGTTAACTTACCGCACTACTACACATCATCCATATTCACCTTGAAGTTCGAACCTCGACCATGTGGTTCCGGTGCGAGGGGATGGCAAAAAGGACCAACTGCATCGGTGCACGTATGTGTTTGAGTAATTCTATCTACCACCTCTGAATAATCATTCATTCAGTTGTGTACTCCCACCAAGAAAGTTAAGGCATACACTCTTAATTAATAGTCTATATAATAGATTTTAAATTGATATCAACATGGTTTCAAGGCAGTTCAGTCCCAGTAAATTACCATGAGGCACACCATGAAATTAGCATATATCAAATAAGCATAGGACGCAAAAAAGAGAAAACATATCACAAATCATATAATAGAAGAATGGATATCTGACTAAGACTCGGGATCATTAGAGATTCCTTTGTAGACCTTCAGAATAGAAGTGCTTGCTCATGAGACAATGTTTCCACCCTGTGCCACTAGATTCCTACTAGTATACTATATTATATTATTTCCAGCTCAACTGCATGTCAAATTCTAATTTAACACAGGACTATTTCACAAATGGTACCACAGAGGTAAGTTGAACTGTAGGAGTAGGAGGTGACACTTCAGTCACCTCAAGTCCCTATCTTTCCAATTCATGGACGCATACATAATCACATGCAATAAAAGTCTTTAGATAGCTGTCGCAAGCGAAATCGTACGAAGTGATGAAAGTTGGTAAAACTCTAAACTGGGCTCTCATTTTATTCATCGATAAAATCTTACATAACGAATAAGGAACAAAAACCATACGAGTCATTGATCAGAGATCGAAGCGTTTACTAGAAAGGAGTTCATTACAGCCTAAAGGTTTCTGCGAGTGTGAGTGAAGAACACGAGAAAAGATAGTAGAGATGAGAGAATCCTCTTAAGCAACCAATAGAAGGTGAACTATTCGACAGGATTTTACGAGCGGATATTATCGCAATCTCTTCCACACCTAACAGGATTTATATTCGAAATGCCACCGGGCAATACTAAGCATTGAGGACCAACGTACAAGCACACTTAAGATAGAATCGCTTCACATTGAACATAACTTAATACGCCAATTCAACTCGAAGCCGCTCTTCTTGGAGGTACAATGGTACTGGAACTAGAAACTCATTACTGTGTCGAACATGAGCGAACCCATTCCGGATGAAGGATTTCATGTCCATGCGATAATGGCCTGACAAGGGATTTTAGCCAACGACAATGCGGATAATAGCGAGGGATTTGAACCTGGGGACTGCGCGATTTTGAATATGTAAATATGGATCCTGGATGCATTTTCCTCCAAAATGTGGGTCAACAATGGCGGACACAATGGGAATTTCTGAAAATTGTTTCGTTCAAGTATATTTAGCAGCCTCTTTAAAACATGCATCGAATTTATTAAGTTAAAATATTTAGGATGCAGTACAATTTCGTAAATAAAGGTTCACTTTTTCCGAAAAAATTAGCAAAACATGGATCCCCGGAAATTTTACAAACAGGACAATGAAACCCAAAAAGAGAACAGAAAACACCAATATGAAATAATCGCCCTCATATAATGCATTTTCATTGGGAATTTGAATCAACCAAGCATTTAAAAGCCGAAATTAGAAACTTTTGTTTTAACGCGAAGTATCTGTTGGGGTTAAAGAGGATAAATATAAAAGAATATATTGCAGAACTCAATTATACAGCTAGAAGCATCAAAATCCTACCATTTTCCAAATAATTATCAGATGACTACGAATAACTATCAGAATCAACTTTTTGAGTACTCTCCTACTAATAAAAGATTCTTTTAATCACAAATAGCACAAGAAGAACTAGAAAGAGAGTGCTTTTGAACAGAATGTCCACCTGTTCCCAACAAGCCAAAAAAATTTTTAGCATGTATTTCACAAACAACGATAAGAAAACACTATCGATCAACCAGAACTGACACAGCCACTGAAGAGCTTCATGCTAAAATCTCTGTCGCCCAACACTGCATGGAAGAGCCGTTCGCCGATTAGCCATCTCCATCGAAGAGGACCCAGTTTACACAACAAATTGGCCAAGACGGACGGACAAGGAGAGAGAAGAGAGAGGGAGAAGTGTTTAACAGGCCGGCGAAAGAAACATTCAAGAGGGAAAGGGAAAAAAGTGGGCGAATGCAGTAGCCACGAACGACGGACATCATCGCCAAGCCAAGGTAAACAAACACGGGGAAGCTGAATGATGGGGGGGAGGGTAGCCGGTGTGAAATCTATTATGCTTGGGGTAGCTTAGAGTTTTGGAGATGCAGTCCTTTTTACCGGGCTGAAACTGCTCAACAGTTCTTCCAAACGCTGGCCATCATTTGCAGACATCAACCCGAAGTTTGGTTCGCTGCAACATTCCATTCCATTTCCCTCTCAAATAACTACTTAATAATTTCAGCAAACTAAATTTGAACATCGTATACACTCCGCTATATTCCATCCTTACTATTAGTACTCCTTGGTTCCTCAATTAATCATTCATTATACTGACCCTTATACCGAATATAAAAAGACGAGGTGGCTTAAGATCAGAGCAACGCTCGGGGTGTTGCCTCAGGGAGGGCCTGACAAACGAAGGTGTAACAGTAAAAAAACTTGGCTTTAAATACAAATACAAATAAAATGTTATAAATTACGATTATTATTACGATTTTGTCATTTTTTATTTGCTATTGTCATATTACGATTTGTTATTTTATGCTCACACGGGAGCCTCATTAGATATTTAGCTGGATAGGGCAGCGCCGAAAAGCGACCTTGCCCGCGGGAAATAAATTCATAAGACGCCTTAGGGACTGTTAAATTTAAATTAATTCGGAAGACCAGGAGATACAACTGGGACATATTGAGATCTCGTAGCATGACCAAATCTTAAACTCAAAAAACATTACTTGAAAAAATGACTAATGTGAGAGACCATCTTTTTTATGCTTTTTCAGAGGTTTTCACAGAATAACATGGGCCATGGTTTCAAATATTACCGACCAAAGGGTGAAGCAAAGCTGATGTTTTCCGGGAGTACGAACTCTTTCTCCTAACTTGAATTGGATCCCGATCTTACTTCTTACGTAAAACTTAATTCTCTAAACTGATAGGCTACATTTAGTGTGCTGAGACCACACATAATACCGATGATGTCGTCACCTGTTGCCATTGCGTTAACGATCGGGATGCTACAAATAGACGCACATGCTTGTGCACCAAAAAACAGATTCACAGAATGAGTTTCAAGGCGAGATGTTAAATAATCTCCCACGGAGAAAAAACCTTATTTATCTCGCAGGTGGAGGCTTTGCTATTTGCTTTCGACGCGATGAAGGTAAAGTTTGTTGCAATGCTTGCCATTCACCGTTTTTTTCGAATGGCTACCAGAAATGTAAGACATTGATGGTGTTTTCCTGTCTATGAAAAAGAGTGGTACTAGACGTAAACCATTCAGAAACCACGAGAAGGTATTTAAACTTTGTTGCCAGTAGGAAGATATGTTGGGCATCAGTGCCAGGGAAAAATTTTTACCGGTCGATATGTCACCCAGCGTTTATTTATAAAAACACTGCTAAATGGAGACCTAAAAAAAAAAAAAAAAAAAAAAAAAAAAAAATTTTCACTGTCTCGGAAGTTAAATTATTAGCGCTACTATCCAGTATCTAATTTCCAAGAATATGAAATATCGTGAAAAAGCTACAACAGATAAATATAATGATATTCATAAAATTCATAGCTACAACTTGTGCTGGAAATTGGTGCAACACGTATTATTTCATGATTTTGAATGTCCATCCAGAATGCGTGAGCAGTAAACGAGCTACGATGTAGAAATGAGAACAAGCAGAACATTTGAAGTAAGAGAACAATCTCTGCCGATTAAGAACAATGAAAGTCAAAGAGTTTATGCCTTAAATTTGGGGAGAAAAATAGTCGAGAAGACAGAAATAATAAAAACTGTAAGCCGATATTTTACAAGTCGAAGTAAATCCAAGAACGCTGAATTCGTCACTTAATTTTGCCAAGGTAGAGAACCGAATGTACCTCGCACGAAACCTTTTATCTCAAGTAACCAATGGCATTCAACTATCGGATACTCGATCTCTCGTTCGGCATTCTTTGTGACATGAAAACGCTGTTTCATTTTCAGGCGCATCTTTACGTACGCATGAGGAGGCAGATGTATTGCTTCCTTTGCACTAACACCCGGAGGAGAGTAGTCTACACCGAAGTGAAAAAAGCTTCAGTCATTTCGTAAATTAAAAAATAAGTATCACATAATCTCCAATATAGAAAATGCATCATGGAAACCAAATACCATGAAAAGTACGTTAGCAGAAATACCAACGAATTTCAATCAGAAACTCATCCTATGTCGAATGCACAGCAAGAAGGGGGAAGAGCGTAGCTCTAGAAACGATTTAATGTGGTAATGTAATCCGGTATCCACCCATAATAACCATTAACAAGTTAGTTGGAATTCCTAGTAAAATCTCCCAATTACAGGGAATCTAAAAGGAATACTTGGTTAAAGTCAGCAAAATATGAATGAACAACTTGGCATAAGTTCATACCAACTATACAACAATCTACGCATACAGCGCCATTGCAATGTAAACAAACTATAGAATAGGGAGAAGAAAACACAGCAGTTCCACAAAATATATATTTTAACTCTTTTGGCCATGTTTCCGATTCTGTGCATCATCATTCGATGATTCACAACATCGAAACCATGGTCGTAGGGGATAAAGATATATATTTATATTTTAGAGAAATGCAGCGTTTCGTTCGTAGCAAAAATGGAAGTTTGCTAACCAATTGAGTTACAATTTATTAAATTCGCAAGTTGGTGAAAATATTGCCAGAATCAATAACATATATTAAGAGCGATTTGTCTAGCGATACAATTACTGACCTTTTACGACAAAGAGAAAGATTTCAGCGACGAACGAAGACAGACGAGGAATGTTACGTCACAAATTAGGAATACCTAGAGGCACGCGACAGAGGAAGGCAGGTTTCCAACCACAGCTCCATATCGACTGAAAATGAAAAAGTCGTTTCAATGTGTGTAACAAAAATTATCGACTTAACTATTTAAAATATACCATTTATTCAATCATGCCTATTTTTACAGAGAATAAAGAGGAAAAAAGCTGAAAAAGAGGTGAAGTTAATCTTACAGTACTAGGACACGATAAATGAAAAGACGCTCTATCTTGGCATTAGAACCAAGCCAAAATCATCTCCTCTAATTCTAATGTAATTAGGGGTGCAAGCAATAAGAAATGTAACTTCATGGACCAAAATAGTAGAGTGTACACTGCAGAGAGAAACAACTACATCGTAAATTCACATTCTCCCTGGCGCATGGTCACTTGGCACTCAGTATTGAACAGCTTCCCAGAGCCTGAAAACAGAACTGTCACTCAACGCTAAGCTTTTGATATATCTACGTACCACGCCCCGAATCGCTGAGCCCCCTAAAGCGCGAGCCAGGGGCTGTTGGGAAACCAGCCATTAAATATTAATATAGGAAAAATGAATTTGGGTAGAAAGCGACAATAAGTGTACATCAATTTAATTAGCCTCTCGATCTGTTTACATCTGTCGTGAATACCGTGCGGAAACTAAAACTTGTTAGACTTGTCTTTTAAATATTGAATATCTTATTTTGTTACTTTTTTCTAGCCTACACATGCGTGGGGTCATAATAATATCGACCGTATCCACCTGAAATTCGCGAGACCTGATTTTTTTCAACAAACCTCCGACTCGCTTTAATTCAAGACCTTTAGTCTCCTGCAGCTCTCAAATCAGTTCTCCTGATAGTTTTTATTCACATGTTATTTTCGCTAGCGGCAACTATTAATGAAAAGAATAGCTTACCTTTGTAATTCAGGGAGTTTGTGAATTAAGTCTTTCTCATTGGGATCCCAAATGCTTGCGGCCTACTCAAGATGTGACCGCACGAGATTAAGGTAACACATATTTAATTTACTGTTACGTGCAAGAATCTTCCAACTAATCACTTGATTAATCCCGTTCTAGCATAGCGAAAAGAAATCATTTAGTGCTATTTCCCTCAGGTGATTTAAATTCGATCACTTTCAACGTCAAAGTGTCATCATAAAGATAACATTGATGAATTGAATCAGGAATTAAGTCGATCGGGAATAGAGAACAGAATCGGGAAATGCTCCACAAAGTGTCACCTGCCTCCTCCAATAAAATCCTGATTTCTTAAACGCAAATGTAACGCAAGTTTCAGCAACATATTCAGCACACGGTACTTGAGCTAATACAAGGGGGCGAGATTAAAGGAGGGGAGAGGCGAAAGATAAATGGCAAGAACGACACGTCGAGTTAAAAAGGCGGGCCTCCGCGGAAACACCGCGGAGCTCGCCGCGGACATGTTCGAGACAGCCGAGTTTAAGCCTCGGGCGAAATTCCCCTGGAGAGGGAGAAAAAAGGAAGATAATAATGCGACTTAGTGGCGCGAGCGTTGAAGGAGTGGTTTGTTTAACGTTGGGAGTCGCTGGGGTGGGGAGGAGATGAAGACATGCGAGGGGAAGGGGGAGGAGGGAAGAAGGGGTTGGAGGACAAAAAAGCGATCGGGCGAACCCGAAAATAGAATATGAAGGAAGAGGGGGAGCAGCAACAAGTATGACAAAGAGAGGAGTTGGCGGGGAAATGGGGGAAGGGGAGAGTGGGGTCGGGAGGGGGGGAAGACGGTGGGGACGGGGAAAGAGAAAGGACAGACGGACTGAGAGAGAGACAAAGGACCCAACGCTCGACAGGGTGCGAGATGAAAGCTCCAGCGGCGGGGCTCGAGACGGCGGGAAGCAAGAGTAAAAACGAGGCGAATTTTTCCACGGCGTCGGGCACACACGGGAGCGAGCTGATGTAGGGTGAAAAAAAGGGTTTGCCTTGGAAAGTTATTTTCGCGATCACTCTAGCAGGAACTAAACTTTTGTCCAAAACCGGGAGATTTAACAGGAGCAGTATAACCAGCAGTAGAAGGGACATCTTTTTTTTACGCGTAGTTAAATGATACTGCTTTCAAAATCACACAATCATTCATCATTAAGAAAGATAAATGTGACGGGTTATCTTACAACATTTTTGCTGCATCAAATATGAGCGGAAAATAACTAATTTCGGCCAAGGAATGCGTTACCTGTAAAATTATATAAATTATTATATTTTGGTTAGTCATAAATAGCGACAGAGTTACAGTGAAACTACAGAAACTAGTAGACTACAGTCAACAGATACTAGAAGAGCACGCACTAATAACATTTAGAGATGTGCTCGGTTAAGTTTAAACTTCAAATACCTAGGGTATAATTAAAGCCATTAACTCTACTGAAGGGTTAGATCACACGAAAAAATAATTAAAACAGCTTCTAACTCTACTGAAGGGTTAGATCACACGAAAAAATAATTAAAACAGCTTCCCGCATTGATATTTTTAAACGCTAGGTCTTCCGTCGTAAGACTAACTACAGCTCCACATATAATGATATATGCTGACAGAAGAAACTGTTGACATCGCCATCACTGATTCTCGACAAACGCTTCGAAATTTCCTCCAACTACATCCATCGCGCTTTAACTCAGACACTTCATCATCCTCTGAAACCGAAAGAATGGTTGAAAGAGCAAGACAGAGGTGTACATCACTCAAACAGCAATCGACCCAAAAGGTTTGGCTTCGAGGGCAGGGCACACCACGAACCTAACCCTGGTGCGTTCGCATTGTACAACTCACTGAGAGTAAGGAGAGATAGTAGCAGCATCAACAACGACGTATGAACATTAAACAAAGGAAGGCAAAGTTAATGAGATTTACCCGAAGAGGGACGGCTCGGCTCAATTAAAAATCTTAGGGCAGAAACTAGAGCGAAAGGAACAATTCACACGTCTAGTGTGTATTCTGGACGATACTGGATTCGGTAGTTTGGTCGTTGGGAAACGGATGGCACTATAAAATGAAGCATTTAAGCATTGAGTGAAAATTTGAGCCATGCTCATCAAGTATAAAATAAAACCCCTAAATGGAACTTGCTTGCTTGCTATGAATGCTTCAGAAAAAAGGCCACAGCTAAAGGATGACGACCATTGACTCGAGGTTTATGAGGTAAGCGCATGTAGAAGGATGGAAAAGGGTGACTGAGTGCATAGGTAAAAACATGATATTGTGTTGGCCAAGGTAGAGGAAGAAATGAGCTGATAAGATAAATCTGACGGAAGCGGTTAATAAAAGGAATAGAGGACGTCTAGAGATATAAAGATGTATTAAAGAAAATGTGATAAGGGTGAGAATGTTGCGTAGACGCGGGATTGTGACTACGAATCTTGGTCGGTTTGAAGGGAAAAAAACATATGCCAATAGTTCCATAGGGATTGAATATAGGCCACATGTAAGCTGAATCACCACTGAGATGTACCCAGGACCATTTATTCCCTAAATGAACACTTTTCAACTGGATTACCATACTTCGCAGAAGTGATTTCGTTTATTATACATATAGTGAGCCTTCTATTTTAAGCAATTTAGAGATATTGGAACCAAGAGAGACCAGGAGGAGACAATGGGGGGAGGGTGGGGGAAGGAAAGAAAACATCTATTTGGTGCATAGGATGACTAGGGAAATGCGAAGCAGAAGCAGCAGCTTAGGCGGCAGGGTCAGGCAGAGGGATCCCACCCACGTTCTAATGCTCGGCGCACTGCTAAAGAATAGACTCGTCTAGACGACAGGGAGCGCGAATTCAGGGCCGCGAAGGGGTATGCAGTGGTGAGGCGGCCGTGGTGGGGGACAAAGGGAGCGGTTTTATTTTTAATTATTCTAGAGCCATGATTAATGAGGCCACAACAAGAATATAAGGGGCCGAAAGAAGAGAGAATTAAATGCGACATTTCCAGTCAAGTCCGAAGAAGTGACAGGCAATTAATACCGAAACGAAGTGGTTGAGGATGCTAAACAATACTCCGAAAGTGACAGTGGTTGATTAAGAGAGTTTACGGGTGAATTCCGAAACCAATTATCAGCATGAAACAGTACTTATAAATGTGATCTAATTTTTAGCGTCAGCGAAGCCAAAGATGATGACGGCGAGTCAAGACGTCAGGTTTGCCAAAATAGCCAGAAATACATAGTTATAGGCATTGCAACTGAACTATTTCCAACAATGAGAAATCACTACCTTTTCCAATCATGCAAAAGCATTTTCCTTTGAGGATTCAAGCAGGACGCATCCCACAATGTCGCGAGCCAAGCGTGAAGAATTATTTCAGAGCAAAACACGTACGAGCTCTCCAATTATTTTTAAACGTTCTCGCATAAAAACATCCTTCTGGAACAAATGGTTTCATTTCAAAATGTCATTGCCCTCATTCGAACAAGGAAGGCCAATGCTTGAATACATTCCCGAACCTATTCACGAATCCATGACGAGATTTTTTTGGCACTCATTTCGATTAAGCAATGCATATGCATTCGAACATAGTCTACATGTTCCAGAATTACATTTACAACCATGCTGTACATGTGCCTTATGCATAAATACATATAAAATTTTTATTTTTGCGACAATGGCGCAAATGATTCACGCAAATCCGAATTAGGCGTACGTCTTTATAAAAATTAAATTTCTATATCGCAGAGAACCATCTTTAAGAGCTATTTCCCGCTTGGTTTCCTTAAATATAGAATGACATTTTAACATATTTATAACTTTCATATTCAGCTTGATGCGCGCTTTCTAGACTGGATGTGTCAGGCGAAACATCGTGGAACTGGCTAAAGATTGTGAAGTGAAAGCTGTAACTTAGTAATCCCACCTAAACATTATTAACGACCTCGGTTTCGACTAATAAAATCGTCGTCAGGTGGCTTCATCCGGATGATGACTTCATAAGTCGAAACTTATGTCGTTGATAAAGCTTATGTGGAATTACTAAGTTACAGTTTTCATTTCATTTTACACTCGCATTCTTATGACGACTGAGAATAAAGAGCAGAACTAACTTTTCATCTACGAGTTTACAGAACCCATTAAAGAGAATAAGAATACATTTTCGAGGATAGTGGAAGTAAATAGGCTCCATGAGCTTTAACAAAAATGTTAAAACTCTTAGACTAAGACTAAGGACAAACAGGGTAAATCGCGAACGTAATGTCTAGCCAGCACAAAATAAATCCGCGAAGATGAACACATTTTTCAGCTCAACTATTCGAGGATACGAAACTGACCATTACCGATCAAATTTCTTTCATGTTTCCTCAAAATTTGAAACAGGATAACTATGAAGTGGAAATGTCATGGCCGTCCTTCCCCTAAAAAGGGGTTAGTTGTATTTTCATTATTTTTCAGGCACTTCATCATCAAAAGATAGCCGATTTTATCCAAAACAGAAGCACTGGTTTTCCCCACTGAGACACAATCTCATCGTTAACGTTCACCTTCATTATTAAGGCCAACTCTCATTCCTATACCTACCCAAAACTCGAACACGCGACTATAAGTATTTCATTAGAGAATGAAATAGGTCTAATACCCAGCAATCTATGCGATTCCCCATTGAGCCGCGCTATCCTCGGGAGGCGTCCTCGCTGTCATACAGGTTTCTCTCGTTCGAATTCAATATCGACCGACAGTACAGACAACGATAAGACAAGGCCCACACACAGCTTCATTCGAGTAGCAGGACTCGGAGAAATAGAGGTCCAAAGGCATTAGGATAGCAACAGAGGCCGGAGCAACCGGCAGCTGATCCGCCTTCGGGAGATGATGGGGAGACCGGAATCCTTGACCCAAGACGGGAAGGCGAACGGAGGGGGGATTGAGAGTGGAGACTCCACACTAAGCGGGCAGAGGTACTGGGGTGTACCCTTGTGATGACACGTCCGCCTAAGGATCACCCAGTGGGCACATCAATCAATAATGGCGGCTTATCGCGATGCATGTCGGCCAAGGAGAGGGAAAGGCAGAGGAGAGGGGGGGATTGGAGTGCAACAGACGAGGGAGTGGAGGAACAGAGTTATAAAGGAACGGAATCTTCCTTTACCCACAGAGGGAAGGTCGAACAGAATAGACAGGCTCCCTTTTTGTCGACTGAGTCATCGCAGAGGGAAAAAGGTCGATCTTAAAGATAGAAGAAACGTACTGGGTCACCGAAGGTGTTGAAAGGAAATGGTTGAGTTGGTTGCACGTCATTTACCGACACCGAGGGGTCTCCCCACGAGGGATTCCGCTGTCTCCGGCAACGAATTTGCCGCATTCGATTGTCATGATTGTCATTGACGTCGGCGATGGCAGACCAACAGTCCAGCTTCTAAAATTATTATTAACAATAGAAACAAGCGAAGCAAAAGATTTTTCTAAAGAATTTTCGACGAACAGACGAAGGTATTGGGCTAAAGATTTAACTAAAACTGATTTTCAAGTAGTATAAGAATGTCTGTCTGCTAAGTAGTTTGAGCGGGATAATTCTCTGGTAATAATGGAAACCATATTCGAAATAATTTTAATGTCAGTAGCCGAGGGAAGCATGAATTAAATTGCATTATTAATGATGCAATTATATACTTTTATGTGACTGAAGTTATAATGATTAAATAAAAATATGTATATTAGTTTTAACTTGACTCATTACCATCGCGCATAGCGTTGAAAACTCCTTCGCTACGGAAGGTTTTTTTGTGATTCAGAAAAAATAAATGCGGTGACTATATGATTTTTTTCAAAAATATTTGAGAAAACATACAAAAAATACACTGGTAATTTTTGGACTAGATCTAGCTGTTAGAAATTCCTGATAATTTAAATAATGTTTCTCTGGACTGCATACCCGTACCATTTCCAACGTAAAATGGCGGAAAGTAATAAGAGGCTGATATTTAGGAACCTTGGGAAGGGACATATTTTTCTTTAAAATGAGACCAAAGCCATTGATTTCTAGGAGAAATGATATCTCGCTCAAACTACTTTAAGCGCCACCCTGACAAAATCCTTGGTGATGTGATTTCATAACAGTCAACTAGAAAACCACATTCGTTTCCAAAGACTCGTACATAAAACGTATTACTCAGCTTTCATCACGCTCATCTGAGGAATTCATAACACGGAAATTAGCAATGAATACAACTCCATTAAATTTAAACGCAAACAGAAAAAATAAGGCCACTTCAGTCTATACATAATTAGGTATAATCAGCAATTATTTGAACGAGGGGGAAGACAAGTTTGGACACATAAATAATTATACACGTATCTACTCGTACATTAACGAGTAGATAAGGCAATTCAAATAGGAATTAAGTACAGAAAAATGTTCCTCCGCAGTCTACATCTCAGAAAATGAACGTTCAGAAGAGGAAATTTATTACTCAAGGCTTGGACCTAAACCTTGAACCTTCAACACCACAAAATTGTTTTAAAAGTAGGTATTAGATCCGTGTATATGTTTGAACAAATACGATTCCAAAAAATGCTTTAAAAGGTTGAAATGTAAACGATAAAATACACATATCGGCGATAAATATTTCCACATTTACGAAAGGTACGCATACAACTTTTACAGGAAATCAAGCAAGAAGCTTTAATATGAATCAAAGTTAAGCAAGCGTTACCGCGTCTAAAGTAATTGCTGTTTCAAGTGCCGTTAGAAAATAGTGAAAACATTTTCACATACTGTTAATATGCTACAGATACTAATTACTTTCGAGTGATTGTAACTGGATTAAAACAATACAAACTTCCAATTTTTCAAGGCTTTCAACAAGGTTCGAATGAAATCAAAACTAAGGGCTTGAACTAATAATTGTTCCCATGCGTATTTGCAACCTTGGTCAGTGTTCAGGCAATGCTGCATGAACTTCGCTACCAACACCTATCAGCCAACAAAGAGGAGGAATTTTTCGGGTTTAATAGTTTCGGGTTTTTATTTAAACATGCCAACCCTGAAGGTAATAGCATCATTGCTACGTGAGAACTTAATAGCACCTATCAGTATACTTACCTCATTATACTAACGGTATTAATATTAATTATCCAGCTTCATACCTGGAGATGACTGAAGTCGACACAAAACAATCAAACACTGTTGTCTTACATTCGCGTCTCCACGTCGAAACGAAAAAGAACCCCCACAAAAAGCTAAATGCTGGGAGGAGGAAAACCACTTGAAATGCAAACACATGCAAACGAGCAGTCGCAGCATAAATTCAGCGCCGCCGGTTGAAGGGTTACGAAGTCTCTCCGTTAACACCTAACAAATGAACGCTCCTATATCAATCCTCGTAAAACGCAACCGGCGCGAAACTGCGTCCCTCGACAACCACGACCGCTGACGCGGCGGAAATTAATTAGTAATTTCTTATCATCCAAAAAAGACTAGCGCGGCATCAATCAAGTAAACCACCCAGTTAGCCGCCATTCGTACCGCCAGCGCATCGAACAATTTCACGGGCGTTAGCAATGCGACCGATTATCCGCTCTCTTATCTTCACATGCACACGTTCACACACAAGGTTCGCATTGAGTTCTAATAATAAAACCTAGTTTTCTTCTTCAACATCAGCATAGGGAGGACAAAACGTTAAAAAAGTACTGCTTAAATTAAATGACTTCAGTCATCCATTCGGTTATAATGTAAAAATGTTTTACAAACCATTTTGGTATCATGTAGGTAAGTAATTCAGTCACTTGTCACCCTCAAACAATAATGGATGCTTTTAAAAGATGTCGGGAGGGTAGGAACCTATTTCTTGATCCACTAATATGTTTGGAACCCTGAAAGTGACAGATTTTCTGCTGGGTTCATTGAGCCACAAGAAGAACGCTTGATATTGAACGTATCTCGAAAAAGGGTTTTGGCTAAGTAAGTGTATTTGTTGGAAGCGTTTCTTGGGGAATGATCATATCTATTTGCGAGGCGTAGATATTATTATGATCGTAACACATTCAGTGTTTTAATTCCAAAATATTCAGCCTTAAAACATTTTACCACCTTAAGAGCGATAATTTCAATGAGGTTCGTAAAATGAATTTCTAATGATCACGACATCCGCAAGGCAGTTACAAGAATTAAAGGACAAATCACCCATCGACTGTAAGGAAAATGGACTTAACTACTCATTTAAACGTAAAGTCGACCTATTTTATTACAATACGATCAGAAAATGGCGTATTCCGATTGACGACAGTAAATTTGATCACAAGCAGAGGCATAAGTGAAATATTAGCAGTAAGCTGAGAGGCTTAAAATCCCTTTCTTTTAACGAGATTAAGAGGAGGAATAATTGTTAATAAGATTGGATTGATAGAGATGATTGGGCAGCATAGTAAACCAGCAAAGGGCGCTTTGCTAGGATAAAAAAACTACTAAAAGAACGTCTTTCAAGCATCAAGAGCTTTTCGATATCTGTACAATTTAGTAAATGTATACATGCCCAATTTCCACAATATTACCAGTTCCAAACCCCCCGTAAGCATGCAAGGAAGAGGATGCTAGATGAGGAAATTAACCGCGGACCCACCCACACATCCTTGAGATGGCTTGCGGTATACTCTGTAGACAGAGGTGTGTTCCATGGCCAACATGATCACACCATAATATATTGAAAAAATGACTTCGACGGACAGTAAAAGAGAGACCGGTAAAAGCTCACAACTACACTCACTTTGTTCATTTATACACATGGAATCCTGATTATTTAAGGTAAAATATGGTCTAAGCTATGCAGGAGTCTCAAGGCCGAGTTTGAAAACTACAGGCAGAGCAAACTCTTGGAATCCTCTAAATCAATTGGGGAAACTCTCTCGAACTTTGAAACAACGCCTTTCTAACAGCCGACAAGGAAAACAACGACTCACGCATCCACAACTGCGTTTGCATTCCACGTTACGAAGCTAGAAATGAGGTCGTTCACTTTCCTTTCGCGGTCGATAAAACTCACAGCTGATCACCTCGGTTAAAAATTATGACGTCTCCCACGAAGGAAAGATACGCTTTAGCCCCGCGGACCAATGGATTTCCTCTCCCGGCCCGGTTGTCCCAGGCCACGAGATCCGCGCACACCCCCGTCTACCGAGCCACGTTTTTCCTCGCCGACTCCTCGGCACACCAGGCGAAGAGCGAAGACGGCAATGGCCAAATTTAATAGAAAATCGATGGGAGAGGACGTTAATCGCGCTCCGGCTCGGTGTCTCCAGCAAAGATGGAGTGAAATTAATGGCCTCATCCCCGAGGAGCTTACAGGAGGGAGAGGCCGAGGAGGGAAACAATTTTCTTGTTGTCTGTAGTTCTTCAGCCGGAAGGGAAGGGTCCTCTCGCAGGGGAGAGCGCGGTGGTTCTCAACCATCCATCTCGCTGTCGACATTTCTGTACAAGAGCGGTCTGACTAAGCTGATTTTCCTTAGTATTTTGGCGGGGTGGATGTAATGCGAGGCGTGTCGAAAAACAAAGCAATTACTAAGAAGGGAGGAGGACGTCCGTCCGGAAAGGGGAGAGCCATATACAGAAACTAGGAAACAGACCGCGCCGCTAAGAAAGACTTCAAGGATTGCAGCCGTCCGATGACTAGTCCGTGTACACAAGGATCGAAATCTCATTACTTTACTTAAAGACACGATATATCGGCTACATCGAAGGCTACATTTGAACGTGTTATTCTGACGCACATGAGGCGGTCATCCCCCTAATGTGAATATCACGACTATATTTATTCTTCCTCCAACTCAATTTATAAAACAGGATATTATAAAGACAACTAATTGATGGATACGTAGAACCACCATTTCAAGACGCGCACACTCAAGATCGGAAACAAATGTTCTACGCATCAACAAGTTATTTCAAAGAAAACGAAGTATTTATAACAAATATTTGAAAATGACAATTTACTCGACCCACTTTTCCAGCTCCTTTATCTATTAAACCGTTGACTCCATACGCTATAAATAAAAAAACATATGTAATGTATCAATAGAGCTAGAAACATTAGATCAAATATATTAAAAGCAAAAACTCAACGCGTTGGCCGAAGGAACGAGGTGGTCATCGCACAAAAATGAAAAAGACTAACATGGCCCTCACTTCCTGCTTCCCACGCATTCTTGAAAGGAATGCAACAAGAAGCTGTTTCCAGCATTTTTTAAACATCAGCGTGAGATTCAGAGATATCTGACCAGTAGGTGCACTTTCCTTTCACGCACAAGAGCCACCAGAATACCACTAGATTCATCGCCTTCTAGCTATATAAAAATCACGGTAATCATTAATGCTGAGGAAAGTGAATTTACTCGGTAACTGATGAAAACTAACGGCATACGCACGTAGGCACCAGCATAATGGGTACGTAGGCGTATTCATGAATCTCAATCAAGATGAGGGATCGTTAGAGAAAGCTTCTTCATATAAAAAAGGGCTAACGCCTCACGGTGACTGAACACAAACCCGTGGTGCGTGATATCCGAGCGGCATAAACCGCATGTATTACCTTATTCTTCAGCTCCTGACTCCAGCACCGAAAATGAGGCGACAATGCGGACCGTGGAAGGCTCAGGTGGAATACTGACAACAGCTGAGCGAGAAACCACAAGACACAGCAACCAACACCAAAAATCCCCCGAAACCGACTCCCCGAAAGTCTTCCGACGGCCTCGTTTCAGGTAGAACGGAGGAAAAAAAACCCGTCCCGTCACAACCTTGGCCGTGAAAGTGGGACCGACTGCCACTGGCCGTTCTCGTGGACACTCACCCTTTCAGCAAAACATACGACGAGGAGGCCGATCGAAGCCCTCGAAAGATGAGAAAAACCACAGGAAGGCACGCTCCAGGCGGTGTTCGAACCACGGGATTGAAAGCTCCGACAAACCCGACGAGATTCGACGACAACGTCGAACCCGGGTTGGCGACGAAGAAGATGCACTCCCGACAAGACAATCCTCCACCAGAGACGAGGGAAAAAAACACCACGCAACACTATAAACACACTTGATCACTAACACTCAGAAACTCAACGAAACTGTTGCGGTTGCACTACCAGAGCAAATAATGCCCTCTGAGTCACACTGTTTCGGGGAGGGGACGAGATGGGGTGTTCTGAACACGTCGTAAATCGGGTGATGCGGATAGCGTTCGCTAGACGCGTCCTCGCTCTGCGGACGCAACGGACTCGGACGGGTCCGTCCGCTCTCCACGGTCTGCAGTCGGGAAATGAGCAGAAGGAGATGGGAGCGGAAGGGAGGTCCGTATAGCAGCGGCGACGGCGGAGGGGCACCGACTCGCCGGCGTTGGGGGTGAGGAACGGCTGAGAGAGGGGAATGGAGGAGGACTTAGAGGGGAGGTAGGGGAGGGAGGAGCATGCGTGGGTGCGAGGGGAGAGCCCACAGCGGACGGAGGAGAACATAGAGGTAGCCGGGGGAGACAGCGACTGTGAAGGGGGAGATGGAATGGGTGGAGATATAGAGAGATTGTAGGGGAGGCGAGACGGGACGTGGAACAGCAGACGACTCAGAGAGAGAGAGAGAGAGAGAGGGTCGTTTCCGCGTCCGACTCTTCACGAGCCCGAAAAAGCGATCCCGTTCACCAATGGTCCCGCGATGAGAGAGTGACCTTTTTTTCAAGAGTAACGACACACCACATGGATATCCGTGTAATGAACCGAGAATCGAGAGTATTGTATTCCAAAGTGGTGGCCGTGAAACTCACGGAAAAATACACATGAAAAAACAAGCTGTATTCAACCCAAGGGTCAGTTTGGTTGGTAAAAGCGGTAAGCTCACTAGCCAATAAAACCTAAAGGGAGTGAATTCACACATACATGGAATGCGGGCTTTTTCAATTCCCTTGCCCACCAATCTCCCTGTCTCCAAGCGAAGAGCTTAACTTCAAGGTGCCCAGAAGGTACTAGAGGCAACGTAAAGCTTTGAAATTTCTCGATCGTAGAACATAAGCAACGGGCTAGAGCCACACCGTTAACTACAATCAGCAGGCTGTAGGAAAACACGAAAAATCAGGGCTTGTAAATTACTTGTGGCAAACAGGAACGGATACATCGAACTTTCGGCGGCGTCACTCGGTAGATTCTTATAGGAATATAAAACAAATTGTGAAAACGGAGGATTTGCGCAACTGCGCTCCAATATAGTGAAGTACCAGGCGTAAACCAGTTAAGGCTATGCATTTTAAATGGGAAACTAAAATCAACTAGGGTAATTTTCTACATGGTAAAAAAATAATAAATTATCCGCCGCAGGAAATACCCGATACATTCAGATAATCTTCGTTTTTGTTATGATTCTACAATTTTACACTCACAAAATAATTCAGGAATAATTTCGCGAATTCTCGGTCGGGATAAAACACGACAACGAAAAAATAAGTTCCAACACGCGATGTTATTGACAATGGTGAATGAGTCACGTTTGACTAAAAATGGTGGAAGCCCTAATGGAAAATATCCCACTATCGATAGTGCCAATCACACTTCCAAACCGACAACATTATGGGGTGGGGGGGGGGGATAAGACAAATGTTTCATTCACTTTACAGCATTGAACGAAACCAACAGAACACATCGTCTTGCTAATTTTTTAATAGTGAGGAGAGATAATTTCATCCGGTACCAATTACTTAAAGAATAATAATGGCTCAAGAAATTTAGTCTGAATCCAAACAACAGCTCAGCAGAAAAACCCAATGGCCCAATTTCGTTTTTAATCAGTTGCCTATTGCATTAAAGGATGATGCATAAAAGACTAAATAAAAATTGCTAACAGCCTAGAGCTAGAGGTTTTTCACTCGATTCGCATTCTAAACACAGAACAGTGTTTCATATTGCATTTGAAGAAGTATATTTACCGCGAGTTACTAGCACATGACTACTAATTACAGTTCTCCGGTTCAGTTCTCTAACTACAGGCCATTATCATTTACCAGTGTTTACCTTCATGCCACTTCAAAGGACCACGATGAACATTATTTGGGGGTCATGGGTAAAATTAAAGTTGAATAACCCATCGGGGGCGCGGCGCCTACGCAAGGACCAGATCCAGTTACCGGAAAACCAGTTCGAAGGCTGAATACCTTAAGGAAGAGTAAAAGTGTAGTAGATACGAAGAGTCGCGCATGTAACACTCAGGTTATGCGTGTTCACGAGTGAATTGAACGCAGAAGAGTAAAGACATAAAAGACTTTCCCACGGTTAACTCTCATTAAATCAAACTGCATACATATAGCAAGAAAACATATAGGCTGAACCTTCAGTATATCCCACCAGGAGCTTGAATGTGTAATTACGTTTGACAAAGGATGGATCAACAATTCTCAAACAGGTAGGTGCCACAGATGGATAGTAATCGTACAACAAATAAAAGCAAAGTCGTTTCATCATATGTAAAATCTCCTTTCACAAGAATCAAGTAGAATGGAGAATAAAATATATTCAACATCAATTGTGTAGCGACTCCATCATCATTGGTCGTTCAATCCTAAGAATGGTTGACTGCAGCCCTCTACCCTTCCCTATCTAATGCTAGTTCCCTTATCTCCTGGTATCTCTTCCTATGTACCTTTCCCTTTATTTGGTCGATAAACTTATTCCTGGGTCTTCCTCTGGGGACTTCTCCCTCCGTTTTACCTTCAATTACGTTCTTCACAAACACATTGTGTCTCAGGGTGTGTCCAATTCAATCTTGTTCTTCCATTCTGTACGGTATTCCATATGGTCCTTCGCTCTTCTACGCTTCTGTACAAAGAGCAAAGGACCATACCGACTTAGGGTACACAAATCTCACTACGGTCAGAGAAGAAGGCGACCGCGACGATTATCACTCCTTCTCCGGCGTCACCTCTGAACTCGTAAGACGATTAGTTACTATTATAACCGAATTCCGTATATTAGCACAGGTAATGAGTCTGGTGCGACAGACGGCTGGAAGAAATCCGACAAAATAATAGGTCAAAATTAGAAAACCATCCCTGAATATTACCATATCCCACAGCAATTATGGCAGCTGCATTACAAATGTTAAAACAAAAAAACACTAGCTTCCATAAACTGATAGGCCATACCGCAGACTCAATTTCTGAAGATGTACGTAGTCAAACAAAATATCCATTTTTGCGTATTGCATTACGTAAATCCATTGACGTAAATACAAAAAATCAGTGATTAAAAACACTGCGACTGAAACTGGACATGAGAATTTGTTAGGTCCCCAAATATTCAGATTTTTTTTCAGATAGAACCCAATATCAGTCTCCAAAACAGTAATTTGTTTCCTCAGCGCAATAATGCTTTATTTACGCCTCACCTGCGTCAATATAGATTTTGTAACGAGCCCATGAACTATGATTTCATTTTTCTACGACGCATTTTAAACTTCCGGAAATTCCTGGATTTATCTGATCCTTGGTCACATTGTTTAAGCAACGTTATTGCTAGCAAAACTTCAAGGAGGCGATCTCGGAGGCTGCCCTCGAGGAAAAAAATATCTCAAACTTACACGGCCAGCCAAGCCGTGAAGAGGAGCCCGGAGAAAAAATGGCAAAGGGCGAGGGGAATTCTCTCCTACCCCTTGAGAATGAGAAAGGACGGAAATGCTAGCATTCAATTATGGAGCACACGGAAGAGGGAGTGGGCGGAGATGGAAGGAGGAAAGGTCGCGAGGAGCGACTCAAGTTGTGGAGACATAGGGAGGGGACGAAGACACTTGCCCGAGACTAGTTAAAAAGCACGGAGGGAAGGTGCCGGGAATCGAGCAGAAGTGCCTCTCCACCCGTGGATCTCACAACCTAAGGAAAGACGACACTGGGCGTAAGACAAAGAGGGGAATTCCTTCCGCGAATGGAGAGTAATTGCATAGTGAGGCGGAGTAAGAGGGCGTGGCTGTCCATAGAGCAAGGCAAATCGCCGAACCATGGATAGATTGTGGACTGAGGCTTCAACATTAGCATCAACAGAAAACATGAAAGGCAATGTGCTGAGAAAGTGTGCTAAAAAAGGAAGATTCTGGAGGAAATTAAGAGGATGAATGCCAGAAAAATGGAGAATGGAGGAAAATAATAGTACTTTTTAGAAAAAAGCGAATGTTGGAATGTACGAAACATCTATACCAACGACATCGTTGAATAATTGATGTTTGAAGTATTCTTTGAAAACATAGGAATGTCCTAATGCCAATGAAGCCAGAACATTTATGATAGTGGAGAATCTAAAAATAAGTTAAATTGTGGATTAAACACAATTAAACATTTTACTCCATCTATAAAACTAAAAAAATAAGTAAATTAACACTTTCTCCAATGAAACTGCTATCCAAATTCTTTTAATATTAAAAAAAAGACTATGAATTAGAAATATCATATGATGGGTTATGGATCGGATTAAAAAAGTGTAGAAGAAAGAGTTTATGATTGACAAAGGAAATTCTAAAGCTTGCATCGATCAACTACGCTGCTTGTTGGAATGGATTCCGGCGATGGAATCAATATTTCTCCGATGATGCGACATTATTTGATACCCTATTTCCATCACGGACCCCATCGGAGAGAACTGCATTGAGTTAAAGTAACGGATGCCATCCGCTACACTGAAATCGGTGCGAAGAATGCCGAAAACCCATCTATTGGAAATAATTTATCAAACACTGTACCTCTCATTCAAATTCTTCGCTAATATGTAATAGATAATCAAAGAAATTCGGAGAGGAACTCAGTCTATATAGGCACATTCATTTCAAAACCAAGATTCTTCATTGGAGTTCCACAGCAATATGTTGCGTTCGCTTCAAAGTTACCAATCGAAATTTCAGTCAAGGAAGACTTCTTCATGTTTATCAAAGCCCAAATGACAGAGGAATAACAGATACACAGACACTGAAAGATATCAGCTGACGACAGTCACTTCAGTTCTTATTGCTCTACACATCCCCGCAATGCTAAATGAGTACTTTTTCAAGCATAAATGTACGACAAATATAAACAAGCATATCGTCGCTGCTACATTTATCTGCCTCATCTCAGATTCCTTCGCACCAGAAAGAGAAAATGTTAGCATCACACCAAGACCGCATCTTACGTGGATAAGTTGTTATAACGTTCTCTTCTATTTCATTCTGGACCTAGCTTTCCTGAAATAAACCAGGATCCCATCAAAAACATAGAACTTCGAGCAGAAGCCCGGAACTAACACGATATTTCCGACTTTTCCTTGTTTTGTGCTTACCGCTCGTCAATCACTGCCGTAAATAATAAATTTTGACCGAAGACAACGCGAGAGGGCCGGGTTGGTTGCGCGGAAGTAAGATTGAGGAAGGTCGATTTCAGGATATAAGATTAGTTAAGACAGTTATTGACCGTGGCGTTTCTCGACTCCGGGGACTGAACTTAAAGGAAAGAGGAGAGAAGATTGCAGGCTTTGAATAGTGAGTGAGAGAATGATTTAGAAAATAGGAAGGATAGAAGGAAAACTAATAAAAGACGTGCTAGAAGTGGTAGAGAAAATGAGAACTTGCTTGGGAAATTTTGAAGACGACGAAAAAAGCAAGAAAAATTAACAAGAAAAGTAAATAAAATTACGTGTTAGAAGGGATACTTTGGTTTTATCGGAGTAAGGGAAGAAAGGAATATTGGTTCACAATGGCATAAATGCACGGAGACAGTATTCCGAAAAGATAAATGCACACGTGCGACAAATTTGTGTGAAGACTTATATTTTTAAAGTAATTTACAACAGAGCAGAGCCAATCCAGAATTGATCATAAACCATGATCAGGCGTATAGATTCCACAAAACCACTCAAGATATACTCCACAAGCATTAAAGGGCCGAAATGTTCACAAAAAATTACGTGTTTTCAGAAAAATCACCACATTTGTAGACATTGCCTACTCCCGATTTTTATCAAAAACTTTTTAACCTCAAACAAAATCGTCTATACTACTAAACAAAACATTTTTCCGAATCAGCCAAAATTGATTAAGAGCTCACCTAAGTGGATCACATAATCCTACCTCCCTCCGGTATCTTTAAAATAAAGATTAGCTCTAAAAGATCGAAAGCTGGCTTAACGATTTAATGCTCCGGACTAGAGACTACATGGCATGGATAAATAATCCATTGCAACCTCACCCAGCCTCACTGAACTCTAAGTAATATTAATGTGAAAAAAAGACAATAGCAAGGAATGAATATTAAGTTAGTAACAGATTGCATTAAACAGACGTAAAATAAAATAAGCAAAATGTTTAAATCACATCTAGGTCATAATACTACTTACAATGGGACAACAAGAGTTCTACATTCATATTTAATAGGTATTGCCGTCTAATGTATCGATTTATACTTTTTATCCTTTGAAATCATTTTACTTACGTAAAATTCAGAATAATAATCGATTTTCTAATGTCGAATTTTCTATGATGCATATAATATCATACAAGTACGAAGCGTACGTCCGCTCTCGGAGTGGGGACATCTGAAGCTTTTTGAGAGACACTTCTCATGCATCTCGCTCAATCTGAACCCGAGATGAAAGAGGCGACGTTTTAAGAGCTACGCTAGGAGTCCAAAGACTTGTGGCGAAAAGGATGCCGTTAACTGCTCTTGAACCAAATTTTCAGAGCAAAAGGTCGAGGGACGACAAATAAGACGATATGGACTTGTGGAGCGCGAGACGACGAGAGTAGCGGGGAAGGACACAATTGACAAGGGGGAGAGACCCGACGACGACATTGCAATTTTTTCTCCATCCTCATGCGCTGATGGAGATGGAAAAAATTTGTTACCATGGCAACGACCCAATGGGGTCGCTCGCCGCCGGCTCGATGACATGGGTGACGAATGCTCTTGCAAACAGAGAGGCGCGCAGACGGCGGGTCTTGGCTCTGATGGTGTAGAGTAGGGTTCCCATATTCTCGACATTTCGGAAGCTGCTGGATTCGAGGCGGGGAAATTGGGAATTCTCAATGTCATCATACTTATTTATACAGTCGAATTTATTATAGCACCTAATGATGACTAAACTACAGTGGTCACTCCAAGGTAAAGCAATACTGAGGCTGTAGCAACCGGAGCACGTGGCCAGGGTGCGCGAAGTCTTCAAAAGCGGAGTAAACGCTCCAAAAAAAAGTTTGACGCAAAATGAAGCATAGTGAGTCTGAAGTTAATATAAAAATCCCGCTTTAGTTTTTGTATCGTTTGAAGTTTTATTGAAATGTTAACAATATTATTATTCCGAAGTTTCTTTAACTAGACCTCTTTCTTTAAATATTCACCTTTGAAATGATATCCCCCATTTTAAAACCCAACACATATCTTGCACAGAAAAATCTGAAAATTATTACTGCGTCGAAGAGAAATTTTCCCCAATTGAAGATAATTTTTCGGGGATTCGGGAACGAGAAATTGTATTCCCGGGAATGGGCGGAATTGATCTCGTCCGGAGAAATTAGTATAGAATGAAGACACACATCGCTCCGCACTCCACCTCAGGAGTGGGTGTTTTACAAAACTTTATTTAACCACGAAGAATTTTTCGACGAAATTGATGCAGAGACAGGCAGTGTGCATCTAATCCAAAAAGGACGGCTGTGAATATAGGGAGCGTGAGCGACGGAACTGAGATTCACCCTTGCGTACGTACTCTTAAGCACGAATGCCGTAATAGTGGCAACTAAACGTTCTGGAATGTAAATATACCTACTGAGTAATACATGTGAAGATTTATCTTAAAAATTTCTGAAACTTTCTATTCTATTCTAGGAAACCATCAGGTATGAAGTACACTTTGGTTTCATCAAGGAATCAATGTTGATGTTTACTGCGATCGTGCCATTGTAGGGTATTTTTTCAGGGGATTCCATGAGTGTATGATATGTGTTGAATCTAATCATGACAGAAAATACTGATGTTACATACGGAATAATGAATTTTCCGTATAATTATTCCGTATAATGAATTCCGTATAATTAATGCACATAATAATTTTTTATCCTATACATTCCTCGTCCAATAACACCAAATTGATGACTAACTCAATCCGTAGCTAAGAGTTGATGCCCCATATTCCTTAATAATAACCTTTAAAATCAATGCCGCAACAGTTCGTTCGTACGTACGCAAACTTATTCATTAATTGGATGTTCAGATAGGCCAATTTTGGCCAGGATGGAATTTCTCTCTCACTAACGCTAAAGCTTTTACACCTCAGAGTTCGTTGCTCCTCTCTGTCTTATTCCCTTAATCCCTTCACGGGGTTAGGAGTCCCTCAAAGGGCGAGAGATGAAGCAGGGGTCAACGGATGCAGGGGAACACGGGGATAAGGTGGAAAAACCCCACGGGGGGGAGAGAAAAACGGGGGAAAACGAGCGCTTTTCGGCGCACACGCGCAATGATTCAACCCTCTGGCCATCGACTGAGGAGGAGGCAAGATGAAAAATATAAAAATAAATACCTCAAAGCACGCAAATGTTCGTTCTTGGACTCTACGGAAACTACGCCGCACCAAATTCTCCTCCTCCGACTGGTTTGAGGCGAATAGACGCTGCGCGCCATAAAAAGACGTTGAATCATTAAACGTGAGCGAGTCAAGCTCACCGGTATCCATGGGTAGCGACATACAAGAATCATAGACGCATTATAAGAGATGAGACATACACGTGAGACTCAATGTGTATTGACACCATAAACTTTATTTTTACGATAAGGAAACTGGAATCTCAGAACTTAATACAATCTTACACATTCTTAAATACACTTACATACCCATCACGCCGTTTCCTTGCGGAGTGAACACCGCCAAAACAAGATGAACTCTTCGTTTTAGGCCAGTGAAGCAGACTATAATTTCCACCAAGCTGCCCTATTTTCGTATACTTGCTTCGCTTCTGTCACATTCATGGTATTCTACATACACCACCTCCCATTCTTAAGACTCCCTAACATTCCTCCCCTTAAGAATATATAAAAGTACTTTTACAACTGAGGACGACTAGAGTCTGAATGGGGTCCACATTTGACCATCAAAAAGATAAGTCAGTTTTCCAAGTTTTCCAGGATATTAAGGCCACACTAAAATCTTAGTATAACAGACGCATAAAAATATTTGCATTTATCCACAGAAATAAAGTTTACCGCGACCTAAGTTTCGATGATTTCAATTCACCTGATGATGATGAAAAAACATCGAAACCTAGGACGCAGTAAAATTAATTTCTGTGAATTAATGCAATTTTTAAATTTCTGCATCATGCATCAATTCCACTCAATATCGCAAGAATCTTCAGATTTTATTAGTATAGAAGCATTGTTGCAAAATATTTCTTATTCTAACATTTCTTCTACAGCTGGGGGATTTTTTACCATATTAAACCATATCGCACGCCAAAATGTCAATAGGATAACACTGGTTTCTAAACTAAGACAAAAACCAGAATATTTACTTACTGTTTTCCTAAACAATGAGTTTCCCAGGATTTTTAATAAGACACGTTCAGAAAGGATCGCCTGAGCACGCGAGGAAGCATCCCCAACTCAGTGTGTGCCAGTCACCCTCAGAATTAAGAGTATCAAGGATTAGGTAGTTCGCATTTGCATGAACTGATGCCATTTCCTCATCCGGCCACTTGGCAAATACTATCGGTGCAAAGGTAGCGATAGAAAAAAACCTGCAACCCTCTGATTCGCGTTAGCATAAAGCGAAAATCTTAATTTCTCCTCTCAAGGTCTTCTCGATAGGATCTTGTCGATAATAATCTCACTGAACGCAGAAAAAGTTTCTCTCTCTCCATGGGAACTCGCAAAATCGTGATACGTAAAAAGGAAATCAGCGATCACCTCCACGCGTACGGAAAACCGATAAAACTTCAGGGAAAGAGGTCATATTGACGATAGTGTAGGTGCCACGCGACGCAACTGGCGCAGTCGCGTAATGAGAGGCAAAGAGTACTCGAACGGAACGAGAGATTATCAGATCCTTGGAAGCGGGCGATTTTATTTCTCAGAGAGCTCAGTGAATACAAGCCAAAATTACGACCTTTGCTCTCCCAAGCGTTCCTCCTTTCAAAGTACTGGAGCAGTTATCATTTCCAATCCAAGTCATCGAAATACCCAATTCCGCTGCCGATGGAATGGGCACTGGTGATACAGTTTTGAACGGCCGTCCAACATTTTCGGGCGGTTTCCCCAAAAGAATAAGATAGCCATAGCCAGAGGAGATTTCTCCAGAGTCAAATTAAAAGCACTCTACTACGACATTCCAAGATACTGCAGATGGGAAACTTAGAACAATTTCGGACGGATTTGATGAAAACCACGAACTACAGGACATAAAACAAGTAATTCTTCAACACGATAAAGAAATTGAGAAGAAATGCCTTCGGTTCAGATTTTGTATTCCCTCTTCCTTCCTTTAAGGTAGTCCGAGCGAGATAGTTCCCTAGTCATAATAGAGACCATATTCGAATTATACGTTTTAATTTCACCAGCTGTAGGACACATGAATTAAATATTGTATTATTAATGGAGCAATAACATACCATTATATGACGGAAATTGTAAGTAATTAAATGAAAATATCTAAATAAGTCTTTAACTTGACTGATTTTTATCGCGCGGTACGTTTGAAACTCCTTCAAAACGGAAGGTTTTTTGCGTTACCCAAGAACCTATTGCAGTGACAATATGATTAATTTTCAAATATAGCTGAGAAAATATACCAACTACACGCAGTTAGTTTTTTTACGACACCTAAGTGCTAGAAATACTTCATTTTGTTAATAATGTATATCTGGAGTGCATACACGTACCATTTCCCATGTAAAAGGGCTAGTATTTTTGGGCAAATATCTCCAAAAGTAATTGGGTAAGGGGTTGAATTTTTGATGTCATTAGAAGGGTGAGATATTTGTCTTTAAAATGAGACTAGATTCATTGATTTCTAAGTAAAATGATATTTCGCTCAAACTACCTTAAACTACGGGGCTCGTCCACCACACATTAAAATTTCGCATGTCTTCCTCCAAAGGTGGCTGAAAGCAGGAGCTGTAGAATTTTATTTGCCAACTCTCGCTTCTGCTCCCACCATACTTTTTTCTCTGCGACAGACTTTCAACCCTTCCCGCTGGTATATTTCGACGAAAGCACCATAAATCCTTCTCTATTTCCGACTAATGCATGTGCAAATCCAATATTCGCTGGCGATTTAACGACGAGTAGAAAATATGTTTTGCATAAGCTAGGGAAATAACGAAAGTGAGTGAGGGTAAAAAATCGAAAAAAAATTGCTGCACATTGAGAATAGCCATATTACACAATAAAAACCACGAGAACGCTAGAACACTTCACCCAAGCAATAACAATGGCAGAGCAAAACGACTTCAGTCACAGGACTCCAATCAGCCGTCCTTCACTAAGAGTGACGTAAAATGACGAACGAGAACTAAGGTATGAAAGACAAAGAAAATCGCTGATCAATCAATTCCCCGCAGCTTTGCTCATAAGTCGAAAGTAAATTTCCTCCGGTGCCAATTCTAATTACGCTTCCCATCAGTGTCATAACGAGGACGAAAGCAAACGACGAGGAGATTGGTTGCTCTCAACTCGCAGCGGGACCGTCAACCCCATTTTTAAAACAATGACGCAAAGGCGAAGCGCAAGGCGAACTCGTCGACTGAAGAGGCAAGTCAATCGTTACATGCCGGATTCGATCAGATGAATACTGTAGATAAATCGAGAAAAAAATTATGGCACGCCAGGTTGCGACCAATCGATTAAAACGGGATCGCAATCGGAGCCAAACGACCTGGTACGACTTCCGGCTAAGCGCTGCGTAATTTCCATTTCGCTCCGCAAGCTCACCCAATCTTAAAACATCCGTTCAAGGATTTTGCACACGCTCTGGGGCCTGGGATGGTTCGATTAAGGGTCAAGCACGCTGAGCAGCCCTCGGCTCGGCTGCCAACATTTTAATTCCACACCCACGCGTATGAAGGCATCGTCACGGGCGACCATCCCTTTACTCAAGCACCCAAGAGGGGCTGCAGCACTGATTATTGGGGAGGGCTGGTTGGCTTCTGGCAGTCGCCTAACGATCGTCCTACGAAAAACCACCCACTTCTTAACAGCTATCACAAGCATTCGCACGCAAGGAAAGAATTTATATTGAGCAGCTCCGAGCGGTTACTGTGGGGCAAATGGTATGTAAAACTGACTCTCAAATTATTATTTCAGCTCAGGAAGAGTAAGGACTGAGAAAGTTCCAGAAAGTTGCACGATCGAAACGGAGGGCAAACGAAGAAATAACTATAACAGCCACCGGTTGTACACTTTGGAAGTCATCGATTTTCACAACCAATCAAAGACAGAATTATACCATTATCTTATTTTCGCGGCAATATAGATTTCACCACAATATTCATTAATATGCTACAGTTCGGTGAAATACATCGTGCTGCCTAAAGAAATATGTCATTGATCAATAAGTAATTCATTCATATTGAAACAAAAATTAAAATATCACGGTATCAAAGGAAAGGATATCTCTGAGGTAAAATACAACGGTACTGAGTAGATGGAGGGCGACAGAAATTAGATGCGACCTGATACTGAAAGCTTTACTTAACAACTTTCAATGTCAAGTAAGAAAGCATGTGGGTGGAAAAGATGACTTACTTCCGTGGAATGATGAGAGCTAACAAGAACTCTGAACTAAGAAGTGAAAAACTGTCACAGATTAAATCTTTAATGCATGTAATTCCCCATCACAATATTTTATTGTCATTACAATATCAAGGTAATAAATTTACAAAACGTGTACAACTAACTTAATCTCATAGATGTAGGATACGCGATAGCAAATGCTTAACTTTTGCTATTGCTAGATCCTCAGTCATTTCAATAAAGTAATTTATTCAAATCAGTTATCAGCCATTGAATCTTCATTTATACAATTATATAAGTTACAAGGAAACTCTCGGTCGGGGGAAAGTAAATAAATAAGTACTTGGAAAAGAATCGTCATTATCAGTCATCAATCGGAGAATTGCTTTGTTGCAATCAGTGCCTTCCTCTTCTTACACATTATTGCTTAACTTCATCATAAGCCTTCATTTTAGTGCACTAAATAATATGCTTTATAAATTACACCCTCCTCTATACTTCTTGATAATTCTTCCCCAAAAACTTTTTCCAAGAGGTACCTGAGGAGGTCTGTTCGACAAGTTTGAATATCTACAAAACATAGGTCTAATTAAACAAGACTGGTAATCAGTATTTGACTGATATGATGAATAGCGAGACAAGCAGTTGGGACTCAGCGTGAAAAGTTGAAAAAAATGCCAATATGTTTATTATTAGTGTATATGAAAATCAAGTCCGATTGTAATAGTCGAACTGAATGAAAATATAATGAATTAGAAGAGATAATAACCAATTTTCAGTGATAACCCATGTCCTATCACACGAATGGAACTAAGTGCCACACTAATTATAAATCTATTGTTAAAAAATAACAAAAATAAGCTAAATTCGCTCTTGGTAATCCGCAAGTTTTTCTCCAGCATGACTATCAAAGGATTTGAAAATAAGTGCCTTAAACTTTCTCGTAATCGGTTGTCACTCATATGATCACTTAGGCCACCTTAGAAAAATACACAACCTCCGTATTTCAGAACGCGGAGAGGTCTGGAGAATGTCTCGGCGACGGACACCACATTGCGCGCCTCAGGAAATGCTGAGGGACGATTATCCCGCTTGGGGGGAAACAGATATATGTATATGCTAACACACACTGCGGAGGATGGCGTCTGGGGGGATAGGGCGGTCGATGGTGGGCGGAAACGAGGGGGGGGGGGGCGCCGTGTTGAGTGAGTAGGAGGCCAGGGGGGTGCGTATAGAGTGGGGAATGCGTGCGTAGGAGGAATGATGGGCGAGTCGGCGAAGAAGGGCGAAGGGAGCAGGGGAGGAGGGGTGGGGTGAGAGAATGGTAGGGAGGATGACCCAGGCAGCAGGCGCCAAACCAGTGGCGAAACCACAGAATGCTTTAGCTGCTTCCTTGCCCTGCCCACACAAAAAAAAAATCAACGAAAAAACGCAACAATTGTAAAACCTCTCTCGACAGTAGCCTAGAGGCGACACAAATAAATACCTCCTTAAAAGTGGTCAAGTAAGCGAATACTGTTCCTGGGAGTTTTTCAGTAGTGCAGATTCGTCCGAATATATGCCAAAATATTAAAATCCCCGTAAGAGACGACAAATGCTACAAATTTACCCGATTTTTTACCACATATTTATGAGGCGTCTTAAGGTTGAGTTATTTAAAATATAGCGGGCGTCTTTAGGTAAAAAATACTTTGACCTGAAAACACTTCTTATATATTAGCAGAAACGTACATGAAGCAACACTATAGTGTATACGCGATAGAATTATCTGTAGAATGAAGTAAATCCACAAACGTCGCGGAAACCTAAAAAATAATTTACTCCATAGAAAACCAAGTTCTTCACATATAAACGCCTCCATAAAAGGAGAAAATAGTCACGTTTGCTGACCAGGGGTTGCGGGCTCGATTACCAACAGTTAGGTTTTCTCGACCATACACGATATGGCTATGCGCGTCCGTCTGTATGCAAAATATTTACTCGGAATCGGCTAGAGCTGCGGGTTTGAGAAAAATAACACCAAAATTAACTCGAACTACGGCGATAAAAATTATCGTCAATCACATACCCTTGCTTTTCAGAGTTTTATTCTAATTTCCTTGATTTTTCATCCACAATCACGGAATAAAGTGTTGATTCCTTTGATTTCTGGAATCCACAGAATCACTTTTTCATGAGCCATGAATATTCCATAAGAAGAACGCAGTAGTGCATCGTAACCTTCATATACTTCTGACTATGGTTTAAAAAATTCAGTCGACAGAGCTTCCAGTAAAAACGAGGACTTATGGTAACCCTCACAATGCATAAAACAAACTAAACAACGTTCACCGTTCAATGCGAGCAGAACCACGCCGAAGCCGGTTCCGGAAAATGTGCTCGCGACCAAACAAACTTGGCTTACGCTTATTTCCGGGAGTCCCATCATTTTATCTTAATTATCACACACTTGCCCAATATAAACCCCTAGATTTTATAGTAATAATATTCCCTCACCATTACCGAAATTTTTCTGATTCCCCGGTTGCGTCGCCACCTTACACGTCATTTGTACCATCCAAATAGGAAAAGAACATTTGATTTGCGATGGACTCCAAATATGCGGGAGGCCAAAATGCAAAGAGAAAGTTCAAAAAATCATCTGAAAACACGGCAACTAATCCTGCCTACTCATACCTTATGTGTACACATTTTATCGCCAATGCCTGATGATAGCGGTCACGCAACATATACTTTGAAAAATCTTCTCTGACGACACAGAAAGCCATCACGAATAATATATGAGAAGCCATAATTCACAGCAATGGGCACATTAATTTAAATACCCATTTTATTACTCCACACCTTTAACATATGATAAACCTCAAATTATACATGTGCATACGATTGGCGTGGCACAGGTCAATCAAGACAGAAAACGAGGCCAAGAAATTTTATAAAGCATGGTAAGGCAACGCAAGTTGGAATTTTAAATAAGATGTATTTCATGCGATAGTTCCCCGAAAAATCTATCGCTTATGCTATGAGAAACATTAGAGAGCAAAAATCAGCGAAGCTTTTACGGTTGGCAAAGAAGAACATTATCTGCAGACAGAAATATATAGCTTATTCCTCCGAGGCCTCATTAATCAAGGCTCTTCACCTTCGTTCCCTCGCCAAAACTGTGGCGCGAATACCCCCCAATCGCGTCATCGGAATGAATAAATAGATGACGTTTTCAACAAAGTTAGCGAAACGGGTTTCCAGGCATGACAGGATACTTTTTTTAGGGAAGTCGCCAGTGCTGAATGAACTGAATATCACCACTAACTAAGCCTGCTCAAAATATACAGGCCTTGCATCACCATTAGAAGCGTATTACTTTACCACACGCATGTTATTCAAAGATCCATTCAAGAGTGAACTCACTGGAAATTATTGAGCTCCAGACGCAACTTCTCTGTTCGGTCGCGCAGGTTGGCGAGCCGAAACATTGATATACATTGTCCGTAATTTGTCTATTTAATGCTATAATTCGGTATTCGTATTCCACAGGAATTTAAAAGAAATGACATCATGTGCTACAGCTATTTTCATGGAGCAGTAAAATACGTGGGTCTTATATTAGGTGTAATAGCATCCATTAAACCTGAGACAGTAAAGAGAAAATTGTGGACTTAAAAAAAGGAAGTGATTTGTAACTTACTTATGTCTGTCAACGTTCAAGGGCTGAATGTTAGCCAAATACCCCGGCTTCGCTACGTTGAAGACACACATTTTCCCCACCACGTTCAATTGATCCCAGGCTATGTCTCTGCTTGAATTAAGAGATAAAGGCTTGCCAAAACTACCACGTCTGCCGTGGTATGCAGACATACTTCATAAATAACCACGAAAAATCACCAACCACAAGAATAATCCGCTGTATTTAGAAATGTACGGCATGGTATATAAAAAGCAAGAAATTTCCTTGGTGATGACTAATCTTCCAGGAAATGAACATCACCAATAAATTTAATACTTTGCCGTCGATAGGTACATACTCTTTGCAAGGAATATGAAATGGTGAATCAGGGGAGACAACCAACTGACGTATAAAAATATTTCCCATACTCCAACCTTTACCCGCAACATGCCATCCGCGAAAAACAGCCCATTACCCCACAACGCACACAATCTAGAGAAGATGGTTTAAATTCGCGTTCGGGAGAGGAATCTCGCTGCGATCCCTCTTCGAAGCGATTTTCCAGTAAATAAGCTCCAAAAATATCCGCTGGTGAGGCCGGGAGAGGGGATCGGGATATGTGGGAGGCAGGGAGAAGGCCGATGTTAGGGGAATAAGGAATCTTTACGGCTAAGTGGCGTCTGTTACTCGAAGCGAAAGAAGCAGCGAAATGAGAATCCACCCTCCATTCAATGCACAGTTTCCCATAATGCGACTAAGTCAGGATCTGCTCACAATGCTCAATACTCTGATGACTTTATGTCACATGTAAATAACTGCAGTTTCGACACAATATAACAGTGTAGTCCACAGCAAAGAGAGACAAATAAATAAAGACAATATAGAATCATATTTTGGTAGGATTAACTTGAAAAATAAGCAGCTCAGTGCAGTAAGTGCATAAGCAATGATTTTTGAACAGGGACATTAAATTTTACACTCACGCATTAGATATGTTGGCAGTATACAACAAAAAAATAACTCCTTACTCTAACGCTTTACCATGACCCTGTTAAAAGAGCATAAGATTTCAGGCTCAAGATTCACCGAGAGTTTATAGTTTCAAAAGAAGAGCGTAAAGGGTAAATCGAGTCATTCCAACAGGAATGGGCAACCACAGTTGAATAACAGACAAAATATTTCAACAGTAAACTGTATTTATTTTCAAAACTTTCACTATTAATATAATAAAGCTCCGTCCAAGTTCTTCACCGAAAGGCGAAAACAATGCATTCATAACTGGGACGAATGCCAGAGAATTCTACATGAGGCTCATAACAGCAAGGAAATATTAAATATCAAAAAGGGAAAACATTTCTGAGGAATTTCTGAGGACTACAGAGGTAAAGGAAAAAATCATAGCTTAGATCGAGAAAATAAATCTGGCACTACAAAATATGCAATTTATGGTAGATGCCAAATACACACGATCACTTGTACCAAATAGAGGCTCCTTCATAGTTACACAGTAAAGAGTTCACTGAAGAAAATGAACATAAGACGACTTAATGGAGGAGCGGCTTTATTATTACCTTAAGGATCAATATTTGTGACTGATTACAAAACACAACAAGATAAAATATAAGCTTAAAAGTTAACAGAACATCAAATGACGACGAAGACAACACGGCACTCAATCGTGTCTTCTAAAAAACTTTTTCGCGCAAAAGCCAAACGAGGGGTCAGCAAAATACACGATTTGGCGAACACCGTAAGAATAATATTGCTTCATACAATTAAATCAGCACAGCCAAAAACGCTAAGAACAAACCAAATAAAATATGGGAATACAAGTAACTAATGTATGCGATGAGTCACTCATCGCTTATCAGCATACCTTTCTGGCGATTTACTCCGGTCTTCAAACCCACTCACGAAAAAAATATTTTCTTTCACGCTAGGAATCGGTTTGAATGAATCATTAAAAACCACGAGAATCGACGCACCTTCTATTTTTTTTCCAACGCCACGCGTGTCAGTGTGACTCTCCTTCCCACTCTGGGGCCGTTTGCGACGCGTGAGTGCGCCCGCGAGGAATGACGACAGTCAACCTTTCTTAAGCCAGCCTGACCTCCAATCTCACCGCCGCAGCATGTTCACTCAAATTACTTTGATTAGCCAACACACGGGTCGCGTCAATCTTCTTTCACTGATCCACGAGCTACATCGTACGCTCGTGCACGTTAAGGGGATCACTCACGCAACAATGAGTAGTGAGTGCCCTTCCCATTACATACACGCACATACTTGCCAATTCGTGAGGAAGGAAGGTTGCGTAACGCGTGCATTAGCAAAGAGGCTATGCGTGGCACGTGGTGTGGCGAAAGACTTTGACAGCGATGAAGCCGCAATAAACGCGTTTCCAATGAGCTGGGGGCGCTGTGGAACGGCGAATAAAATACTTCATCACTCATTCTAAAAGGGGAGGACGAATGAAATCGTACTTATCTTCGGGTAAGGCAAAAAAAATCGAAATGACATGCAAATTTTTACAACGGGATGGAGAGCAGAGAAACTCAAATAACCGTTCAATACGGAATTAAAATGAACCTACTGAATTATTACAACAAATAGTCGAATTGATCAGCCCAGTGGTGATCACACCAACTTTTCGAGAGAACGGGTGCCTTGCATGGCTTGAACACCAGATTCCCATCCAGAGAGTCTGGTTCTTCAGAGCGAAAGAGTGGGAAATTTGACCTGTTAATACGGAATTGGAATAAAATTATAATATCATTGCAACAAACAGTCGAATTAATCTGCCTCAGCAGACTACTTACACAGAAGAATTGAACACCTTCACTCGTAACTGGCAGAGTAATTTATTGATGATGGAGATTTTCCGCACTCCTAGGCTTATCCTCTGCAATATTCCTGGAAAAATATGTAAGCAAAATGTAACGAAAAATTATTTCTGAATATCGTAAAGATATATTTAGATATACGCTTATAGTCTTAAATAAAAATGATAGCAACATTGGTAGCAAAAGTTCGATCACAGAATTTTTTTCACTCGGTGTTATTTATAGCCTTTGCCATGGCAATAAATATGATAGTATAAATTATGAATAATTAATTATTGAGAAAGGAAACGAGGGTGAGGACCCAAGAATGACAAAATAAATGCAGCGAGAGATAGTTTCGGCTGAAGGAGTTGGATTTAAATGGGTTTTGCACGAAAAGAGAGAGGAAAAACTAAGGATAATGATTGGACTTTACCATAACACGAAGTTAGGCGTAAACGTAATCGTTAGTCTTAAAGCATATTCAGAGGAAAATTACCGAAAGTGGGTAATCGGAAAAAGACCACAAAACATAATTGTATTTTACGCACTTATTCACTTACAAGAGTAATAAAATGCATAAAAATGGGCAAATAAGGATGCTCTAACAATCTAATTATTACTGTCGAACGGTCAGAACCACGTGATTAGAGATAATGAAAATATACAGATAGCGAACTCGAATATTTATTCCGGTAAATTCACTCGATTACATGATCAAGGTCTCAAGTTAAGAAAATCGAATTCAAATCGGATAGAACATAGAATATATGCGATGAAATACATTTTCCTGAATTGAGTATCACATGTAATACGACCTTGGCTGTAGACATACATCAAGTCTTTTCTTAATGATATATCTTCGACAGCATTATCGCAATTCCTTACGGCGGTGTAGGCACGCATTTGGCAACACGTCAAATGACTATCTACAGTTATAACTGTATATGTGAAAAAATGGCATTTTTATTTTCCCTATACTAAAATTTTCTTCAGCGACGAAGAGTTCACAGAGACACCAGAACAATTAATGATCCAGTCATGAAACTCTACCAGAAGAAAGCGCCATGACGCTATAATGGCAATGATAATTTTTCCAATCCTCAGGTGGCTGACAAATTCAATTATCATCTTATTTCACGCCGAGAAGTCAGGTGCAGAAGATATTTAGAAGAAACAGATACTACTCAGGGAACAGTAAAAATATAAGAAAATGGAAGGAAAAATCAAATAGGTGATGTTGTGACATTATTGGCCAAAAAATATACCTACTGTAGGTACTCACAAAAAGTAAGAATTTCAAATATCGACCATTTTTCATGAAAAATCAACAATCACATGAAGATATTGAATATATGATTTCTCAGGGGAAAATGTGCGATTGGGCGGAGGAATTGGGAAAGTCAAGAGTACACTCATTCAGGAATGCAATTACGAATCTCTTTTGCTTCCAGATAATGAAGTAGAATATAATTGGTTGTTTAAGTGCCGAAGAATTCTTACTAGGTCAACCGTGATCGCGACTAATTCAAACTGCTCAATATCACGTTTCAAGAGAAGGAACGAATTCCAATTCCAAGCTACGCTATGCAAAGATGAGAAAATGATATGGACCTTCGTGACGGCCGAAATTAGGTACCCGAAAAATAAAGGAAATTCAACGGAAAAAGGGTTCGACGAAACTTTATGGAGAGTTTGATGGCCCTTCTTTGACAGCTTCACGAGAATGAGGCTCGTGTCGATGATTCGTTTCTCAATGATCTCCAGGTAAGGGAGGAAAATTTCACCAGAAACATAAGCTGCCGTAGAGAATACCTTCAGACGGATGCTGAGGAGGGGCGTGAAAGTGCAATGACCTTACAAATATATCGCTTTCGAATACCACCTTTAAGAGCCGACACAGCTACAAATGTTATAATTATCGTTTCTCCGAAGATTCTGCAATAAACCTCGTAAAAGCCAGCGCCCGGCAAAATTAATGGGAGTGACTCCATTCTCAAACATGACAATGACTGCCACCGATGATTCACATAAAATGACGTTCTTGGTGCAAGTTACACCATGTATATGTGAATGAGACGCGCCATAGTCGCATTTCCACACACAAATGTGAATATACATAACTTATACAGCAATAACCGAATAATACTCTGCCAATAATATAACTGATACCTTGTTGTACAACAGTTTACCGAACATTGAGAGGGTTATTCGACTTAATTATAAATACCGAAGTACACATCTACATCACAGTATTGCTGTACAAGCCATCACACGGATGCGAGGTACGGGGTGATACAAAGCCGGGAATGCAATACTCGTCCAGCCCAAATCAGAACCTCGGACGTTCTCCCGGCTACTAGGTGCAAACGAAAAAGCAATCAGGAGAACGATGCGCAGACAAACTAGGAGAGAGCTACAGAGGCGACGAACACGAAATGATACAACTACCGGTTAGTATTAGCAATTTGATTAGTAAAGTAGTAGTACTACTAAATCATGCAGAAAGTTAAATCATGTCGGAAATTTCATGTGGGGTGAGTTGTAAACAATGATGGTAAGTTACTGAGCACAAGTACACACTTTACCTAGTGAGGGCCAGAGTTTCAAAGAACTGATGTATTACAACTATTAAGGTCTCTTATGGTACGAGGAATAAATGATAATTTAAATGCATAGGTTCTGCAGTCTATTTTCTTAACCTTAAGCATGTGGTAATGTCTACCGTAATAGTTAGCTCTAGCTGAATATGTTGAACGTCTGGCAAAATACAGCTTATATCAAACTTTAATTGTAAAGATTAAACCTATATTTTCCCCTTCGATCAGATAAGAGATTCCCACCACAATTCCTTCAACAATATCACTGCTAATTTTATCGTAACAGCGTTTAGAAACTTGCTGGCCTCCGCTGAAGTCGATCGATATCTGAAACTAGTCCTACTGCGTAAAGGTCCCAAATGCAAACGGCCAACTCCATGTGAGGTCTCATGAGAGAAAAATTACATCGCTCCTTGACTTTCTCGTCACATTTTCCAACCACTTTTTTAATAAATCTCAAGCTACGATTGGCATGTCCAAAAATTTCCCGAATGCGCTTCCCACAGGGCAAGTCCCGAGTAAGGGACACACGTAAGTATTTATCTGGCTCAACATTTGATAAATCAGTTTGATTAATTGTGTACCATTCGCTGAGCGAGTTATTCCTTTTCCAAAAATTCATAACTACACACTTGTTAAAATTTGATTCTATCTGCCAATTATCGTATCATTCGTTTATAGCATCTAGGTCTTTTTTCAAATTTTGCGAATTTTGCTCAAAAAGAAAGCTGATGAAAACATTAATATACAAAAGGAATAATAAGGGATCAATGACACTTACCTGGATCACGCCTGATCGAGGTAAGTGTTATTGAGGTACATCTCATGTTACTTTCACTGTATCGGAACTAACTCCATCTAGAACTACACTCAGTTCGCAGTTGTCAAAGAAATCTATTAACCAACATATTATATCGTTCTTGATTCCATAGTTCTACAGCGTAACTAGTAATTTCGAAAGTGGAAACCAATGGAAATCTTTTTTGAAATCTAAAAGTATCACCTCTACCTGGACGAGCCTTTCTCCCGAGGAAAGAATATCACATATCGTAATGGAAGATAAGTTGCTTCATAAACTTATTAGGGCACCAAACCAACAGCTGTTAATTAATAAATTAATTGCCCAGGAAAAGAAGTTCGATGCCTCAGTTACGGAGGGATAATCCGACTGTAAGCTCTTTTGATGGCAGTAGTTTTTTCTATCAATTAACTTCAGAGGACTCTCAAAAATAATCCAGTCTGGTAACGAAATTTTAATCTATTCCAGATCAAACCTCAAGCCCCTTGATTCACGCTATGTGCAATCGTAAATATAACCCTATTTTCAGCTGTAACACTAACAGAGGAGAAGACTTAGTAGGTCTTTGCGTTACACCTCACCCCACAGATAAGACAGCCGAAATGGGAAAAACACTGCCATTATAGCCTTCGAATTATTCATCAAGACGCTGACTGACAAGTTGCGGGTAGCAATCGAGCGATGAGTATTAACAATAACTCCAAGAGAAGAGGAAATTCCAAAATAGGATTTCATACAACCATTTCTGATTATAAGCTCTACTAAGAACCAACAAAATCTGTAATTGAGTTTCTTTGACGTCACTCGTTTAGCATGCGTCATGTTCATATCAAATGAAATAATTTTATATTTCTAAATCAATTGAATCAACTGACAATTGTTTCATCCCACTGGTCATTATCATGTTAAAGGGGCATTAATAACTGCCCTTCATTAATGACTAATATTATCAAAAACCATGGTCTGCAGATTATATCGTGCAATGAGTATTAAGTGATTTTCGTTTAATACGATCAGAATATGAATTAACGCAGCGACTCCTCGGACTAATTGGCATAAAACATAAGACATACGGCGTCAAATTATTTTACGAATACTATTAAAGTGTGATACCAACCAAGAATATTCCAACTTAGTTTAATTTTCGAATTTCATTTCCGAAACCTGAGTAAGATGAGGCGAGATGTATTTTATACCTCGATATTGTCGAGCCAAGAGAGAAACATTCAATACCCTTCCTTTTCCATTAAAGTGACATTTAATGACAAAAAAAGAAATAAGATGAGTCAGCACATTTATACCAACAACGCAAGCAAGTCGTGAGTGACACATGAGTGACGGCACGGATAACGAGGGCTCATCTCAGGTGAACTTCGCTACAACGTCATAGCTACAAGGAAATCGCAATCACCGTCGTGATCTTGGCGCGGTTGAAGGATCACTTTCAGCCTCGAGGGAGCCACAGCTGATCGCTTCCAATCGCACGCCCTTTCTCGAGAAATCGACCACGTAAACGAGGTGCCAAGGGCAAAAGGCACTCGAACGCGACGATTTCGTGAGACAATTAAAAAGAAGCGACCGTTATCCCTGCCACCCCAAGCGAGAAAAAAAGAAACGCAAAATGTCGACAGGCCCAAAGCACTCCATCAAATTACCTACGGCTCTATCATCGAATGAGAAAAGCAAAAAGAAAGAAACGATCGATTCCTGGACGAGAAGTCTTAATGATCACAACGCTAGGCAATGAGCGCAGCGATCCGTCAACGCCATTTACCCAGTGGGGAATGCATTGAGGCCCACTTCCTTTTGAAGAGAGAAGTGAATGTGACGGAATGGCCATGCATATTGTGTGCATACACTTGAATTTGCAAGACAGCGGAGGGACAAGGACATGTGAAGTCAAGACCGGAGGGTTAAAAACCGCAAAACAGGCGAATGACGCGCCGTGAAGTCTGAATATATGTACTGCCCTCCGAGCCGCCGCCAAGGTGTGTGGCAGGGGGTACACCACCCAAGAAAAATTGAGGAATAAGGGAAAAAAATTAGCGAAGAGAGGACAAAACGAGAAAATTATACATACGACAATGTGTCCCACTCTGTTCTGTTGTTTTTGTTGTTGCAGTGTAGTCGAACAGACACTTTTAGTTCCTGCTTTAGTTTTTAGAACTCATATTTTAAGTCATAAATATAAGATGAGAGTATAAAATACATCTTTAGTATCACCCTAAAACCTGCATGTCCTACCTTTTGTAGGGTAAACATTGCCTTGCGAGCTTCCTCTAATTCTCTAGCGACTCCTAATAGCGTTCATTTCCAGTGGAGAATTATTAAGGAGCAATGGGAAACAACAAAAAGGCAGTCAAACGAGAAAATGGAGCTGAATTCCAATCAGAAAGGGTAGTTGTATTTTTTAAATAAATGAGAGGGGGTAAATTGTCGACCAGCCCTTACAAAATGATGAATAAAACGTAGAGGCTTTACAAGTTCGAGCGAATGTAACGATGAATAAAACGTAGAGGCCTTGCAAGTTCAAACGCTACTTCTCATGGTTACGTAAGTCGGAACTCGAGGGTATACCTACAAAATAAATTGCGCGTTTCGGTGAGCGCGCAATTTAAAAATGGGAGAAAAATAGAAAAAAATAGGTGGTGAGATAAGGAAGGAAAAATGTGGTCGATGTGGAAAGGAAGATGTCAAGAAAAGTCAAAGCAGGTAAGACATTGGAAAAGAAATAGTGGTTACTTCAAGAAAACTCAACCAAATGGACAAATAATCGTGGTTCGACCACCTTAGATTCTCAAGATTTTTTACACCATGAGAGATTAAGATATGAATAATTGCTTTGCAAAATATTAGCATTCAATACTAATTAATGCTATAGATAGGGCACTCTGAATATCTGAAGCCAGCGCAAAATGGTGCGCTACAGCTCCAAACTATGACTACGGTAAAAGCCGATCTTACAGCATTTATGTTTTTGCTTTTTCAAGTTGTAATGCTCGCTATCCTTAAAATGCGACAGAGAAGCAAAACCTATAAAAGGAAAACTTTCCACCCTTTTCTAAGCGAAAAAGGGGATGGCGTTCCTGGTAGATACCAATTTTTCAGCAGGTAAAGACCTATTAATTAAAAACTTGGCCCTTCACTTAAATACAAAAAAGAGGTAATATCATGGTGTACGGCAGTCTCATCGGCTTTGAAAATGTTGCGTTAGAAAGTAAAGAGGACAATACGCACAAGGCAATATCGAGAACTGGGTGAATGCTTACAAAAAAAATCAAAAGAAAATTGTGGGGAGAAATATTGCCAGGTTGGTTATTAGGGAAGGCGTCAGACAACAGAAGTCATTAGCGCTATATAGGAGAGGTGGGCATGTAGGCAAAGGAAGTATCATTTGAGGAGAAAAGAAAGGCTGGAGAGAAACCCGGCGGCGGAATTGGCTTGCACTCAACGAATGACACCAAAGGGCCAATAGTTAAATGTACTATCCGACGGAAGGAGTAATTAACTCGTGAGATTATCATAGGAACTAAGAAGGGACGAAGATTTCAAAGAAAAATATCTATAGCTGCCCCAGCATCAATTGGTTGGTTACTAGGGAAGGCGACCGACAACTGATTCCATTTTCATCAATGAGGATAGCAAGGCAGGCTGGCAAGTAAGAATTGATTATAGGATAGGAAGACGGGTGGAGAGAAACCCAGTACTGGCATTAGCCTCCTCTACACAAAAGGTCCAACAAGTCCGTGGTCTAAGGTTTCATCCGAGGAACGGTATGCTATGATTCAAGAGTTTTCAACATGGCATGGATTGGGAGTCTATAGGGAAAACCTCAGTCACTCACAGGGTTTGAACCCAGGCCCTCAGGGTGAGAAGAATTTACCCGAACCACCAAACTGTCCCGATCACTCAATAATCAAAAGCTCAGACCCTCAGAATGTGTAGCAAGTAAAGCCACAGCACCAACCTGGTATCGAAGTTGAAGGGGAAAGAATCAGACAAAGAAAAGGAATTTGAGACGGCTGAGAATGGGCTACGTTGTTGAATAAGGAAATACATATCTCTAAAGAAAAGATTGAAGACACTATTGAAGGAAAGTTCAAAATACTTTACTCCCATTCAAACTTTCCAAGTCCACCACCACGTGAAACGATTCACAATCAAAAATCTAACTCCGAGGAGTGACTAGCCGTAATAAAACTCAATAGTATGTAAACCACATCTGATATAGCCATACGACGACATTTTCTGGGTGACGGCATCAATCAAAAGTAGACAAGTTTTATATTCTTGTGGGGGACTAAGAGCGCTGAGCCTGTTAAGCCACGCGCACGCACAGCGGAGGGATGCCACTTGAGCTCTTTTATGGTTTTAAACTGAGAAAAAATCGCGCAAGCTGATTTAAAAAAGTTATCCGAGAAAGGAACTATGAAAGCCATACTTGGACGGCTGATCCATAAGACATGAACCTTTTTTATGTCAACAGAAAGCGGGAGTTGTGACAATGATCCACGTCGGACAACCCATTGACTGTTTTCAGTATGGACAGAGGAGAGAAATGAGGCGATTGTAAGGAAAAAATATAGTCCGGAATAACGTAGTATCCTGTGCAAGACACGGAGAAGCAGTGAATAAATAAAATCAATCATTTGCACCAACAAAATACGAGTAGGAAAGGATTCACTGATACCATACACCAACAAAAATTATGACGGGAATTAAGCCCAATAACAGCCTAAAAAGATGCGACAAAGCAAAATCTGTTAATTCGGAAAATGAACACTAATAATGGCAATTAAGATAATTATGTGACTATTTTGAAAATATTAGATGATGGAGAACTTATTTACTTCTCTGGAAAAAGTGGTAGGCATTCGACTCGATTTGAGCCAAATTTTAGTTGTTACGATCCCATTCAGACATGATAAATGGAAAAACAATGACCAAATATATTCACCAAAGGGATGATATTCACCATGATAAAGTCATTCATAACACTTCTCCGGGATTTGAACCCGGAACGTCCATTTGCCTGTCAGGTGTGTTAGCTAGTTACACCGTTGAGCCATCTTATTTCTGTTATGCGCCATTGAAGGTTTGAAATGCGCGGAAATTAACGTTGCACGAGGGAACAGCATTTATTTGACAGTAAACTTGAAGATGACACCGACATTGGATGTACAAGTCCTCCAATTGGCTCAGTTAAATCTTATGTAAAAACCACCAACTTATAAATAGTACCAATTCACTTCTTAATTTCGGTATGTTTTCTGCCTCACTTCGTGGCATAGAGAAAACCAATTATTTTTTCCGGATTCTCTTCTAAGCCAACATCCTTTCAACGACTAAGTCCTTCAAAAACGAACATATTTTTACGTGCTGATTACCATTACAATTTATAGCATGGCAAATCACATCGATGTTTCTTAACGAGGAACTAAACAAAATATAGGATCCTGTAGACTTATTTTTCATTACATTTCGTCGTTTTGAAGTATTTTAACGCATCAGTGACGCCGTGGAGTCCGCTGCGATTTAAGTGAATGCTCACCACCTGTTCCATTACCTCATATAATTTTTGATAATCGTGGGATAGAAGTCATTATCCGAACGCACGCATATTTTTTTATCGTATTAAGAGGGAGGGGTTTTCACGGCGTCACCACTTATCACTGCCGACTCCACTTGCGATGAACGCGAGGGGAGGTATTTTCACTATTCTAGGTCGCGTACGAGTCTCAAAAGGGTCTCCACCCGAATATTAATGAAAGGCTGGAGCTTAACGGGGGATACGGCATGAACACATAGGGCCATTTATACCTTAATTTTCCCTCCACGATAATGGCTGGCAAAAGTAATGGCTAGGGGATACGAGAAATATATCGCTACACCGGTACACGGCATTTTTTCCCAATACATGGATGTATGTATACTGATACATCTTGAAGCCATAATTCCGGAACAATTGTCGTTTCTTTCTTAAAAATCGTAGACGATGTGTTTTTCGTAATATAATTTTTTTATCAATCGGCATCAAAAACTAATTTACTTGAAAATATTTTGGGGATAAGGTAAATAATATTTAAATTAATATCTAAAAATAAATATCTAAAATAATTCTCTCCTTGTATAGTGAAATAGTTCAAGCTTCCATTACAGTATTCTATCACTACCTCATGGTAAATAAATATGTCAAGACAAATCACAATGGAATAAATGTTTAAAAATTTCGGCTGCTATATCCGCAGATTTTAACACTGTATCGATCAGTATCGTTTCTAACAATACAATTTCCGATAAATTGGTTGATATTTATATTCTTCCCATCCCTAATAAACGGAAAAACTGGGCAACTTCCGCAATCATAAAAATGCAATGGGTTGCTGAGGCAGGAAATGGTGTAAGAACGGAAACAGTTCAGCACGCTGCGCCAATGAGTGGCTTCTCCCACCTTCCCATAAAACTTGACTTCTTCATCTTTTACCTCAACATGTTATCTGCTGGCATTCACATCAGGTAAAAGCCACGATAAAACTACGCCGTAAATTAAAGTCATGGTTAAAACGGTAGTCCGAGTTTGAATCATGGCATCCAAAGACTATTTACTCGCTGTGGCGGAAGAAATTTTTTTTAAGAAGTAAAAAGAAATACACGATGAATACCAATCTGGCAACTGAAGCGGAATTGTTGAGTGGAGCGGACATATGAAAGCGTTCGGATCGGATTAAAATTGGAGTATCACAATGAAGATCTCAAAGCAATTACGCTTCCAACCATTCGAAACAAAGGGAAAAGGGATACGCTTAGCAGCCAAGTGGTCGGGTCGTGAGCGGAATTGATGATTATCACCCCGTACCCCGGAGAGAAACCAAATGCCGGGAGGATGTTAAGAATGAAACCAAGTGGAAAGGAAGGGGAGGATAAATCCGTTATTATGCGAGTATTGAGCGAATTACTTTACCCCATACATTTTGGATGAAATTAGGGTGCGGCGAATACCCTATATGATGAATAGTTTAGATAGCTCTACGAGAGTTTTTACAGACTGAGCATAATAATTTGATAAAGGAAAGGCGACCGATGAAAACTGATTGGCGAAAGCCAAACGCAATGCCCACAGTCTTCGTGTGGAAAGTGATTTTAACGGGAACTGTACCACGTCGGTTCACGAGTGTGATGCGACTTACGAACGCACGTGGAGAACATACGCGTAAATACGGTACATGCTTGGCAGAATATGAGAGGAAATAACCTTCCCACCCAGTACGGAAGTGTAGTGAGGGATTTTTAGATGGAAGAAAAACGATGTGGGAACTACTGGGGTTTCATTATTTTTTCTCCACTCAGGACCGCAGCCTTCCGTGCAAGGGGTATATGTGTAAAGGCACATAAAAAAGTAAGGGGTTTTCGGGTGCGGAAGGGCAGGAGGAGGACGACGTTGCTGCGTAGGAGAGGGGCGACGCTCGCATACAAATGTCCTCGTTCATTCACTTTAGTCGTTTATCTCCCAACCCTTTTCCCTTGTCTCCCCTTCCCACACGGTCCAGCCGCCTGCCTGCGCCAACACCATGGTCCCTATCTTGTTTCGGCGGAGGTGGGAGCTGGGTGAGGAGGAAGGTCCGTGGTAAAGGGAATACATTTTAGAAACCTACGATTTAAGAGCTCTGCCAAAGAGCAGGAGCGCAAAGGAACAAGGAAAATCCCGCTGCGCACGTGTGAGTCCAGTTCTCGAAATATTGTCGTTCATCCCCGGCAATAACCAAGCGAGATAGAAAACATGACGTTCTCCATTATCACCCGCATAAACCAACGATATGCGTCGGTGGGTAAAAATAATTCTCTGTATGATGAGCACGTAATGCTTCTGAAGTGGCGGGCATTACGAAAACGACGGGTATTGGCTAGATGGGGAATAATAAAACACTAAGCGGCATTAGCAAAATTAAAGTTACCAACTATAGTGAAAAGACAGCCACAAATACTTAAAAATAAAGAAGAAATATGTTTCATCGAGTAGACACGGAAAAAAATCACAGAGGAGATGGCTCGGCCAGTAAAAAACTAAGCATGACAATTACCATGACAATCGTATTCTAGTAGTCAAAACCGAAAGTTATCAGCCGATCGCATTTGGATGTCAATATAATATTTTCAATCAGCACACAGGGCTTTCCATATGCGTTTTAATTCAACCACAAGTATCCATGTCAAACGTCGAAAACTCTTTCCACTGAAGATAGCAGCGATACAAATGTCCTGCTCTCACAGTACAGCATATGCGTGTATCAAATCATTTACTTCATTCGCCAGCATATAATACATACCTTAGAGACAACTGTGACTCATTTGCGAGGCAATTCAACGGTAACGATACTATATCACTATCGAGACAAAGAAATAGCTTTGAAATGACACAAAGTACAGAGTGCATAAATGCATCTAAGCAGTATGCAGCTGAATGTTTTTCCGAGACGAAACACGCCACTTGTGCGGGCACTTCTCTGGCAGCAGCCATGACAGCTGAAGAAAAAAAGAAGCGTCATTCCCATCCAGTGAAACAGAAAATTAGATAATCTGGAATGATCTTGATGAAGTACTTTTTTGGAGGCTACTTCCGGGATGGGCTTAGTTGTTATCACATCCCATCTATCTCACAGTGCTCTACTCGTACGTCAGATCAATGCAATATAACTCTAGGCAGAAGCGCGACTGTAAGACATCCCTTTATTCGAAAAAGGTTTCGAAGTCACTCGACAGTACACGGAATTACAACGGATAACTTGTCTTGTTTCGGACAAATCAAGCAAGTTCATTAATGAATAAGGTCTCCCTAAGGGCGATGGGTTGCTCAAGAGTGTCATAGAGGGAAGGATGTTGGGTAAGCAGGGAAGGGGGAGAAAGAGAATATGTTTCATGGACGGCATGAAGAATGGTAATCGTATGCCGAAGCGAAAAGGTAAATACTAGAAGTGGTTAAGTCCCTTGAATAGAAGAAAAAACCGGGAGGAGATTCTCTGACTTTCATCAAAACCTACCTTTGCCGGTAGAATACTTTAAAAAAATGTGTACGTGCACCACTGTGTATCAAGTATGGAGAGATGTGCCGCTATTTAAGGTAAAAATTACAGAAATCTTAAAAAGTAGGCAGCAACTGAGGGCTATTAAACTTTAACTTTCTCAATCACCATAATCCGGTAGTCAAAAAAGCAGGCGTATCGCGATTCACAGCTATTGTGAGATGCGTGTGAAAATTTTTGAAATTTTGAAAACAGGTAATAAACAAAGCAAATAACAAGAATTTAGGATTAAACGTTCGACGGCCTTGTTTATGGAAAATAAAATGTTCACGAAGGCTTTTTATTCTAGATTCAACATTAATTGAACATAAACTACTGATAAACATGCATCCAATACGAACATTTCTGATTATTCTATCTGATTTAGGCAATTCAGAGTTCATGCAAGATCTACGGTGAGGATTCAAACAATTAGCCACAGGTATCTTTGTTACAGATATAATTTCACGTTAAGACTTTTTTCCTCTCACTTTAGCTTGAGCGCATTGGGAAATTTTCTGGGAGCTACTTTTTTGATTCAATAATATTTCGAAGCTATATTCGATAATAAGATCTAGACGCTAATTATGCTATTTAATACAACTGAAATCAGGGCTCAACGATATCACTGCAAGAAAAGGGAATTAGGAGTATATACTACCATTTTTTGACAACACAACCCACCCTTAAGGAACAAAGTGAATACAGACTGGCCATTGTCAAAAGAATAAAACGACGTTCAGAAAGTACCCGACCGCATCACGGCATCTCATTGGAAATACCTACAGGAGCCAAATAAAAAAATCGTCACCTCGAAAAAAAATGAAGTATTCCATCACGGCGGGCACTTGGTTCAGATTTTAAACCATCTCACAGAAAATCAAAACGCATTCTCGAGCTATACGGAAGTCAAATAGAAAAGGGAACATCGTAGGACCACACCGGCAAATACCTCAGCAGATTCAAGAGTATAACTATGTTCACACTTCAGAAGTACCCTGGAATGTTTTATTGGCTATCCAGACCATTTCACGACACCATATCACACCTTACTCATGTAGTTGTTGGACCGTGGCTACCCCACCTTCGAAGAAGAATCCATCTTCTCTGCTCATTCCAAGCTACTACGTCCCACGGCTACCACAACCAGCTTCTCTCCATCCGATCTCGCAGAGGCAAGCGGGCAGACACGCACCACGGAATGATAGACTCGAAAGTATTACGAGGGACGAAATAAAAAAGAAAATTGGCGGAGAAAATCCATCAAGAAGGGAGACTAAAGGGGACGGAGGAGCGTGAGGAAGAACAAGAAATTTGTTACGCCCCCCGACCTACCGCTCCCCTACATATCTCTCTCACGACTTTCACCAAGATGCAACCAGGCGACATCAATCTCATCATCACCGATCCTCCTCCTCCTCCCTCGAGAAAAGAAAACCGACCTACTCCCGGCCGTTTTTCCGTCGCCCCCGACGAGACGATAGCGAAGGACCAACAGGCAACCCTCCCGGACCGCCTCCCCCCGGGGTAAAGATACGAGTGCGGGGAAGGAAAGGACTTGACTTCCTTCTCCCCTGTGATGACAAACGACCGCAGCGAAGCGGAGACCGTTCCCGGAGTCGGCGACTTATAAAGAAAATGACTGAAGCGATGCTTGGGGTTCGTGTCCTCCCGGCGCGAAAGCGCGAAGTGGGTGGCGCAACGCCGAGCTTTCTTTTTGGCTTCGCACGATGCGACGTCGGCCGACGGGGGCGCCGCCCTCGACTCGCGCGAAAACCCTCTCCGCATTTACGACGCCGAAAAAAGGCCATTCCTGAAAAATCTCCCATCTATGCAACCAGCGGCATGACGCATAACAGGCTTTAGCCCAGCGAGAGAGTTTTTATCACACATAGAGTCAACCGGATGATTTATGCGAATGATGCATGCATGACCTTCGCATCGTTGCTTTTTTGGGGTAAGTATAATAAGAAGACTAATTACTTAAGTTAAAGCCTCATTATAATAATACCCATTTAATTAGCAGTCAAACTAAAGACTGGCTAAAGAATTTTAACCTTAATTCTGCTGAAATCATAACAATAAATGCATTCTTCACACACATGATTGGCTAAATCAAAATGCATAATAACGGTGAAACCCATTCAAAATACATGATCCAATTTTCAATAACCAAAGAATAACGTGTGTTTTATCTTTTAAAAGTATTAATGCTTTCTTTTATTACACAGGCATTTCAATCTCGCTTCTGATGCTCATTGCTATAGTAAAATTTGCAATGTATGCTGCATTTCAGCAACGTAGAAATGGTAGCCATAATGGTCTCAAATAGTTTAAAAAGACCTTCCGGTAAATAAATAATACACAAAAGTATTACTTGGCTTTATGCAAATCATAAGTTATGATGTTAAGTCTAATGCTTTGCACGGCAAACAAAGGGTAGTCTTTCTGACATAATTGAAACTAAATCTCTTAGCTTCGATGTAATGATACAACTTTAATACTCATTAAAACTCTTAAAACTAAAAGACTTACTGCCTTCAGTCACGTTTTCTAAGCGATTGTGTTCGAACCAACAATAACAATTAAAATTAAACAATGGGGATGGATTAAAATTAAAAACTAATGTCATAGATAGGGGTATAGAATCCAATGTTAAGACAAAGTAGTCAATGACGTTGTCCAGATTTGAAATACTCGCCTTACCTCAATTCCGTCAATACATAACTTTATGTAAGAAGATTGTTCTTAAGATTTCCCTTTACTGTAACTAAATTGGTACTTCCCTTGAGAGTAAGTTCGATGATTCGAGTGTCATACATTTTCTAAAAATCTCCTCCCATCCCCCCATGGTCATACATCACCAATACACTTCACTCAACATTCCATACAGGCACATTCCAATTACTACTCATGTTATTAGTCCTACAAAGAGTTCACAGATGCACCTTACCGATCGCATTCAGTCGACATTAATGCTTATTCTGGCATACCCAAGTTTCACTTCCACACGATGAGATAGAGAAGAGAACACTACTACTGTTTCTTTAGAGAAACATTCACTTCTTGATATGCTCCACATACTACCAACAAGCTTTCTTTTTCCATTTTCGTCCGTTCATCGCGTCCGTCTTTATCAATCATTAGGCCAAGACTATTCACTGAATCGATGGCTCATTTTTCATCAGTATCTTTAATCGGTGAGAGAGGATAATTAAATTATTTGAGTGCAGAATCCAACTGAATACCCTCAATTTTTTCGACCTTAAAAGGAAATAGATATTCGACTCGCACCTAAGTTAATTACAACCCTTCTTTACTATTGAACGTATTCAACCCACCGCACGAATCATACAATGTTGCTGGCAAAACCTTGATGTAATCTTCGTAATGGTGAAAAGCTGGCCATTAAAACCTTGCGTTTAGACATGAAAATCGATCCTCGTGTCGCACAAGTATACGTAGTGATGTCATGATCAACGCAAATGGGACAAATCTGGCTAGGGAATGGTGCAATCAAACGGGGACAAAGAGACTCGGCAAAACGCTCATATGCCTTTGAATATAGTTATGGTCCTTCAGGACATAGAATGCAGAAGATATTAATTCCATGAAGCACAAATACTATGAAGTTTTTTAAAAAACTAAGTATTATATGGTATAATTAATCAATAACATTCTAAAATTCCACTGGAGTTCGTGAATTCTTGCACATGCTTTCTCCCTTTCATAATCGTATTTTGTCCCTTAAACTATCGCTTCTCACCACAAGTGTGCACAAAAACGGATCTTGAATACGACGATCACCACGATTATAAGTGTGATAGTAAGCAATCATATTTACAACCCATGGAAAAGCTTTCAAAACCAACATCTATCTCAGACATCAAGAGTGATTTTTTGTCAAGGTTAAACCAAAACATAATATTATTTATTGAAAAGTGTTACATAAGTTAAAAGAGTTTAAAAATCAACTCCAAAATTTAGAAAAAGCTTTTCAGGGCATGGAAATATTCAAAGCATAAAATCTAGTACGAAAATAAGCATGGCGTAAAGTTTAAAAATCAATTCCAATATTTAAAAAAAGGCATTTCAGGGCATGGCAATATTCAAAGCATAAAATCTAGTACGAAAACAAGCATGACGTAACGAGGTGATTAGGTCACCTGCTGTCGAGGCACCCGAATACGAATATTACCACTGGCCAACCAATTACGCTTAAACTATACCACCAAAAAATAACTAACTTCCATGATGGCCTACCCAATTTCCAATAAGGAAATTATTTTCATCTCCGACGTTAGCTACGGGTTAAGAGCAGCGTGTACAACGATTTTTAAACACAATAAGAAGGTTGGTGACAATTGAATTCACGCAAGTACACCCTCACAAGCATACATACGCATGAACCTTTGGGTCGTTATTCTAATACCGATGATAAGTACTTGGCGCAGTATAAGACAACACATGGAAGAAAAAAAGAAACACTAAAAAACACGTGAGCTTCACCAAGCCCTCGCAACAATACCAATGATGATGTTTTGATCTAAGCAATATTTACCACATCAAAAATTGAATTAATGAAAAAAACACTCATTGAAAATCTACAGAAAACTAAGTCATACACCATTAGCAGAGATTAATTTTCACTTCGAAACTTTTTATGCAAGGCTGAAAATCTATTACTATGAATTCAGAACTGTGAAATTATCCAATTTTATGATATTTTATAACATACCTTTAACGAAATTGAGATTATGCATACATAGGTACATAATTTTGTGGCCATGAAATAATAGTTGCTACCTTAGTGTATCGCGACTATTCAATTGGTGGTGCAATTACTTTTCAAACCGAATTGCATTTTATGCCTTAAATCCCAATGTTTGCGCGAGATTAACACTAAAAATACATTTTAACATAATCTGAAACGAATATATAGAACACTAAAAAGGAAAACACACATTTTCTTAATTTTCTTGGGATTCATACGACAATTTACTCATGGTTTCATACTGCTAATTGCGATAAGAAACTCTCGTTTGAATTCCGCTAAAACAAACTGGAATGCATATTTGTTCTCTCGCAAGGTATTGCATGGTTATATCCATAGAAACTCCTCTGAGTTTGACACCGCAAACAGGAACACGAGTTTCATCGCAGCTTTGTACGCGCAAAAGGTAACACGGGATGGGTTGGATCCGAGTTCCCAAAGAGAAAGAGAAGTACTTTGACGGATTCTTCCAAGGACCCAGTTTAAATTGTATAACGTACATTAATAATACTATCTGAATAAATGAAAAAAAAACTGAGTGGTACAGTTACAACTCCGTCACTGGGCAGCGCAATGGGACTAACACTGGAAGACATGGGCGATCCCAGGAATTTATTTCGGGGGGGAGGGAGACTGATTCAGTGATCGGAGTGTTCAATGTTGTATTTGATAACTACATCTAATTGTTAAAATGTTCTGTAAACCCTAAAGTTTCGGGGGGAGTTGTACCTCCATATCCCCCCCCTGGGATCGCCCCTGCTGGAAGAATTGGCATTCACAAATTACCAAAACTTCTAAGCAAAATCCATTGATAAATACATGAATGCAGTTCAGCAAATATGAATGTGTGGAGACTATAATAAATTAGAGTTGAAATATCGACATGAGAAATACCGACACCCACCAATTGACGGCTAGCGGGTAGCGGCTCCAGGTTATGGGTTGCTTCGGCACTTCTCGTGATAAAGAACAAAGTATGTAAAAAGCCTTTCTTTCACTTTCTCATATCCAACAAACTACCACGTAGCCATGTGGCAGGACGTGTTACGCTACCAGTCAAAGTGAATGAGTAGAAGGAATTACGAAGGAATAACTTTTTCTTCTTTCGTTGTTTTCGCAAATTCGCGGATTTTTCTATGGTTTAAATTACTTATAATTATGCTCAGAACGACTTGATGATGACTCAAAAGAGTTCAAAAACCTCGCAGATTAAAAAAAGACATTAAAAATTTACGAGATGGCAAATTTCAACACAAAAATTTTTTTCATGAGGGAAATAAAGCAATATCCTGGATCCATTGGCTGGTTAAATATACTCACTAAGTATTCCCGTAAAACAGGAATTAGTTTTGTCTTCGCCTCCACAACTTCGCGGGAGACTGCAGTCACCTCAACCGTTTTCGAAATGAGAACCCCAATTGAGGTTCGACACTGAAACATTCAGATTCTCATCTTCATTCCCACTTTCTCTCCCTGATCCTAGGCCACGTTCCCCTGTTACAGAGGGTGTATTTTATAAGAACAAAAGAAAGTTGAAAGGCAAACATACAAGACTTTCGTGGCCTAGATGTGTGGGAAAACTCGACTGCGTTCGCCCCTCCCTCGCCATCATGAGGCAACAATAACATTACACACGAGACACTGGAGGTGATGTCACTTCGAAATAACAACCCGCGTAGGTAATCAAATGGAAATACAATAGGCGGCTAGAAATGGCAAAACTGGGCAAAGTTAAAAGGACAATGCTAAGTAAAGTAGATATCGTGGATGATGGTGAAAAACATAAACAAAGATCAGTGAGGTGACTTAAACAACAAATGAAGTAAAAACAAAAAAAACATTCCAAGATAAAATTCCCATAGCATAAAAAATGGAAATAGAACAGTACATGGCTCTCACCAACTTTAAAGAGTTACAAATGGAGTTACAAATGCATAGGAATCTGAAAAGTTATAGGGGGGTATTTTATAAAACGAAAAGGAAAGACGTAATACGTACGGATTATCCACTAAGACGATTAGGTATTCCAATGAAAGATATTAAGAAACAGCACACACATGATCGCATAAGTCTCGAGCGAATAGCGCAACGTGGAAAATTAATATGACTAGTATGTATAAGGTAAAATGAAAGAGTTCTAACTGCGGAACAGGAGATAGCAAGAAGATGGTCGGAATATTTTAGTAAACTGTTGAATGGAAAGGAACCTAATGAATTATTTGAATTCGTAGAACATGTTACAGTAGAACCAGAATGCCCTCCTCCCACTATAAATTAAATAAATGAGCATATTAGGCAACTGAAAAATGGGTAAAAGGCTGGTGGAAATGGAATTTCGGCAGAACTTCTAAAAGCTGGAGAGGAAGACCTTGTGCAAAGGGTGCACAAACTGATCGGTATTATTTGGAAAAAACAAGTGATCCCGCATGACTGGAAAGTAGCCCTTGAATGCCCAATCCATACAAAGAATGATAATTTGAAGTGCGATAATTACAGAGGAATAGCCCTATTAGATGTGGTTTATAAAGTCTTCTCTAAGTGTCTCCTAGCTAGGGTTAAACCCTTAGCCAGTGAAATTATAGGAGAATATCAAGGTGGCTTTCTCCCAGGAAAATCAACAACTGATAATATATTTTTCCTAAGACAGATATGTGAAAAAATGTACGAGTTTGACCAAGAACTACATCTACTGTTTATTGACTTTCAAAAAGCTTATGACGAAATACATAGAGAAAGCTTACTACTTCTACTAATCGAGTTTGGGTTTCCAAAAAGGCTCGTTGAACTAATAGGACTATGTGTTACCGATACAGAAGTGAAAATCAAACTAGAAAAAAAAAATAACTAAAGGGTTTCCTGTAAAAACTGGCTTAAGACAAGGGGATGGACTATCATCTTATTCAATATAGTCCTTGAAAAGATCATGAGGGAAGTTGATAACCATAATCATAAGGTGTATTATCGTGTGGAAAGAATATTACTCATTTAGCCTATGCTGATGATATTGTAATAATGTCACAGTCCCAGGAGGAACTTAAGAGTGTAATGCTTACACTGCAAACAGCAGCCGGGAAATTGGCCTGAAAGTAAATCCAAATAAAACTGAATACATGGTTAAAGGAAGGCACCGCCTACCGGATGTTCTACAGATAAAAATAAATGAAGAAAATTATAAAAGAGCGAGAGAGTTTAAGTATCTTGGTGCAATTCTGTCGGAAGAGACATCAAATGAAGTAGAAATAAAAGCAAGAATTCCAGCTGGTATTAAGGAATTCTATGCTCTGAGCAATATTTTGAAGTCCCAGAACGTATCAAGAGAGCTTAAGATAAGATTGTACAAGACATTAATTCTCCCTGTGGTTCTCTATGGGTGCCGAAGCTGGAGCACACGAAAACAAGATCTAAACAAACTCTTAATATTTGAGAGGCGGGTGCTTAGGAAAATATATGGGCCAGTCCAAGACGAATTAACAGTGGAATGGAGAAGACGATATAATCAGGAACTGCATGACCTTTATCGAGACAACACCATAGTAGGACTACTAAGAAGCAGGAGATTGAAATGTATAGGACATGTGGAACGGATGAGCGATGAACGATATCCTACACTTGCAATTTGCATGAGCCCGGAGGGGAAAAGACCAAGGGGAAGACCAAAGAAAAGATGGATGGATAATATAAGAGAGGATCTACGGCAAATAGAAGCCTGGGAAGATTGGAGGGAAATAGCCAAAAGAAGAGAAGAGTGGAGAGCCTTGGTCCTGACATCGCGCGGTCCACTGGGCCTGATCGCGTAAAGTAAAGTAAGTACGTATAAGGTCAATGCAAAGCGCACCACATAAGCACTCCAGATGCTAAGACAGAAATGAGCGCGAGCATTATGAGTAAAAAAGCCATGCCTTTCCTCACATATCTGCGACGCTTCAAAACTAAACGATCACTGTTTACAGGGCCACCTAGCGGAAAGCGAGGGAAAAGGAATTTAAAATCTAAATATGCAAGTGTGCAAATGAGAAGTACGGCATAATAAACAAGTAGGGGAAACTAAACAAATGAAGAGATGAAATGGATAACAATCCCAATAGTTACTTGCTTCAAAAATTCAAATACTGACGTGGGTAAAAGAAGCGTTCTCTCACAGGAAAGAATCAATAACGGAGACTCATGAAAAAAGCGAAAACAAATTGACCAAGAATCTAATATGGAGTGCAGCGTTTTATGGTTCAGATACATACGCCGTTTTACGATTCAAAAATAGAATGGGAACAGACTGATAGCGTTTTAGATGCGTGTATTGAGGAGGATAGAGATAGTACGATGGACGGAAGGAGGGCGAACAATATAGAAAGGTTAAGTGATTGGAACGGATGAAGAGGAGCGAGGGGATCTCGTGCGTGGTAATATTAGGCGAGAATATTGGGTAAGCATGAAAGGGGAGGTGAGAAAAAGGGCGCCATGCATGACATGAAGCAAGGCAGGACATACGCAAAGCTGAAGAATTAAAGATGTAAGAGGACAAGGGTCAGCGGCAATAAACTATTTGTATAGATATCACTTATTCCATCTCCAACATACATTAACCGATATATCGTCTACTGTAACAATGATATCTCCGAAATCAATGAAAATATTATGTCGGACAGTCAAGAGAAATTGACTACGAATCGCTATAAAATGAATCGCCGAGAGGTCGGTTTTCGCGGAGCTTTTTGAATATCAGACTTCCGGAGTTTTCGCCGCGTTGTTCCCGCTAACTTAACTTGTGACTCGAGACTCGAAGCAGGATAGCCGACAGAATACAAGCACGATAGCGTCTAAATATCATCCTCCACAAGGGACATTGCAAAGGAAATACTGAAAAGCATATTACCCACCCCTAAAATGAAATGTATTTTGCTAAACTGGCAGAGGGAAAACCAGAAGTAGTTCACCAACTACAAGCGTTCCCTATAAAACTCCCGAGTAACAAACTTCTTTGATAGCCAATGTTTCCCCATTGACGACTGACATTACTGAAAGAGAGGGAGGATGAAGCTGGCGGAAAGACGTATTTCATTCGGAGGACCCAGGGATCAGTTTTCCGAAGACATGAGGGCCTATCAAAAATTAGCAATCTCTGCTCCCATTTAGTAAAAACACAAAATACTTTCGGTTACAGGAGAAAATTAGAATATTAACACAGAAATTGATAAAAACACATTTCTCGGAAGCAAATCAATGCCAAAACCAGTTTCTTTCTTGTAATTCCGTAAATTTCTTAAAAACTTTAAAATTATTAAAGTAATTATTCGAACCCCGAATGTAATGCTAATTGTAGCATAAAAATATCAATAATAAAAATCAATGCTAACCTTTCTCCATTTCCATGTTGTTCATCTAGTAAAGAGTGAAAAACATCCCAAGAACATTTTTGGCAACATTTCTAAACATGAGACACGAGGAAGGCGTTAAACATAACGAGTATTTAAGGAAAAACTAGATGTGCATATTAGATAAACACGGATACTGAAGACACACAACCATCTTTACGGACTGAACAGGAAAATGAAAGCATACTCTAATTATTAGAATCTTGAAAGGGATAATCGAATGCAAGTAAACTAGTACACCGATTTGATTTAATTTTTGAAAAATGCATACTGCGAATCACAGAAGAACACTTAAAACCTTTACCTGGGAAATAACGTTTCAGGCATAATTTACCTCGTAATTGTTCTCAGAATTCAACTCGAGCCTCATTAAATTCCAAAGCATCATCATGGCTACATATACGACCCCAGCTTCCATTAAGCTGAGATGAAATCGTTGGGCGGGCGAGTACAAAGTTCACAGGGCAGCGTCGTTGCCAAGCTGAGGAACCGATATTCTGTCAATTACTAACCAATTTCCCCGAAAGAAAAGTCTGCGCTCTTTCTTCAAGAACGTACAAAATAATGTTCCTGCTTAATAGTGGATACACCAAGCGGCACGAAAGAAAGCGTTCGACAGTCTGACTCGTAGCAATGAGGGCGTAAACAATTTTAATTGCCCTAGATAAACCAGCAAAGAGGACATGACAAAGACCTGCGAAAATGAGCGACCTCACTCATCTTGAGCAAGTTCAAAAGGAGAAAATTTACAGTGAAGTCATTCACCGTTCAATAATGAGAAATCTAATCAGTGAGAGAGCTATTGATTTCCAAGAAGTCCAACTTGAGCAATAATTTTTCGACCTGAATTGGAAATGAAATTAATTGATCAACGTTAAAGCAAATGGCACAATTGCTTATCAATTACAACTTTATTGCATGATATAAATTACTTCAGTTGAAAGAGCCAAAAGGAAAAATGGATATGAATCTTAAAACAACAACGAGAAGTGCATTAGCCTAGATAATGGTTTGAAATGAGGTGATGGCTGAATCAACATCGGGCAGTATTAATTTACACAAGAAAAGCCACCTCAGAGAAGCTGGTTCAGGTATCGACTGCCGATCCCATTACCCGACAGTTGAACGTCCATTTCCGGCAAACAAGAGAGGTTAGTTAGAATGACAAGGCACCAGAGATTGGGTCCTCTGATGAACTAGGTCGCCTTAATGAAAACGAAAGATGCAATGAACGGAAGGATTTTTCCGCCAAATCTATTTTTAATTTTAAGACAATGAAACGTGGTTTTATGACGCTGCTATCCAGCGGAGAATATAAAATGTTTACAACATGTTGAAACGCTTGCATGGTTTTAGTAGCAAAGCTCCACTTGAAAATTAGGACAGGAGAAAAAAATGTTAATGCGAATATAATTTCTGATATACTGGAACGCCAAAACTTTTCACTAAAAAGCGATTGCAAAAACTCCTCGCTCTCTTTTGCTATATGCATGAATTTGCTAACTAGACCGTTGCAACGGGAAATTGATCAGGATAACGAAAAGGTTCATTAAATATGCGTAAAAAATCGCATGCATAGCGCATACCCTCATTTGCATGGCACCAATCCTATTGTACCAATTGATTGTAGGCAGTAAGCGTCCGTACAAATCATATGAATTGGAGTTGTAATGTTAAGTGACGAAATCACTACAATAACATTACATTATTCCTAAAATCAATCTATAAACTATTAAAGAGGTCGATGTCCTATCCGAAGGAAAATGGAATGTAATTATATAGAAACAAACGCCATCGAAGCAATAGAGATGGCAATAACTTTTGAGCCGCTTCAAGAATCAACTCTCCGACCTCGTTAGAAAAGATAATAAACAGGCTGACGCATAAGTCACATAAAACAGCCTCTTTAATACGGCTTTAAAATAATCAGCATAGGCATCATCAATTATGAGTCATCTTCTAAACACGCTTACGTGCTAACAAAAACAAATAGGTTAGATCGTAAAGGGAACTGTAGTACAATCGGCTAACGCACCAATTTTTACTCACTACCATTTCAATTTGGTTGGTTATTTGGATAGGGGACCAATAGGGGGCATTCCCCATTAGGGCAGTCGGGTAGGTTAGTAAAGGAATGTTACATCGTGAATGAAGAATGGTAGGGGAGAAACAAGGCGTAGGATTAAGCCCACTGTTAAATAAGGGCGCCAAGGAGTGCACATTGTACAATCCAACGGACGGAGACCACCTGAACTGCCCTCAGAATGACAACCTAAAAGGGATCGTGCTCTCTCGGGATAATCTCCTTTACGGCCCGGATTCCCTCCCGGACTCAAAGGATGGAATGGCAGCACATCAGGCTTATTTCCATTTCCACCTTCAGTTACCTGACAATTCAAAAAGTTTCTTAACATTCGATCGTCTAATATTTTTGGGTTTTTGAGTTTGTGTCATTTTACGTTAAAAAATAATACTACGCATTAGCAAGAAGCCCGAATGTGGGTCGGGAAAATTTACTTAAGATGCAGCTTTCTGTTTTGCAGGGAGACATTTCTCAACTCTAACGTCGTATAATTCCATCATTGGCCTACACCAGGGGGGAGGGATTTATTTAGATATAGATCCCGCCATGAGGCACGAAAGAGAGTGACTCACGAAATACGAACGCTCTCGCATGCCTTGGCTAAGGGCAGTGACGTATCAGTTCACGAAAGAGAATGAACAAGGCTCCTCATTAACGATCATCAATGGAACCGTTCATGAGCCAGATAGACATCCGTAGGAACGGATAGATACGAGCAACGGAGAATGAGTAACTGAGACGAGCGTGATCGACATAAAACCACTCAGCCAGCGACGAATCCATAGCGGCGTAGAACCCACCTAATGGATTTCCTTCTCTTTACCAATGCCTCATGTCATTTATCAAGGAACCGTAACCCCATTCCTGGAAATCCTGAGCACAAACTGTCAGGCTAAAGTTAATTGAGAAACTATATAACATGCAACATACAGAAGGGCCACTGAATTTCTATTTTTAAAATCAAGGAGAATACTAAATTTTCGAGAAGGAAAGTGACGTCTTCCAAGGAAGATTCTATGGGAAATCGAAGGATCCAGGTTGGAGTCTCTGTCAAGGCGAATGATTTTTCCTCTGCGGAATTCCGCAAGACTCAATACATTGAGCGGTCAGTTTTAAGCATTTTGAAACAATTTTCTTATTCCAATAGCTGTATTCATGATATACCATGGGCATTATGTTCTATCTCAATGCATCTGGACGTGGTCTTGAGGAATTAAAACGAGAGAAAAGAAGAAATGAGTGAATTTCAATTAAATAAAATTAAAAGTATTTTTCATCCCGCCGACGACTGGGCTACGCATGTTATTGTAACGTAGAAGTAAGCCTCTTCATCTGAAATAGCGAAGAAAATTTATTGAATTATTGTGACGTGCGCTGCTATTCTAGCATAACGAAATGAATCAGGATATGACTAAACCATTAAATTGCCCTTAGGCCAAGAGATCAAATGACATCTTATGGTTGATATTGACGAGGAAGAGAATTATATAGACATAATGAACACATAAAATAAACAAATAATGACAAGTAGAGGTTCCAAAATTATGGCGAGATCAAGAAAAATTTCCGGACTCTACAATGAAGAAGAAATTTCAGGGAGTTTTCTCCGCTATCAACGCATGCCAAGAGAAGTGACCACTCCGAAAGGATGCATTGGATTTTGGAAAAATGATTTGATTCTGGAAAAGGATGATTTATTTGAAGAATCTTCTAAGCACCATGGAACTAGCAAAATCCACCGCAGCTTTAAGTTGGAATAAAACAGAAGTAATGGTTTTACTACGGAATGGCAGCAAGAAAGTTTATTTTCACTCGTATGACGAAAACACTGAAGAATCCACGAAGCTTGTGGAGCTCTGTATTTCTCAATCATAAATCAAGGTCGTCGTCTAGATTTTTACGTGGCTCATCTTAAAACTGGGCTAAGTAGCAACTTTTCTTGGTACGCTCTTTATAGAACTAGCGCAGCTATAGAACTTTATATCCTACGCATGACCACATTAAACTCAATGTCACCCATTTGTCCCCGTTTTAATTCACAATGACCGCATGCACAGCAGTACACTATATTTTTACAAGCTTATACATGCTCATCTCCGAGATATGGGTACATGAAAATTGAGAAATATGAGTCGACAACTCAGGTCCATGGACATGCCAAGGCGGCCAACACACTGCGCGTGCGTGAATCATAAGCACCGAGAGTTAAAGCCCACTCTTTTGGGAAGGGAAAGGGTGATTCCATTACAGGGATGGATGATCTCTTGAGGAAGCAGAGGGCAGGGAGGGAGTTGAGACGGGACAGCGGAGGAAACGGCGGATGGAGTCGTTATGTTCGGGAAAGGAGTAGAGAGGCTGAGGGCGCCTGAAAGGGGGTCCTTGTCCCCAAACAGCGGAATGACAAGGACCCCATTGGAGCACCCTTGGAGTGCGTGACGCTGACACTGAAGGCCGCGCACCGAAATGGTGAGGTGAGACTGGCCAATATTTTCACCGTAGCAGAAAAGTTTTTATGTTTACGTTCGTCACACCCAAAAATAAAAACTAAAACAGTAAAACATAAAAGCTGCTGCCTCATTGAAACAGCTTTACATCTTCTTCGGTTGATGCAGGAATTCCATAGCCGGAATCATCCGTTTGTATCCATAACAGCGGTTGATTGAAATAAGAGATGGGCCATTGGGAGGCTACACAAATACCCATTTTAACTTAGAAGTCTTATACCACAATATATATATCTTTTCCACGTCCTTCTATTGTATATATTTGCCCTTGTTTTATCCATCCGACGGATTGGAGAGTATCGTGTTATATTTCTACACGACTGTACTTATTAGCATTCGACTGCGTAGACCGTCATGAATTCTTAAGGAGAGATCTGCATCCGTTGTCCTTATGTGAAAAATCCTGTTGAATACCCATGAAATATAAAAGTTAGATAGAACGTCTCCATCATACCAAATGGTCAGAAACCGACTTAAGCAAGTCATTTTAAGGAGATTAACGCCCTTAAAATTGGACTACTACGAGGATTACACCATATCAACCTTTTCAAAGTAAAGCGGCTGAAATCAATGGAGGTTGCCAATTAAAAGCTTCACTCGAACAGAACTTTTCATAGCCAAATACGGACGTCACCGGACTCCGCAAAATGAATCTGGACTATCTCATACTTCACGCTATTTATTGATTGTGGATAGGTTTTTATTAAACCACCAACCATCCTTTGTCGGCAGATGCTTAATTTACATCAGTTTGTTATTCCTTTTTCTCCACGACAGATCTTTAATTCCCACTCGATGCAGGGTAAACCAAGGTAAAATTTGCCATTGGCGAACCAAGAGGAAGACACCAAGCGAATGTTTACTTCGAAAGAACTAAGTTTGTCTGATTTTGGATTACTACACTTCCACGTATTACTTCTCATTTCCCATAAATACCAGTCTTATCGAACACACTCACCGAGTAGGACAAATGATAGCGGATGCACATCTCTCCTTGACAATCCACGAAAATCTGCACCGTCGACCGCTAATAAATAAAGACGAGTAGAATAAAAATGCGATATGCTCCAATCCGGAGGAGGTATAAAACAAAGGCAAATGCATAAATGCATTACACCTAAAAGATTTTTATTGAGGGATAAGACTTTTAATTTTAAATGAGTACTTGTATGACCCCCCGCTGGTCCAATCTCTTATTTACATTAATTGCTACGGTGATTATATTTTTCTTTACAGCACATGAATACTATATTCACATTCACGTATTAATTTACCTTCTTTTTCTAATTCATTATTATTATGATAACAAAGGCAAATTATAATGAAAAGATTGAACACTAAATTCTAAAATAGCATCGAAATAAACCGGTTGGTAAAACGTTTCACCACTCTCCTGGCTGCCATAGATTAATTACCCGAATTAAAAATTTAAGTGATTACCACACATTAACACTGGAAATTAACAGAACACCAACATCAAAGCTCCTACCCGTAAATTTTCTTTCGCCCTCTAGTAATTAGCACCGAATGAAACAAATGTTTGATTTTAATACAAAAAAAGCTCCAGTTGTCATCACATATTTTCATGTTATTACATCCATCCTATTCGGGATAACAGGCGAATTTTAACGGGCTAATAAGCTTAAGCTCATTCATCAGCTCCCTTTGAACTCATTTCGGAGGAGATGACATTAATTAATTCCTCAATACGCTGTTCTAGACCATCTGGACAGACTAGCTGGTAAAGCAGGAATCAGGTTAATTATATGAGATATGTGCATATACTACTCTATTGTATATATTGATATTATATTATAGTATACACTGATAAGATATTATCTGCGAATGCGTATAAGAGGACGGATGCTCACCGAGCAATGTAGTTTTTGGGGCTGAAGTAAGCGAGTAGAAGAGGCGTAAGGTGCGGTAACCTCTTTTGGTGTTCACACGTTGGAGCCCGGAAACCTCACGGTACTTCAGGACAAAATTACTCGCAAGATTCAAAATTTATGTAGGTGAAGCAATTAGCTTTAAAATGTGGAAAATTTATCCAGGGATTTTAGAGCATTGTCGGCACTCTACATGTATCTGACATCACACTACCAGGAGTTACTATAAGAAAAACTTTCTTCGCGGATGGCGTCCCTATGGAGTGTATACTATAAGGAGACTACTCTTACAACATCAGAGCACCTCGTTCATGCAAAAAGTTATAAATGCTGACTGTCACATCCATTGCTAGTTCACATGTATATACGATCGTAGAAGGTCAAGCAAGGGCACTTCCGCTCGCTCTGAAGGAGTTCAGTGTTTTTCCTTTTCTCGTTTTTCGCGAACGTTCCGCTCCAGGCCTTCCGAAAAAAATAACCGTTAATTTCCAGCCGAGGAGGCTAATCACTTTCCGACGGCACCTTCCTCACCAACTATGCGCACTCATGCAGGCAAGGGTGCACAGCGTCGGCAACAAGAGTGTAGCGACAGTGAAATATTCTGATCTAATGGAGGTTCCACCGGACCTATGTCAGTTAAAACATACGAGAAGTTACACTATCCCTCGAATGCCATTAAAAATTTTTCCACTTTTAACGCTTGAAAGTGTGAAATAACATGCTCTTTCAAGTGCTTCGCCCATTTTTGCCTTGAGGTCTTAGTAATTTTACATATAAACTGCAGAAAAATCAGTGAATAACGGAAGAATACTGAGACGTAATCATAAAAAGATCGATGTTGTGAAACTAGTCACAATTAAAAGAATAACACCATTCACTTCAATTAACGGCGGAACCCCGTTGAGACACTTGTATAGAAATAGGAGATCTAATCTACAGAAACTGGGAAACTGTCCCTCCGGGCAGGTAAGTGCGTGTAGTTACACCCGAAATCGATTTCCCACAAATTATTTCCGTATCACAAGTCCAACAGAAAACTTTGGGATAGGAATAATAATCAAGATACGCGGTGTATATCGTTCAAGCAAAGCCAATCAACGGAATGACACAATGCAAAGTAACGTAGATCCATGCAATGAAATAGCAGCGGCCGCGAAGAAGTGCAATGTTCTCCCATACGCAAGTTACGAATAACTTCAAAGCAGGCAGGTACTGTAGGCCTCGGGTTCTTTAAAACAGCTATGAACAAAATATTTTTCTCCTTTAAGTTCATGTAATTGAATATGATGATCATATTAGGGGATGTGTGCAGTTATTTTCTCAACCAGCTCTCTTCAATAATTGACACGTAACGCTGAATTTAATTCCATGCATTTACAGCCTCGTTTATAAGTACTTCAGGCAGACGGAACTTCCAATGTATTACATCATTACCATAGTCCCATTTAACATCATCTGGGGCAAAATTCATAGTTTTTTAAATTAATAAAAACTGGGACGGTAACGTATATTATCGTGAATTAGAGTGAGACCTATTAATAAAATTTCACTCTCAAATGCTCTGGGGAATTTCTACAAGAAGAGGACCATGAAAATTCGATCGAATACACTTGGAGTCCGCGTTTATTTTAAAAACTCCGCTTATTTTAAAAATAAGACCACCGAACAACTTAGCACTTACGAGTTAAATGAATTGTTCATCACTCGGCCACAATATTCATGAGTCTTGTAAGATATTTAAATGGAAAAAATGGTGCTGGTTAATTGAGAAATCCAATGGTATCGGAGGAAAGAATTGCTTATAGATATTTGACGAAATGGGGAGAAGAGGAAAAGCTTAGTGAAGTGGATGATGAGGGCACAATGAAAACTAATAGCAACCGGTTTTTATTTGACAAAACAGCCGAGACTATGAAGTACTTTAAACCACCAAATTATTTCTTCTATCTCTCTCTCTCTATTTATCTAAAAGACTTAAGCTTATTCCGACGTGGCCATATCATATAGCTTTTTTCACGAGAATTATTAGCTATTTACAGCTTAAAATATGCCGAATGTACCGAAACTTCAAAGGCTTATTTATGAGCGGTTATATTACTGTAAAATGTTACGCAGCTTTGCGAGAGTTCGCATGCGCGTGTTTATACACCGACAGACATTTGTATGAATTAGGTGACGTTCATTTTTTAAAGAAAGGATATATTTATTCCAGTATTTCGCCTTTTAAACACATACGCGAACAACGTACTATAAATTAATTTCTTCTTCAATTACAGCGGTTTATATACAGCGAGCGGCAGACGATAAAAGGTCTGAGTTCATATTACTCCAATTTATAGCGATGAATCATAATTTCCATTATACTGATCCTGCCGACACCTAAGCCGCTGGAAAGCTCAAGAGAAGGGCGTTCGGAATCAAGAAAATCCACTTACAAACAAAACCTTAAAAGAGCTCACAGGCCATTAGGTGCCAAAGATAAAAAGGAAATCATTATTGGAATTCTTCCGGAAAGGCTGCTTTTTTCAAAGAGTAAATGATGGTAGATATCATCAGACACTCGGCAAGGGCAAGACCAGAACTTGAATAATGGAGGAACAAAATATTAAAGGACAGGCTAAATGATCGTGGGAGGAAAGATTTAGGGGAAGTAGTTTGTAAGAGCCGTTTTACGCGGATGCCGGCTAAGTTGCTCATAAATAACACGGGTGCTACTATAAAAAACCTTTTTAGACCTGATACTGATAGGGCCTCTGGTCACGCAAGAATCGATTCCCGATTAAAGATCAGATACATAATGGGATGGCGGAAACCCCTAATTTCCCTCAGCATTGGAGATTCGTAAACTGAACAAATAAAAGGGAAAAATTCGAAATCGTAATGCAGACGAAGGCGTAATATTAAGTATCTGGACGGAATGATAAATTTAATGATATAACGCCAAAGAAGTAAGGAAAATCCACCATCACCATCCCCATCCTCCATCCATTTCACCATCCTCAATGAATACGAAGATATAAGAGATTAACAAGGAGGAGCCGCCATGACAAGCGAGAGCTAGTAGTCTCCGTTCCCGCTACGGGTAGAATTCTTCCTATCTTTTTCCCTAGCGGTGAGTAACAACTCTACCTCTGACCTAGCGGGAAGAATCCGCGACAATGACAACCATCCGATACATCCAGCAGATCGATGAATGAAGCATACAGATATTTAAAACGATCACATCAAAATAAAGTAATTCAGTCGATTCCTGTAACTACCACCAGCTGTAGTTAGTAATCACCAACACTGGCCCTGGTAACGAGTTCTTTAAATCAAAGTTCAGATCCCGACCGCCTAATTGAGGTAGCTCAATCGCGATATTAGGAGATATCACTTAATTTTTTTGCTTTTTTTATAACAGTATTTTTTATATTTTCCACAGGTACCTGTTTGTTAAAGTTTGTAGCGATGCTATGAATGAATCTATTCTAAAGTAAAAGGTAGGTTTTGTTGAAAGTCAGAAAAACTCCTCCCGGCTTTCTACACTTTCAGAGTCCTATCTACCTCTAGTAATTCACTTTTCGCCTCAGCATACGATCTACCCTTCTTCATCGCGTCCATAAAACCTGTTCTATTTCCTCGCCTTCCCCGATGGCCCAACATCCTTCCCTCCATCACGGCCTCGAGCAAATAATCGACCCTTATTACTTCCTCCAGCCACCTACCCTGCATATCCTGGATTCCATTCAGAAGTTTTTTTTCCTCGCCCACCACACTAAGCACTTCCTCATCCGTCTTCTTTTCCGTCCACAGCATCTCCACACCCACATCTTAAACGCCTTCAGCCAATTCTTGTCCTCACTTCTTAGGGCCCACGTTTCAGCACTATACAATGCTTGTATAGAATTACATGACTAAATAACTGGATAAGATTTTTTCAAAGTTATAAGTTGAAACTTGAGACCCAATACCAATGACAGAAAAATGCAAACCAACTAGCACATATCTTTGACCCTAGAGTGTCTGAATACCTCTCAACGCACGGAATATAAGTCCTTGAATTTCACAGATAACTCGTCCCGCATTTCAAACGGTCTTACATGGTCGGAAGTGCCCTTAACACCTGCTCCAGAAAGTTTTATTAGTCAACTTCCCTTCAAAATACATAAAAAAGTAAGAAGAATGCATCAAAGGAAATACTCAATAGTTTGCCAAACAAACCCCAGAAAACTAGCAGCAAGAGATTATACTAAGTCCATGAGCGTACACACAGGGCGCATTCCTAAGCCTCACAGAAATACAGAACCTCGGCATCCAGGCACTAAAACATTCATGGGCCAACTCCACAAGGAAAGGCAACCGGCTAAAACCTATTGATTCCACGTTAGATACAGAGGGGGAGAGGGAGATCGAAATCGGCTTGGGAGCGTCTGCAAGCATTCAGTCTGCCCTCGAGTCGTGAAGGAAGGGCAAGCGGCGACGCGAGAAAGAGTGATGGCAGCGGCGCGGAGTGGGATGGGGGATAAGGAGGCGGGAGGGAGGAGCGAGAGAAGCTGAAGGAGTTTGTCTCGCATGGCGGCGGAGTGAATGACTCGTGATGGGCGAGTGAGGACAGTGGGCAGCGCGCGAGCAAAGCGGGCGGGCGTCGGGAGCATCGCCTCCGGTAGCCCTCGCACAGCGTCTCGCTTCGCGGGCGTGGATAGCGGCAGCAAACCGCGGATCGAGTAAACCCATATCGGCAGGTGCTTCCCATTGGGAAAACAAAGTATGTAAATAGCACAGTCGCCATTACATCAGTAGTGCAATCATGGATAGAAGCAGTAGGCATGTACTTATGATAATGCATACGGAGAATCGACAAGAGGAATGCATACTTTTAGGACAGTTTTTAAACAGAAATGGGCATTTCAGATACGCACAAAAACTGAAAAAATCCACTAAACGGAAAATTATAGCAAACCAAATAGAAAATTTAACAACTTCGGTTCATCACTTAATTTGAATTTCCCTTTTTCAAACTCGCTTCCCAGATTCAGTAATTTTATTCCATGCTGGTCGGCTCAGTCAAATATCAGTAATACGTAAGATTAAAATTTCAAGCAAACACTTCACAGCACAACACTTTTACACTAAAATGTTATGCGGAAAATCTGAGTAAAATAACCGGATGTGTTGACCTCCGCTCACAAGTATGGCTACTCATATACTGCCCCTTCGGCGCAGCTATTCCATGGTAGGTGAGTATGTTCCCGGTACTATAATGTGGCGGTCAATGAGTCGTTCACCGCTGAGAACAGACCCAGAGAGCCTATCAAGGAAATTATAATTGAATAGTGCGACTAACAAAAGTGCAAGATCACCGATAGTGAATAGGGTGCGAATTTTGTCGACTCAAATACTTTTCTGGATTGACTCATCGTCCAGAAATGAATGTCACAGCATAAAAGATAATTCCGCAACAGTACCTGTGCATTCTCAACATGCAGGGGTGGTTTAACGCATATAACGGGTAGGCCCGGGCCAAGGTCGGCAAGAGGAAAGGGGCGCCCGGGCGCCTCGAACGGAGGAGTCTCAGTTACATTGTAATATAGTCTTCATTTTATAGAGGAACGAAAAATGCATAAAAACTAAAGACGCCGAAAGTCGAAAACAAACGGAGGCGGGGGGGGGGGGGGGGGAAGCATGGGCGCCGAAATTCCCTAGCCTATGTGGGGCGCCGCCGTCTGTAAATCCGGCCCTGCCCAGATCTCTCCAATATCACCACCACCTAGAAATTTGTTGTCCATAGCATTTCAAAGTGAAAGACGTTCTTGTTGAAATTACTCGTTATTTTACACAAATATTTCTCCTACTATCCCGAAGATAGGGCTTGCCGTGAAACCGAGGCTGAGGAAGGAAAATACATATTCGTGAGGAACCGAAGGCAAAATACGGCCCCAAAATCTCGTTGGAAAAATATGTGAATACATTAAATAATAAATTAAAAAAGGACAATTGATGGCTTAGAGAGTAAACTATGAATTGAATTAGGATTGTTGAGATAAAAGTGGTATTTTCGAATAAATATCGGATACTAATAAGGAATAAAATTCCATGTATTGACCCAAGCGTATCAATGCTACTAAATAAAAAGCCAGCGACAGATAAGAAACCTTCATGGAAATATGAGCCACCCACTCCGAAAAATCAATCTACGTCACTGTCTCAGACCATCAATACGGAGATTTGTTTACAGCAGCCCTCAAAGGCATCCTATTCTCAGTCAATCTCTACGTCCCTTCACAGTTCCACGCATTGACGTCTTTCCATTACTTGTCTCTCGCATCCTTGGCCTTCCCATACAGTTCCTCTCCCTTCTATGGCTCGCTCTATCGCGGTCTCGAGAGAACTATTGAGTCTCTGAATGCCTCCAATTGGCGTCCTCTCTCTTCTTGGCGGACTTCTCCGGGCGTTCGCCTGCCGAAGGTCTTCTCCATTAGCCACGCCGTACATCTATTCTCTGCTTTTTCATCACTCTTTGGTAGCACAACACTCCCGCCGGACTTTCTTCACACACTTTCACTCTAAATCGCACACTTTCCACTTTTAAGTCGCACGGGAGAAAAAAGATGTTACGGAAACATATCGGCTACAGGTGAATGCCTTCAATCATCGGCGCGAGGATTCATCCACAATGGATTTAATTAGGGAAAACGGATGCGATACGCAATTCTTTTCATTCTCCAGGAAATGATAATGGCATCATGCTTTTTGCTGCTAATCATCAAGAAAATGAAAATGCGGTGGATACATTCCTAGTAGCTAATTTGAAAAGCTAGCGGAAAGAGAAATACAGTTGAATATCAAATAATTTATGGCAGCATTTAAAGCGATGAAAATAGTTCATTCACGCTGCCTGAGGACGGAAAAGAACACATCGGTCGATTTTGAACATCAGAAATTCTTGATACAAGTAATCCTTAAATTCTAAATACAAACCGTCTTCAACAAACATAGAGTTTATCCCAACATGCAGATGTTTACCTAAACTTAAATGAACCGTAGAGCAGCTTGCATTAAGACATGGCACAATCTTCACAAAGGTCCCTTTATATCTGGCAAAAAAACTTAAGAATTAAGGATCGCAATTTAATTGGCAATCAATGAAGTTGAAAAGTTAATATTGTACTCGTAGACAGGGAAAAGTACGCCATCGCTTACACATACACCAACGCATCCGACTCCGGCAACCAACACAACCATTCCAATCAGCAATGCCGAACTACCCGAAAGCTGATAACTTCAATTCCAACTTCCCGCTTCGGTGGGCTCAAGCCGTCCACTGCAAGAGCAGCTGTCCCCAATTAGGAGCTAGATGAAATGGCGAATGCGAATGTGTAACTTTCGGAGCAGTTTTCACTGCCGAGGGTAGCGATGCGGGGCGATAAGACAGGAATGACGGTATATACAGAGCGCAGTCATTTAGAATGAAAAAAATGATACTTTTCAAACGTAAGGAACGGATAATGGAGAACGGTCCTTGAGGATATTATTGCTTAGTTTTTCATGCAATTTCCAAACCATCCCTGCTTCCTACCTCAAAACATCTGGATATAGTCATTTGAGCGAATCTAAGACAATATCCCAGATTTGTCTAAAGGAAGAAACTAAAACTTGATGACGCTCTCTCAGGTTTCCACCACTGGATGATGTTGAATAGCCTCGACGTTTCGATATTGCAATCCGCAATCGTCTTCAGGATAAATAGTAACTGAGCCGGAAAGTGTCGGGTATTAAATGTCTTTCCAAATATTCAAGTCAGCTCTAGCATAACACTATTCACCCCAAGAACAATGGCAGACTACGCTATGGAAACCTCCATCCCTATAAACAGCATCTCCCGGTGAGAAACCCGAGAATGCCATATCCTAAGTTTTTTTCCAGGAGAACCTGAGATTCTACAGGTGTTTTTCAGATCTATATCGAATGCGAACGTTACGAATGCGCATATAACGAATAAGAACAATTACCTAGTCAATTTTTTCACGTTTAAGTATGACAATGCTAATGAGCTTTTCAAGTTAAACTGATACAAGCTCCTTGACCCTATATTTATACATGACATAAGCTTGCTAGCTACTCAGCGTGAGAATCACTACTAGTAGCCTAATGAGGCCATATGACTCACCAAGGATTGGTAGGTACTCAAAGAAGTTCATCCACAAGTTTGGTAAATGATGAAGGCTAAAGAAAGAGACGGCAATGGCCTACTGTAAAGCAGAAGACGTCAAACAACTCATAGACTCCATTTATATCCTGAACATGATTCAACGCAGTTGATGTATTACACAAAACAGTATCAGGTATCACCTTCAACTCTATCAAAGCCATTGTAAATGAAAGCGACTTCGTTATTCCACATAAATTCATGAATGAAATAAACTTTGTTATTCCACATACATTCATAAATGAAAGCAACTTTGTTATTTCTCATACCTTCATGTGGAATAACAAAGTAACTTTCATTGACAAAGTTGAGTTAATTCCACGAAGTCACGCCTGAGACAACTGAGTCGATCAAATGTAAATCACTCTCTGACAATCATAATTTTTTAATATGGCACACTTTGAGTAATGAGCGATCACATTCTTGATTTTAAGGCTTCACGATACCGTATCATAAAACTCTATTCAGTAAACTGTAGTCAAAACTGGATGAATAATTTTACTAAGTATGATAACTGAGCATAAAGGCACCAAATGATTAAACCTCCAAAACAGATATCTACCGAGTTTAGAGGAGTAGAACTACATTAACTGCGACGTATCGTCAGTGACTTACGACACCAGTTTATGACTCCTAATTTTGATACATACTTTTCCATCCAAAACAATAGTAGTAGGAAAAAGAGGTTTAGAGTTGGGGTGAATGGCCTTCTTTTCGAATGAATTGACTTAGTTGCACCTAAGAGGAAGTCATCCCAGGGGAAAGGAATGATTCACAGTGCGCCCGAAGAGGAAATATCGAATTGGCCCCAATTAAGGCCCTCACTACGGCTCTATCGTCATCTCAGGCTCGTGCACATCCCCGAGGAATTTGGCCCCAGGCAGGGTTGTCCACACCCCACCCATCTTCGCCGATGAAGGCTACAGGCCTTTAGACAGAAATTGAGTCCACTTTCACCCGTGATTGGATTACTATTCGACGGAGCATCTAATTTCTGATCAAAGGAACAAAATCATCTAGAAAACTGGACATCGATTAACACTCTTGCAGCAAACCTACAAGAAATGGACTAAAGGACTAAATGAACCTAATGGGTACCGCACCATTACAGTCACTGTAATGAAACATTACCCAACAGCAACAGAAAATTTACCCAGAAGTCAAATACATTTAAGGCATCAATAATTGTTGTCTCTAAATGACACTAAATTAAATTTTGAAATGAAAATCATATGACTATGGACTGACCGATTCAGTTCACTAATGAATAAAAACTAGAAAAGGTCGCGAAATCTTCGGATATTGATGGCATGTTATTCATTCTACGAACGCCCAAGTGCGAACATTCACAACGTACATTATCAACGAAATGCGAAAACTATAAAGAAAAGCTACAAATGATCCCTGTTGGCAAAAGGCGATATTGAGAGTAAAATTAGAGTTAAGACCTCATAGAATCTTAAAGAGGGAGTCCTAAGTAGCGCGATATTCCCACATCAGGACCTGCGTTCTATTTCTTGCGCAGGCGTGAAATGGCATTTTTATATGGAATTCAGGCGTGTATATACATGGATAATGTGAGAATATCAGCCGATGCAAAAATTATTCTGTCAGTTTTCATTCTGAAACATGAATCCTAGCCACGTGATGTCCCAAAAAAACGAAAGTAATACTTTGAGTAGTATTGAAAAACCCCTTTCCCTCAGAATTCCCAAAAATGATAAACCAATAATTTAAGTGAACGCCAAAAAGTGAAAGTCTTTCGAACAAGTATACATAATGTACAGTTTTAGTCCAAAATTATCAATAACGATTTTCAACTTTTTGTAAAAGTCAGCAAAAACACGACAATTTTCGCAAAATAAGTACAAAATAGCTTCATGCAACTAATGGCATAAAATGCTCCTGGATACTTAGGGAACACAAGATGTGATAGGGTAGATTGGAATCTTAAAAATTAGACCCAATTAGGATCATTTGGGATAACTGATTTTTCCCATTCAAATTAAAAAACGATCAATCCTAGCAGAAAATAGATAATGCAATCGCACTGGCGCACTTCCTTTACTGACCACAATATATTTGAGCATCTGGACAAGCGTACACTGAATCAGCACTCAATGTCAGCCAAAATTACACTCTACCTGCGGAACACGGAAAAGAGAAACGCGAGTAATGAAGGCATTCACATCAGACCCCAAGCACAGGAAAAAAGATCAAGGCGGAGGGATTTCATTATAATTCGGACACATTCTCTGTACACCAAGGGTGAGATTTCCATAGATAAGCGCTTTCAATACCATACCTTCGGCGAGAGTAAATCAGCTCTTTCGCTTCCTCCGCACCGAATGGCAAGAAATCATTTAATCGCTCGCTTAAAGGCAGCGGACCACGTCTACTCGGCCCGTTGGCTCGCGCGAGCACGATGAGGAAACTCGCATCCATATTAGAGGGAACCAAGGCCATATCGTTCCTTCCCACTTGAACCATGGCACGGTGCTCCGCTTCACCCACCCACTCACACACACGAGAACCCCCTTCCGGTGGAAAGAGAGATGCTTTTCCCCTTCGCGGTCACCCAACGAGGATCCTACGGAACGGTGAGCGGATGAGGGCGGTCAGCTGCGTCCGCAAAGATTACCCGACAAAGGCGAAGAAAAATCCAACGCACTACACCACAAGAGAAGGATGAAAAAATTATTTCTACCAAGGGATAAACGGAAGCTAAAACCAACAGTCATACATTGAGTAATGTTTTTTTTTAATATTTAGCAAAATTGAAATTGAAAAATCTAAATAATATAACTTGTTTTCCCCCAATTTACAACTAATCTCTGAAATTTAAGTTCAGACAGTGAAGATGAAACAATTTTATACATGTTTTTAACGGATATACAAAGACTTATCACCCTAAATATCACAGAACTAAGATATTATCACTCACAGTTATTTTCTCCTACTACTTCATTAGATATTTTCCATCGTAAAACATACATTAAATAGTCAAATGCACACATTTTTTTCGTAGGAGGTACATCTGCGCTTTATTGAAACAGAAACCCAAGGAAATGCATTATCTAATAAACAATTTATTATATTACTAGTTGAGCCACCCAGCTTCGCGCGGGTAGGAGTAAAATTTTTGATTAAGTTTAACAGTACCAATCAGTGATAAAAAAACAAGCTAAATTTGTGAGCAGGAATATGCCCGTGCGAGTTTTCCCGTTCTCAGCCAATCTTCGGTTAGCCAAAGAAAAATGTAATTTTGAAATGGTAGAAAGATCGATAGTAGCTGAATAAAAAAACAAAATATTCAACCGATAACGAATCTAACAACTAAATCATGTGCAATAATTAAACAGTTGCCTAAATATAAAATCTGCACTGATTCCAGTAATGTTCTCATGCAAGTAAGACAGTTTCGCGAGGGAAGTGGCGGATCGGTGGTAATAATCCATCCTTTAAGTTATTGGGGTAAAGTTGACTATTGTATCGGTTACATAAATGTTCCGACATTACATAATTACCAGAATACACTTACAAATTACACTTAATTTTTAAGCAAATACGACGCGTACAACCAAATCGTTCGCAAGAACTAAAATTACCATTGTTTTCGCTATCGGATAACCAAAAATTGACCCTTTAATCTCCAGTGCAAGTATTTTGAAAAAGCAAAAATAGACACCTATGCACCTATTCAAAAGCTTTGCCGATGGTAGTATATAATAGGCAAAAGCTTTTCCTATATTAGTAGTTCCATGGTCTCACGGGAAAATTAGAACACAAAATTTCAAGACAATCGGTCCAGGCGTTCAAAGAATGTATAAGAGTGTATAAAGAATATACACACATATCCGCATCCAATTTTATATAAATAGATTTCTGTGAAAGTCAAATCGGAGTGTGTCAAGACTCAACTATCATTCAAAACTTATTAGTAATTTATTTTCACCGGCCAAAGGATTTTTACATCGTTTTGGCATAGAAGATTTATCTAAGATTAATCCGGGAGCTAGCTTCCAAACCACAAGCCACTTGTTCGGAAAAAAATTTCCTCCCATTATTATCTCCACCTTCGTTTGAGCATTTCAAGAAGCACTAACCTACACGTGTGCAGTTTACACTTTTTGAGGGTAGAGGATGGCTGAGATGCTGCATTTTTCTATCATAGAACCGATGTTAATTTTATCCGGAATCCGATTGAAAAAAAGGAAGATTCTAGACCTCATTTTTACTCTAACCGCCCACCACTCTCCTCTCGCGTGAGTAGTGGCGCCGGGGCCAAAAAATAAAATAAAACAGGCCGAGCCGGGGAAGAATAATAGCGTTAACTAACCTTCGCCTTTTCCCCCGTGTGTCTTTAATCCATATCCGTCGCTAGCGGCTCTGCCAGCGTTGCGAAACGGCTCCTGAGCAAGGTGACGCGTCGCCGGAGCAACACATTTGCGTAAATTACCATTAATTCCTACATTCGCAGGACAATAAATCAAAGAGAACGGGAGGCCACAATCGCAGCGCTCCACATTTTCCACTACGCGAGATAACGTACTCCGTATCACGGACTCCGCTGGGTGATCTGGTAGAGATTTGACCTTGCATTTTATTGTCTTTTAAAAGGTCGGATAGAAAAGGAAGGAAAACTAGCATTTAGCCAAACCAAACGTCTCAAACAATCATGGATGAAACAAGAAAGTCGCTGGACTCACACGTACGACGTCATTAATTCCCGAATGCCTGAAAACTGGAAAACAAAACCTTAAGCTTAATTCCATTGCTCGATACCGTTGGTATCTTAAAACAGATTTAATTTAATTAATTTGAATGGCAGTGCATACCCGCCGACAGGACAGCTGTAGAGCCAAAACCCACGTCACCACCTGTGGCTTTGGACTCTCCAAGAACTTAGTTTCGAATTTCTAGATGTTGGCAAATGCTTGAGAAATCACAAAAGGCACAGGAAAAATAATCTTAATTATTACTTACTTCAATCTAAAAGTTCATTCCTAACCACATAATATCATGTGACCGCATTAGAGATTTCCATTCGCAATATGATTTCGCGAAGGGCAACTTTTACTTTTTAAGAAACATAAGAGACGTAATTCATGGTAAGAGGCTAAAAATTGAGGCCTTCCGTGGGATATTAATTTAAATTTTTTCTACCAAATTTATTTCCTCTTAAAACAACATCGAAATGCAGGCTAACTTTCGTGTCGAGCTACATTCCAGTACTAACCCCGAGGAATTAAAACTTCGGGAGGAGAAACGGAAAACCAGATGTGTAACATAAAGAGTTTGTTTACCCAGATGCTACCCGAGACATAGTCACCGGATCGAAGTTCCTTTCACGAAGCCAGGGGAATTCGTTCTCGACTTCGGTGCAGCCAACGCACGAGACACTATGTATCGGGGGACTCATGTAAAGATGTTTGGTCTCTTCTTCATCCAAAGCAGATTGCAACACATCTTTTGTACTGATAATAAACTGCAGCTCGAGAGCAAATTACTCTACATAACTCGTCTACATTATGTCTTCTTCGTACCGACACCTCAAATGTCGACTCAAGCATCCACATCCAGTAGTTTTTCAGCAAGGATAAGTCGAAAGCAAAACACTCAACGTGAGCCATGTATAATATGATCAATTTAATAGGTTGGTAATGCCAAACATAATGGTAATACTTTCACACATACACCATATATCAGCAACAACGCGCAATACGGAGCTATTTCCCGAGTAGAAACATTAAGTACAATTATTTATAAAGACTCCCTAATAGATAAATATTATCTGACAACAGGATGCATATCAACTCTCAGGCAGCAGTCGTCTATGAGAAGCACTGCCCTGTGAGGGGGAAGTGTTGGTTTATTAAGGTCCACTGGTAAAATAATCTTGGAAAAAAGCTAGGTAAGGAGAGAAACACAAGCACCGCGACTAAGATGTAGGACTGACAGTATAATACCATCACGAGTTGTTTCATTCATGACTCTACACGTATAAGCTCATATGACAGTAAATATGATTAACACAAATTTACAACTATCCCATAACAGTATAAATCAGATGAGTCACACAACAAAAAACCAACCAAACACCAGCATCCAGAACTGCTCGGTGTTTAGCGAAAAGAACTTAATGACAAAGAAAATGATGGGAGAATCACACTAGAGTAATATTTACTTCACTCGGAATTGCAATGATTGGCATCATTTTCGAATGCTGAAAATAAAGTGAAACTTTTAAACAACTCCTAAAATGATTCTCATTATGCTATTTTTCAGTAAAACTGCAATCTCATTCTTCATCGAACAGTCCAATCTCACGTGAATCGAAATATATCTGCTATAAAGCGAACTTCGTTATATGTGATATATCACCACTAAGGTCCAAAAATAAAACAGACATGCACATCAAGGTCAATGGTGTCATTACACCCAGTATTATACCCAAGGGTCTGGTTTTTCGTTGGAACACTACAACACCCAACCAGAAATATTTTTATGAAGGCCAGGAAATCAGAAATACACAGGAGAAGCATTTAAGGTAGTTTGAGGAAATTTCACCTAGAAATCAATGAATTTGATCTCGTTTTAAAGAAAAATATCTCACCCGTCCAAAGATATCAAAATATCAGCCCCTTACCGCACTACTTTCAGAAATTTTTCACGAAAAATGCCAGCCCTTTTACGTGGGAAATGGTACGTGTATGCACTCCAGTTATTTAAAAAAATTAGGAATTTCTAACACATACATCTAGTCAAAAATTTAACAGGGCGTAGTTTGTATGTTTTCCCATTTATTTTTGTAAATAAATCATATTGTCACCGCAGTAATTTTTTTATGATCACAAAAACCTTCCATTGTGAAGGAGTTTTAAACGTACCGTGCGAACAAAATGAGTAAAGCTTAAGACTTATGTCATATTTTTATTTAATTACTTAGAATTTCAGTCAATGAGAAGCATACTTTTGCACCATTAATAATGCAATATTTATTGCATGCTTGCCACAGTTGCTGAAATTAAAATGTATATTTCGAATATGGTTTCCATTACGACTAGAAAACTACCTCGCTCAAACTTCCTTAACCGAGACCTTACGTGAATGCAAGGAGCGGAAACAAAAGAAAAGCATTCGGCGATGAGATATCGATGCCAGCAAGCCTGGAGGCGTGCGGCGGGTGGAGAGACGGTGACCGTCGATGTAGTGTCGGAAGAAGAGGAGGGGATCAGAATTCCGCGGGGATTATTCATCATGTTCTCTCCGTCCTTCTCAAGTTGCTTTTTCGGGACGGAACACCTGAGATGACCGCACCCACACGCATCCCACGGGTGCACGCAGAGAGCTAAAGAAGCGAGGCAGGGCGGGTTATGCGGAAGAGAGAGAGGGAGAAAGGGGGAGAAAGTGAGCCAAGGTCGCCGAGGTCGGGGCGTCATTACAGCGGCCAGGATGAGTGGCACACGCACGGGACGCGAGAAATGAAAGAAAAGGTGACCAGTGCCTAACTGACCGCAGGGTGGTCCGCTGCGGGTAAGCCACGCGAATAAACAGCCTTGAGGGATCTCCAAGAGAGGCCAGTGCGAAGAGGAAAAGGGGGGGGGGGGCACATTTCCGCGGCGATTGGATTTCACTCAAGAGAAACATATCACCATTGGTTAGCCATAGGGCTGCCATAGTTAATGGACACCCTCCAGCATCCAATCGACAACCATGGATTGAATAGTGACCATAATGAGCAGATAATAAAGAGATTTTACTAGGAAAATAAAACAAAATTAAGGACAAGAAGCACATTAGCAGCCATTTATTCATAGGTACCCTACGGGTCTCCACTCCATTCACTTTCAATATACCTAACTGCTCCATTCGTCCACATATTCACTGGCACTGATGACGAGGACATTGGGTAAGGATGTGAAGAAGAGGCTGGTCAAGAGCTTGATATGGAGGGTAGCGTTGTACGTTGCAGAAATATGGACCCTCAGAAAAAAGGACAAGAATAAGCTCCAGGCATTCGAGATGTGGGTTTGGAGAAGGATGGAGGTGTGATGGACGGAAGGGAAGACGAATGAGGAAATGTTTATTATGGTGGGCGAGGAAAGGAAACTTCAGGATGAAATCCGGTATATGCAGTGTAGGTGGTTAAAGGAAGTAATGAGGAGCGATGGGTTGCTCAAGATTGTGATAGAGGGAAGGATGTTAGGCAAGCGGTGAAGGGGAAGAAATAGAATAGGTTTCATGGACAGGATGAAGAAGGGCATATCATATGCTGAGGATAAAAGGATATACTTACTAGAGGGAGATAGGCCCCAGACTATGTAGAAAACCGGGAGGAGATTCTCTGACATTCAATTAAAAAAACTACCTTTACCGATAGAATATTTGAAAAAATTCCTGCGCTATTATCCATTTAAACCTCCCTCATGATTTTCCGCACGTACGCCGTCACCAATCTTTCACAATAATTCTTCCGAATAGTCGAGATAAGTTATCCTGGCACTGCGATTGATTCTACAGAAAAGGCTAGAAATGAACAGAAACGTTTTTCTTACTTTCATCGATTAGGAAAAAGCCCTCGATACTGTAGATTGGAAACTTATGCTCGAAACTATGAGGAGAGTAGGAATAGATTAATATGACAGGAGGCTTATACTTCAGCTACACAAGAGCCAAAGCACCTTAATCGCAGTAAATAAATATGAGAAAGAAGCAAAGATAAGAAAAGGAGTAAGATAAGGGCGTCCGCTTTCACCATATCTATTTAACTTATACATTGAAGAGGCTATAGAGACAACGAAAGAGAAGACTAATGGTATAAAGATAAATGGAAGAAGGATACACTGCATTAGATTTGCCGATGATATTGTGACACTGGCTGAATCTGCCAAAGATATGAATACAATGGTCAAAATCTGTTCACAGCTTTGGGAAAATGGAAATTGAAAATAAATGTGAAGAAAACCAAACCTATGGTAGTTTCTAGAAACAGGACCGAACCCCATACAAATTTAATGACAGGAGAATCAAGGAAAATCCAAATAGAAGAGTTCCGCTACCTTGGGAGCATAATTACAAGAGACAGCAGATACACCTCGGCAGTGAAGAGATGGCTAGCTTTGACAAAGAAGGCATATGAAAGTAAAAAGAATTTATTAACAAACTAATACATGAAACTGGAAATAGGAAAATCATTCGCAAAAACGTTTACTTGGAGTACATTATTATATGGATGTGAAACTTGGGCTTGGGAAAGATGGAAAAGTCTCGGTTTGAAGCAATGGAAATGAGGATTTGGAGATGGATATCAAGAACAAGATGGACTGACAAGAAAAGTAACATAGAAGTTCTGAGGGAAATAAAGAGGAAAGAAATTTGATGAAAGAGATAGAGAAAAGGAAAATTAAATTTGATGGACACGTCCTCCGGCATAACAACTTCCAAGGAAATATAATAGCGGGAGAAATACTAGAAAAAAAGGAAGAGGAAGGCCAAGAAAGAGGTTCCTAGATGACAAAAATTACTAGAGGAGTGACAACATATAAGAATTGGAAAAGAACTGCAATGGAGATAGACATACGCTGCAACGAAAAGAGAACGCGAACGCAACGGAAGAGACGCCTTTAGAAGATGATGATGATTTTCAGCACATACACAACTATGGATCTTTCACTGAGATTCTTTAAAATCGTTTTTCCTACAAGTAATGGCTGATTTCAATGCAATTAAACGTTGCAACATAGGAAAATAAAGGAGAAAACACGTTAGATTAGAAACAAAAAGTTTTGTAATTATGGATGAAAATGGAAGGAGTACAGCAATCAAATTGCCGTCCATTTACAGGAGAAGAGAGAAATTTAGACTGCATAAATCTTTCAAACATTTGGCTCACTATACATCTCGTACGCAACCATACCTCGTATGATAACAGAGGAGGAGATGTAAGATTATTTAGAATATCCTTGATAAATAGAGGGAGGAAGTATGTTGAACTGAAGAATGAGACCGAGTGAGGCACTTAACGACCCAATCAAGGGTTAAAGAGAGTACAATGACCGATACAAACTAGAAAATACGACTGATTTCTAGGAGTATCAAGGGACTTCACGTTACACTTCGATGAATCAAATTTATCTGACTCAACGCGGACGGCGTAGCAAAAATCTCAGAGTATCTTCCCATTTATTTGTAATCGATGAAAGAAGTCTTATGCATTCCAATAAATCTAATCATCTCCCTCCCTAGTTAAAGAATCGAGCTTAAAAGCCTCGTATAGAACTGTTAAGTCCAGGCACTAACACGGAACTCATCTCAGCAACATTCATTTGCAAACACTGATGAACCGGATGATTGCAGCTGAAGTTAGTCACACATTACACCTCAATATTATTTACTTACTTCTGCCTTACCCCCTCATTAGCTGCAACGCATCAAGGATTGCCTTGAATAATCCAAACGACTAAGCTGAAAAACTGATCACCTTCACCAAAAAATGCACACAGGCTAAGTCCTCTAACAAAGACGACCACGCCATCCATGTGCACAAGTGATGAGGTATGTCGAGAGCATTCGAAAAGAACTTGAGGATCAAGAAAGAGGCAATAATTGTTATCACAGGACACCATCGCGAGTCCGCAAATAAGGATTCGATGTTACACCACGGTCGAGATCAGTTGATAATTGGAACCTCAGATAATTTACTCAAGCTGCACTTCCTCCATAAGGCAGCGAAAGTGTGAGGCAATAAAAGTTAGTGATTCAACGCGAGACCCGACCGAAAAAGAGAGAATAAATGACAGCCCACCGTCCACCAAGCGAGAATAAATTAGAGAAACCAGCAAAAGAGCTGCTGGGCGAAGGGATGTGAGACTTTGGTAAATAGACGACGCGTGCGATGATAGCGATCGCAGCGAGGCAGCACCCGGGAATTGATTAACTTAAGACTTGTATGACCCTCGCGGTCACAACATGCAAAGCGATAAATCCAAAGGGAAAGCTAACATAGCACAGGTGTAGCATTTGTCACGCATGAGCTTTCTGACTTTTTTATCCCAGAGTGGAAGTGATAATTAAAGAAATCACTGAAAAAGCTACTGTTTCATACGCATTGCCAGCGAGTAAACAAAACATACTAAGATTATAATATGCAGTCCCGTTTTGTTAATTTGTCAAACTAATTACAAATATATTTAATGTATAAGTAATCATGACACATGATAAATAAAAAATGACTGGGCAACGATAAAGATTTTACGGCGATTACTAATAATATGGGTGAATAGAGCTAGATGAAACTGAGTTTTGAAGAACAGATGCATATTGAATACATTCTCACTAACTTCACGGTGACCGAAAACCCACGAAGGCCAAAACATTTAAATCATACCCCGGGTCTGCAGTCAGCACATCTAAGTGCCGCGGTAATAAAAATCTGCCATTCAGACTTGAACAGTAGAAACAAAAACCTCGATTGATCCGGAGCCGGCTACACTTAATAATTTTAGTTTATTTCCTCCGCTTTCGACGACTGTTTGGCGATTCAAACGAGTCATACCCGGAAAAAATGCGACAGGGGTAAACTCTCGGATTTTTCCCTTATAATGTTCAAAATAGTAGGAGGCCGTTCTCGTCTCCACGACGACGATCATGGCGACGCTGCAAGCGCCAGTATTGACGAATTCATCGCGCTCCCCCTCCGTCGGAAACGGACCGAAAAACTCCGCAAACACAGCCACCCACTCTGGGGGAGCGAAGACCGACTCCTCCACTTCCCTTTTCTTACGGCATTCCGGACCGTCCCCATCAAAGAACTCCGGCTTCAGATTTTCCCCCTCTCGCGACTTCTCTTCCCCAAACAATTTCCTTCCAGGGGGAGAGAAATGAAAAGACAAGAAAGACGACAAGGCACCCGGTGTATCACACACAAATACCCTACGCGGAGGCCAGTATGGTAATTCGCCGGCCTAGATGACCAAAGTGCACAGGTTGGAATTTCATCAAAGACGTCAATGTAGTGTATATCACAAGTTGAGGCATTGGGTCAGACGCTAAGATTTAGCTTCAGCAGTAGAAACGTATATAAAACATATCTCTACATCGACTCTCAAACAAATAAATCAACCACGCCTAAGAAAGTCGATAACAGGGTGGCTACTGATATCCAATTTTCAAATTCCCTGACTTTTCCCTGATGGATTTACCAATTTCCCTGACCGATCGCCAAAAGGTCACCTATTATTGGAATATTTTTTCTGCTGAATTGAATTTTCTACAGCAGCTTTAAATTTTCTAATCATCGTCTCGAGTTTTTAGGACTGCAATCATGTATTTACTATCAGTTAGTGTGCTCCAGCTACTTCTCGACCTGAGTTTCGGAAGTTTAAAAAAACGCAAGGTAAAATTTTCCGAACAACATAGCCTCGCATTCCTCGTGATGAGCGTAATACATTGTGACAATGATTTTTAACACTACTAGGCAAATATCGCAAAAAGGATATACAAAAGGGATACAATGTACGTCTGATTCAAGACTAAATAACTAAGATTCACAACTGAATACTCAACGAATTGATGGTGCTTATTCCATGAACGTCAGCGATGGACGTTAGTTTTAGTTGCGGAAATAAAGGGCGGGAAAGACTGACCGATAAACGTAATGGTAGAAAAATAACGAGGATTCCTATTCCAGTTTCTCCCTGACTGTTACGAGAATTCCCTGAATTTTCCCCGACTTTTCCAGAAATTCAAAATTCCCCGACAATTCCAGGGTTTTCCCTGACGATCCTCACCCTGGATAAGGTTATATTTAAAAAGATTATTCTGGACTAAAAAGCCACCGAAAATGGGAGGCCCTTCAGTGCTTTCTCACTCGACGTCCGACAAAAAATTAGCAAATACTAGTATAAAGGTTCCGCTTCCATAGAGCCAAAGCGTTCACATGGGTTATTCCGATACACAACTCCTTTCACAGAACATTTCCTTGAAGCTGACAGGTGAACAATGAGTATACACTAACTACTTGACGGTACATATTGTTCTCAGGTATTAGACAGAAGCGCTCCCATAACAGAAAAAAGTCACTGATTTCAAGCATTAGCTTCAGAGCTTCTTCATAGAAATCATCCCACATCGTTAAAAATTTCGGAATAAATTTTTCGGACTTTTTTTGTCAGTACGATAAGCAGCTTCTGAGCCCACAGAAATACACAGATAGCGTTCCCTTAAGCCATTCCTCGAAGTAAATAGCATAACACCATCGGTGCCAAAGAGTAGCGGACGTGGGACAATGAACCAGAGGTGCAAATGCAACCATATAAATAAACATTCATAGGAGCTCATCAGAGTTGGTATCGGAGAAAAGTCAGATTTTTACACTCCAAAAAACTTACCAACGGCATAATGTGTGAACATTTCACCCGGAAAAGAAAAGACCAGCACCTACGTAAGATGTGAGTGCTTCACGGCTCAATTGGAGCGATTAATTTGGTGCAACACTCGACGAATCAATCACCGTGACCCGTCTCCCCGTGCCGGTGGGTCGAAATGAGGCAGAGGGGACATAGGGAGAGTGAACGAACCATCGCGGTGAACGTGCATAGCACGGTGATGCACCAATTCCATCGCCCTCCACCCATCCTCTCCCGTCCCAACAATCCCCCCAGTAGACGCCACCGGCGACGCAACCCACTCTTCTCCCTCCCACTCCCGGCTATGCGGCAGGGCCGGCAGAGACGAGACGGTAAGCAATGATGGCGAAGCGCTGGTTGTGAGCTGAAGTGAGGGGGAAGGAGCCGATGGGGACGAGGGAACGAAAACGATTTTCATCTTTCTCCCTCTCTCTATCTCGCTTCTTTTCCGGCCCGCCGAAAAAATCTTGAAGGGGTTTGATAGTACCTAAGGGGAGAGATGCTGGCTCCCGCACACGCCACGGGTCAATATGACACTCCCGGAGCTAAAAAAGTTTCGCATTCCGAGAAAAAAAACGAACTGGAGGGAAAGAGACAATTTTCAATCCTCCCCTAACCCACTGTGCGGCGGCATTAGGACCAAATGGCCACCTTCGACAGGACTCGGTTGGATAGGCATACGTTACGGGGGATTCGAGCCACTCAGCGCAGAGAACTAGGTGCGTCATCGGACAGATATATAATTTTTCCACAACGGCTTTGAACGTGAGTGATTTCTATAGGTGCTGAGGCAAATTCTTTACTATTATCCTATAGAACTAAGCATAAAAGTTGCTTATAAATTAAGACAATGAAGGGCGTCATCAGAAGATAATAATTTTACCCATTTTTGTGTTTTAAATTTTCTGCTTAAAGAAATGCGAAGGCAATTTTCTCTGTTAAACAAGAAAATAAAATCTCATTTCTGCACGATCAGAAGCTAATTAATAACTCAAATTTTTAAAATCTCTATAGCTATCAACACATCTGCTAGCCGCAAGCAGTTTCGTGCAAATAAAATTAAGGGTTAACAGGGGTATGACATATATAATTCGACTTATTTCAGCTGGAAATTCTAATTACAATGAAACTACCCCACGAGCACCAATATTTGTTAAGAAGAACTGCCTGTGCCACAAATAAGCTATTATTGAAAAAGTATTCAACAACAGATGAGGGTATGTATATATAGAATTAGAACTGTATGGTGGAAAAGCGTATAATACAACATGATACAAACTTACTGAACTTCCCGTCCATTCAGACAACATGGGTCCGATTACGATCCACAATATCGCCGGCGTAAATTGCGTCAGAGCAGAAATAAATTGAGAACACTTGCTACATTTTACGGACTTGTAATTTTCATCTCTGTTAACATAAATATATTTTTCACGGAAACGATGTTAAAATTCTAGTTCACAAGAAAAAAGTTTAAATTTGTTTACAATTTTAATATATTTTCACAAAATTCTTGATTGATAATACTAAATTTACTTCCAATGCTCAAGGGTAATTTTATTGGACAAAATGTCCTATTAAAAAGATTCTAGTTTTTACCTGACGTCAATAAAAACTGATAGACGGAATAGCACGGATAGATGGAAAGGTAAGTTCATTCAAGTCGCCTCTCACGATCCACATGACTGTATCTTACATCACAATTGCTTTCTATCACAAGCGAGAGGATAAAAAAATTCCTGAGCTAAGGAAAAAAAGTTACGTCCTCGGAAAATTTAACCACAGTCTTCCACATTAAGGCAAAACAAAACCTAGAGGATGAAATTGCAACTTCCACAAAAGTTCTCAGAAATCAAAGTAACTCCCAATTAAATAGTCTACACATATACTAATTTGGTTTTACTTGAGGGAAACTAAAATTCGCTAAAAAGAAATGGCGAATATTTTTTCCATTAAGACTAGTTTCATCCAGTAAACGCCGAAAGATTACCTATCACAACTTTTTCACAGCACACCTGAGTAAGTTATTTGCGTCAAAATTACAAACCGATTGCAAGATTATCAACATCCGTACAAGTAGATAATAAAATCCTATGGATCGCATATCGGGAGGTCGAGAGTCAGGAATACAATTAAAGAGGCGGAAAGAGGTCTTACTTCTTTTTAACACCATAAGAATAATATCATCTGGAGGTTGAGAAGGTTTCTCACCGAATTCCTTCTGACGTTGATGGAGATTTGTCGTGATTCACACCACGTTCTCCTCGAAGGCTAATGTTAGAAAAAGAAATTACTTAGAATTACGATGGATGTTTACATCATTCTGAAGTGGCGGATAAGGGAGAAGAATATGCTAGGACTACTAAGACAGGGATTATTAATGTCTGATTATTGTCATCCGCAAGATTACATAACCTTAATGCTAACCTGATATTAACTGAGAGTTCGGGTTTTGTATCTTGTATGAGGCTTCAGGTTGATTGGGGTGGGTATCGTTTGGAGAGGGTATAGTTGAAAAAAAATTACTGGAGTGTTGCACCAAGAAAATTAAACAATACTTTACAAAACCGGCCTGAAGACTTAAATCATTCCGTACTACTAATTCTTTTTTTTAAGGTCCAACAGCTCAGTGTCACGCTAGGCAACACATCTGTAATTTAGTATTAGTGTCTTCTTAGGCGGTACAAAGAATTACCGAGCTACGACAGAAAGATGAAACGAGCCTCAAATTTCTCAAACGCCAAAAAGGACTTCATGTGACGAATATAACTAAAACAAAACGGGCAAGACGCGAAACACTAGGGATCTCACAAACATATAGTGATAAGCGGCAATTACATTTTCGCAGCCTTTAGCGATCTTGGAGAAGCTAACATGATACGATTTGGTCATTGAGGGTATAAATATGCTTTTTTCACAGTTAATCCTCTCAACATCGTGGTTTTGCGGAAACATCGATCAATTTAAAGCTTCTGTTGCTGTAAATTTTATATACTTATGGCTTGAAGCATTTCGCGAAAATAATAAACGGATTCCAGACGTATCCTCTAAGATGATACAGAAAGTACATATCTAGCATATTTCTTTAAGTCTGGAAGAATAATTACAATAAACGTGAGCCCCTACCGATATATTATCAATAAAATCAATCCAAGCAGCTTGACCTACGGCTTGGTTCTTCCTGCATCCACTGAAAGAGGCAATTCCTCATTATACTTCCCAAGGCAACATAATCAGGAAGAGCATTTTCAAGCAAAAAAGGTTAATAAGTAAAAAAATGGAAAGAGCACAAAAGCATACCAGCCCTTACAATATAGAGCGATGCGCCAAGGAACTCTAGGCCAATGGAAGACACCGTAAAAAGATCAGAAACATGATTAATAAACGTTAACCTTCTAAAGAGATAAATATTTTGTAAGAGAATGCTAAGTGAAATCTGCGACGCGGTTACACCATTTGGTGAAGCGACTGGATTCTAAATAAGATATAAAATATCGAAACTGATAATGAAGTAGGTGTAACACAAATCACAAGACTTCTTAACCCACTACGCGAAAGGTTCATTGAACAACCATCCGATAACGTAGTGGATATTGACCTATTAAGTTTGGCAGGGTAAATAGAATTTCGAAGATGAAGTGCTTGAGCAAGTTTAGGTCTTTAATGTGCGGATTGAAATTGAATGAAAAGGTGAGTAACGCCGGATACCATTGTGCTTTTGAATTGGCTCTCACGCCATTGGGATGCAAAAAGAAAGTAATGAATCCACTCAGCTCAGCTGATCTAGCACAAAACAACATTCCACTCGATCTTTGCTCTTAGGCGTACAGGAAATGCTAAATCAGAATTCTAGTCCAGAATTTAAAGCGATAAAAACACTAAATAGGCTCTAATATTTAGAACAAACTCAAAAAGAGCAGTCTGAAATGTAATTCTTTCGATACGGAAATGCTGAAGAAGCATAATTAGATCCACGAATGGTATTCAATGCCCAAAAATTATTACATTTTACATAACAAAACAGTGTTCATAAAAATTAGGGCAATGGCCTGGTAAAAAAACATCAAAAGACTTTTCAAATCAAAAGATTCTGAGCCGCTCCGCAATTATTCATCGGCCTCAAAATTTTACTTCATAACAATAACAAACATCCCTTGCTATTTCAGGGTAATATAATGACTGTTCACTGAAAGCAAAATATGCTCAACAGCATACATGTGCATAGAGTAAACCGAAATCGCTAACACATGGGAATAAAAACATAAACAACAAAACTATCACCAGTGATTTCTACCGATAGCATCATGGAGCGACGCTAGTCCGAAGTCATCAAATATTGCCATACTCGGCTACATTAACAGCCATATCAAGAGTCAAGTAAAACACTGTATTGTACAAAAACCACTAAGATGGGAGTCCATTCAGAGGAAGAGAGCGGAAGAAAATAATAATACCTCAACATGAGCAATACGGAATGTTTTGTTATTGAAGAACACACGTAACCCTTAGAGTATAAGTAGATCCATTGGTAGACACAAGTTTAGGCAAGGAAGGAAATTAAAAATTAGATAATTCACGTATACATACATTAATGTAATTCCCAAAGCTTGAATCTGCTAGATTGGTCAGTATCCAAATCTTCCACACACCCACCAAGCAACCACCATTGCTATAAACTACGACAATCACAGATTTTCGCTTCAATCACTCTGGTGGCGAAACTTGAAATTATAAGAGCTGTATTTTGGAGCCATGTTTGAATTTACTCTTGCAGCAGGTGAAAATTATAACCTAAACTATAAGAAATATAGATAGGAAAAAGATCAAATTACATCTTTTAGGATACATTCTCAATTACTTTAATTTTTAGGATCCAATTTATCACAATATTTTAGAGTAATAACCTCAGATATTAGGTATATTCAATTTTAAAAATGACACTTGCATTTAGCCAGATTTGAACTAAAGAATGAAGTTCTCGTGAGCCATGAAGAATTGATTGATTATATATATTTCATATAAAAAATTCTGATGATATGGATTTTACCAACTATTATCAAAATCAATTCCCTACAACATATCAATCAGTTTACATCCTACCGTAAATTATGTTGCTTCGGCGTAGACCAAGCGCTCTCACCAGCAAATCCTAAGAGAGAACTTTTCAAAGACGCATTATACGAACGGTGAACCACGATATAAGCAATTAATCCAGTCTACATGCGAATTTTATCCATAAACTCGTGTAATTGCATAGATAAATTTTCAAATTAGTTATCCAGGTTGAAATTATTATCTGGCCGCTCCACAATACATGCGGCTCCATAGATTTGTGGACTTTACTGCCACCTATACAAGAAAGTGGGAACTTTATCGAATCTTGTTGCATAACAGAATATCTGTCATTAATTCGATTCATAATACAATTTTTTTGACATTAATTACGGAATCGTATTGCTTTATCCATTTCAGTGCTTATTTTTGTCGCAATTTATCCTTTTGCATTGCTTTCATTAGAATTTGGATGCACAATTTTTCATTTCAATACAGGTTCGTCGGCTGGAGCGATGACGGACAAAACGATTCTCACTTATTTGAAAGCGAGTCTGTAACGGACCGCTCCCTCCATGTTATGTGCAGTAACGTATGGAGAGTTTAGTGAATCATGTCTTTGGAGACAAGGTCTACTTCGGCTCTTTTCAAAAGAGCCGAGCAGTTAAAGCGTTGGGAAGAATCGGAAACTAACAAAGAGGCGGGAGTGGCCAGGAACAAAGAAAGGAAAGTTAAATTTTCGTCAGGCTGTGTATTTCTTGCAGCATGTGGGGCTGGCGACAAGGAAGAGGTGGAGCGTTTGCTACAAAAGGGGGCTGACATTGACACCACAAACGTTGATGGATTGACAGCTCTTCACCAGGTTTGATAATTGTTCTTTTCAGTATTTGTTGTTGTTTGAGGGATAGTTTATGTGGTTCATACGTGTAAAATGCCTAGTGTTGCATCGTTGACGGCTCTTGAACTGGGACAATCCGCCTATTCAAGATGGCCGACTGATTATCCAGCTGTCCTATTTTTGATAAAAACAACCAAGTTACCCGAGGATTTGGTGGTTATTTGAGGCTTATATTTTATCATTGAACTCCACAATAGATCTTTAAAGTTGAGATGTGATTAAGTTAAAGTTTCTTTCGTTTATTTTTAATCTCAGATGATACTTCGCCGAAGCCGACAATAACAGTCTTGTATATGTTTATGATTATGGTCAGAGGTGTGTGTTTCTTCTGTTTTTTCAATCCTCATACAAGAGCCATTAGCGTGTAATTTCCATCGTAATGCTTCATTAGAATTTCAGTGTGGGAACTCATTCGAGGATTTTGACTGGGAGTCGTATCTCATCAAAACATGAGGTCATCCAAGTGATATTGCTGAAATTGGAAGTTATCATTAACAGTTTGAGCTTTGTTGTGTATGACTGTATATTTTGGTTGCTCTTTCTTTTCTACTTACATGTCAGAGAAAACCGCAAGGGGATGATTTGTTTAGTGAATTCTGAGAGGAACCATTATTAACTGTCATATGAATTTTTTTGTCACTGCATAGGCTTGAGTATTGGGATAAATTCTCATTGCAGTTAGCTTCTTAACGTCGATTCTTTGATGGGTGATATTTTACCTGTTGCTGTCTGTAATCGGGGTTTTATATGGGTACCTGTGTAATGCTGTGTGATTATTTGTAGACCGTTAAAAACGCTGATGTCTGGATTTTAAACATTTGTCATATTTCAACTATTATATTTTTAATCTCGAAACTCAATGAAATGTACATTACGGTGTATGATATTTCTTAAGCGCTGTCGTATATCGACAACATTTATCTTTGCAACAAAAAATAGTGTGTAGGATAGTGTATATATTGTTTGATCTCGTAAAAATAAATTTTCTTCCAAAGATATCGGTCCGAAATATTATTGGAAACCTTCAATTTTCCTGTAACCGAGTCATTATTCGTGGATTATAGGGGTATTACTCTCGTTTTAATTGATGTATCTTCCTTTCTTAATTTGCGTCATATCTGTTCTCACAAATTCTGTTACGTCTACCGGCGAACTGTAAACAATTGTTATATTTGACAAATTTTAAGGTTTCCACGATCGGTATTTCTTACTGGTACTAGTAAACAACATCTCTCTGTTTGGCTGTTCCTACTCCAATGGCATACATTGTGTATTGCATGTTGTCCAGAGGACTTTATGATGAATTAAATACTTGAGACTTTCCTAATTCCAAGGAAAGTTTTTTATTGTCATAACTATTGGAACCCGCCCCACTGAAAGATTTGTGTAGCCGGCTTTATGTTAATCCTGAAATATTCTTGTCAGTATAACCTATGGGCCTTATGGCGTTAGTGGTTTAGTGGTGGTTTTTGTGGTAGAGGCTGCTCTTTTGACATCACCTTTATTATCTTCAATAATTTCCTGGCTTGTGTTTTAAGCCATGATTGCTGCTACTGGGAAAGGGTTTTAGTTTTCCTCAGTTTACCTCATATTGTAGCAGAACATTCCATAAGCTATAGCTTCTATGTTGATTTAAGTTTTAAGCTGCTATCCACTGACTAATGATGCTCCTCTGCATGCATGAGTTATCGGCTGGCATTTTTGAATGTACTAGTTATTTATTTATTATTGTAGTTTATTTTATCTTCAGTACCTGGAATACAGTGCATTGGCAAATTTATGTTGGGTGAATGTTCTCCGTGAATCTAGTGAATTTTTATTGTACCCACTCTCTCTAGGCAATAACTGGTAGCACGAAGAATTTAGTGGGCTCCATAATCCTGACAATAGACAGTTACACAACAATGCCTAATATTCAGTGAAGTGCCCTTTACAGATCAAAACCAAGCTTAAGGTCTAAGACTGGTGATAATAATTGAAATTGAAATCAGTGAGGATGTTTTAGTGCAATTTCATTAACTTATTATTTCAGAAGAGGAGCAAAAATTGTATAGGTCTTCACAAATTGTCCTCATAATCCTTGACTGTTCTTGTCATTTTGAATATGAGACTGATGTTGGTCACATCGCATTTCTTTCAGCTGTTCCTAGTTCCTAACACCTTGACTTTGTATCCTATATAAGTTCCCTCCTGTATTCCACTCTTTTTCAGTGTGTCTAATTATTCACATTCAATATTCCTTTCTTAATTGTCAGAATACCATGACACTAATGTTGCTTTTAACAGTCTTATTTGGTCTACTAAGAATTTTAAGGAAGAGGCAGTAATGCACTTCGATTTCTCTTCTCCTGTGGGATGTTATTATGTCATGAGTGGATTGTATACACTTTTGAGGTGAGGTCCAAGTTATTATTTTCATTTGTAGTCTGTGTTCATCCTTATTTTCTGAGAAGTTGAATGGATATTTATGTGCTAATGATTCTTAGATTTCCTTGTTGGTACATAGGCTATTTTTCCACCTCGCTTGGAAAAGTTGAAATGGACTAGATAGTAAGTGTTTTTGCTTGCGTTCATTTGCATTTAATCACTTTTGAGGATTGGTAACTGGGCGCCTTTGAATCTCCCTGCATGAGAATTGTTTACTCATGTATTCTGTTACCTAAAATGTTAGTTTGCCCATTGTGAATTCGTGATTCCTTGTGAGGTATAGGTAACTTCTGATCTTGCAAAATATTGTAGTTGGAGTTTTACATGTATAGGTTGTAGTAATATTAAGTATGAACCCCTGAATGCTTGGTCTAGAACCAAACGGTAGCTGTACCTGCTCTCTATATCTAGTCACTATTTTTCCTCTCCATGTGCATTAAAAACTAAAAAATAAACTTTGTCTTAATGCCCTGTCTTTGTGTATGGTCATCTGTTGATGTTTTCAGTCATTTTTTTTGTTAATAGTACCTCCTTAAGAACTATGAAGTAATTGAATCCTTTCTTCTACGTCATTGATTAGTATCAGTCAGTCAGCCAGAAATGGATGGTGTACATTACTTGGTAACAGGTTATTACTTGCTGAATAGAAAGAATGCTTTATTATACCACCGTGATATTCATTGGGAATGTTATTAATGTTTGATTTGTTGATGGGTTTGGAGGGGCGTAGGGTATTATTACAAAGGTAATTAACCGAGAGAAGAGGCTTCTAATTTTGTATTAGAAAGTGTTGTATTTGTAAAAAAATACATGTACCAATTCTTTTATCCAGATTGGAATTATTTATGGATTGAATGATATACAGTCATTATCTTCCATTTCAGCTCCTGTGGTTATTAAGATTCAATTAGATATCTCCAGTTGTGAGTGATTGAGCTGCTCCTTATTAACAGGCTAAAATTATACCCTTCTATCATTTCTCAAATCTGAAAGTAGCAGGTTTGTTTTGATATGGTATATTGTAATATTTGAAAATTTCTTCACTATTGTGAATTAGTTCGTTTTTGAGAAAGTGAGCGTTAAATTTTCAGTTTAGAGTGAATTACTCATGCTTCTGTGGTTGCCTGTATGTTATGGAGTAGAACTTATTAGTTCATTAATTTTTGCATTTGAAATCCTCTTGATGCAAGTTAGTTTAAATTCTTAAATTTTAGCTCATTTCAAATAAAAAAGATTCTTCACCTGAGTGTTTGCGATATTTATAGTTCTGACACGTAGTGAGACTTAATGATGGCTCATTTAAATGGCTTTCTACCAATTTATTGGCTGATTGTTACGGGGAAACTCTGGGAACGCAGCCCTATTTTGGGTTATAGTTAACGTTCGTCCTACTCATGACTATTATAATGTCACCCTAATCCATCAGTTCGCTCTCTTCAGAGTGGGCTTGGTCAGTTGGTCAGTAAGGAAGCTCAATTATCAGCATTAGGCTTGGGATGCTAGTTTATCGCTGTAATTTCTTTCATACTGCCTTATCCTTGCATAGCTCCTCTGTTTAGTTCATGCTTTGATCCTTTCTCTCTCTCTCTCTGTCTATTGTTATGACTCCTAAATTTCTTTCGCCGAATTCAGCCCTGGAATTCTGGCCTTTCTATCTGATTAGTTTCATTCTCTATTCGATTCTCTTCTATTCTCCGTCATGTCCAGACTTCCAGAGGTGGTATGAGCAAATAAATTGAGTCACGCATTTTTTCCTCGTCCGATTTATTATGTTCCCCGCTTGTAGATTTATAAACGGCGCGTCTATGCATTCGCCGATGTTTACGTTTAACCCTGTCATTGTTCACCGCGGCACGCCGTTGTCTTTGCGTCTCAAGCGGTCCGGTGAAGTATTAGAATTTATGACGACGGGTGATTGATGCAGCTCGCTCCGTCGGCTGGCGGCGGCGGCCGCGTCGTTGCCTTAAGCGGGACTCGAACGCGCAACCGGTCCGGCCGGGTGTTCCGCAACGCGGACCACAACAATGTCCCCGCCCCCTCCTCCGTGTGATGGCTCTCGACCCCCCCTCTCCTACCACATATGCCACCAAGTCCCCTTGTAGTCGTCTCGTCTCAGCAGACTCTCCCTACTCGCGCATTCCTCTTCTCCTCCTTCCGATGACTTTATTCCTGTCGGCATCAAGAGGGCCGTCTCGTGACCCAGTACTCCTCTCAAAGTGGGGTTCAGGTTAGAGGGGGTGGGCATTCTCGCCACCTTTTGTGTGCTCCGTAGATTGGAGGTCTACAGGTCGATTCTCGTGCGAAGTTTTGCTATTGCCATGAATATTGACAAAATACTAGTTTACACTTGATTTAATCTAGTTAGAGTTGTGTCGTACTTCATCTCACTGTCTTGATTCATCTCGAATGTCAGTCATTCTCTAAAATTTCATGCGGCTCACTTGACACCCGTCCATGGTCTCGACAAATCAATCGGCAATTAAATTGCTATAGCTATTTAAGGTGGCGCTCTGTCGATACACTAGTGGTTGTAAACGAAGACAGTGTGCAATTTCATAAATTGATTTGAATTGACATGAACCTGAAATATCTGTACTCATTTTGATCTGTTGACTAATGCTTATTTTTACTTTTATCCATGCCCTTGTTTACCGCACTGTATATTTCTATTTGTGCCTGTTCGAAACGAGTAGTTCCACGCTATCAAAACAGTTAGTTGTATTAATTATTCTGAGTTTTAGGGAAACTATTGCGTTATCGGCACCGCATGCGTTGACTATCCACAGTTAAAGCCGGTTTTTTATCTTTCGTGCTAACTCCTGTTTTTCCAATTCTTCAATAATACGCTCTTAAACTGGTTCTTTTGCTTTGATAGTGGGGAACGTCAGAATATTTGTCGGCCCCGCTGGCAGAGGGGTAAAGTCCTCGCCTGCTAACACGAGGGTCGCGGGTTCGAGTCCCGCCTGGGTAGAATATCATCTGCCCAGGACATGGGTGTTTGTGTCGCGTCCGTTGTTACTGTTATTCACTCGACGTAAATTGGCCCATTGGGCTGTATTCGGGATAGTGAAGATAAATAGATAAATAAATATTTTACGGGATATGCGATATTATAAGCAATGGCAAGTACACTACGTAATTTACCCTTTGCTGCTTACAGTTCATGTTGTAACAAGGCTACTTCTAGGACTTCGGAAGTTATTGTGAGGGTTCTCATTATAACATATAAATAACTGGACATATTTTAATGTAATACGGTTCGCTCATATTATTTTCGCTGCCAAAATACACGTTTAATTGACTGGAGTTCATTCTAAACCGGACGTAATATGCGGCTAATTTGCAAATGACCCTCATTAGCTTTTCTTACCTTCACTGGAGGTGATGAGGGAAGAACAACAACATGTTGGTGTAATTGGCCATTGTTTTCGTTCCGTAATCTGGAAACTCGTGGATCCAGTTCTGACCTTACCAGATGATAAAGTCATCTGTTTGCACAGGTTATTCATTTGTACTCCTGCGCGTGACCATCATTTTCGATAGCTGCATTTATCCCTTTGAATGTTGGATCATGTTGGCGAATCGCACTCATTTTAAATTGCGCAAAGGAATATATGATGACTTGGAGATGATGGGTTGGGGAGACGGTCGGATGTACCATAATATACTGTCGATTAGTAATGGATTCGTATCGTTATTTTTCTTTTATACGACATGAATAAACTTAAGATCTAGACGGTTTTGTATATTTATTCGCATTTTCAAATGCTTTGATTTGTATTTCATAACTGACATTAGTTTCCAGAGGTTTTTATGTTATGCATATATCGTCGGATATGTGCTGGTGATACTTATTTCAGAGTCACCCGGATACTTATTCCACATCTGAGCCATAAGGTTTTGTTCTGAATCGAAAATATTTTTATGATGCAAGGTTTGGGCTTTTTGAGAGCATCATTGTCTTCTATGTGCACGTTTCTTTTGACCGTGCCTATTGATAATTCATAGTTTTCTGTTGGTGTATGAGTTTGCAGTAGCTAAGAGAATATGTCAGGAAGTTAAAAAGTTTCAGAATTACTGTTTATGATGTAATATTAGTTAAGCAACAAATGAAAGCGCTTCTGATGCGGTTGTTGCCTTCGATTAAGATAAGTGCATACATACCCATCACGCCATTCCCTTTCGGGGTAGGCACATTCAAAATGTTTCACTCATTAATACATAATTGTACACTTAACTCTGCTTTAATAATTTCCTCCATACTGACCTATCCTTGCTGACCTCTTTTGCCTCATTTACCCCCATACACTGTTTCATACACGCCCTCCTGTTTTTTGACTATTTATTTAAGACTATTTGTATTTAAGATATGTGGGCGCCAATATTGAAGTAATTAGCCCACCAATCCAGCTACTCAAAATTCTAATTACTCCGAAAGTCGTCTGTTGTTTTTGCTGCAAAAATATTTTTTGGTGCGTAAATGGTGTTGTCTCTCTTTTTATAGACAATGGTCCTGTAGAAGCGCGCCCAAGTCGCGGCTGTTTTTTTTCGATTATGATAAAAGAAAACATCTGTCATTTAACCAAAAAATTATTGCCTATCATTGGTAACTCTGCGTATCGTCGGCTCATATGCTCTTCACATCCAATTAGTGTTGTCTTTGTGATTGTGTGAGTTCCAGAGGGCACGACTGTTCAGAAGTAATTCCATATTTCATCTTTCCCTGGGTTACATTAGTTTTCCAAGTCATGGTTATTCGCGTGGTTAGCTTTTTAAGTTACCACGCTTGTATTTTTATAGCTTTTTTTTGAGAATCTTGCGGGTAAACGTTCCTCTGCTCTGCTCATTAGAAATATTGCTTTCAGGAATATTTACTTTTTATCCCACACCCATGTGTTTTTTATTTGTTTTCGCATTCGTATTTTTTGGGCATATTTGTATTGTAATAGCAGTGACGATTATTAGTTCTCATTAAGAGTGTCGAATAGGTTTTTAAAACGAGCATATGGTCCCAAAAATCTATCCCTCATGATTAAATACCTTGTCAGAATAAAGGTACTGTCAGTGACTGGATTAAAGAAGCCTTACAAAATATGTCATTGCGGAAACGGAAACTAGGATGGACTACCTCGGTTTGACTTCACATCCTCAGATTATGCGTGTATTTTCCGCGAGCGATAAGGTCTTATCATGGGGAAAAGTAACCCCGTGGTGGAAACCCGAAGCCCATAGCTTTAGCGATTGCATTTCTCCGCTTACTTAAACAATATATTAATATTGTCACAGCGCTGTTCCCACCCCTAATTCATTACCTCATTGAGCTCAAGCTCATCGGGGAAGGAGTTTTAGTCGTAAATGTACGTATGTATTTTTACTTGTGGGGGGTATTAAATTACTGAGATAATTTATCTTTGGTGGCTAATATAATTTTAATGCTTTTCTCTACAGCACGAGTGGTCGAGACAGTTGTGAATTATTTAATTTGGCGGCGACGGTGTTATTTTCGTGGCGTTATTCACTTTGCATTGCCCTCAAACACATCTCATGTATAATTCATGGTGAGCGTATTAGGTAGGTCGATATTCTTACCTCCATTTCAATTTTGGAAGGATATTGAAGCGTCTGTAATTTTCAAGTGGTGGCCGTCTAGGTAAACACAGCCGATGTAAGAATTGCGGTCTCTTAGTAATCTTGAAAAGTATTTAATCCATTTCAGGTTGTTATAAATCAACAATTGTTATATCATTTCCTTCATTTTTGTTACCGTGACGTACGCGGGAAATCTATCTTGTTCGGAAATGTTGTTATTTTTGTTGCATAGTATTTAAGCCCTTATGCTTTGGAAACGTGCGCAAATTCGTTTGGACTGTTACCTCAATTATTTTGAACCATCCGTTATAGTGGTATACTTGTGCTTCATTCGCTGTAATAGGGTAGCTGTGATCGCTGATATTTTTCGTTTGTTTCACCGGTGCCGATTATTCGTCACTTCCTTAGTGTTGGTGAACAAATTGCCAATTACTGATTGACTTTTTGTTTTTGGGTCTTTACTGCATTCCGCGACAAAATCGTGACTGGTGGTGGTGGTTCGGGTGGTAGTCTGGTCCTGGACGTGCCCGCTGCTGCTATCGTCCTGTTGCGGTTTTCTGCGGATTCCAATGCCTCTTGTCCTCAAAAATAACGTAAAAGTAACGTAAAGTCATCTTTTCTTAGTGGCGTCCTCGATGTGGCACACGTCATTCTTTGCAAGCTCTATTTTGAATGTGTTACCCATGCAATCTGATACTCATTCTATCCGCTCAGCATTTCGATTTAAGTATCTCAAAATGTTCTCTTTTTGCGGGTTTTAGTGAATTTTTTTGTCCCAATGTATCTTTCCATCTATCCTTTTTCGTGCATATCAATTGTACCGAAATTAAATTTAAGCGTGTTTTGTTTTGCATTTTTGTGAACTTTTCGGACGTTCGTTACTCTTTACAATTTAATTCCCGTCAGCATTTGTGTATTATCACCCATTTTCCTGTCGTAGATGAATTATACCTCCTATTATCACGAGTAACTTGGTGAATTGAAGTTAAACTGCTCTAAACTGTTAAAAACCTGCACTATATTGTAGTCTACGATTTTTAAACAATTCGCTAAAATGTGACCAGTGAGGCATGTAGTTTCAATTTACAATTTTCAATGACGTGGATTATGGTTGAATATGAGAGATTCAATGTGGAAAACCCTTCACCTAGACTGGAATTCGTACCCAGATCCCTCGTCGAGTGGGTTAATTAGTTGAGCTTATCACATTTTCATGTTTTATTTTATAAATTTATTACGAAACACGGTCAGCCTTACGTGGCATACCAGCGTTCTCATAACAGGCATGGATTCTTCTTCCTTGAATCATTCTGAAAGGTCTTACATGTACGCAGTACTATTCAAGCCATCTAAAGGGTGTGTGGTCGCGGGTGAATTTTCACCAAAACCTACCCTATATTATAGTCCACGGAGTTACTGGGACTGCGTGTTTTTGTGCATTAACCTCCTTCATGATTATCTTTTCAGACGTGTAAGAATTTCAAAAGTAATACGAACTTCATTCTAACTAGCGCTCTCATGCGGCTGGTAGTCGTCGATTAGACCGTATACGACGGTGTACAAATGCCCTTATTTCAGAAATGTATCCCCTTACCAAATGTTTTTGTTGTTACCAAATGTATTTCACTGTTAACCCTCACGCGTAATTGGTAGTGTAAATTTGTCACATTTTTCATCATGATGGGCAATACCGGAGAATTGCTTTTGCATCTTCATTAATGAAGGAAAATGTTTTCCTACCTATGCACGGGATGTAAACATTCAACGTGAAGGTCAGAGCACTGTATTCTCGTTCAAATTTTCCGGAATGAAAATTTAGGACCCAGTCCAAGTGTCCCGTATCACCCTTTCGTTAATTGTCCTCAAAAATCTACGCATGGTAGAACTACCACGACTCTTTATTTGGAACCGAATGTCGATATGTGTTTCTTCTCCTAGTTTATTGCGCGGTCATAATTCAGGTCGCATTCCGTGGCGAGAGGTACGTTGTTTTCCCTTTCTTCCCGTGATACTCAGTTTCGTTTTTTTTCGCTTCTCCGGAGAACAGTACTGAAGTTTGAAAATTGGTCAGCCCGTACTGAGGTAATTGAGAGTCACTCTACGAATCTCTTGATCTTCGGGATATACGAAGGATTACGATACAGTGGCTACGAAAGATAGCCGCGTACTCATGAGTCGATATCAAGCCGAAAATGATTAATTCATCGTTGTTCGTCATCAACTGGCAATGATCCAATGTGTATCTCAAGGAAGAATTTCTCTCATCTATTATTTATCAATCTTAATAATTATGATATTCTGCCGAAAAAATAATCTTGGGATTGATATTTAAAGGCGGATTACTTTTTTTTAAGTATTACACATTATTGAGATAATTTTAAGTACCCTCGGGTTTAATTCGTTTTTGGTTTATCTGAGTATATTCAAGGCGTAAGTGCCTTTTCAGAATTGATTTTCGTTGTCATACCTCCGGCTGTACATTTCTATCTTAATTTACCATTTAAACCAATACACCTTTCGTGGTCAATATAAATTGTATTCCATTAATTCCTTACCTTTCTGAGCTCGGCATCGGATGATCGCGTCTGACAATTTGTTAGTAGTTAAGTAGATTTCTCTGCGATGTACAATTTAGTTTACGCCAATATACTTGTTCTCACCGACTGGATGCCTCACCTCTTTACCAACTTTCTCTAAATATAGCAGTTAAAGCTTGTATTCCAAAGAAGCAAGTCTTATTTTTTCATCTCGGGGTTTTAATTGTGCTAAATGCCCGCAGGACGTAATTGTTTTTAGACCTCTCATTGAGATATCAGCTTAATTACATGTTAATGTCAGGCTCCATGGGTGTATGATCCGCCTTGGTTTTACTCGGGAAAATACCGCATCTATTTTTGTCAGAAGGCTGAGTAACTTGTACTAAAACGTAAAAAATTCGGGAAGTCCATAAATTATTATTAAAATACATGTCGCTCAGAAATGTTAATGCATCATTCGTATTCTCTACCTTCTTTTATATATTAATATAATCTCCAATTACTGAATTATTTTTCTCTCCTTCATATATTAGCGCTACAATGTTATTAATTTGGATTCTTTTTCCCCTCGGTGTGCTTTTCCCTCGTATTTTTCTTGCTCACCTGTAATCCTTGGCACGGGTCCAGAGATTTCGTGGGTTCGGGTGAAAGGGCGGCTTATTTTTCACCTGCGGGAACTCGCCGTGGCTCTAGTGGAGCCCGTTTATTTATTTCTTTGTTTAGAGTTTCTCAGAACCCAGTTGCAGGCTGTATGGGTGACATTTGCTTGCTCCTTAGAACGCAAGCCTTCCTATCCTCAACGCCTACAAATACATATTGGCACAGATGACCACTTTATGTCGATAGCGTTTATCTTAGAGTGGAATAGAATTTGCAATTGGAATTTTACATAGTGGCAAAGGGAGTTGATTAAGGTACATAAAAATCGTAAACAAACAAACAATAGGGAGCATAAATCACATTATCAGTAATTGAAATAAATTATAGCATTTAACTAGTTTTATGTCTTCAAGTGGCGCAAATTCTTACTTGAAACACATTAATATTTATAGGAAATTCATTGAATACTTCTCATGACAAATTGTTCCAGTCACAAATAGTCCTCGACATAAAGGAGTATCTTGCTCTGTTGAAGGCAGAGAAGATTGCTCTCACCTTGTACTGATGGTCATGGCGACCGTAATAATTCGGTATCTCTAACTGGACACTAGACTATAGTATGCTTCAATACCACAATACACTTTGTAGAAGGCAGTCAACCTTGCCCTCCTGCGGATACTGAGATCCTTCCATCCTAAGTCACTCAACTTATCTTATGCATGGTGCGTATTTTTTAATTATCATGCCAATGGGATCTAATCAGGGGTTGCTATTTTGTGAGTTTCGATGAAGGTATCATTGTTTGCGATACTCCCATTATTATTATCCCATTATTATGGTTGCGTTTTCTTTGTGCTTCTAGGGCTACTTAAAGTCGTTATTCATTTTTTAGTAGGCTCCATATGTTTTTGGTGTAGTTATTCAAAGTCGATCACGAGAGTTTCCTGCGGGTGGTCAGTTGTGAGACATCGCCAAGGGCCATATTGTCTGTTGTCTGCCCCACATCTCATAAAAACTGCCAATCTGGGTAATGGTCATGTGTCGCGCGTACCTTCTGTGGTTTCCCGGATAAGCCGACTAGCCAGAAAATCGCATGCCACGGATTGGCGTTTTTGTCTACAAGCTGCGCCGTTGCGAATTGTCTCTGCAACCTGGGAAAACCTTCAAATGTACGGATTTCTCAGTGAAAATTCTGTTGAATGTTAAGTTGCTTGAGAAGAAAGTCCTAAATTATAGTGAGTTCTTTATTTCCTTGTGATTGTCAAGTTTTCAAAGTTAATGAAGCTCAATCTTAGCCAGCGTATAGTTTACTGTGAATTGAGTAGTGATTGTTTCGCTCATTCTCTCTTAACATCTTCCTTAGTTTATCGTCAACGTTAATAGTCGTCACACACCAATGTGTTTCATTAATTATCCTACTACGGAGTCGCTAAGATATTCTACTGTGCCAATGCTTGTGCTAAGTACTGCTTTAACCCTAAGTTGCTTCATCGCCAACGTTAATAGTCGGCATAGACCAATATGTTTCATGAATTAAATTACTGCTGGATTCTTAAAAATATTTTACTTTGGCAGTACTGATGCTGATTAAGTCCTGCCTGCATTAGTTGCTTTATCGCTAACGTTAATAGTCGGCGTATGCCAGTGTGTTTGATGAATTTATCTACTATTAGGTTCTTTAAATATTCTACTGTGCCGATACTGATGCTGATTAAGGGCAGCGTACTATGGCAAATCGCTCTATGTACAGGGTTCTATTATCTAAGTTATGAATGTACAGCGTTTTCTGTGCTTTTAAGAATTATTATATGCATACTTCTTGTGAATTTATCGCGTATTGCGTATCAGAGCGTTATTAAGGAATAATAATTACGCGGAAAGTAAGGAAATAATTTTAGAATTTTTTCATTTATTCGACTCTCGTTATCCCCGTTGCTAAGTTTTCCTGAAGATAATCATACTTAAATCATTTTCAAGTGTGTGGTAGCGAGGTGGAAATTCCTTTTGGTTCTAGGCAGCGGTTTGACCAATCTCCTGTGCTGTGTCATTAAGCTCAATCCGAACGCGTTTAACCATATTCCCCATTATTTGGGATCATCTATATACCCCATGTTAAAGAGAGGGGGAATTTGATAAGCTATCTCGGCTGTACTCTGGTGACCACTTTTGTGTTTACCGTTCGCTTCGATTCTTACATTAGTCATTGGTGTCCAACCACTTAACTTATAATCAGCATCTGTGGACAAGGAATGATTATCTTCACCTTAATGATCTGCCGCATTTTTATATTTCCAGCTTTAAAGAGAGCTGTTATCGCATTATTGTCGTCTACCTAATTGTATCAAGAGTAATGGGCGTGTAACGCCTCTTGCATCTCAATATGGCGAAATTTTTCCTTAGATGCTGCCTTGAATTGTTTCTTACTTATTTGGACAAATCCCAGTTGGTGTGTTAAGTTCACCATCCGCTCGCAATTTTAATCCCACTAACGCCATATTACTTTGTATTTCCCCTCCACGCTGTTTGTATAGCTCTGGTGCGTTGATGAGATGTTCTGTTGCACACTTTCACTAGATTTTTCGGAGTTTTTCAGACGATGGATTTCCGTTAGCCTAGGGAGGTTCAGGAAGCGTAGCGAACTCCTCCTTAGCAAACACTCGACTTATTTGGGTCGCTTCCCTCGGCCTACTCTCGGAAATAGTCTGAAGTTTATGTTCGTTTGTGAAGTTCAGTGTCGCCATCGATTGTGCACATCCGTCTGTCGCCTGTAGCGCCATCGAAGTGTCGCTGGATCCATTATTTGAGCCGAATCTGATTCTAAATTCCGAAACAAATTTTTGCTTATTTGGTTTTAAATCTTTCTTTCGCTGATTCAATAGGTAGACTATTGAAAGCTAAATTTGAGGTACAAAATATGCAGGTTATTCCACCTATATTGTAGTCCAGCCATGGGAGCTGACTGCAGCGTTATTTATATGGCACTGCCTCATGTTGATTTCAGTTGCAGCATTTGGCTAATTACTTTTAATAAACCGGTGGCAAGATTCCTATATTTTATTTTCTATCAGTTCCTCAGTATTTTTTTGTTTCATATTAACAGTTTCTTTATTAAAAGCTTAAAAATGCCTACTTGTTCAGTTTAACTTCTTTTCTGCAATCTGAACATTTTCCATTTGAAACCATGTTAAAGATCTCCTCTTTCAACGCTGAATTTACAGTAAAAATGGATACTTCATTTATTTTTCATTCCAGTTTATAAAATGCTCTTTACTGGTATAATTTTACGTTTTCAGAATTTGTAATAAGTTATCCCGAGGCCTGAGTCACCTTAAGCCGTCGTCAGTTTTCGCACTCCTTGTGTATTTTATGGTATATTGTGTCGCTTATTTTTTTTCACTTAGGTTTATTCTGGCTTGGAAAATTATCATTAGAAGATCTCAAGCTTTAATGTTAAATCATTGGTGGCTGATTTCTTTTTATAATTTGATCCCCTTTTGATAATTCTGAGTTGGGAGCGTAAGGATATCGCTCATTTAACATATTGTTTGTGCGGTTAAAATACACTTCAGTTTTACCTTTTGCGTTATTTCTCTTTGGACGCGCGAATTTCGTTCATTTGTAAATGATTTTGCGTTTTTTTGTGTAGTGCCTGCATTTTTTGCCATAATTATTAATATAATTCGGTTTTATTTATTGGTATGTAGGTTTTTGGAGTGCGCGGGTATGCATTTTCCCCATCTTAAAAATGTACAGGCGACTTTCATTTCCGGTTAATTTCCTATATCTTGCGCTTGTGATTCCTGAATTTTTGTTGGCAGCCTTGTGTTTAAAAGCGTGTATTGTATTTCATTCTCCAAGGAGCTGTTATTTCTCTCCTGAGGTAACTTCTAAAAATGGCCTGCAGGTTTTCTTTCTATTCCACACTACTGTTTCCTTTTTCCTATCTCCTCCTTGTCCATCTACTCTAAAATATGCATCTATAAGGTCAGCAGGGCGTCAAGTTCGGGAATTACGCACGATTATGAAGCAAATGCAGCTTTCCGCTTTTGGTGTCAACATGTACGTACTAATCGCAAGCCATCGCCTTAGTGCCTTCTGCTCTGCGTGACTCGGCGCTACCAGTTAAAGGGTACCTATGTAATAACATGGTTTACAGAGTGCAGTTTGTCCTCTAATTAATTCACTTTCGCCACCTAGTGTTTCAGTATAAATATTTACGCCACTATCATCCATACTTTCTTGTTTATCTGTACGTTTATAGTTCCATGCAGTCTTTTCATCCCATTCGAATCACCAAGACTATACACTCGCTCTCCTCTTCCTAGAAATAATGGGTTAATTTCGTATTCTTGCTCGTTTTATCGCTACATACCTCGGATATTTTCAGTGCTCTTCGTTTTCAGGCGCCGTCTTAGTGTCTGCTGAATTATAATCAATTTACTTTGTCTTGAATAAACTCATTGGTCCTTATGCCGCTTCGTGAATAACACGCTGGCTCCATTTAATGAATCGGGGCAGTTGTGCACTACATACTTTTGGTATCGGTCAGTGGACGTCATTTTAATTAGCGTTACGGTACTTAATGTAGAAATGTAGATTTCATTTCGCTAAGGTCGCTTAGTTCAGCTCATAGTGGACTATGGAAATTTCAGTTCTTCAATATTTACGCTGGTGTTAATCTCGATGTCAATGGCGTAACCCCCTGTCTTGTTTATTTTCTTTCAAATAGCTTTCACTCTAGTATGTGCATCTATGATAGCGATATTTTTCTATCCCTTTGCTTAAATTTAATGCTACAACTTGTTTTGTTAATTGCTACCACATACTTTTTTCCATCTTAGCCTCCTTAGTGGCCATGGCTTATAGTTTTGACCTTGGAGATGTAGACAGTTTTTTCATCGCATAAATCTGCATCATTTGCGGTTTTGTTTTAGTATTCACGTTTCATTTGCCGCTGAAATCTTTGTAATAGAATCACCAGCCCTTGTACTGCTATGTCGGCGTAATTTTATCGCTTTGACCTTGTCATTTGTATTTTATGCCCGGTATTTGTCAGTTGCCAATAGAAGAAATTCCAGCGTAATTATTTTGCCCCGTCATATCCTCAAATTTGGTAGTTTAAGGCTATTTTCCAGGGAATCGGATGTTGATGCCAGTGCATTGAGTGTTGTCGTTTCCGTGGGGAAAGCCATATAAAATTCTTGTTTTGATGGGGAGAATTCCTTTGACTTCTTGTGTGGTGTAACGGATTTGCTGTGCATGGGCTAGTTTTCCTCATTATTTTTAGAGTTGAGTCACCTCAGTTACTCTTTTAAGTCCTCGGAAAGTTTTGGCAGTGCTATTTCTTCTGCTCAAACGAGTATATTGCATTTAAATATAAGTTTAATATGGTAATCTGCGTGTCGACATCCCATCATAAGTTTGGTGCTAAATTATTCCTACATAACCTGACCATATTTTATATTTAGAAGTCATTGATGTACTTAATCTGTTAATGGAATTGTATGAAACCAGGTAGAACTCTAGAAGAGTAACGTGTATATGATTCTTTGGAACTGAAACTGCTGCGTTTAACAGGTTGTCATGATTTTTTATAAGTATATTCAGCGTGCTGTTGATCATAGTCATTTTTAAACCTTTGACTGATTGAAGTTAGTTCTTATTTGCATTTATGTACACTTACGAAATCGGCACCTGAGCTTAGATGATCAGAATGTCATTTAAGACCTTTCCTTCACGTTGAATTTCTCAGTTTTGTCATATTATGACTGTTTGAGTGGGTATATCGGTATCGCTCCCCTTTAATGTTAGCTAATGTTGCCATCTATCATCGAGTAAATTGATATACGTGCTTTCTTCATTGTGAATCTGCATCAGTGACATGTTTACACGAAGAAATTCTGAAGATAACGATTATTTCCCCACTCCCCAGTCTTTCCTTGAAATATGGTTCTCGCATGACGCAAGCTTTGCAGATTATTGTATGAACTGTCCATGAACCTCTTACTTATTTGATAGAATGTGTAGCGTCATTATGATGGCCATAGGCCTTATCTGCTGGAGGTTTGCATGATAGATTTGTGGGGCTGCATACGTTAATGCTGTTAGTTTTCGACCGTCACGCAATAATCCCAGGCGGCGAGGTCTGTGCTCCCACGCCCGAGGTTCATTACCGAGACATCTCTCTCATCCGATTCAGATGCACCGAGAGCAGGCTTGGCGGAGGAAGAAGTCGGCCGACCGGTTGGCGGATGACGTATCACTCTCGCCCTCCGCCCCTCTACCCTCCCTCGCCTACCATATAACCAACCACACCCACGCCCTTCCTGATTTATCGGCCTGAGTGGACTTCAGAAAGGGAGAATCCGCTACGTTTTTTTAGTAGGACCATGGTTAGCGTCTTTTTGACCGAGGATTACAATTGGCAGGGTCGTAAGTCCAATTTAGAAGCGTAAGTAAGTCTTAATTTGTCGTCCTCCCGCTCGTCGCATATGCAAATTTATGTTAGCCTTCCCTTTTACGAAGTGTGCCAAAGAACACGCTCGTTTCTTAACGTTAATGGCGACTTCATTCGTTGTTGCGTCGGTTTTTCATTCCATTGACTGATGAGAGTTTTGTTTTGGCGTAGGGCAAGTTCAGTTTGTTTTAGCGAATTTGCCATCTACTTTTGCGGCTACTTGCGGATATATTTAACGGAAAATTGTTACTTGAGACATCACAGGCTATTTCATATTGATTCGATTGTCATTTTCGGATGTTGATGTCGATCATAAGCATTTTCACCTCTCTGATAAAAGATATTAATGATGTGAATTTACTGTGAACCTTGAAACCTGAGGAATTCATGTGACTTCTTCGTATAGGACTTAGAGTTTATGGGAAAGTACCCTAAATGGTTGTTGGTTGATATTGAATCTTGGTTATTTCCCTTTTCTTCAAAACGTGGAAAAATTATTTGTGACTACCTGAGAATAATCAGAGGTTAGGTTTGGAATTAGTTAATTATTTAATGACTATACATTTCAGTTAAGGAATACTACAATTTGTTACTTAATGCATAATTGGTTACATAATGTGAACCGCGCAAACTTCTGTGTGGTTTTGTTCTTCTGCTCGCTCAAGTTATTCTGGAATCAGGTGTTTGAATCGCTTTGGGAATATGCTTTACCTCTCATTCTTGGAGGCTTCTATATTCTTAAGATCCAATTATTAGTTTATGCTGTTGTACAGCGTGCATAGTATAATGCTACTGTCTGTTCTAACTTCTGCCGTCACATATTCCAAGGAGGCGGTTTTCCAGATGCGGCTTTAAGCAGGTCTATCCCGATCAAGGGAGAGAATCCTTTTTTTCCTTCTCTGATATAAGGGTCATCCTATCAGACCCCTGCGGAGGAAATTCGATTTCCCTGAGTGCCTTCCATCGTCCTTGGGCGGCGGCAGTCGTTCCGACTGATGGTGTCCACAGCAGCGGTCAGTGAAAGAGGCGTGGCTAACCATGAGGAAGGAGACATCCGCCGCCTGGCTTGGTGATTAGATTCACGTTCGAACTTTATATCATTCTGATAAATACTTGATCTCTACGCAACAGGTTACATGTTGTTTTAACTGGGTTTTGAGGTCAGAAAATAATTTTCTCCTCCGAATTAAGTCCAATCAACCAATAGTTTCTATCCTCCCTTTTTATAAAATTTGTCGTCGCTCCAGTATATAATCTTTATATAATGGCTTTGAAGTGATGTTCTCCCATTGACATATCTCGGGTGCAATTTGAGCTTTATAGCACCGATAAGAAGAAAGTTTTTTATTGTGGAGTTGATGTTTTTACTGCGGTTCTAATCATTGTTGACTTCGTATTCCTAGTTAAATTTATTGAACTTTTTATTTTTTAGATCAAGTTCCAGTGCCACTATTTGTGTTGGGCTAACTGCGACTTGTACTTGGCTAATGTTAGCTATTTGGATAGGCGACCGACTTTTGAGATCCATTATGAAATTGGACGATGTATATCCGTCCGGTAGGGTTTTAGAGTGAAAAGTAAAGATGAATGAATACCATGTCATTCAAGTTCACCAATCTACCGAAGTGGGAGTCACCACTGTGGTAGTAGGAGCCCTTTTGAGTACTGAATTAAAGAAGTCTTCCATTCAAATAAGTAGTGACTGAAATACCTCTGAAAAGTAAACCATCCACCCGTCCATTCTCGCAATTTCACAGTACCTTTCGTGAATTTCATCTGGTAAAAGCCCCCACAGAAAGCACAATCCAATTTTGGACCGTTAATTATTAAAGACTCTTGTCTCGCCCTTTGATATTTTTGCGAAATTGAGTGGAGACAGCCATTATGTTCCATGTGAAATGTGTGTTAAAGCGTCAGAAAAATATTAAGGTTCAAGCATACATTTTAGTATGGCATTAATGGTATTTTTTCCTTCTGGCAGTAGGGCCTGCCAAGAAAGGGAACCGGTGTTTTTATATTTTGTACTTATAAATCTGCATGTGTGGGTATTTTTCTCTCTCGTGAAGTGATATATCACCGAATCTTGTGACGGGGGCGTCAGTTGTATTTCCTCCTTGAATATCGCGCGCTTATGGTCAGAGTGACTGCTTAGCATATGTATCGCATACATCGCGAATTAGTACCAAGATTTCTTTATTGGCCTCGGACAAGCGCTCTTGGGACTGTAAGTTTTTATTTTCGCCGTCAGTTCATCTCTCTTGACTGATACTATTTTCAAACGCTCCGGCGCTGTTATTAAGAGACGTACTTTTTTAGGCTTCTGTCTACTGCTTAGTATGGTGGACGTATACGTTTGGCAGCTGCGGGTTTATGGAATAGGCGCTAGGATTTTTATTTATGTTCCTCAAAAAGCTGGTCTCTTTAAGTTGGAAGGCACCGCGGCATTTAATCAACGTCAGTTTGGTTGGGGTGTGTGTCCTCTGAGCGAACCCCAGCTTCGGATGCTTTTTCGTTCTTCTTGCGTGTGACCATGTAATTTCTTAGTCTAGTTCCCCAAAGCAGAGTGCGTTCTATCTGTCTGCAACGGTTGATACTAAGACGAAGAACTCTATGCGAGTGCGGGCGTTTTAGTAATAAATTTATCATAGAGGTTTTATTGGTGAATAAGTAAGCAATTCACCATGACCAATTGCTTTTGTTATTGAGCTCAGTAATTACTGTACTTTCTATAAAATACTTTCTAAAATTATGGATTTTTTTCTGTGTGTACGATATCTTTCTGCAGCCTTCATTTTCGTTCTGCGGCGATATCGCGCAGTCGCTCGATATTCTGCTATGGGGGTCTAGTTTAACTTGCAATTTTCACTTGAAATTTTTACTATCCTGCGTCTAGGTATTTGTCATCCATGCTCTTTGAGGTGACTGTCACGCGAAGAGGTCATAGTCATTACATTTTAGGCATAATATTGTATACGTCCTCCTATACCACGCCTTCCTTTCCCTTCTCGACGGAATCTTGAGCCCTCTTTGCTTTCCCTGCATTCCTCTGTCAGTGGCTGTATTGGTTATCGTCCTCTGTCTCCATTCAGACCCTTTCGCCCTACTTCCTCGTCCTCCAGCCTATTCTCCCTCAATTCGCTCCCCCCCCCCATTCGATCGGTTACCATATCCTAACAGAGATTTGAGTGGCCACACCCATCAGGCGGCCGTATTTCGTGAGGAGTTTTTTTTTATTCCTATGTGCCATCAATGTTCTGCCGTAAGATTCTGCTAGAGTGCGACGTAGTTTATCCCAGAATATGCGTTTAGGGTTTGTATGCGAGATGTCATATTTACAAAATGTTTATTGCTCATTTCGTTGCACTGTCTCCGGCTGAGGTGTTTCAATTCATGACGATCCATAGTAGAATTACTTTTCATGCTGTTGGCGTAATATGAATGAAATTTTGTATGCTTTGTAAAATTTGATGCGTAAATGGTATTTTTAGAATCGGCGTTATGTGCATTTTTATTGCTGGCCCACATTTAGTGCTCACAAGGTGTGTTGATTGTAAGGCATTGAAATGGAGAATATGAAGCTTTATTAATTCATTTCTCAATTTCTGCTAATTTGCTAATTGAACGAAGTACTAAATTTTATGCTCCTCTTCTATTTACTGAATTCTTTCTTGTGGTTAGTATCCCAGAGAGAATGTTTTACTGTTACGTCGTTTAGTGATGAAACAGTTTTCGGATTGTAGAATATGGATCTTGCTTCTTACATTGAAATGGAATTAAATGAAATACAATAAGGTATCGAATGACTTTTCTTAAATCTATCATTCTCTTGTTCTGTGATAAACTTCTACGCTTTTCTTATTGCTATCTGTTTTCTCAGTTGTTTTTTCGCTGACTCGCCACAAAATAACTACTTATCTCTAAGTTATGCAGGTTCTCTTTTAAGTCGTAAACTCTGGGGAGCTAAATGTCAGCAAGCAAGGGTCAATGTTGAATAATTGTACAAAATACTTGTTGAACCAATTTTTTTGTGCATTACTTAAATTTTCGGGGTAATTTTTTCATCTTTGAAGTGTTGCATATGGGGAGACTAAACCGGGTACCCTGCGCAAAGTCACTGTTCAGGCGAGGTAAGTTGCTTTGCCTCGTATGAGTTCCCGCTATCTCCTTTTGTACGCTACCCTTCATGCCGAATATTTCAATCGTGGGCCAGTTATATGGATCATTTCTGCCTCCCACTTATCGAATTGGGTGTATAGGCTTCACTGTTTAGAACCATTGTCCTTCCCAGTCTACTGTGCAACGAACTGCCTATGAGACGCCTATCTTATTCTTGCTAATTTTGTTGTTACTTCTAAGAGGCCGAATGATCTTGTGAGTTATCATTGGAATGAATACTCCTATGACATTCATGCACCGTGTTATTCGGACATTTCCGGGAATTAAAAACTTATATGCATGTTCATTCGCCCAAAAGTAGAACATCTTATATATTTGATTGGTGGAATCCTTGAATGATGTCGTGACACGAGCGAACGACGTCCGCATTTGTTGTTTCGGTTTAAGGAACCGCCGAAATGCAAAGGAAATTAGATATTTCCTTAATAATATGTAATAAGTTCCATTAATTTCGTTGATTCGATTCATACGTTTGGGTTCATGTCAATTACTTGTTCTTTCAAATCATTCAGAATGACTGGAATGCTACAAAGATTGTGTTTTGCGTAATTCACCGCAAAGGAACTTGAATGCATCCGTATCATTATCACTTGAAATATTTGCAATTGCTGTTCCCCTTTTAGGTCATTCACAATTACTTTTTTTACAGTCATAACTTCTATTTAGTGGGAAAAATAAGAAAAATTTAGACTTGTATTGTATATACCTTTAAATTATCCGCTTTCATATTTTGATGGATACACGCTTCGGGAATAATTGGGTTGATAGTGCTCTCTTGAATGCCTGTTCGTCGAGTCGCATCTACCATAGTCATGCCGCGGGAGAATTAAGATAGCATAATTTGCTCCTCCGCGCTCATTAAAGAAGATCATTGTCCGAAGATCATCTTTAATTAGTCTAATTATTTCTCGACCTCTGCCCCTCTTCTTAATCCTGGGTCATGTCCGGACATCTCATCTCCTAGCTCTCTGTGACATGATTGTGGCTGCCACCATGATTATGGACTCACTAGTAGTAGTCGTTAAAATTCCATCCTTCCGCATCACCGGTATCTTGACTTCCCTCGGGTTAAGTTAGATTTACGATGCTACAAACTTTGTCCCCGCCAAGATGCACTATCAGGCGATGTAAATAAACCAGACCCTCCGTCGATTCCCAAGAGCTATGATCGATTCAACAGCAGAAATTTTTCCGTCAAACGATATGAACTCGTTTGGCGTATCACTTCGCATCCTTTCATAGCAAAAAATCACGAAATCTAATTCACCGTTTGAACCAGACACTCTTTAAGCTCATCATAGGAAAACTTTCGCGAATCTTGGATAATGGTTAGCTAGATCATTCGCCGTAAGGATTAGAGATATTACTATTTACGATATAATCTCGATTTTCAACCGCGCCGCAGTTGCGTGACATAACGGTGTATACATTCGATGTTCGTTTGATTATCAGAATTGTGTAGTTGCTGACTGATTCTAAAGTGATTTGGGTAATAACATTATCATGACCATCCAGTGTCTCAGTGGTGCTGCCTTAGTTCATTTAGGTGAAGTATCATTAAAATATATTCTTTTACGAAGGAATGCGCAGTGTTATCTATTTTGATTACATTCTGGATCCATTAAGTCGCCATTTCGTCTCTGAGTCAACCCAGTAGGCCGTGCTTAAACGCTAGTTTTTCTCTATTCCACCTGCCTCTATATTTCGATCCTTCTTCCTCTCCCGAGTTGGTCGTTCGCTTAAGCGCTCCTAAGAGACAAACGTGCATTGACATTTTCGTTTGGATACCGAAGTATTCTTGGCACGTGTTCTCGAAACTCTTCGTCTGTCTCTGTGAACGAGGACTTGGGTAGTGGTATTGTACCGCTCGAGGGGTGATTACATCCCACCGTGTGACGTGAGACGTAAAAACGTACTAAAAAATGCATTCACCCATAGCTTTCATTTAGTTTCTTAGTTAAACTGCGACATGTACGTGGGCGCATTTTAAACTACTTTTACGAAAGTAGCTGGTCGCTAAAGCTGTCTAGATAAAAAATATTTTAAAGAAACTCACTAATTCTGCGCGCATTTAACATTCTGGCAATGACATTTATCTTTGTGTTCATGGTTTCAATGGATGATGCGGGATTTGAATTTAGCCGCTGTCAAACTGCCATACTTAGTACTTTTATGTTGCGTGTCTTTCTTGAAGTGCCTCTCCTCTATTAAGGCGCCTTCGAGGTATCTTCCGAGATAATCATTTATAACTAGACACGACCATAATGATATAAATGTATGTTAATCCCATTTATACCTGAGAGAATTTTGGTTTTATTTCAGTTCCAAAATTAATGTTGTTATTACTATTTCCGTCTATCTAGTTATATTGCTGAAGTAATAATTTACCTACCTATACCGTAGCAGTCGTTTTCTTTGTACTTACTTTTTCGTACGAGTTTTTAATCAAGCTTCGAAATGCTTCCCTCTGACTTATTCTGAATATCCAGATGGTTTTTCAGATATACTAGGCGTCAATATTTGAGTCCCTTAATCTGACAGGTAGTACCAACCTCACTGCCGAGGATTAAGTCTACGTATAAATATGTGTTAATTGTGTATTATTAGTATAACTGCTTTGATGATATGTTTGTTCATTAGGTTTTATGTCAAAATCAAGTGTATTGTCGCCGCGGTAAAATGTTTTAGACCACTTAGGTATGTTGAGGATATTTACCTCCCTCACAGTTACCGTGGCCTCGACTACGAAATTAACCGAACCATGCAATAGGGAATTAAAATGGAAGATTCAAAAAGAGCACGACGCTGAATGTGTGTCTCACACTTCTCTGCGAGTAGTATTAAAGTTCAGTCATAGTAAAACACAAATTTTATTTTACGGTCCGCCCTGTAATGACTCCCAAAGCTACGCATCCGCCAGATTCGTGAAATATTGCCAAGGGAGATTAATTTCTTTTACAGCAAACGTAGGCTTGGTTAGACGATAAAGCCTTTTTCAAACGGAGTTTTCATCAATTTTGTTCACTTTCTTATCTTTTTTTCTCGATTTTTTTGCTCGGTACGCTTCTAATTTCTTTGATAACTTAGGAAATGCCTGTTTTTCTCTCTCATCTTCCCCTGCTAGATACGTATTCTCCCATCTATTACGCCATTGAACTTTTATGTAGTTCGTAGTATTCCCTCCTTTACTTTCGTTTAATATCCATTAGAAATGTCCTATCTATTTTATTAACCCCTATAATTTTAAAGTTAAACTCTCAGAGATTCGTTAAAGTCACAGTGAATGGAGGGCGTAATGAGAAATTTGAGAACTAAGACCAATTTGAAGAACGGGGAGAATGCGTGATAAACTCGGGAGAGGGAACAAGAAAAGATAGATTTGAACGGTATAAGGGAAAAAAGCATTGCAATCACAATACAGATTTAATTACACTTAAATAGAGAGATGTGTTCGATAGATTTCTTCTAAAATTGAAAGTTTAGGTTGGAATTTTCCGAAAACCTATCAATAACTGTTAAGGATGGAAAATATGGATGGTTGCCATTTATTTAGTGCGAATGATTGTTTTCATCGGGAAATCTTCGCTTTGTGTGCGTGACTTTGTTAGGCTTATGCTCTCAGTGTATCCCGCACTTCTTAAAACTGTCTTGTTAATTGATTTGACATCACGCAACTTTCATTCTGGGAAGTTTTGAGGCACTAGATTCTGTTCATGAAAATGGATAACTTCGGCAAAGGAAATGGTTATTTGTATCCCGTTTCTTTATCGTTCCGTTGATTTTTTTTATATCACGTACTTTGTACTAAAAGTTAACGGGTTGTGAGTTTATTTCCCGCCAGCTTATCCATTATCAGGCCTACAGCTTATACACCTGGTTAGGGAAACGTTCGTCCTGTCACACGGACTCTATACTCCTTGCCCTGTTCATCGCGAGATCTTGGATTCGCCCGGCTTTTTCGCACCGCGGGTCGATCGTCATCTTTTTTGACGGCGGAAAGGGGGTGGGGTTTGAGTCGTTGACCGACTCGCGAACAGAGGCAGCATTCTGTCGGTCGACTCTGCTCGCTCGGTCGGCGGGCGGCAGTAGTCTGTCCATCCCCCATACGGAATTCTCTTCGCAAGAAGAGACCACCGCCGCTCCCCGCCCACCCCCCACTCCCGCCTCCTCCCCCTCCACCCACCACTGATCCCCTCACTCCTCCACGTCTCCCCGCGTGCCCCCAACCCGTTCGGTTCCTACGCTTCTCTCCTCCTTCCCTCCCTTCTATTTATACACCGTGCGTGTCTCGGTCCATCTTCGCAGCCTCCTCCCACTCTCTCTCTCCCTCTTGAGAGCCCCGGCCCGTCGGCATCCACCCCTGGTTTTTCAGCCGCCCGTCTCGGGGTGGGTCTTTTGCGCCCCTTCCTCCCCCCCCTCTGTCGTCAGTGCATTTAACGCGCCGATTCTCGTAATGCCGCCTCTCTCCCCACTCGATCGCCAGGGCCTATTTTCATTCACGGCGTGCGTGTGTGCGTGGCCTACTTATATACATGTCTCTCTCTTTCTCTCACTCTGAATTTGCTTCCTCCTTCCTTCCGTGCGTCGCGTTCCCGGCGAATTTGCCGTCCATCTACTTCACTTTTGGGATCCCCTTTCGCTCTCTCTTAGCTACCTCCCTGCGTTAAGGTTATATTGGGTTGAGAACGAGGCATGGATTTCCGGTTGGGAAATAAAAAGTGTTGGAGCCCGTTTCTTCCAGCATTGGTATAATTTCCTATTCATGCATAATTATTAAAACAGCTTTGTGTGCATTTAAATAATAAGTGTTGACAAATAACTATTTTTTGCCATAATTATTCGCAATGTTTAGCCACAAACAACAATTTGCATATTTGGTAAATTGAAGTCCACCGGATTGGGTACTCAGCCCACTCAGGTGTTCCACTATACAGTAATTGCCAAATGATTTATTAGTTGAAATAGTTGTTCGGAAAAATTCACAATGTGGTGAAATTTGTGTTGCATCTACTAGTGGCGGACTGCATTTTCGCAGAGAGAATTCATAGTATTCAGCGAACACTCCTATTCTCTTTGTTGAAAGTCATACAACGTGAGTGAATGCTTTTGCATTATCTGTCATTGCAACTCACTTTATTTTTTATTTTGCTTTTTAGAAGCAGGTTGTTGTTGTCATCTACGTATCGCAAATATAACTAATCGTATGTACTTGTTTTGAATTGATTCAATGGTGGAAGGCCGATGATCTGAATCTAATTATTCATTCTTATTGTTACTAAAAGGTTCTGTGAGTTCCATGGAGTTTTTTGTCATAGCTCAGTGGCTTGGTCTCCCGTCACGTGTTTATTTCGTCATCTCCGATGTGATCAATCAGTTAGTAAAAAAATGAAATTTCGTTGCCAAGTGGGTTAATTCTGAGCAAAATTCATCATTCTTCTTGCTCGCAATAGGGAAGCTATTGTATATTCTCCGATAAAGAATCGATGATCACCTGAGGTAAACCAATAGAGACCCAGACATGAAATTGATCCGTCGTGTCTATGAAATTCTAGAGGAAATCTTAGGGTTTCATCCACCGTTGCGTGATTAATTTGATATTGTATTCGTCCGATGCAACGGTATTATTTCTTTACTACGGCTCCGGATGTTGGCCGAAATGTTAGAATTTGCCGGTGAGGAGAATGATCTGTCTTGGATGATTTACACTTTTTGCACCATGTATATACATGTTCTGTATTACAATGTCTGCGAATCGACCAACATGCCTTTTCCTGACTTCGTGGTTGGCTGATTAAGCCGTTTGATACTGAGGACGTAAACATCAGTAGCCGTAACTTATGTAGAAGCTGATATCATTGAATGATTGGTGCAGTTGGTGACTCATATTAATGGACTTTAATGCACCCATAGCGATGTATCAGCATATCCTCTAGGTTTTTTATTCAGATCAAGATGCAGGGTTATGGTTGAGAAGTCGGGTCACCTTACACAGATAAAAAACTCTACATCAATCAGTCATCATTGGTTGTTCAATCCCTAAGATTGACGGACAATAGTCCTCCACCCTTCCCTATCTAATTTCAATTCCCTTACTTCCAGGTATCTCTTCCTCTGTACTTTCATCTTTATTTGGTCCATGAACTTATTCCTGGTTCTTCCTCTGGGGGCTTTTCCATCTATTTTGCCTTCAATTATGTTCTTCACAAACCCATTGTGTCTCAGGGTGTTTCCAATCCATCTGGTTCTTCTTTCCTTTATGATGGTCCATATGGTCCTCTTCTCAATAGGACTCTTTTTAGTGACGGTTTTCTTGGATATTTCTGGTATGTATCGTTAGAAACAAGGGTCTGGAATGAGTTCAAGAGTACACCTGTGTCTAAATATTTCAGACTTCGGTTTGTCGCAGTGCTCATAGTCATTTTTGTGTTAAACATCAATTCCATTTATGACAGAATGATTTGTTGTCACGGAAATGTTGAGGTGTTTTAACCGTGAAAAATCATTACAATGTGAGAATATGATTTTAGAAGTACTCGTTGAAATCAAACGTGCGGGTCTTAGACCAGCGTCTCCTCTCACTCTTGTAATCAGCCGTCCGGCCTCTACGTCTAACGACCTGAAATTTCTGGCTTAGTGCTGTCTGCATTATTTATTCAAGGAGATTTTTCAGTTTTATGTAATCCTGGTTATTACCCGGTCGTGCTTTATTACTGTATGAAAAAGCTTTTACTTCGCCTTATTTTGTTGGGAATTGTGTCTTATTGGATGTTCAACGCTGTCCTTGAAGAGAGGGCACAAAACGCCGTGATGAGAACCTGAAGGATTCCGGGAAATGAGCATTGTTCACCATGCTGTGTTCTCGTCGTGGATTAAGACGGTGCGCGTGAAATGATTTTCCTTCGGAGAAGAAGCCACAAAAAATGAGCGCTTCGCTGGAATAAGGCGTCATAAAAGATGAAATTTTCTATTGGATCATCTTATTTTATGCTAATGATAGGTGATCCTTTATGACTCGGGCAGTACTGTGCAGAACCACGGTGAAAATGGTTCATTTTTTGTGAGCTTTTCTCATTTCCTCGTCGTTATCCTCGAAATTTGCAGGCGCCTGTATTTTTTTTACATCCTTCCCAGCGTCGGTCGTCGCTCCCCTCCCCCGCCTAGCGCCGTTTTTGCGACCGAGATTGATCGTTCGTTTTAGAATCCCCCACGCCCTTGATGCCAAAGGGTATTCTTGGCTGACACTGGGCCACCGATGATTAACGACCCAACCCACTCGTGGTGGATACACTGGCGTCCCGTTCGGTGAGCGTTCACAACCGCGACTTGTATGGGTCTCCCTGAATTTTCGACCTCATGCACGCTTCACTTTGCTTCCTCATTTGCGGTCGGTATGCTCGTTACCAGTTAGCAATATCGCCGTGCAATTCTCCTTTTTGAATGTTCACCGCGAGGCTTACCCTCTACTTGACGCCAAACTTCGCGAGATGTTAAAGCGTCACCAACGTGGGCTGCGTTTTCACTACAACTGAAGAATTGTGAGATATTTTCTTTGGCAAACCAGCATTAGGTTAGTTTTTCTGGGTAATGTGTCGCACTGATTTTCTCATCATTCTGACTACGTGAAACTGATTAGGACTGTAATTGTCTTACCTTGGCCGCTTTTAGGCCTCGGCAATTTATTTCTCTTCGACTATTTTATATATCCGTACCTACCCATTACTTTTTCGGAAAAATCACCGATGTGCGTAAATGTTGTCTTTTTGCTGCTGAAGTCGTCAATGTTGCTAATGTTTCGGCTTTAAGAAAATTCATTAATTTTTTCGGGATGCTATAGCGGTACCACCCTAAACCTGTCTGTGATTAAGTCCTTCCCTTGCTAATTGTCGGGCATTTTCTCGTAAGGTCGCTTTACACGGTACATTTTATTGCGTGTATCATAGTCTGTACAAGAAAATGAATGGAATTAAAGCAGGTTGTATTTCCCGTTCAGTCATTCTGACAATCATACTATATTCCGCTTTACATGGTCAAATTTTCCTCATGGAAGAGTTCGTACATTCGTTTGTACAATATGTACCATGTATAGCGGCCTTTAGATAGGGATTTGATTCGTCAGCCAATCGGATATAAATTATACCCGCGAAGATAATTGTTTTTAGAGCCTTCCATTAACTTCCGCAATGGGCATAATTCGATTCGCTTTACTTCCTGATGCGCCTTCCTCCCCATTCATCGCGATTAGTTTTCGAGAACCGTTTTTCACCTATCATTTTTATACATTATGAGGGCTGTCACCCACCTCAACATACTATATGAACGGGAAAACTCCTTGTATGTACGAGGGTCATCCAGAAAAAAGTTCCGTTTTTCTTTTTTAAATCGAAAAAAAATTTTAACTTACAGAAAAAATGTTCTTGACAATATGTATTATTTTTCTACATAATCCCCGGCGACCTCAATGCACTTCGTTTACCGAGAAATAAGCTTTGAAATCCCCTCCTCGTAGAAGCTTCCCTACACCTCCTTGGTCCAGTGGGTGACTGCTTCTTTCACTTCCTTGTCACTTGTGAAACGTTCTCCGGCTAATCCATCCTTCATTTTGGTGAACAGATGAAAGTCTGTAGGGGCCAAGTCGGGACGGGAAGTAAGGTAGATAGGTCAGAACATCCCAACCGAACTGATTCATTAGTTCCGTAGTGGAACGAGCGACGTGAGGCCGTGCGTTGTCATGGAGAAGGCACACACCAGGGTCTCAATTCTTGAAGTCGTGCGATAATTTCCGCGAGGTGTATGTCGCACGCGACACAACTTTTGTATTCTCGAACGCTATGCGACATGACAACCCGATACGTATACGACTTAGTTCCGACGTTGACATGTCTATCCTCGCTCCTATTGGCTGACAAAAGTTTAGCGGGCCAATAATCGCCAAGCCGCTTCAGCAGCAATTTCAAGTACCCCTCTAGTCCGTATTGATCATTTTTGTTTACTGCAGAACGTTGTGCTCATTTGTAGAGGGGTTGAGGAAATCAAAACCGGCGATTCAAGCAGATATCTGTGAATATAAGTTTAAGGTATTTTCTTCACTTTAATTTTCATTTTTAATAACTTTTTTGTAATTCGAACCCACTCGTTAAATATTTCCGGTCTATTTAATGTGTCAACCACATTGTTTATCGCTCGCGACACAGAAGACTGACTGGTCGCGGTGTAAACATTATGCCCCACGTCCGTCTGATAGCTTCTAGAAGCCAAAAATCTTAACGTTGTCAGCACCTTTATGGAAAAAATCAAAATTTACTTTAAAAAGAGGCCGAAGTGGAAGACGGAGAATTAATGAATATAACTCGTAAGCATCATTTGCGGCACTTATCTGCACATTGGCCTATTTGGCATTGATCTATGGGAAACACTCATGGAGTTCATCCACGGTGGAACGGCGATATTCACGAACAGCATGGTTGACTATTGCCACAAGTTCGTCCGTCACAAGTGAGGGTCTGCCTCTTCCACTTTCGTCCTCAAGTGAATGTCTTCCAGCCTTAAATTCACGAACCCATGTCCTCCCCATTGACTCACTCATTACACCCTCTCCATACACAGAAACAAGCTGTTGATGAATTTCAGCTGATTTGAAACCACGGGCATGAAGAAATTGAATCACTCCGCGCACAACTGGAGACGGAACAGGCACCGAGGTGACGGGACGTGACGTCGAGGGCTCCATTTCAACGACTTGTTGTGATCGTGTTTTCAAGGCTACTGCGGCCCTTCGCCTCTCCTCCTATTCAGAAGGTTCCACTTTTTCGTACATTGTTGCCAGTTTTGGTAATTATACCCCCTAGCGACCAATAGACCAAAACGGAACTTATTTTCTGGATGTCCCTCGTATCCTTTCCTTAAAAGCCAGGATGTCTCCTTGATTTTTGAGGTAACACGTGCGGCTTCTCTTGGTTATCTCGACCTTCTTAATGCACGGGAAAATGTCTTGGTAATTTAGCTTATCAAGAACTTCGTATTGCTGTAATGTTTGAGGGCACCATACTGATTCTAGCCTAATCATTTATTTCCTCATATTTTTATTTATCCTGGGTTAGATGGGACATAACCGTCCCCTCTTCCCCCAACCCAGTTTACATACACAGACACCCATGTCCTAGGCATATTCTACCCAGGCGGGACTCGAACCCGCGACCCTCGGGTTAGCAGGCGACGACTTTACCCCGCCCCACCGGGGCCGACTTGTTTCATCATTTAATCAGGAGTTTGGCTGGTATTTTATCTTAAGAGTTGGACTCGGAACATTTAGCCGTGGTTTCACTTGCAATTTCTTGTTCTCGCGCTAAATCATTAAACAATTCCTTCTAAGATATATTTTCTCCTTCGGAATTTTACATACTGATCCAGTCCTGAAAGACACAACGACGGTTGGCAAGTCAGGGTTACTATGTAACCCCATTTCTACCGTGTTTCGTGGAGATTTTTTGTCTAACCAACTTATCGTGAAATCACAGTGGCATAAAAAACGCCATTGTTCACCCTGAAAACATTTCAAACTCCTTGATATTTAAATTAGGCATCTTTTAGCCACCCCCTTGAGGCATTTTGGTCCGAATTTGTGCCGTCTTTCAACCACGGCCTGCGTATGAATGTATTTTTTTCTCTCTCCTCGGAGGAAAGTTTGTGTTTTCGAGAATTTGTGTTGGTGTCACCGACGTTTTTTTAATTGGACGCATCTCACATATCGGCACACATACCTAGTGTGATGAGGGCGTGATATCGTGGGTCTCTCGTCTCCACCTTCTCTATGCAGCGTCTCATCTCCCACATAAACCCTCCCAATGGCCCGACGCCCCTATAATGTGTGTCGCAAGACATCTGCTGCTTCGTCTCCTCCGCCCTCCCGTGTGACCTTCCCTTCCGCGGTAAGCTCCTGTCATACGTAAGAAGAAACTGAGGAGCGATCGGTCGACTAGACTCGCTAAGTATTCCTTCCGTCTGTTCGTCGTCGCAAGGTCGCCCCTCCCACCCTTCGGCTCGCGTTAGCATCCCCGTTCCCTCCGCCGCTTCTATCCAAGTGGCTGATCATCAGTGTGTGGTCTCCGCTCGAAATTCTCTCTTCATTTCTCTACTGCTGCCCGTACATATTACTTCCTGGGTGCTCTCCTGAACAACATTTTTTGCCGCTCTTCATGTAGCCTGTTTTCCAGATCGGCCTCTTATTCTTCGGAAAGCTGTTTGTTGAGCATTTCTGTGGTTTCGGCCTGGTTCTACTAATCAGTGTGTTTCCGCCTAGGAATATCATGTGTTTTCTGGTCTCCCTGAAATGTCGTGTGCAGAAGCTAGTAGTGGCGTATTCATAATGATATCGGGTGTTACTTAGGGGATTGATGTGCCTTAATTCCATGCCACCTCTATGACGATCGAGTCCAACGTGTCCTGGGTCTTTCCTTTGTATTATTTCTTGTAGTTCTCAAAAAATTACTAGTGTACCGCCTGAGGAATATGTATCGGAAATATCCGGTGTCTTACCATTATTTGAGTTGAATAACTGAGAACGTCCCTTGTTTACTTTGTGAAACACTGAGTTAAAGTACTTTTGTTGATACAATTCATGAGGAAATCGTACGGAATCATAGTTTCTTGATCCTTGCCGTTATTGTGTTGCCATTAATGGAGTTATCTCAAGGAATGAAATTCTGTTATCTTGGCCACGGAATGAAATCATTTATTGAATGCTATTAATTCCTTAATCGTTGAGTGTTTGGCAGCGAAGATTTGAATTGTAAACACTCGCGTTGGAGTCGAGCGATATTAGTTCACTAGCATTTACATGTTTTAAATGATGAATAAAATGCGGATAGTTCTTAGAATCACAAATTGTCGTTAGTAGCCTCCTCGCCCTCTGTACTTTTAATGGCAAACACGGGTGTCATAATGTTCGCACAGTGAAGAAGTCGCGAAACAGCTACCGATTTGATGTAGTTGTTGGATCAGGGATATCATTTTGCGATTGTTTAAAATGTTAGACCTTTACAATCTTAAATTTCCGAATGTGGTTAAAGTTTAAAAAAGGTGTAAGTTCTTAACGAAAAGTAAGGTACACTTCTGCCGGCGGGAGGTGCCGTTGCTGAGATACGTTGTAAAAGACTAAGCGCATACTCGGAATGTGAGTAATAAAAGGAGGCTGTGGAGTTTTCATTCCATTAATTGCTCTCTCCCCTATTCTACTATCCCTTGTGTTCCTTTTGTACTCATCCTCCACTCAAGTCAACGCCGCTTCTCTTTGAGCTTTCAATTGATCGCGTCTCGGGCTTACTTGAAGCGCTCGTTTAAGATCAACCTCACATGCCCACTTCATTGCCAAACAACCAAAATCTCCCGCTCTAAGGCGGAACCTATACCCGATGAAACGTTGTGCATCACGTCTTTTCGTTCTCGAAATTAGATTCAGTTCGGTGCATTATGTAATGCATAGGTCTTTTCCAGGTCCTCTGTAATAACGTATATTCGAATATCTCGGTAGAGTCACATGTACTTGTGGTATTGCAAATCATGCAAATTGTAAAATTGCAAGCAAATTTTTATTGTATTTAGATGATTTCAATCGCGCTTTAGTATTGAATAGCATATCTTTAGAGCCTTTCGACAGTGATGATACCTCCGAGTTAGCTATATGAGATAATGGGGACTATTACCTCGAGCTTGATTGAACTTTTATCCATATCTTTTATTCGAATCATACAAATTCTTTCGTGGTTATCTAGGAACAAAGTTGCTATTGGTCCATTTGTTTCATAGCTTTGATTGAATTAACCCATGCCTACGGCTCTCCTTACGGTAGCTGATTTTTTATTCAGTAAAGTTATTTTACTACGATCATGGTGTCGACGTTAAAAAGGACTACATTTCGAAACTGAATAAACTTGAAGTCGCGGGAACCTTTGGAATAATTTTACATTTTTTCGTGTGTTTTAAAAACAAATTTGTATTACTGTGTTTAATAGTGTTTGTTATGTCCAAGATATTCTTTTAATTACCTTATAATTTCGCCTGGTGACCGACTTCTCTGTATTATTTGCTTTGGCAAGCTCAGCTAATGTATAACTTGGAATTCACAGTGTTCAAGTCGAGGAACGGATAATGGCGCGATGCGAGAATATAGAAATGGTTCAACGCTTCCCACTATGTATTTCAACCACCAAGAATGTGCTTCTTCTCCTTTCACACCCTTTCAAAATTACGTTTCTCCTCCACTCCTCTCCTTCCCCCTCCCACCCGCCCACTCCTGTTCCCCTTCCACTCATCTCATTCCATCCCCATACTCCTCCACACTTGTTTTCTTTCCCTTTCCTTCGCCGTTCCTTTCCCTCCACCTATCGCCTCCACGTGCGGGCATAATGCGCCGCAGTCACCTCCCCACATTCCCCCATACCCGCCCTCGCTGCATCTCCCCCAACCTCCCCTCCCTTTTCGATGACTCACTCTTGTCCTCCCAGGCTAATGATACTAGACTTAATTAATCAATCCTCTGGAAAGTAGGACGATAAATGGACCCAGAACAATCTCCAAACCCTCCCGCATTTTCTGTCTCCCTCGGCTTTTTTCAGGCCATGTGGCGCTATTTCTTTCGATAGTATATTGTGCTGCCGATGTGAGCATATGATGTGAGTGTGCATTAAGTTTCAGTGTAATTCTGAAGGAATCGAGCTACCGATTGTTACTTTTTGCGCGATATCTACCAATGCATCGAAATATCCCGCTTGGTGGTTTTGATGAAATTCTCATGCTGATACTCGGATGGAAGTTTTAAGTGGGTGGAGGTTTTTATTTTGACTTAAGGTATATAATGAGCTGTTAGTGGACTTCTCCAGCTTTGGCAGTCGTTGTTTATGCATAAATTCATTTCCTTTATTGTTTTAAAAATAAGAGTCCCATTAAATGGACCGATAAACTTTCGTTCGATACTGACGCAATTGTATCAATGCGAGTTGAAATAGCGAAGTGAGAAATCTGTTTGGCTCCGCAGAAATACGATGTTCTGGCTCTGATGAAAGCCCTTTATGGCTCTCTGTTCTTGTTGCGTCCTTGGTAGTGTTTTGTGGAAATTCAAACAGTTTAGCACCCATTTGTAGACCAACAGACGCCACCCCTCGAGTCGCGAAGCACAAAATCGAGCCCGCATCATCTCGCGTGCTCTATTATCTGCGACGATAATCATGGAGGTTGTGCAAGCGGCGCCGGCAGAACTTGCGCGCACGTCTCAATGGGCCAACTCCATTCCTTCCGGGCAGAAAACGTTCGCGGTTTCGAATCGTTCATCCGGTGGGAGGTAGCGACGATATCTCCCCAGCCCCCTTCGTTCCGTCCTTGGTTCGCCTTCAGCGCGCCTCCCGCTGCCTCTCAGGCACTCGCCGGAATTTCTCTCTTTACAAGGCGCCCCTCCCCCCACTCTCTCCCGTGGCGGCAATGAAAAGTCGGACCCTCCGCTCGGAGGAGGCATGGGAGGCGCGGCTCTATTCCTTCTCCCCCTTCCAATGAACCTTCCGCGATCCTTGCTCGCCACTTGGGTCCCGGTGTCGTCACCCCCTTTGTGAAAGCCGTTGACCGGAAGGAGGCCTTTAAGCGCTTATCTCTTTGTTTATCTCCTTCGTGTGTCTCCTCACGCCCTTCCTCCTGCCCCCCTCTCTCCTTTCGTGGCTCCAGCGTTGAGTGCTGAAGTTGTGCCCCTACCTCGATTTACATTCGCTAGCTCATCTATTGGCGTTTAGAGACGCCTGTTTGATCGGATCCGTCCCTCTGTTGGGTTACAGATGCGCGCTTCTGATAGCAATCAGGAAGACGTACAGTGGTTAAAGGTCGCCCGTCAGCTGGTCTTGGTGTAGCGGTGGGCTAGAGAGATATGAGATCAGTTAAGTCGTTCGTGATTAGGCCCCAGTGTTGGTGGTTATGATCATTGTTGGCAGAAGCTTTAAATTACATTGAGCAGCTTTTTGTGTCAAGTAACCTGATAACGCTTATGTGGGGAGATTTGGGGTGTGACGACCTTGACGTTTTGCTGTTGACTTCTCGGCACGAGAGAATTTCTCAACCTAAGGGAGTAATTGGACTGGAATTTTCCTCGCTTTGTATAACTTACGAAAGTGAAATCTGTGAAAGTGTGTCATGTAAATCTCCTTCGTGAGATCAATTCGAGCCTAAAATTTATGTGGAGTTTGTTAATTTTATTGTAGGAAAAGTAAAATTTAAGTAAAAAGAAACTAAAGACCACGTACACTTATTTCGGAAACTTGTGATAGGCTGTTTCTCAGTGTTGTCAACATTCTATCACCTTTGTGAAGTACTTAGGATCTAATGTTCAAGTAGGAATAGCCATGCCAAGGAATGTCCAATGCTACGTAGCTTCAAATTTTCCTCAGGCTTTACAAGTGCTACGCTTGAAGTTGGTCCCCAAAATTAGTACTCAGACATTTATTTTTAATTTATTATTATGTAATTAATTTGTGATAAAATATTTTACCGTATTGGATGAGTTGTGATCTCGCTTTTAAATTATGTTGATGCTGGAATCATATTCTTGTTATGTGGAGGAAGTCCCATTTCCATGTTGAATTAACAATTAGACTCACATTTCTCTCTTGGTCTCACGCCACGGTACCGTCTTTGACGCCACTTCCGCACTTAGCTGTCTCTCTAATATTACGCTTACCCTTTGAATCGAGTCGACGATTATACCCTTTATTTCTGTTTGATCGCTTCTCATATTTGGTTTACAAAACCCCCGCCCTCATTCTTGTCCGTATCGCTCTTATAATCCGAGGAAGAAATCCCGTTTATAAATACCGCCAATGTGAAATTACGGCTCTCCGTCCTCTTATGCCACCGTCCCCTCCTCGGCGAATAGCTCGTCTCCCGTCCGCTTTCCGTGTTTCATCGCCCCCTCGCATCAGGGCATAATTCATTTTTAAAGCCAACCCTTTTGATGCTCCTCTCCTCCATAATATTTAGCGGTCTTTGCGCTCACTCCTTCCGACCGACGAAAAGCAGTGGCGGTGATGGGGGAAGGGCAAGTGCGCAGTCTCTTGTATTGCCACTCTCTAACTACCCCTCTCCCTTGGCGCCCTCCTTTGCCTGGCGGTGCGGAATCGACAAGGGGGAGGTTGTTTTCAAACTCTTCCTTCAACCCTTCCCCCCCATTCCTCCCCCTCTCTTTTGTTGACGAAAGTGATGGCGGGCGGCTCAAGAGCCAGATCCACTTTTTATTATTAAATTCGGCGGGAGACATTTTTAATCGCGTTCTAACAATGACTGCGGTTTTGCCTTTGACTTCGACTTCCCTGATCTTTGGATCACTACCTTTCGGGTCATGGGGGATCGAGTAAGTGTGGTGGATGAAGTTCTGGCCTCTAATTCATTACTTGGTCAGAAAGAAAAGTCGCTAAACTCTGTACTTCACGGATTAATCCTCCGTTCTCCTCCGTTGGTTAATCTTGATGCCGGGTGTCCTTCAACTCTTCTTACTCTTCTTTCATTCCCGAATAATTCTTGCTTCAGAAACCTATACTCAACATGATGGCCGCCGTTGTCTGCCGCCTTCTGAAATAACCACCCACCTGCTCGGTTATTCCTCACGGTGAGGTACTTCTTGTCTTCTGATGTGTTCAGGGATCCGGAAACCACAGTGATCAATACATTCTTAGGTTATCGTCTCAGTGGTGATGTCGGGTGAGTTATCCATGGTAATGTTGGAAGTAATGAAAAGGCCAACCAGGTGGCAGCACTGAGAAATATCCAGGAGAATTTCCTGCAGAAAACCATATCTTATTCACCGGTTGTTTGTATACCCTAGGAGACCCCTTTTTCAGGTGTGAAGGATTGTGCATGAAAATGTTTTGGTTTTTAGTAATTTCGCCCTGCGGTTAGTTTTGATTTTTGTTCTCTTTGCCTCGCGACGGAAGCCTTTAGATCACTTAGTTTTTTTTAGGTGGGTTTTTTTTGGCGAAGTTCGATACGACCTCTCTTAATGTGGTTAATCAGCACAACCTGTCCCACCTTGGAATGCGTGAAATAAAAACGCTTTCACTTCCGTAATTGAAGAACGTCTACTGTCCTGCACCGCGATGCCGTATTCCTGATTCTTCGATGCATTATTTTATGCATGTGATAAATTGTCCCGTGGTGAGGAATTTCGTAGGGAAAGGCAATGATCGTAATAAATCAATCTCTTACGACGGAGTACCGAGTAGGAGTTGACCTAACTTGACACCGTTTCCCCGATTGTCGGTCGGTTCGGTGGGTTGCGAATAGACTTCGTCCATTCAAAACCCACCGAACGGATGAAATCGTCTTGCTCTACGACTTACGCTCAAGTGCTTGATAACAATCCAATTAGTCGAGAATTTTGAATTCTCTGAAGTTATAATAATGCTTCTTTGACGCTATTACGAATGCATACATTTTACTTCGAAAAATTGCCTTTCTTTTAATTGACCAGTTAAAGTGCATCTTGTATATTTTTTCCATTTACGCGAATTCTTGGTTGCGTCTGTAAGAGATGTGCCTAAGGGAAATGCTCCGGCGTTACATCGTTAAGTTAATTAAGCTTATTCGCGGATGTTCGACATCCTTTTCGAATTCTGCGTTAGAACCCGCTAACTGAGCTGTGTTACAAGCGCACGTTTTACTGCTTCCGTCACGCATTATGCCTGGTAATTGTGAGCATTTTATTTCCTGAAAAAGTTGCAAAAAAACAGTTGGGAAGGAATCCTCGGTAGCTCAAATGACCACTCGCCGCGATGTCGAGGGATGCAGATTCGAGTCCCAGTCAAGGCGAATGATTTTGCTCTGTGGCATTTTAGCAATAATATGCAATTGTGTGAGACTCCGTAAATGTAATTTCCTGGCGAGCACCTGTACCCTCCAAATTTATCCTTAATTTTTTGGAAATTCCGGTGACCAATATCGTAGAGGCATTTCAGGTTCTACTTTAAAAATAGCAGTGTTCGTTTGAAGGTAATTGGGGATATTATTAGGGACTTTGATGATCACTGACAACTGACCGTTTTAATTATGTAAGTTTAAAATGGAATAGTAGGCCCTCCAATCGTGGATAGCTCGGGGCACACAATTTTTTCTCTTGGTTTACTACGAGAATTCTCATAACCGTGCACTACGTCTTAAGTTTTTTATTTCCGATTTCATATTACGTGTATCCGTAGTGATTTGCCCGTTTAAATCCTCTGTTAGCTATTTATTCTAATTCAATTTGAATATTCGTGACGACAATTCTAGTAGCAATACCTTTCAGATGACTTTCCTTCACCAGCACTTTATTACCTCAGGTTACGTAATGATTCTGATTGCGCAGCACGACATGAAACACGCGAATGACTCCTCCCAGTATATAACGTAAACGATGACGAAGAAAATTCAAAATGGCTGCCATGAGTTTAAAAAATTAAAGTTTCCCCACTGATTGTAGGTCTCTTTTCACCGTGCCTTTGCTGTATCGTCTATCTTCACCCATCACTCAGCTGTAGTTGCCAACCACTTTCTCGTCCTTATTCACAGTTTAGTATCTGAAAGGCTTAAATATATTCCACTTTCTCGGGCGAGATGTTGTAGAACAGCATAATGAACAAAATTTGGTAGACAGTACGATATCGTTTGAGTATCATTATTGTTAAATATATTTGTTTTATAACCGTCAGAGTGGCAGGTTCTACCACTGAAGCTCTGCACAGTTCCGCTTGTTTCACCCGGCTGCATGTGGCGCTGATAAATGTTTGTGTAATCGCAAAGCCGAAGTATGAGTTCACTCACATTTCAGGCGCCTGCCAGAGATAATGCCTGCGCGTATACTTCCCATGTTGCCGTCAGACTTACCTTTGAAGTGTTAAAATTAAACTGGATGCATAAAACCTGAGTTGTGTTCCCGGGTCAAGAAGTCTTACGTTTCCAACGGAGTAAATAGCTGCGGGAATCAGGAATCCAAAACATCAAACGTGCTAAATGCCAGATAAATTTCAAAGAACGAATTGAAATGGGATTATATCATTTGGCAATTTCCTCGTTTTGCTTCTTCCTATTCATTTGCGTTTCCCAACGTCAATAATTTAAGAGCTATTCTCATTCACTTGTACTTTTCATTTTTATTCGGCTTCTGCTGGTCCACCGCTGACCACGGCACTCAATTGGCCGATGCTAAATCGTTTCCGTCACAGATGTTGCACCCTCGACTGGCAAAATAGTTTCAGCCGAATATAATGTGTGACGTGATGTTCAGTTTTACACCCCTGGTATAAAAGCTATAAATGTATTGTGGATATTATTATTTTGACAGCTATATATAGTGTAATACCGTCTGTTATTAGCCGTTCAGTTGATTCTGAAGAAACTATCTAATCCCAACAGAAAAAAGAGACAAAAATACCCGTCCGGAGAAATCTTGCGATTCATCATTCTTATTAGACGTAAATAACTTCATGCTTAAAAAAATATTATGCTTTAAATCCTGAGTTCATTGTGTATCCGGTCAAAATCGTCATCTCAAGAGGCGACCGCAATCTTCGCGATGGTTCTAATCCTTCCCTGGCGTGCTCGATCACATTTCAATGTCACCGATGGCTCTCGGTCAGTTGGAACGCGAATGCTTATCCCTTAATCACCATTTGTCTGTCACAGAGCCAAAATACGAGCACTCAGTGCGTCTTAAATAAGCCATGCCTTGGCCTATTCACCATTAATTTTCTTTCATATTATTCTGCCACATCCGTATGCTTGATGTAATGATATGTCTATGCATTAATTTCATCGTTATATCGTTTTCATAGTTTTAACCCAGATAAAATATTTTAGAGTATTGGGAGCATTGTTAATTTTAACATTGAGCATTGTAAGTTGAATATATATGCTCTCCGATAAGCGAAGGAATGGTATGTTGTTATCTTTTATTAAGTCGTGTGGTGGCAACACGGCATGACGGCCAATTTGGCATTGGAACCCGTGGTTTTAGGTGAGCGGGATTAACCCCGTGAACTAGAAAGTCAAATACATGAAATTTCAACTTAATAACAAAATGTCTAGAGAATTGTAATAGTTATTATTTTTGCAAGGTAATCCTGGTTGGTCGTGTATGTTGGTAATTTATCCTGATTGCAGTGCATCGGTCGGCGATGAGACCCGCTGCATTTTCTGCTGCAAGTGTGGTAATCGTAGAAACCTCGTTTTGGTGTTTTAGATCTTTGGCAAGTCACTACTCCCTGATGCTTTGCCTATTTCCCTCTATGATGGTTTCATATTAAATGCTTGGTTGTTCTTTGGGAATGGGGCGGACAACTGAAGACCATTTGCATAACAATGGATAAGTGGAATAAGGGAACAATCGTTTGAGAATTGAGTAAGGTCATCATTCGGGAAGGGTATGAGGGGGTCTTCGGTTCGGTGTCCTAACCGGTGAACGGGGATCGACAACTGAAGAGTTCTCCACGTTGCGTATATGTAGTGATGAAGAATCCCCTGAAAAATCATCACTCCCACGGAATAGAGGCCCGCGACGCCGGTTTGAGAAGTTAGATCTCTCGCCGCCTGATGTAGACACACGTGAGTGCGAAATATGCACAGATGATTAATCATTCCCAGCCTCGAACCCAACCCAGACCGGGACTCGAACCCAAATCCCTCGCTATCGTGCCGAGTGCCTCGCTAATTATTCTAACTGTAACAGGTATCTAAACTAGCCAAAGCACTCGGTGCGATATCGAGGAATCCGGGTTCGAGTTCTGATCAAGGTGCATGATTTTTCCTCTATGGATATTTCGCCCTTAGTTTTCGTTGTCGTGCGAAAATGTTGTTGGATGACGAAATACTGCTCGAGATGGCATTTCTTACCGCACGTCCGTGAAGATGTTTAAGGTTGGACGCCGGCGGCATTGTTGGGTGGTGCTCGCGTGCGAGATGTTGCCTTTGTCACATCCGAGAGCGGAAATCGGTGCAAGCTCCGTGAAGGCGTTCTTGCGCTGTCGTCGCTGTAAAGCCGCCTCCTCTATTCCCATCCCCGCTTCGCCTTCGCTTCTTCTCCTCTGCTCGTATCTCATCCTCCCTCCCCTTTCCTCCCGCTCAAATGTCAACGCACAGCCCCGAAATCAACCTGTCCCACCCATCCGGCGACCAGCGACAATGGGTCGCCTTCGCCCCTCTTTGCTAAAAAATGCTGTCGTCACGTCTTGCGGGGCCGACCGCTTCCGAAGTCAAGAGAGCGGCACATAACTCGAGGAATGGGCGCGTACAGTTTCTCTCCCCCCCCCCCCCCCATCTCGGGTCGGAATTGTGCACCGTTGGGCAGAAACGTCCCTTCAAAATGACGGCACGAGCGGCTTAATACGGCCTTTGTCTTCCTCTTCGCTCCTTCACTATACCTACTTCGCGGAAACCCGTTCGGATACTCGCCTCGGTATTTGCTGAATTGCATATTTTTTCTCCTTTAAGCATCATAACGGGAGTTGACACTCGGAGCAGGATTAAGTTTGTAAGTGTCAATTCACTGCAATTGTTTCAGCATAAAATATTTTAAGTGTGAGTGTCATTGCGCTCTGCTTTTGGTAGTTTTTTTATGCTTTATTAACGTTAGGGACGGTTATAGGTGTGCGTCAAATTACTCCAAAACTGCGCGCTGCGAGTCTCGCATTCCTCGAAATGAACACTTGTTTTCTTCCTGTCCCTCATCGTTTTCTCATCATGAAGCCGATAATATTTTTGAAGGATGAATTGTACATATTTTCTTTTTCCCGTAAGGGTCTGAATTTCCTCAATTTTTGCAGTTTGCATATACGTATATGACGGAAGTAAAAGTGTCGTATTTTCATCCCTTTCACTTCAGTAGTCTGGAACGAGTAATGCGAAAGTTATTTCTCAGCGCTCGAAGCCTCTCACTTATATTCCCCCGTGAAATATCCGTCCAGTCTTTGAGCGTGGTGAGGCTTCTTGAACTTGGTTATGGAGGGATTCGCAGAATAGCCCAGCCTTGGCATTTCTCTCGTGGAATTCAACGTTGCAGCTCACAGATCTAAGCGGGCGGTGAAATCTGGTGGCTAGTACCGCAAGAGTTTCTTCCCATTTATGATGATGACCATGCAATGTCTCTTAAGACCAGTCGAGGTTTCCTTCTCTTCGATTTCCTTGCGAGGTTTATTTATATAGTGATTTGAATACCGATTGACTCGTCGATATAGATTTTTACCCAGGGTGCATGCTTAGCTGTAATCGACGTTTGTCTTTCGCTTCCCAGTTTTTGTATTTCACATTCGGAAACCACACCGACCAAACTCGCAAAACAGCAATTATAACCGAATGCATCCATATAAATGAATATAAACTTACGGATGTTTATGGTTCTTAAATGAGCGAATTGATATCGCATCATTCTCAGCTTGGGAAAAGTTATTGTCCGTTGTCTAATTCGTTGACGTTAGTGTGTTTTAACGAGATCAGTCTCGAATGCCTCTAATCAGTCTTCTTTAGTAATAGATTACGATAGCTTTCAGTCTGATATTTAGGTCAGCTTTGTAAATTTTATGAAGCTATCATATTTTTATGCTTGTTCCTTTACGTGGTACTTCGCCTCATTCCCCCCGTTTCCCTCCCCACAATTTGTTATTATTCGCAAGCGATTCGTAGCAAGAAACTCCTCTAGCGTATGAATACGCGGTTGGTTTAGATGGTCTGGGACGTATCCGGTACTAGAAAATCGCCCTTTTGGGTTGCCTTACACAATGGTTACTGTGTGAACTTAAAGTAACGACGAATGAGATTTCGAGGCCACCGCAACGGTTTTTTTTTCTGGTGCTGTCTATATGACTATAGCTCTCCCGATTTTCTTTGGTCGAAACGTTTTGGAGTAGTCGTATTACATCTTGGATCGAAATAGGTTATAACTGTGGAATCTTAGGAAGTACTTCGCGGAAAAACTTTATGGGACAAGTAAGATGTGTGCTTATCTCCCCTCCTTATAAACAGGGAAATTTTTTATATCACATGCTTCGAGTAGCAGATGATACGCCTATTTTGTAGCTGTCAATAGATGAAGCTTATGTGATACAGATGTTGTACTTGTGAACTTTTTCAAGCTGATTCATATCGAGTTTCAGCTGTAAGCACGTAGGTGAATTCCTATTCATTATTAACTTCTAATTGTTATTGTATTACCAATGCTTTTAAGTCTTCATTAATCAAATATATTTTCCTAGGCCAGTATATATCCATCTATTTTGTGTACTTTTTGTAGCGTTTGACCAAAAATCTTCTGGCCCAACAATTCCGCTCATGAAATAAATCCATATTGATTACTTAAAATGGTAATGGAGTTTCAAATATTTACTATTCGTTCCAGCATGAGAATACCGTAATGCATATGGTAGCCGTGTGGTAGAGAATTGTATATCGATGTTGCGTGTCGAAGACAGTTGTGTGATATAAGAATCGCTCTCATTTTAATTTTGCTCCGCTTAGAACTGGAGTGTGGAATTTGGCAGTTCTCAGCTAGCCTGTCACTCAAGCTGTCCATCTGCTATGTCACATGGGTTTCAGCCCACTCTTCTGCCCTTCTTTCCTTGTCACTTCACGTGTCTAAACCTTTATTCATTACACCGGACATGCCTATTCTTTAAGTATTTAATTTCCCTCAAACTTCAAATGTTTAATAATGAACGTCTGCACTATAGCTCTATTATTATGTGCGATGATAACTAGTTTATTTGTGGGGTGTAACATCTAAAATTCTACAACCCATTAGTGACTTTAGCGATCTTTAGGTGTCATTGGGCGATGTTATGATTACTCGATGGGAGAGCGGTGTATATTTGTGTCTCGTAGATATTCGTTACTATCTTAGTTTTTCTTCCCGATAAATTGCCTACTATTTTCTTTCAGATGAATTGTATGAAAGCTCTTACAAGATAAGCCAGTCAGAGATCAATGACAGTGTTGCTGTATGTGATGGCTCAAGTTGAAGATGTGTCACTTAAGATGGGTCGGTGAAGATGGGATGCGATGAGGAACACTAAAGCTACACCTTTCCTGGCTTGGTGTCCTTCGCCCAAGTCTCCTTCTACTGTCGGAAAGTTGATAAGTCATGGCAAACAAAAATATTTGTAGAAATGCTACTTTTAAACCAGTTTGCACTAGGTTGTAGCGTTACTGATTTCGTGCGTGTATTGGATTCGCCCCTTTCATTCGACAGGACGTAAATATTCTTGAGAGATACCATCAGTAGTTTTTGGCGCTTAACATTGTGGAATCTATTTATTTGAGAATGGTATTACAGTAACTTTGTGATTCCACAGTAAATGTTTTCTTAAAACCCGACCCGGGATTCAACATAAAATGCTTAAACGAAGCCAGAAGTAGATGTTATATACACTTAAAAACCGGGTTTTTGCTTTTGTGAAACAATTAATTGGTCTGTAAGTCATAGATAGGTGTCTCCTTTGTTAAATGTTTGAGAACATCATATGACAAAGATACGCTCATAAATTCGAAAGCGCAATCATTAACCTGAGAAATGACTGCCGAGGAAATTACTGGGAAATGATGAAAATGTGAAGTACTAGGTACTCTGTTTTTTTCCTGATATTTGTTGCTGATTTCTGAATTTTCTTTTGAGTTCACGAGTCCCTCGGTTGTCCGCGCGGTGGCCTATTTTTTTTCTCGCTCACGCAACGAAATCCGCCCTGCTGTCTTCGCATCGTGTTCAAGCCTAGGGTCTTGTCCGTCGAGTGTCGAGACGTCGATGCGATCGTTATATTCTCCTCCCTCCGGAGTCCACCCTGCCCTCCCCCCCTCTCTGAAGTGCACCGAGGATTACTGGAGCAACACCGTCGCTCGGTTTGTCGAGGTCTCGCTATCGCTCCTCCTCCTCCTCCATGAGGGAGCTCTTCTCGTTCCCGACTTGCCTGGACTCTCATCTCCCCTCTTCCAGTCCGTTCCCCCCTTCCTCCTGCCACTCCCTCTCCGCCCTATCGTCGTTCTCCTCCCCTCCGATCCTATCCTTCTGACGCGAGTTCGGCTGGTTCGTAAATAAATTTCGCCGTATGACCGCCGCTCTGAGCGAGGTTTTAAATATAGCTGCGCGCGCCCGAGGTTCGTGAGCGCGGGGCGCGCGGTGGAAGAGGCTGGCGGTGGTGGTGGCGGATCGAATGGTGCACGAGGTTGTGTGATAAAAGTGGAAAGGGGATGGTGCGAGGCGGTGGTTAGAGGAATGTGCGTTGAGGCGGCCGTTGGGGGAGGTTTGAGGGGCAGGAGGTTCGTAGTCGGGGTCGAGAAGAGGCGGCCGTATTCGTGAGGCTGGCGGAGGAGGTGGTCGTTTAGTCGGGTGCGGGGGTGGTGGCCGGTGTGCGGTGATGATGTCGAAGACTAGAAGAGGGTCTTTCTCCGAATACAGCTTCTTTAAATCTCTCTTTACGCGGGACGCGCGATGGATACGTCTGACACATTAGTAATATTATGGATATTTTATATTTCCAAGTGCTTATTGACTATTTTCGGAAAGCTGTCGTCTCTTTAAATAATTTTTTTACGAAATGTTTCTGCCTCTCAACTTTTACTCGTGTTGAACGATATTATTTTTTACGCAAGTACTTCCGCCCGACTAGCCCAGAAGACGATGTCGAATATAGAGTGATGTCTGATCAGCAATACACATTTTTTAAAGGAATTCAATGATAGAAACGCTTGCCTGAAAGTGAAATTGTAATGGGAACGGAAATTTGCCACATTCGTGATAAATGAAGCTCTACGCTCCAGCCTCTTTCCATCTAACCACACAGCCCTCTATCATTCTTTGTTATGATATTCTTCATTATTTTATCAACTTAGTATTTCTTATTCGGTCTCCCTCGGTATTTTTCCCATTCTTTGCTCCTTTCATTATTGTTTTAGGGATGCTGTTATGTCACCGAATCGGTCCAATTCATTTCGCCGAACTCTCAATAAGCACATTTTATAATTTTTTCTTTCTTCATGGGTCTTCTTCACAATCTATTCTTTTCGTAATGTAAATATTCACTTTTTTACCCTCTCAAGCACGAGTTAACCTCTCGGGACTACTGCAGTCAAAATGAATAGTAAAATATGGCTTTTCTTGTATATTTTAATAAGAGTTGAACCAGGTTTGAATGGGACGAGAGGGTCTTAATTACATACCTTAACTGTCCATTCTGCTACCTCCTAACCTCCTCAAGAAGTTCCCGTTCCTTACCTCCCATACCAAAGACTTCCTCGTGTATCTCCTTTTATGCCCACCGCACCTTCTCCATTTTCTTCTGCGCCCTCATCTCTGACGCCCGCGGTTTTCGTCTTCCTTTCTCAGAGTCCACGTTTCTGTCCCTTCGGACGCTACACACCGCCTTAAACACTTCTCCTACCTCTTCTTTATATCCTTATCCTAGGTCTACTTCGTCAGATTCTCCCGCTTCCCAGCACTCCCTCCGCTAGCGAAATTGTCCTCTTGATGTCTTTGCTCCCTTGCTCATATTTTGCCAACGTGTTACCCAAGCAGTTAAAACTGCTCTACTTGCTCTGGTCTGCGCCCGCCTTCTTTTATGACCAGCCTCGCTTTCTTTGTCCTACAAAATCTCATTGAAGGAACTTCTGTTTTCTCATTATTTATCGTCATTCCCTATTTCCCGTCCCAATTTTCTTACGCATCTACTGAAGCTTGCAATGCCGTCACATCGATGATTCACTTACCAACGGCTGGTTGTCCGCGAATCTATTCGATTTGATGACTTGACCTCTTACTTCTTTAGCCTTTTCTGTCCACTTGCCTCTCCTACAGTATGCATGTCTCCTCGGCATGAGTGTTGAAAAGATTAGGGGTCGATGGACATTATTGTGTAGTCTCTGTACCGTGTTTGTAATGTGAAATAGTGCTGTTAAATAATATCTTTAAGCTGCGTTAGACCTTATATAGTTGAAGTCGAGAATAATTCTATAAAAATAATAGTTATTGGCATCTTATCGCAACCCGAGGAGTCGACCGCAGCCCCATATAAACTTACTTAATATCGCATGTGAAACTTGCATCGATTTTTAAGCAGTTAAATATCTTTAAGTATTAGTGTCTACATTTCAATAATTGCTTATTCCGAAACACGTGCATGTTTTACCTTTTTAAAGTGTTATATTTTAACATAGGTGGTATTTTCTCATGCCTGTCACACATCTGCCCGAATTCCATACAATTTTATGTACGTAAAAATATTATGTAAAATGTATGAAACTATTACGGAAAAGTATTTTTTGTATGAAAACGTGAACAGAAAGTTGAGATACAATGCATGTACATATCTATTTCTGGGGTATTTTTTAATTGGTAACTTGAAAAATGCAAGAGAGAACTCAATCTACCTTCTGTGATGACGGGTCGTAAAGGTATCGCCAGCTCTTTGTTGTTCTGAGAGCGAAATCAGACTAGTATCGGAGAAGGTGTAATTGTGATGTTACACGTAACACTGTTAAAAGTCAAGAGGGAGATTTAGTACAAAAAAAGAAAAGTCAATGTGTTTATGCTATTTTAGTGGACAATAAATGGATGACCATAGTTGTCTATATACCCTATACTTCTACTGCTATTGGGAAATCGCTTTAGGAAAAGAAATTTAATGAATTGTTAGTTTTATGTTCTTAACGACGTATAACCATTCTAATGTGAGCACAAATCATATTTCTGCTCTGAAAGACTTAGCAAAGCGTTCTATAGATGACGGCATGAAGTTGCATTGAAGCGCGTCTTAGGTAGCAATAGCTCCGCTGAAAAATATATATTCATTTTACATATTCATTTGCTGTGTCTGCAGTCATATTTAATCGCTTGAGATAAAACCCTCATAAAAAGACTTCGTTAAATAATTAATATAGGCTAGGAAAGCCATCACAAAGATGGGTTGAGCTTCTTACGGCTTGACAATTAAAATAAGACAAAAAAGTCTCCAAAAGCCGTAAAAAATTGGTACCCTTCTTCAGAAATCACCAAACTTACTGCGTTGGTATGCTGGGAAACCACAGCAGCGACCAACCACAGCCTCTCAACCAAGAATACCCCCCTGTGATGGTTTACGGGAATGTTACTTCCTCGCCAGGGACCAAACACAGACGCACACACACAACCCAAATAGGATCCTTTGCAAGGGCTAATGGGACCCTGCTAAGGATGTTTGGGTTTTAACCTGGGATCCTTCACAGAGCTAATGAGACCCCGCTAAGGATGCCCGGTTATTTACGCAAGCACACTCACAAGCGCACAAAATCACTCACTCACACACACAAATGGGCCCAACTTCTAAGGAAGAATCAGCTCCAAAAGAGCGTAGTCAAATCTACACAACAGGAACGGACGAGGGTTGGGATCGAATACGCGTATTTCGGCTACAAAGTAGCCCTCGTCAGCGAACCCAAGGTAACGCGTCACGTCAACGCAAGGTTGAATGTTTCCCTCACTTCAACCTTGCGTTGACGTGACGCGTTACCTTGGGTTCGCTGACGAGGGCTACTTTGTAGCCGAAATACGCGTATTCGATCCCAACCCTCGTCCGTTCCTGTTGTGTAGATTTGACTACGCTCTTTTGGAGCTGATTCTTCCTTAGAAGTTGGGCCCATTTGTGTGTGTGAGTGAGTGATTTTGTGCGCTTGTGAGTGTGCTTGCGTAAATAACCGGGCATCCTTAGCGGGGTCTCATTAGCTCTGTGAAGGATCCCAGGTTAAAACCCAAACATCCTTAGCAGGGTCCCATTAGCCCTTGCAAAGGATCCTATTTGGGTTGTGTGTGTGCGTCTGTGTTTGGTCCCTGGCGAGGAAGTAACATTCCCGTAAACCATCACAGGGGGGTATTCTTGGTTGAGAGGCTGTGGTTGGTCGCTGCTGTGGTTTCCTAGCATACCAACGCAGTAAGTTTGGTGTTTGCTGACGAAGGGTGCCAATTGTTTACAGCCTTTGGAGACTTTTTTGTTTTATTTTAATGTACTATATACTACTTGTTTGGTCTTTTTACTTGTGATCAAATGGTCTATCATTTTAGCTTATTATTTGACTATTGCACTGTCAAACCGCCTTATGCACATCGTGATATAATTCTTCCCGTTTGCGACTACTGTTTTTACCACAATATCTTGAGACGGAAGCGGAAACATTTTTCACATTTAATGTCTTTAAGTCTTCCATATAATTTAATGTTTTATGACTGTCTTGTATCTGACTGATCTCCATATCCTGCCCTATTTTAACATAGCGAAGTATTCGTCGTACTCTTTTCGCACATCTCTACCTTCCTTACTTTCTCAATGTGTCTCTTAGGACGCTTTATACTATATTTACGGATTGCGCTGCCTGTCCACGAGTTCTACCTGTTGTAGATGCCGCGGCATCTCTTCTTCTCGAGTATCTTAAAGAGGCCGCATGTCCCACTATCGCCACCCATTTTGCAAACGTTCATGGCAGTTCTCTCAACGTATCCCCGTTGCTGTTTTTTGGGTTCCACTGGGATGGTCTCCTTCCAATGGCTTGCGACACGCTATGCAGCGCCTTACCCGATGGGCATCTCGGTCTCAGCCGCACGGGAGCAGTCCTCATTTTGGCGCCGCGGAAGGCTGGATGATGATGAATGAAGATATGCTTTGGTCGATTCGTCTGCCAGTTCGCGGGACGCGGCTTGTCTCCGCTGCGTCTCCAAACAAACAGTTTATATGCGGAGACGGATGACGAACTAGATGGGAAAGACTGATAAGACGTCTCCATATTGTGTGCGGAAACTGCCGCTGGACTCCATAGTGTCGTCGGAAACAACATATGACGCATGAAGTTCTCCGCGGATTCTCGGAAGGCAGATACTGTGTGGAACTGACTTCAGTCTGTGTTGCATCCGGAGTGAGTGAGCACGGGAACCCGTCGCTACTCTTCTGTTACAAGCGGGAAAACTTTGAAAGGGTTCTCTTGTCCCTTCTCCCTTTGTGTCTCCTCCTAGGCGACAACATAAATGCTTGCGTCTTGCAGAGGGGGGCGGTCTCTTCCAACTCTCACTCGGTCACATGGTTCCCCCCCCCCCACTTCGCTTACCCGCCGCTACGTACCTCAGGGAAATGGCCAAGACGGACTCCTCTCTTGCCGTCCCTCTCCTGTGCCAGTTTTCCCTCTCCCCCTTCCCGCCGTCTCTTGTCACATTTCGCAACGTTGTCGGCCGCTTCATTCACCGCTAGCGGTTTTAGTATTGCGTCGAGGGGTCGTGGAAAAAGGCAGCCTCCGTCCCTCGCCAGTATTTCCCCGTCGTTTTCCTCCGCTTCTCCTCATCTTATCTAATGTTGACTCTTACTGCCTTTGGTTGCTCGATGCATCTTCCTCGGAATTTTTTTTCCATGTTAACCCTTTGATTTCTGAGTGATCTAGTTGTTTACTCTTTTTCTTAGGTCACGTATATTATTTGTACGACTTCTTAATGTCTTAAACAGTTTCGAGTGGCATCAACGCAAATACGAGTAACGCTTATTGGGTAAGGCTCTCTTCGACAAAACTTTTCTAAATGGGTGTACATATAAAACTTCGTATTCCTATTCAGACATCATTGTAAATAATGCAGTTTTTAACATTCTCAAACGCTTGAAATACCCCATGATTTTTTCACCTTCTTTTAAGTAACTGGGCTAATGGTTTCTTGGCGCTAACAGGAAGATTTCTACGGAAGCTTGTTATTGAAACTATAGATGTTAAGGAAACAGTTTTTTTCTTTCATATGCTCTGGGTCGATTATTTAGCCTATGATTTTAATGATATTTTAACGTGAAACCACTCGGCTTCCTCTTAAAATACAATGTGTAACATTTTAAGGATAATGAAATATGTAGTATTACTACAACGGCTAGCCAATTTTTGCTCACCTTCATTAAATCTCACATCAAATGTTGAAGGCTGTTGTATACTTTTTGTTGGTGGAATTAACTTTCCTTGAGAAAGTATTATTTTTAGTTGGAAGGATTCTACTGTCGGTCGGTGGAATAGAGCGTCGTTGCCCTGGCTTCGAAACGTGCAGTGATATAAAATTTTGGCACCCTTCCTCTTTATCTTAACGTTGTATGTATCAGTATCTCTAAATCAGTCTTCGACTATTTTGAGTGTCACTTCCTCCTAGCACGGCATGTGATTCTCTTGCAGGATGAGTGCAATCCTCTCAATTTTTCCAATTTCCGGCTATTTTCTTTTATTACTCACTACCTCTAGACCATTTATGATCGTTTTCGCAAGAAAAGAGCGTTTGTCTGTCTTTGAGAACGGAATGGGTTAGTGAAAGCAGCTCTCAATTAGCTTGTATTATCATAATTATCATTGCAGATTCAGTATTTCCCACGTTTAGGTAGCGGAAATGGAAGTTAAAGTCGTTAATTTGTTAATTTTTGTGTATGTGTGTAGGCGTGTCGATACTCTGTGCTCGAGATGCCGTAGCATCTCATTAAATTAAGAGTTTAATTTGACGAACATTGATGACGATAAATCGATGGTTACGTGGTCAAACACTCGCCTGATTTTAGGTCGCTGGTTCAAGCTTGGCCTGGCTGGTTTCTTTACATTCTGTGGCTGAGTTGTGTGCTTCCATCCTCATACCTTTGTGTCCGTCATTTGGCGCAAGCTTTAGGCTATATACTAGTACTGTACGTACCAACTGTAAGTTTAAGTTGAGACTAGCGTTCGCCTTTCCCTCATGTCGTTGTGCGAAAGAAGCTTGTCGTCTTTAAGGGGTGATACTGGCACCACTCTCACAGAATCAAGCGCGTCGAATATCATTCATGCCTAAATATTTGAACGCATTATTAATATTTCAGTCACAGAATCGGGGATGAAGGTGTCGCGGAGCTTTTTCCGCCTAATCGAGTCGTCTTAATAGTGGGAAAAAGATCTTCGATGGGGCACCTCTGAGCCAAGGCGAGGTTGAGGGTGGGGAGTGGGCTTTACTGAAGATTTCCTTCCCCACCCTCTAACCGTCGAGAAACGCCGCAGTGCGATAAGGAAAGAAATTGGCGTGGAAAGGGAAGTGATCTAAAAATTCATCCCCAGCGAAAGACGCACTCAGACGAAATTCCTGCATCGCGGACAACAATAAGATTGAGAAAGTCAATCAGTTTGTTAGCAATAAGGTTGTATCATTGAATGACGTTGATATTTGTTCCTCTCCCCCTTTCTTCCATTCTATCGAGCGAGGGTTGAAGGTCGTCCGATAGTTTCTTGGGGCTGAGTATTGTAGCGTACACGAGATTACGACCTTGATTGCTGGGATTAAGATGAGGTTTAATAGAATGGGATCGTTTGATACATGTCATGACGATAAGTGTGGCCTATTGTGCATCGAATGTGTTCATTTGTGTCATATTTTATGAATATGGCATGCTTGTACTCAGAGGGAAGTCTCTATGTTTAAAACCGTCAGCAAAAATAGTCATACTCAAGCCGAAGTACCTTGCTTGTACTTTCTGTTTGCATTAATACCTGTGGTGCACACTCGGCGTATTGAGTGAACGTTTTCCAAAGAAACCTTTATTGTTATTTACTTAAACATTTTGTTTGCTTCCCATTTCTTTTCGAAAGCATCAATGGCATTCATATTCACAAATTTGAAAACTCAAAATAACTGCCATAATTCTCTAACTTTTGTATTCCCATTTCAAGACTAATGTAATTCACTTTCGTTGGTTGCTTTGGTTTCGTGGAAGATTTATGCATTTCCTAGTGTGGTGAATCGCTGATCAATTCACTGCTCTGAGAAAGAGCTAAGTGTGTTTGCGCGGCTTGCTTTATTCTTTATTTTACTTTCCAAAGTTTGTGTATCTCATTCTGCCAGCTCCCTGGCTCCGTTTCTGAAGATGTGTTGTAATGTCGCTTGATTTGTTTAAAGTTTTTTGGAGGCATATATCCTTTGTACATGCCGAAGATTAATTATCATTATATTAATCAGTGAAGAAATAAAACAGAGAAAATATCCAAAAGTCGTAACAATTGTAATCTTAATCAGTGAAGTCTAATTTCTTACGTTTGAGAATGATATGTCAAAATTTAGTTCTCTGAGTTTTCATTTTTCAGTTTTCTCTCTCAAATTGTCATTACCTCCACTCCTGTGGAGAGTTTAATAAAATCTCTAAAATCACTCAAAGCTAATTTTCCAGTTTTTATGGAGGCCATTTATTTTGCTTGTTTCATACGCGGCAGCGACGTAGGAATTGAATGTCTACCCCCTCCCCGCTCCAATTTTTGTTACCTTTCACGCCCTGCCTCCAATTAATAAGTATTTGTAAAGCTGAGGTCGGAAATCCTTTGGGCTTTCATGGATTTGACCCTAGATTATATGTTTTGAATTAATGCTCTGTTACTGGAGCGACTGTCGTAGCTTGCGTAGGGAACTCTCTTTGGGAACGAATTGTTTGCCGGAAAAAAGGAGCAGGTGGCAAAGAAGGAACGGGTCGAAGAGTCAGAAGCCACTGTCAAAGCGGCCTTTGAACTCGGTCGCTCCGTCGTTTGACCCGGATGAAGGCGGGAGGGGGTCTTCGCGCTATGCCAAAGCAGCTTAGAACGCTGCGGATTAAACGATTGCCCGCGGCTTTCGTTCAAAGAATTTTAAAGCCTTGAATTTAAAAGTGAATGCCTTCAAAAATTCTTCTGATGCTCAGGCTTTATGTTTTTCACATAGCCTGTAGTCAGTTCAGTTGAATCAGAAATTAGATCCTTTACTATGCTTGCGTAGTTAAATATACATGCCTAATTATCCATTACATTTTCTCTCACAACGTTTATATTGTTTTCTAACATAAGTTTGTTATTATTTATTAGCTGCGTGACCCGCTCACTGTTCTTTAAATTTTCATCTCGTAAAATTAATGTTTCTAGCTATTCATTTTCATTGCGGGTGTGTCGTAAATTTAGATAATAATATTTTTTGTCATCTTATTGATGTAGTTAATCGAAATACAAGACCTAATTTCTATGCATGAAGCCTTTTACCGATTGTAGCGCATTTATTTTTCATTTTTATTAGGTTCTCTAAACCTGTCTTAAACAGTTCATGCATGCACATGTTATGTCATGTCGCATACTTTCAGATGAGAACAGTACCGGGATGCTTTGTGGTGTAAGAATTTTGACGTGGCGATAAATTACATAACGACAGATGTGCAACTAATAGTGATTCGTCGAAGCGGCGCTTTTAATGGTTATGATTTGAAGGCTTTAATATGTAGCGGTTAAAATGAATTGCTATTTCTTATGTGGAAAACTTGACTGTGGCCGTCGTCACTTTGTGGAAGTTTTTAATGTAGAAATTTGTAGATGTGGAGTTATTTTTAGATAAGTGTCAAGTTTTTGTCTTCATTGTGGATACGCTCTTATGTACTTTGCGTCTTCTAATCACCACTATTCGTTTGTAATCTTTTCGGGTTGATATGACGAGTTAAATTATTAGAAATTTGTATCATTCTCTATTTTTTAAAGTATGAGTTTCGCTAGTGCGCATCTATTATTTTTATGTAATTCTATTAGAATGTTTAAGCGTTTTTCGATCAATGGCCTTCTGATGGCATCCTATAACTCTTAACTTCGAATTAGACCGTTGGTATGAATCTGTTGCATATTCCCGAGTTTCCAGTAACATTTGCCTTCCAGGATCAGGGTTAGAAATGGATAAGTTATCAGCAATGTAAAAAGAGAAGTGATATAGCGTAGAACATTAGAAATTGGTGAACGTGCAGTACCTACGGAGTAGCATCCAACCCGCCATTGCCCGTTGTTGCAAAATGGGGTGTTGTTCTGGCGCAGAAAGCCAGCCTCGCCGAACCAGGTGATGGGCTACGTTACAAGTTCCTGATGTTAATTTTAACTCGATGAGCTAAATCTATAAAAGTAGGCGTTAAAAGAGACTCCGTAATGCATATTTGAGACCACTGAAATACTTTATCACTCACTCACCGTTGCACGTGGCTAAAATTGCTTCCACTTTCGATCACCGGTGATAATTGTATCTCACGATTAAATGCTAGAGGAAATTGACGGGTTAAACTGAAACGAACACTCCCAAATCATTACATTAACTATATATTGTTCCTCTTGTGAATTGGGTACCGGAAGCTTGATATAAATCATTTATTTTATGGTTTTTGTTGATAGTATAGATTTCATTGTTTTGGATCGGAGCTGATGTGTAACCGAAGTAGATCTGTTCTGATTTTTTGTGCTCGGATGATGTGGAAATAACTCTAAATAATTATTCGCTTGTTTGAGAGTGAAACCTGAACACTTGAAAGGGCTGCCTCGTGTCAAGTATAAAATTAGACTTACCCGGTGTGTGATGAAGTTCTGTTCGATAAAAATACCGGGTGATTCCATGTTTGCGGACGTTTCGATTGTCTTTTGTCTTCAGGGCGGAATGGTTATCTGAAATCTGCCTTAAGAAATGATGATTCGGGGTTGCAGGTTGGATGTGGGCAATCTGAAACGTTGGCAACCATTGAATTCCTACCCGACGGACTTCCCAGAAAGATCGTCTGCCTCGTATCATTTTTCCCTGAACAATTATGTCTGTCGTGTAGTTTAGCTGGAGTAATCATTATTCCTGAAGTTTAACCAAAACCTTCTAAGTGTAGTGGAGAGCTGGCTCTTTGTGGTACAACATACTCGAAGATCCTATTTGCGTGACAAATAAGTCCTATGAGTCATTGCCTTGGATACTACGCTGTCGTTCCGCCTTAGCGTGATAAAATTTATGTGCACATTTAGTTGAAATCGTAAAATTTAAATGGAGCAATAAATGTTTTAGAATTACCATGCGAAAATAAAGTTTTTTCTTCCTCCTTCTTCCTTCCTTCCTTCCTTTTTCTTCTTCCTCTCACGGTCGGTTTTCTTTAGCTAATGACCACGTAAGTGGCTTCACTAGTGTGCTGTTCACGTCTTTACGGGAAGTAATACCCTTTAATCTACGGGGAGTAATACCCTTCTTTCCGGTTCTATTATTCTACTGAGGTATTTTGCGCTATGGATTGTTTGGTTGTATCTACTACGTATAAGCGAAGTTAATCTGTGAAACCGTTCCTGCTAAAAATAATTGTTTTAAAGTATTTTTTCGAATGCTGATTTGAATCTGTTGATCTCGCAGATTTATTTTTGTTCCGCCTCACTTCAGTAAAAAGAGCGTGTAATCCTTTAGTCTACCGAACACCTGGTTTCTGTACTTGGCCTTTATTGTGTAATAATTAAAACATATCACTACAACGGACAAAATTTTTGTAGTTCTTTATGATATATTTCTCAGTGTAATTCTTTGGAGCGAACCATTATTCTACGCAGTAAACTCGCATACAGTTCAAGATATTAAATTATACTGCTTCCAACCGCCTTAATTACCATATCATGGAGCGATGATAATTGCCGCAGTCATGCCTTTTCGCAGCTCTTGCCACCAGCCTTTCTTTTCACAGCACTTTTTTTTTCGACCTTCTTGTCATATGCCGTTAGAAAAATGGTTTGTCCCAAACACTAGAGGCGTTAAAACATCCCTTTCATCCTGGCGTTGCCGTCGACAGGTTAATGGCGTAAGAGTTAGCGATGAAGTGGCGAGATGTTGCCTCGAAGGCGGCGACCTGTCTTCCGTCGGCGCGCGATGCCATCGACGGCGCTGAACGAAATAAAAGTCACGGGTGTTTCGACAGTGGTGCCCCTCCGCCCCCGTGAAAGATTGAGTTAATGGCTGTCCATGTTTTAAGTGATACATTTTTAGGCCGCTTTATATCCCTCCCCCGTAGAATAAAGTAGTAGCTTTGGTTTTGTGGTGCTCTATATGCTCCAGGTCATTAATCAGGGTTTCAATGACAATTTACATAGAAAATAGTTTCCTTATCCCAAGGCATTAAAAATTGCATTGATGGGTTCCATTAAGAAAAAATAGCGAGAATAATGATTTCCAATAATAATGTCGAATATGGTGCTTTTTTTTAAATATGGAAATTTCATGTAAGGACATATATCCATCACCTGAGGCATCGGCTCCTCACCTTTTTCGACCCATTTTTCTCAATAGGTCTCCGATCATTTGGACCCCGGGTAGTGTGGAAACATGCTCGCCCAACTTCCACCATTATTTAACATCGTCCGCGTACTCCTGTTACTTCCACTCCCAGTTGGCAACCTCTGATTAAAGGCCTGAGGGAATCTCCATATTGCGTAACGTGTCTGAGCACTCCATAAACTTCCCTTTTTATCCCAACTTTGGTCAACGTGAATCATAGGCCTAATGTTTGACATGTGTCGTTCATGCACGTGCCTCATGTAATGTATTCATTTTTATTAGTTGAATTATTGAATTAATCGATTTGATAAATTATTTAAAACTTAATATTGTTTTGCATACTGGGAAGATTGTCGCGGTGGTTTCTTGTTCCGCTTGAAATAGTTTCGAATGGCGGAACAAATTTTTAACTTTCAAAATCCACAATGTTTGTTTACTGCTCATCAGCATTAATATTATGTATACTGTAAGTGAAACTTCTGAGTGAACTGAGACCGTGGCTGGGCTGAGCCTTTCCATTAGATTTATCTGCTAATTTGCTCCCCAAGGAAGGAATGACATGAGGTCATTTAGATTAGTGAAATGAGCTCCGTGGGTTCCTCGGGTCATGGTGTGGGTGCTCATTATGGAGGCTGTTATCTAGTTTTTAATATTGCTGAGCTCACTGGGCTTCATTTAGATAGGGGTCTTGTAGCCTTTGGCAATATACAGTTGGTGACCAATGAGATGGACACAGGATGGTCACATGGGGACGCCAAACCATGGTTTCTAGGTCACGAGGAAGAAGAAGAAGCGGATGAGCGGCAGTCTTGAGAAGGCGAGTTGGAGATGAGGTTGTGAAGGTGGTAATTGTGAATAAGGGAGGAATAAACGCCTTTTTTCCGGAAGAAATGTCGTTCCCTTAATTGACCCTCGACGGACCCTGAAGGTGACCGCTTACAATACTATAAAACCCTTTTTAACAGTCGGAGGCGTTAATTAGGACCTTTAGGTTGCCAAATCTGACTCCCGAGTCTTACGTTAATGATATTTCGGTATCTCTCTAATAAGTTACATCTGATCCATGGTCTCATTCGCATTGCAGTGGAAATATCGTTACACCACCCTCACATCTCCCTTCCCGTATGCAACGCCAGTAACTTTCGCCAAGACTTCCTCCTTCCCGTACGTAATTAACGAAAATTTTCCTAACCAAATGATCCGCTTCCAATTCCGCGGATATCAAAATGAGGAACCTAATTCGTCTTCCGTGTCACCTCTTCTCTCACTCCTTAACTCGTCTCATGTGCCAGCTGCGTTCTTTTCTATCAGAGCACTAGCCAAATGCAAAATCGTAAAAGTAGAGTGGTCCCTTTGGTGCTGGGGTGACTCTAAATAGCTGCCGTGGCCCGAACAAAGGTCTTCTATCATGGCCCAGCTCCACAGGCCAACGCGGTGATGTAGAGACGAGGATCTCCCGAATTGTTTCTCTTTTTCTCGCCCTGCAGTACTCTCGAGTACTCGCTGGATTCCTGCCGACATTCGTTCATTTAAGCCGCGCTTATAAATCGTTGAGCGTGTTTCCTTTTGGCACTACTCCTCATCTCCGGGTGGATAATTGGGAAAACTCCTTTCCCAATCTAATCTGCGGATGTAATTCATGAAGAAAAGAATCGTTTGCTGGAAGATCAGTTGTAAGTGACAATTCTCCTTTTGAAGCAGCTTTCCAGCACGATAAGATTGCTTAAATCGTTTTATTTTCTAGTTTGATGAAGATGCTATGTTGCTTTAATTTCGGCAACAACACACCTGTCGTTTATATTGATCTTGGGGCTTCAACGGTTATCGTAACCAAGAATATTCTTTTATTCTCAAGTTTTCGGTGCCCGCTTTTATTCTGAAATGAAATTCATTGTTGTGAGACGGGTGCGGAGGTAGGAGGGATACCCGGAAACTAAAAATGCAAGTCTGATATAGTTGCAGTAAAAGTTCTTTTCTATCTGTTAGTAGCGCTGTCGCGTCTTTTTGTGTGTGCATGACGAAACAGTATTTTATTGACTTTCGTTTTGATGACGTTGTTATTATAATAACACCGGAAGGTTAAAAGCGCCGAGTCCATTCCAAATCGCGCCAAGTACTTAGGTCGTGCTATAATTCGTTCTTTTGCACGCGAAATAAGAAACTGCCGCTGAAATTCTTCGGCTACTCTGGCTACGGTGAAGGTGTAACATACAAGCCAAATGTGGTATATTGGTGTCATTAATTTCAGTCAGTAAGATGTGATATACATGATGAAAGAACGAATGGAAGGTCCTCAGTCGTCAGTATAGAAAGTGTATTATAATGAGGAAGAGATTTGAGGATCCAGGCGTTTTACCATTTAAGATCTTCACTCGTTAAAAATTCTCAGAAATGTCCAGAACAGTTCTTCATGAAGCGATAACAAAAAGTTAGGAATTTTGGAATGAACCGCACGCTGGGTGCCGAAAATGTTGATCGAGGATCACGAGAGAAACGAAGTAGCTGCGGTGCGAACATTCCTCTCTAGTTACTAAAAAGTGTGGTACAAGTATCTCATCTGTATCATATCATGAAGAAAATTTGGATAGCCCTCTACACGTCAAAGTGTAAGCTACTGTCGATGCACACACTCGCCGTTTGCGAAAAAGTTCAAACCCAACGAAAAGAATCACAAAAACTCGTTCCCATGATTATTAAGTGCTTTCACTCGTAAAATGTTTGTGTGGAAAAGTAGTCATTGTTGCTTCCTAATGCCGCTATCAGTATAATTGATGATTAAGTGCTTACAAAAATACTCTTTGCCCCTAGTGTCTTTACTTTCCGGATATCCCCTATAAGTTAGCTTTTGCCATTTCTGTCTACCTCCATTACGATAATATGCTATTTGTCGCCGTTCTACTGTCTTTTTTATCAAGTCGTTATATTTTTGCGACTTATCCGAGTATTCGAGTATGCGAGTATGATCTATTTTATGGTAGCTTCTTGACTTCACCCCAGAAAAATCGACCTATTTAAATATGAGAATTATCCCCCAACTATATCGCGCCATAAAAAATTACTTTAATTTCGTAGGCAGTGAAGCGCTTAGCCATTTTCTATTGCTAAAGCTCCTTCCTCGTGAGCAATTTCATTTATAACGTCGTGGCTTTACGTGTTTCGCAGTTGACTCCAAATTTTGTGTGTCGTGGTATTCGCTTAGTAAAATTGTTTTTGTCAACTGCCTTTGCGCTCCGGCTCTTTTTTCGTGAACTGAGATGGGTCTATGTGAGTTCAGTAATCATTACAAGTGTCATTTTTGTTTAAATTAAATTCATATATTTGTTTTATTCTGTCAACTGTGTTTAGTCGTGATGAGGTATAAGTTCATAGTCCTCAGCAAATCGTAGTTAGTACTTCATGGTGAGAAATACAGATTTTTAATAGCGATATAGCAATAATTAGTTCGCCTGGTTTTTAAAGTAATCGCGTGACCTGATTAAATCAATTGGTAACTTAGTAGACGATAGTATTTCATATTTACTCATAAGCTCTAATTATTGCCTAATCCAAGACCGTGAGTGATTTTTAAGGCAAAGTTTACAGCCTTCTTCCTTTGGCTCTTGAAATTTATGAAATCTGAATGCACGCCAACATGATTTTCAACTAATAATAGGCATGTATATGGCATTCAGTTTATTCACTTTAAGGATTTATGGCCGTCGAGATTTATATTTCTGGAATTGACGCTAAAATGTTGCAAGTTGATGGCATTTACAGTGTGAATATCGCCATCGTATTGCATTTCAACACCATCGTCAGAATAGCCGGAAAAAAGTTTATTTTCCTTCGCGAAATCACCACTTTCTTCTAAACCTATTCTTCAATCCGCGAACTTATGTTTTTTTTCTAAATGTGTTCGATCTCGTAATGTTTTTTCGATCGCTATCGTTTTCATCGCTCTCGTGTTGCGTGCCCGCGTCCATCACATCGATAGTACCGCCAGGTTTATTTTCACTCGCAGCCTCGGCCTCGCTTGTCCCCTCCCCTTTTCCCAACTCCTTCAAGGCGATCTCTCCTCTCTCCCTCTCCATTTTTATGTTTCGACCTCCCCCCTCGTGCACCTCTCCGCAAAACGTCGCTACGAATTCTCGCTAATATCCCCTCTCCACCACCACCTCTCGTGCTGCCTAATCCGATGCCGGTGATAATTCCTAATTGGGGACTTGTTCTGTGTGTGCTACTTCCATTTCGAGAGTTGCGGCAGTGTTCACGGCATATGGTTGCTTTGAATGAGAATCTTCTTCCGTGGTCAATAGTGTATTTAGTCGTTGTTTAGTTTTTATATTGCTACCTAAGCCGTTATAGCAATCACTGCGGTCTCTTGCTTAATTACCGCGCTCAGTTGTGTTTCTAGGGCACAAATTTCGGTGGCTGTCTCTTTTCAGTGCCTCGAAATTCATGAGAAAAACTTCCTCCGCGTAAGAAAAAAGATTTTTGTATCAAGTTCGGAACTTCGCCGTTTTTCTCTTATGCCCATATGGTTTCGGATTTCCAACCTAACTGTTCGTTGTTCAGTCATGTTGCTGAATGTCTCTACTACGCATGAACTCCAATGAATTGGCACGGAATGGTGTGGCTCGAAAAACGGCGCCTGTCCGCTTGGGAACATGGAAACTGTTGTGCTGGTCAGTGCGCAGCATGCGTCTTAATACTAGTGCGGTCTTCCACCCTTTCCTTCCATCCTTTTGTCATCATGAGAGTGCAAATGTTGTTTCCGTCTGTAAGCATCACGGAGGATGTTTCCTGAATAATTGAGAGCACTTACTCCTGTGACCGTCCTCTCGTGAAAATTCTGTCTCCGTAATTGTCGATGCTGCGACATAGTTCTTCGTTTTCTCTCATTTAATAACCCTCGGCTTATTGCTGATCCATGGTTTATTGACTAATTAATGTCGTCTTTGCAGTTTTTGTTTTGGAAGAACACCCTTTTAAATTTCACGCTTGGTAGTTATATCTTCCTGTTCTCCATCCAAAAGTTCTCATGGTATTTGATCGTCGGGGCAAGATAAAGCGGTGCGGGTGCGTCCGGGGAATGTGGCGAGGGGTCACTTTTCCCCCGTTCGCCTTCACTGTGCGGAAGAGGCTTCTTGACATCTGATAGAGGGCGTGCGATCTGCTCCCTTCTAAAATTAACTTAGTTGGCATAAGGAATTGCGATAAAATCCCCGTGTCGATGGAGTCACCTTGGGAGTTTCGAGATGAGGCTCTGTGCTCCTTTCGGTCGAACCCGGAGTTTATTCTACACCTTTCATCGCTGGGTGCCGCATCAAGCAATAATGGCTCGTATTTGGGACCAAGTATGCGACGTTCTTTCGCAACGGGTTTATGCAGTTGATTCGGCAGTCTTCCAGGTGGCATCCTTTTGTTTTCGCCAATTTTCTGCTACCCGTTGTATTATTTAATTTATTTGGCCTTTTTTTTCTTTTATTGGTCTACTTTCAGGCTCTACGGTTCTAACGCTTATCTAACTTGGAATTCATAAAGTTATTAGTACGGTAATGGTGACTTTCTGCGAGAGCTAACCCGAAGCCTCTTGGGGAGAGTGCTCAGAAAAGAGTCTGGTTATGATTTTCCTACAAAAGTACCGTGGGAGTCGTAATCGGCGACTATTGTTACATGGTAAAATATCATATTTCCAGTGATAAAGAATTTTCCCGAGCGGACACACGCCACCAAAGTACATCTTTAAAGATGCCGTCGTGTTTTTTATGTTCTGATTCCTATTTTACCCTTCAGATGGTACACGCGGTTATTTCTGAATTTTTTGTGGTTTGACATGTAAAAACAGGGTGTCTGCTACTGTGGAAAACAAAAAAAAATTTATTTCGCTACTATGGGAAAAAGTAGTTGAAGATAGTTATACTAAAAATATCCCTACGATTGGCACACTTGATAAAGAAATGTTTACCTTACGACTTCCATAGGTGGTATAATGTTTTGGCATAAATTATGAATGGATACTGCCGTCTGGTATTCTGAGTATTCCGCCGAGTAATATTATTAAATATTAATTAACCTTTTCAAATAACACCATTCTTAATGTCAAGGTTTCTGTATGTGAATGCTCAGGTTTGTTTGGGTAGTATAGGCTTACTTCTCGATTAGGTAATGGGTGTTATTGGTAAAATTGTGGAAAATATTTGTTGCGTAATAGGAAGTTCTATATCTATTGTACGATAGGTTGTAATTTTATTTTGATTCATTTTATTCGCTGATTATATTAGGCTCGTTAAATTATTTTCACTTTGTTTAGTCCCATACTCAGCCATTTATACAAGACTTAACGCTAATTCATGTCATACCTGTCAAGTTTTCACGCTTCTCCAGCATGTAGTATCCAATTTGGGCTGCGTTGTAATCTTTGCAGTGGAGAGTCGGGCTCCTAACCTTGTGGTTCAAACGCATATGGAACCAAAGTAGATTGCGTTGCTGTATGCATTTTTTGCGTGATAGCATTGCTATATTTCGTGATAATGCCGACCAGGTAATAGATGATGAGTATATTTATTGCCTGATGAAGTCTAGAGGCCAGGGGACCCATCCTTGCAGAAAATATCTGCCGCTGGTTTTCCACTATCGCCAAAAATGATTACTATTGTAACTCTATAACTCAGATTTATGAGAAAATGCCAAAATACTCTAAACTAATTGCAAATAAGACCCTATTTAAGTTTCAAGGTTTCAGGCTTAACCCTGTGGAAATTCATTTTTGAAGCGAGCGGGAAAAGTGTCTTTCCTCTGATATTTACATTTAACAATTTGTGGTGAAAAATCAGTGGAAAGATACATTGTTTTCTCTCTGACATCGAATGCATTAATTCAAGAGCCAATAAAAACGGCGCTTTTTTCGTTAATTGCTCGTGATAAAGAATAGGATAGTGGCTTTAGGAAAATTTCTGAAACTTGATCCAAAAAATGCCGGTGGTTTCCAGGGACCCCCTATATCTGATTTCTACAAAACCTAAGAATATTGTTGGGAGTGTAATCTAAGCTATGCGAAAACTTTACCGCATCTTAATTACCGGTATATGCTAATTTAAATTGAAAATGTTAATTTACCTGCAGCTATAGGTTGTGTTTCTCTCGCGGTTTTACGTATGCTGAAAGTATTTCTATTACATGACCTTATGAGTTGCTCCAAATATTATTACTCATTAGATATATCTCTTCATTGCTACTTACGCTGTAAGCCTTTCCATTTTGCTTGGTAATTACGGCAAGAATCGAGTAACATCTTATTCAGCCCTGAAGACGACGGACGACAGGGTCATCTAAATGTTGGCAATAATGGATCCTGTAACCCGGTGGACATCTCGAACACAGCTTTACAGGATTCTAGCTTTTCCGTCAGTCAATATTTAATATCGACGATATTTTTCTAATTTATTATACCCAGAAGGTAGTGGATTCATTTGGAATGTGTCTTTTAGGCTTGTGAGTGATGTAATCATTTTCTAAAACACGGATTCACTATTTAATGTTGAATAGGAACCATCAAGATAAGATCTTTAAACTTATCCATAGCACACTGAACTCAACCATTGACTACCCCGACCTTGTTTCCTTGATAAATTTCAAAATACCCTCCCGACACACCAGGACTCACTCATTGCTCTATATCCCTTCGCCCAGATTATCACTTACCAAACGCTCCCTCATCTTTGGCCTCTATTCTCTTGTAAATTCCCTTCCTGTGAATATTGACCCTTTCACCGTATCTTCCCGCGTCTTCGCTAACCTATCCATTTGCCATTCCCAAAAAAAGTAATTTATACTATCTTCCCATGATGGATTATTATTTGTTACCTTCTCTTGTTACGTTTTTAAGTTTCTGTCCTTTTTTGTTTGTTACACGTTCACTGTAAAACGGTTTCATGCTGTATGTGATCTTTTTGTCAAATAAATAAATAAAATCATTGTAGTGTACGGGAAGTGACATTCGCTGCGATGTCGAAAGATTGAGGGATTAGTGGTTCGATCAAAAATGTATCATTTCAGGCTTATTTCAAGTGTATTTTAGCTAGCACTCAAAGGTAGAGGTGTTGTACATGCCTCCATTGACGTACATAATTAAAAATAAAATACTGATCGAGATAAAAACATGCACATCACCCCTCTTACATTCCGTAATCACCACTCAGGGCGGTTGGCGACTGTGTTCTAGCGTACGACTGGTCTTAACAGTGAGTATGACGTAGGAGTGATGGCCGACATTTCGCACGGCTACCCTCGTGTCTAGCGTTGCCGCCGCGGCGATATCCGAGCATCGGCCTCGGCGAACGATGGCTTGTCCTTGCGCGAAGCTGGCGCCTGGAAACTGGGTAACCTGGCGCGCGCGCGCGTAGAGCAATTTGCCTAAGTTCAAGGAACCCATTTTGGACGGATCGTCGCGCCTCCGTCTGCCAACCATATGCATTCGCAATCGTGATCTACGCTCCCATTTTCATCTGTGTGACATTCTTGCGATAGTCTTTCGCGATGTTTCTTCACACACATCCTCTTCGGAATCGCGCTGAAAATACATGATTTTCTCGACGAAAGTAATGATAGCATCTGCGAAAAAGTAACGGGCCTGTGATTTAGGTTCAATTTGATTGCATGTCTCGTTGCTTTTGTTGGTCTTCATGGCTATTCATGGCGAAGATGATTTTCATCCCTTTCGAAGTTTCCGTAAGTTTTGCGACCATCTGTCTTATCTTGGTCTTTTCGTTGTTCGAAACCTGATTTATTTTCGAGAACGCGGTCATCTACTTTTGCGGCCTTCTTTCTAGAGGTTCTCCCTGTATCTTCTTATCTGTGGTTTGTGTGGTTGAAAAATATTTAGATACATGCTCCGGTGTGACTGAGCAAAGAGCGCTTTGGTGTTAACTGATTTCCTCTTCCGTCATCTTTATTAGGAAAAAATTTGGCAGATTTTGCCTTTGGGTAGTTACTAACGGTGACCCTTGGGAGCGCGAGATATTGATTTCGATGAAATTGTGATGTGGATTAGTTATTTTTATCCGCTGCTTATTTTACACTCTATCCATCAATCATCCGGAAAGTTAATGCTCCATTTTTGGCCGGCTGAGTAGGAGTTAATCAGCTTTAAGTAGACTGCGTGTAGTCGAGTCTTGAACGAAGTTTTCATTTTTAGTAGGATTATCGTATTTTAAAAGTGATGTAGCTCAAGTATATGCGTTTCTCGCCGGTCAATCTTTAGGATTTTAGAGATAAAAATTATAATTTTTTTCTGTTCGAGCGGAATTTTTACTTTCTTTTTACTATCTTGGAACTCCCCGCTGTACAAGTAAGTCTCCGAAGATTGACTCCTTTAAGGCATAAGTTCTATTTCTCACAGACTCCTCTCGATTTGATTTCACGGTTGACGAATATGTGAATCGCATTATAAAAATCGCCAGCCTGGACTGAGAGATTAATAAAATTAAGTTTCGAGCGTTTCTCTAAGGAAATAATACACGCATCCAAATGTCTTCCTTAAATTGTTACCTCCGACCGAGGTTTCAGCATTTGATTTCTCTCTGGAGTATACTCTTTATTTAATTTCACTTTCTAATATAGACTCTGTATTCCACAAAGTGAACTCGCGAACCATTGAAGATATATTTATTATCGTTCAAGCTAGGTGACATTTTACGAAACTGGCAGTGAATGTTAAAACCTTGTCAGCCATGAACCGTAAGAAAAATACTGAGGAGCTTTTTAATATTTGTGGGATTCAAAGCTATATCCATCGATATCCTGCCGAATGCTTTTGGCGGTTTAACTATCTTTGTGTTCTCTTCCGCTCGGAATGCCCAGGGAAAGGAATTTTTCCCTATGTTGATTTCGAACATTCTCTCCTACGCTCTCATAACGCTTATGTCTCAGCCAAAGCTGTGGTGCGCCGTGTTGGTCCAATGCTCATTTCATGCCAATTTCCCGGTTTGTTTTCCGGGTGTCCTCTTCGACTGTAAATGCATAAGTGGATGATTTCTTCCGGTATATTCCATTGAGTGTAGTTCTCATCATCTGTTGCTTCCGTTAGCGTTACTTTTGGGGCCAGTTCTGCAGTGCTTCTCGTCTTTCATGTTACAGTAGAAAGTGAATGTCATTTTGACTTCTGGTTTCCCGCGGCGCTAGAGCATGTATTTAACCTGTTAGTCAAATCGCGTGTTGCAAATTCCCCGACAAATTCCGGCGCTTTTCGTCCGTATCCTCTTGACCTTAAATCACGTCGTTATAATGTGCGCTCGCTGCTGGAACGCGTCCCGAGGCGTCGCCGTCTCATTTGGCGCCGTGCGTGCGTTTGCCTCGCGAGTGGCCGGGTGCGTCTGTAATCCCTCGCCGCTAGCCCTTTGGCCGATCTCCACGAGAAGATCGCTCCCACGTTCACCCTTCACTTCCTCCTCCTCGTTACCCTTCCTTGCCGAATTCCACGACCTCGACAGGAAGGCTGAAGAATATTTCTTTTGGAGTGTTCACCAACCTAGCAAACAGGAAAAACCCGATGCTCTTGGAGAATTTCCCATTTTTTAAACATTAAATACTCAACTAAAATCCGCCGCGTGGGGGTGTGTCGCGCGGTTTTCGGATGTCATGATAAGGGAATCTGTTAGGTGTGGTGTATATAAAGTGATAGATTTCCATATAGAGACCCTGGGCTTGGATCGTGGTGATTTCATCCTTTCATCAGACGTGGAACATTATACTGTGGACCCCTTGGCCTTTTCTGTTGAGAGAAGGCTCATGCTGATGCCAGGTCTCTGTCCATCCTTTCTCAATCCCTCAACTATCATCAATATGGTGTGCATGGCATAAATTTGTTTGTCACCTTCTCAAATAACTAATCAACCAATCCTTATAGGAATTTGGGCTAGTAAAGGGTTGATTAACCCTGTGTGTTTTGCCTTATTTGTTACTTGATGGATTCTTGTTTAGATTTCCTTTTGATCTAGTCATAAAGTGTGTACAGGAGGAAAGGATTTTTGTACCTATGTGCTGAAATTACCAGGAAAATTTAGGGAATTCAGGGGCAATTCTGAAAATGGTGGGATTTAACAACTCATGGTGTAACTGCTTACATGCCAAGTCCCCCATCAATTTCCAAGATTTTTTTATATTAACATTGTCTGATAACAGTCAGTTTTCTTCTTCTCTCATCAGGCCTTTCATCAGCATTGAATTTCATCTCCTCCCCCTACTCTCTTTAGAAAGGTGTTGCTTCTCCTGGCTGTTTTACTCTTTCGCTGTTCTGGTGCATTATTCCAGCACCCAGCAAGTTTCAGAAATATCTTGGAGTTAAAAAATAAATGTCCATCCTTTCAATGAAATAATATCCAATTAGGAAACATAATACAAATAATGTATCATATTCTATGCTAATATTTAATAACCACAATCAAATAGAGTACGTGTTGAGATGAAATAGGTGAATTATAATCGTAACAAGACGTGCTCTTCATGTACCTATTTTATTAGAAACGCAGCCTATAACAAGTCAAACTTGTCATACTGTATTTTTTTTTTAATTCCCTTGATATGTTTTTGTCTGTTCTGCTGTAAATGTAAGTAATGGTTACACAAATAAACTTTTGTTCATATGTGTAACTTTTGTAATAATTTTGAAGTATTTGAGAATTATATCCAGACATTTTCTTTATATGCTGCATTCTTAATTGAGGAGCTTGATTTAATTTTCAACCCCTAGTGAAATCTTCATCTTGCCAAAATATTCTGATTATGTGTATTAATTCTATATGTACTTATATTCTCTTTTTGTGTAATGTTTGACCATCAACAAATTTGTCTAATTTTAACTTCTCTTCCATTTTAGGCATGTATAGATGATAACCTAGAAATGGTCGAGTTCCTTGTGGAGCATGGTGCAGATGTCAACAGGGGTGACAATGAAGGTTGGACGCCTCTGCATGCAACAGCTTCCTGTGGATTTATCAGTATAGCCAAGTAAGGAACTCTAATTAGAATGTAAAATTAAAACACAAAAACTATTTTTAATAAGTTTCCCTGCTTGAGTATATCCTTCATCATCAAGTTACGCCAAAAAATGCAGTTTTAGATAATTAAGCTCATCATATCATTGGAATTTGTATTAGATTTTCACATTTTATGATCATCCTCTAATCTTTCTTTAAAATTTTGGGTATATGGTGGCTTAAATCTCCATTTTGACCTTCTAGGGGTTGAATAGTTTTTTTCCCTAATTTCTTACTCTCTGTAAGATAGGCCTAATCGATTTCTCCTCTACTGAGGACATTTCTCCTATTAAAGTTTTTCAATCCATGTGTCAATTTTATAATCCGAGGCATTTTAAAATATTGACAGGCTTCATTATATAGGCCATGAAGTCAAATTTTTATTTTATTGTCCAGTCTGTTGAAAATCAGCTATTTTAAAGTAACTCTCTATTGATGGTGAGCAACCACATTCATTCATTTAAATAAAATAACTTACATCCAACTGGCTAATTAGAAGTCTTACTTCATTTATATTTTTCCTTACAACTGTAAATTTTTCTGTGGCTGTGAAGTATTTTAACCTTAGTGAAGAGTATCAACTCTAGTCTTGCATTTTTCTTAATGAAAGAGTTCATTATGCTCTTGCTGCTGATGCTAAATTTGTGGACAGCATTCCTATCTGCCATCACTCTTTGATTTCCATTAAATGGATGAATGAATGTTATACTTAAGATTTTCCATGATTAATTGCATTAAGTTTCCTATTTTCATGTCTGGTTTAATAGGTTCCTAATAGAAAATGGAGCCAATGTTGCTTCAGTCAATAATGATGGCCATCTTCCACTGGATATTGCAGAGTCAGACGAAATGGAAGAAATGCTCAATGAGCAGGTTTTTGCTAAAGGTTGGTGTTAGACCTATGCTAGTATAAAAATAACTTCTAGGCATAATTTTTAAATATTAGTTGGAGTGTCCATGTAGGAATTATTCTGACTTTCACGTAAACTTGTAAACCTGATAATGCTCCTTGACACTAATAGATAATAGAACTATTCTTGATAAAATTAAAAACTATTATTTCTCCTAAATGGCAATGGGCATATTTACCTTTGTGTTGTTGCATTATATCTTATTTGGCATTTTATCAATTATTCAATATTATTGGAACGTAACTGCCAATATTCCCTCTCATTTTTCACTAAAAGGTTAGGATTTAGGGTAAGTAATGGCTATTTGAGAGGTAATATGCCTCCATTAGTCTTTAGAACTCCACCTCTAATCGACTTCATGTGTGTAGGAGATAAGATTGTAAAATTTCTAAAATCATAAATATTGCTTGATGATGAATTTTGAGGATTAGCCCCAGTATCCTCAATATTCATCAAAAGAACCAACATTTTTTTTGTGTTCTAAAGTTTTAGTATTTAATTTTGTTGCTTTATGTGGATTCTCAAATTTTCTTAGGCCATCCTTCATATTTTCCAGTTGTTCTTGAGAAAATACTGGCACAAAACTAGTAAATGCAGCTTGACCTGCCGATAAAATCTGAGAAATTCACTTTAATTGTCCATAAACCTTACAGTAGGAGCACTGGGTGCCTATATTGTGGGATTGCTTAATTATTTTGCTATTCAAATTTTAGGCATCGACTGTGAAGAAGCAAGAAATGAAGAGGAAAGGTTAATGATGCTTGATGCAAAGGAGTGGCTTAATAGTGGTGGTGAAGAGGTTCGGCATGAAGTCCCGCATCCTAAAACTGGGGCAACAGCACTGCATGTAGCTGCAGCTAAAGGCTACATTAAAGTAATGAGGTATGTAGCTGAAATTAGGATTTAAAAATTAAAAACCATTATAAATTAAATTTATTTCTTAAGAATTGATTCTAGTGATATCAATCCATTTTTTTCACTTTGTAGTCTTATCAAGTTGGCCATCCTGTCATCTCATTTCAAGTTTTTTTTTTTACTCGCTGTCGCAACTTGCCATTTAGGCAGCTATCTCGGCAGATTTAGGGAGGATGCCATTTTGAAGTGAGTCCCAACTCGTTAGGCATCAAGAGGGAGCAGAAATAGCTGCCTTTTTCGGGCGTCGGATTTAGGGTAGATGGAGTTAATCCTAAATATGCCTCCATATTGAATTTCCCAAAATGCAAAGTGCTGCATGCGCCAGAGAAAACATTCATCGTAACCATTTCCTCCCCCCCCTGCAAAAAAAACACATGACTGTTGTGTGATCCGAGAGAAAAAGTTACCTACACTTCAATTTGAAAATGTCGACATACAGCAAAACTCAGAACTATCTGACACCTTAATGAGAACACAATTGAGACTTGAAATAGAAGCGGGCTTGTTATAATATGAATTTATATGCCTCACTCTAAATGTTAATACGTAAATAAATAATTTATAAAATGTCAACCATAAAAAGAAAATACAAAAAGCTGTCAAACCTTTTACGAATACATAAACGAGTTTCTATGTACTATTAAAAAAATATATTAAAAATAATTAAGTAAATAGCATTTATATCTGGTAAAAACTCATCATATATTACTCAGCAGCCCCGGCCAATTTACGTTTTTGGTAAAGGAAATAATTGATGTAGAAGCACACTTCCCATAGTCATAATCATTGTTACCTGTCTTTTTATAAAAAGAACATTCCTTTTGGAGGAATGATAAAATTAAAGGCTGAATGATAAATATCAGCAGGTAGAAGTGGATTGACATCAATGCAAGAGGTTACCTCTGTTTTGTCACCGAAAGTCAGGTCCAATCTCATGCATGGAGTTAGAGGATTTGTTAATTTGAAATAACTCAAGATAATTGACTGTCTCAAGTAATAATTTACTGTGGGATGATTTTAGGTGAGTTATTATAATAAGTAAATATTTATAAATGACTGGGCAATTACGGTTAAAATTAGGAATATTATAATCACCAAGAAATAGAACATCTCTGTATTGATTTACAGTGTTGATACCTTCAATTGTATTGCAATGATTCTCACAGGCAGAACTATTGGAATTTGGAGGGAGATACATGGCACCGAGTAAATAGCATGCGTATGTAATAAAAAAGGATTGATAAATGAACACTTGACCACTCATACAAACTGAGGAACTACTACACTCTACGACCATCCCTTTTTAAGTATTCTACCGGTGAAATGAAGGTTTGTTGAAAGTCAGAGAAACTCCTGGTTTTCATCACTTTCCGTGTCGTATCAGCCTAGTACCGTATTTCCCGGCCCATAAGACGCACTTTCATTACACCAAAATGTGCTCAAAAATTAGCCTGCATCTTATAGGCCGAGGGTATGACTTCGTCCTCTAAGACGCGAGCTGTTTCGCCGGGAAGGATGCTGTTAAATATTTTTTCTCGCATCAGGCATAGAAAATGGTTGTATATACATTAAAGACTTTGTTAATAACACCGTTTTGAGTCAGTCGAAAGCCAAAGAGTTTGACAGAATCCTTGACAGTATATCTGGTAAATGTAGTTTAGTTCCCATTCGGGAAAATTTTTTTTCAACCCCTAAAAATGGGTGTTTTTCAGTGAAATTGTTAGGGAAGATAGTGCATGAATCCAGATTGTTTTAAGTGAATAAAGTTTTGAAAAAAGTGATAAAATACAGTTTTGAGCAAAAATTGAAAATAAGAGGTGATGATTTTGGTGGCCATTTTGGGGAGTTTTATGAGATTTTCAGGAGATGGCGCAGTGATCGAGTAATCTTCACATCTTACATAGAGCAGCTGCGGCCATGTAGGATCGCGTATTTTCTAGAAAAAACCCTCGAGCTGATTGGTGATTGTATGCGTAAGTAAGAGGTGAAATAAGTAGGTGTCCCTCTGGTGGAAATATTGGGAAGATGGAAATATGGTGTAAAGTGCATCGGAAAATGGTGATTTTTTTTAGCTGAAATATCCAGAAAACTACTAGGAATTAGGTTTAAAAGTAATATATTTTGAAATCCGGATTCTTTAGCTCTAAAATAAGGTATAAATTAGCGCGGTAGATCACCTGAGATGACTGTAATAGCAGTTTGCGGAATGGGAACGAAACTACATATCTTCCGTATATCCTAAAAAATTCCTAAATAAATCGCACGATCGTAGGCAGAAATTTAAAAGGGAGACTATCACAAAGTCGTTTAAAAAGTGTGGTATAAGCAATACGCTAGATGGAAGTGAAAATACTTTTTGTGTGGGGAAAGTGAGAAGTCCAGCGAAAATAACTGCGTATGTGATTTTAGCAGTAGTGAATACGAATACGAATTTCTGGGATCCTGTGATGAATAAACACTATTATATTTGCAATTTTTTAATGTGACAGTTCCGTTTCCCTTGTATAAAGTATTATCATGAAAATAATTTTATTCTCATTTGTCTGATCAAAGTATTTATCATAAATTCCAACCTTATAAATCACAGTGCTTCTTATAGGAGTATTTTGCGTAAATTATAATCTGATAAAACACAGTGTGTCTTATGCACCGCCGGAAAATACGGTATATAAAAATACCAAATTTAGCTTATCACTGAGAAGTCAGTTGTAAACTATAAAAAATACAATTCAGAATTTAATGGTTAACAACTAAGAATTCACCAAAACTAATAAACTTCAAGTAGTTACTGCTGATAATGCTTAATAGTAATGGTGATATTTGATGCTTCAAATGCCTACCAATCTGCCTTGAACAATATCTTCTGGGATATTTAATAGCAACTAATACACGACAGAAATAACTTCTCGTTTTAAACGGTATTTTTCCCCATGCAAATGACAAAACCTATGCCTTAAGTTAAAAAAAATATGAATTTATCACCCAGCAAACCTACACTAGCAGTATCACTACCAATTGTAACTTAAGATTCTCAAAACTAGGAAAATAATTTCCAAGATTATTCCCAAATTGTAGCCAAAAATAGCCGAAGGGTCCTATAGTATTATCATTATCATCATAAACACGGACCATGGATAATATTTCTACTATCCGCGATCATATGTATCGCGGATGTCATGTTTATTTATTTCACATCCCTTTCATTATTCCTTTGTTTTTCATTTATTCCTAGCTCAGTAGATGGCGTTACTTGCGAAGGGTTTCCCAACTCGAACTAACTTCGCCCAAGGCAGCCAAATATTTGGGCATCTAATCACATGCACCTTAATGCCCAGCGAGTTGGGATACAGCTTAAATTGCAGAACAGTATCTGTTTTCTTAGCCCTTTTGAAATTTGGAAGCTACATGTTCTCGCCAAACTACTCAAGTGAAGGTGTTTATACTATTTCATTGAACAATTGATTGTCATTTGTAGGTTTTGAAAGGTATCTGTCATCAGAATCATATGTTGTTGGGGAAATAGGACCAACCAGTATTGCCTACAGAAATGGTTGAACATCCTTGAATGACTCTAACTACTTTTAATTCTAGAATAATGGTGGCAACTTTCAACTTGATTGATATGTCAGAAGTTTTTTAAGTTTACATTTTGTGCAGTGTTCTATCCAATTGTTCATGTTGTAATATGTTGTTGATAGGAAAATGGTCTCTTCTCTTAAGAAGTGGATTCATCTGTTTATTTCTTGACCTTGTATCAATAATGCAACCCTAGGATTGCATAAGTGAGGGGCCCTTAGTTTTCCTGACAAGCCATTCTTGAAATTTCTGAAAACCATTTAAGTTTTGTACTTCTAATGTTATGTGAAATTTATGATTATTGTAGCTCACCTTTCTTCACTAATCATAATGTTTTCTTACATCTATATTGTTCAGTATGAGAAATGTGATATCAATATGGAAACAGATATTTCCTAAATATCATTGAAGTCTAATTCAATGTGAAATTTTCCTTGAAGGCTCCTTATTCAAGCCGGCTGTGATGTGGATGCTCAAGACTTTGATGGGTGGACACCCTTGCATGCAGCTGCCCACTGGTGTGTCAATGAGGCATGCGAATTGCTGGTCGAAGATGGTCTGTGCGATATGGATATAAAAAACTATGTTGTGAGTGTGAAACTAAAACTTACGTTATGTTCCATTTACCATAGTGAAATTTTGTGAAGTGGAGGCGATATTCTTTTCCTGAGGAAACCCAAGTAAATTACAACAACTTGCTCCTATTATTTCAAAAATTTTCATGGTGTTTCTGTTGGAACAAATATGGTGTATCTTCAAGTATGTGTTTTGAAATTTGTAGCTTTTCAATAAATTGAAATTACCTTGTGCCTTACAGTGTCATCACCGAAATGTATTACATTCTCAGGACTAATATTTCTGTATCTGGCTGGTATTAATTAATACTTTTATATGCTCTGGCTATTGAGAATATTCATGGGGGAATGCTGCATCTCTTTCAGGCAATGCTTCACCCATATATCTACATACACCTCTACCTACGTTTAACATTTCTATGAGCTATAAGACAAAAGATCTTGGGGGTTAAGGGTGTTAAATATGATGAAATTTTAGTAATACTTCATCTATATCCGCTATCTTTATTTTCATAGCCAGATGTGAGGACAATTATTGTACTATGGTTAATTCTTTGGTATTAATACTTAATGGCACCATCTGGCAAGCCTGTATCTTTTTTTAAACTAGTTTTTTTATAGCTATAAAGATGTAAAAATGTATAAATTTTAATTATAAAATGACATTGTTTAGTATTAAAAGCTCCAAAAATAAATTGTGGCAGTTAAGAACTCCCCCCTCCAGCCATTATTCTCTCTGCTTCATGTAATTAGTTCATCTATTGCTTTTGGTGCAGAGATGAATGTACATGTTCTGCTTTAATTTATGTGTTCATTTCCTCTATCTTGTTAGTTCTGCATCCTTTTAAAGACAGAATTCAGCAACAACATGGACAGGTTACATGCCTTATTTTTTTCCATTTTATTAATGTCCATGACAGGGACAGACTGCCTTTGACGTGGTTGACCCTAACCTTAATCCTTCCCTGGAAGAACTGAGAAAGAGGCAAGCAGGCCTTCTCGGTTCAAAGAGAAGAAAGAGGAAAGAACAGCCAGAGGCCAAGGTGGTGTCATTGGTGCCCACATCTCCTGCTGGGGAGCCAGAGGAGGATAGTATACCAAATGATGCATCTCACAAGCACCGCTCAACCAAAGGCCAGGAGCTAGAAAACAAGTAAGTTTCCGAATTTACATGGTTTCAGAGATGGACTTTAAAAATGGCAAAAGATTTTTTCCTTTTTAATTCTTACATTTGCTACAATAGTATATTATATGATTTCTTGTCTCTTTCCCTGTGTTATTTTTCTGCAATTACTAGCTTGGATTCATCTATTTTTGCCAATTTCAGCAGGAGATTGTTTATTATACTTCTGATGGCTTCATGTGAATTCTTTTTCTTGTAAGGTTATCCACAAAGATAAAGCCATGCATTTGTTGTCAATTGTTTACCTAATGTGCACCCTGAGTGTATTGATTTTTCTTTTAAAAAGTTTTGCTCCCAATGATGTTGATTTATGCTGAAAAATGTATATGTTTGTGAAACTGATATGAATTAAATAGTGGTGGTTTCAGTCTTCCCATCCACTCATGGCTTTATTGCCCATTGTGTCTGAAAAAGATTTTTTTTCTACAGTGTTGCTATACAGACGTGTGCTATTTGATTTTATATTACTTCAACTGCTATGCAAGAAACTAATTTTGCTATTTACTGTATTTCTTTCCTTGTTTTCTTTCCTGTTCTTTCTTAGTGGAGTGTAACTCACTATCTCATAGCAATTGATTTTATAATTCTGGATAGCAATTGTGTGGTGGCACAGCCACATTTCTAACTTTGAAAACTTATGTTCTTGAACCAGTGGTGACTAATTTAAATTGAGGAAAATATGTTAGTTTTTGATACAACTAGTGAATGTTATTCATGTTTCTCCATTATTTATTGAACATAATCCCTTTTATCTGTAATAAACTGCTATTAGGTAATATTAAAGTGGACCATGGCTGGAAGAAAACAATCATCGCAGAGATAATTTTAAGGCTATGTGAAAATTTGTACTGGTGATGGGCTGATCTTACAGGATATTACTTATTTTATTTAATCTCCATCTGAATCTCAAATCAGAATCATCCTCCCCTAGCTCTGAATTTATAATTCATTCCTGAATCCAAGTCTGTATTTGCATTTTTTCACAATACAGTGGAAGATCTCTAATGTGGGACATGTGAGCCTTATGTGTTCCAGAATTATGGTATTTCCAGTGATTAGAAAATTTTCTTTTACTTGTGGTTGTATCTGAAAAATTGTAGACATTCATCCTTAAAGATACTATGATCAAGAGATGTAAAGTAATTTGTAAAACAAGCATTGTGCATCAGTAGTATCTTGCAATTCTCGTAAAAGTTGGCAATGTGGGGTCCATTGTTAAAAATTGTTTTCAACCCCTAAAAACCATGGTATTTCCATGGGGAAGATGATATACAGATCATGCTAAAGATTACATGGAATAAATTTTCCTTGACATTGAAAAGTAATGCTAGAATATGAAGCTGGAGGCAATATTGTGAGTTGTGGCCATGTCCATATCTGAGGTATTTGAAGTTGGAAGGCTACAGATGATGCTGGGAAGAATTAATTTCTCTCCTGAGTAGAAGTATATTTTAATTTAATTATGCTGCTGTTTCGAATTTTTTTCCAACGGATACCTTAGATAAAGTCAGAGATGGCTAGGCCAAATGTTATACCTGTGATTTTGTTGCTCTGGTACTTAATGAAGAATGAAGAATAAATTCCCTGGAGAAATTATGTGATTGTAAGGGTTAATGTTGTAGCTTTGACATGGTAGTACTGGTACTTTTTTTAAGATTGATATCTCTCAAGAAAGTTGTATGTTAGGAAAAGTTTTGAGAGGTGTTGTAAAAATTCAGTAGATATACAAAAGAATGTCGTGGGAGTAGCTGTATTTGTCATGCAGGAGCTATGTTTAAGGTGTGTTCTGCCCCATTCTAGCAAACCTGTTTCACCCTGCACACCCACAACCTTGTTGTCTGTGGTGGTGTGTCCATGAGGATTAGACCTGAAATTGAGGTATCCCTCTGGTGGAAAGTAGGAAAGTTTGGTAATATGGCACCTTTATGCAGTGAAAAAGTGTGAAAAGTTATTTATTTTAAATTGGAATAATCAGCAATAGAATAGGAAGAGTGAGAGAAAGTTTATGATGAAGATGCAATGCACAGTCAAACATTATATGACCTTAATGATAGCTTTGGCCGTGTTGGTATCTGAGTATTTAATTGAAGGTGAGTCCTACCTTGCAGAAAATTAATACAATTTAGTAAAAATTTTATATGGAGAAATATTTTATTCATAATGTAGAACTCATAAGAAGTAATTGGATCCAGATTAGGCTGGCTGTGAATAGGAAAAAATATCGTGATAAAATAATCTAATGACATCATCGATTGTTACTCTACTATTTCCGGGACTGTTAGATCTTTTATTTACCTGAAAATGCATTCTTGGCTTGACCTGCATACTGTAGGCTGAGGGTAAAGCTGTTTTTTCACACATTTTATTTTTCTATTGCAGTAGGATTTCAAATAATCGTGGTTCACACAGTATTGATGGGGAGGCCGTAAAAGAAACCCAAGTAGATTCTGAGGAAGGTGGAAGTGGAGATGGTTTGCAGCGTTTGAGGCGGAACCAACCTAGTGAAGATGGGGCAGCTCATGTCGGTAAGTTATTATTTTTGCAAAATGATTGCATTATGAAATCAGCTTATTTATACCTTGAGGCAGATGTAACCCAAACCATGCTTTATATTTGTAAACGAGATTTTTTTCAGTTAAATTTTTTCAATTGTCAAAAATGTTATTTCTATTTTAACATTGCACAAAAAAAGCATTCTTGTCCTACTCTAGTCTGCTTATCCCAGTTTTAATGGCTAATATTTTGCATTTATTAAATAATGACATAAACTCCCAATCTTGACAAATGATTGTTCTTCATTAGATATTGACGCATTTGTGATTATCTGAGCATTGATTCTATCAAAGTGTTAATTTTCTGTTTCATTTCTATTCCATTTTATCTTACTGGAATTATTGGAGATGCAGTGTTCCATTTTTAGTTCTCTGTTAGTTGATCATTTCTTCATATTTGGGCTAATTGACTTCATTCGTATTCCTATTCATGCAGTAGTCTATGTGAATCGTGTAAGACTTCTGAGATCCCAACTGATGGCTCCTCAGCATAATTGTATTATTCTTTTATGGCTCTCTAATGAAAGTTGTCTGAATGTGATACGTGAATCTGGCCATGAAGGATTCTCTCATGGAAATTGTTACACAGTTTAAGAATGATGGAAAAATATTTAGCATTAGCCTAACTTCCCAAAAATCTCCCCCACCTATGCATACATATTTTTAACTGGGAGCAGCATTCAGTGCATAAATATCAACAATCATTTTTAAGTTCTCAGGTCCCCCAATAGTTCTTTAAAATATGGGAGAGACTCTGATTTCCTCTCTCCCCTGTAGAAATTTATTTACAAATATCAGTGAATCCAATGTTAGCAATATTTTAATTATTAGGCCAAAGGAACTTAAGATGCCTATGGGGTGCACTGGTCTTGCCTGTGATAATACCTGTGGTTTTTTTGACATCTGGCTAGACTCACCTATCATGGTCAGGCAGGGCTTTTATCGCAAAAATTTCCAGGCATGAGGAATGGTATCAAGAGCATGAATGCTTTAAATTATATGTATTTTTTTAAGTTTTGCCATTCACCTGAGGATAAGAGGGCTTTGCTGTGCAAGTATCTGTCCTGTGTTTGTGTGCTTCAGCTTTATCATATTTCCAGGGAATTAATTTGTCAGGGAGCAGATTTTCTGTTTGCTAAATATTGAATACACTCCTTGGGAGATAAATAACTTGTCCTATTCCATCACATTTTAAAAAATTGAACCATATTTTATTTACTGAAATCAGAATTGTTGGGCTTTGATAAAAATATCTCAATGGATTCCTGTTTACTATTATTCATGCCGGAATGCAATCCAGCCATTTTTGGTCTAATGTCAACTGTAAAAACTATGGTATGTGGGCTAATTAAGAGTTTTAAGAAAGATAACCTCTCAAAAATTATGACCAACTGAAGTGTTGAAAATTGGATACTAATGTGATGATATAAGTTATATTAATGAATTAAGTTGAATTGCTAAAGAATTGGTGAAAAATTTTATTAGTTTATTAATGTTTTCATCGTAACAATATATTAACAGCGCTAAAACATGGCAGTTAAGTGTCAGTGAAGACCATCTGGGACCATGAGTCAAATTTTACTAAATATTTTTCTACTATTTGGTGTTAGGTACTAATGGAAAAATTACAAATTATGATATTGATGATTAAGAACAATAAATGAACAAATTAAAAAAATAAACAATAAATTAATTATAAAAGAGGGAATATGGGTCAATGACCACAATTTTGGTAGAATTTATTCTAAGATTATGATTCCTTTTGTGGGTGGTTAGTAAGTGCTCTAAGTAAAGTTACTTATGAAAGAAGATAACTTACAATTTATGCATTTAGCAAATCAGTCTGTCAAATACTCATAATTCCAATGTTCATATTCATCATTCATCAGTTTATATTAATAAATGGCATTTGTGTCTCAAAGGGTTTTATTAGCAATGGAGTAGGAAAGAATACTGGGGGCAGGTAATTCTGGTTTAGTTTTAACTTTGTCATTGATTCAAATATTCAAGTTTAATGCTGGTGAATTGGAGATTCATTTATAATTTTTAGAGCACTGAATCATAAGGTTAGCCAATGAAAGAAAATGAATTTTTCCAAAAATTGTGATATGGAGGGGGGAAGGGTTTTACGTGTTGATGGAGGCCTTATTTGTAAAGTTATTTGATGTGAATTAGTTTTTCAAAACAACTTATTTATATTTAGAAATGTGTAAGATCATAGTGACTTTATCAAATTATCTGTTAATAGCTTCCTGAGTTGACTTTTTTTTGCTGTCTGGTTTTGTGATTTTAGTATTAGATTTTCATAAAAAGAAATTATTCCTTCATGATATTGGAATGTTTTATACTTCATTGCTTTGTTACATGGCCTATCGTAATCATCCGAATTTTACTATGAAATATGTTTTGTTTTCATGTACTCCGGTTTTTATTTTTGATTGGAATATGAATCTTTGCAGGTTTTAATGGCAACAGTTTTAAATTTCGACAGTCATACTGTCTGTTTTGCCTATAACTGATCTTTACTTTTTTGTGCTAGAAATACAGTTGGTGAAAATATGTTTCAAATTATCCAACTTTCAGAAAGTTCATAGTAATTAATGATCATGTTTTATTGGATGTAAAAAAATAACAAAGTGACTGTTATTATTAGGGTAAGGGCCTGTTCAACTTAACTCATTTCAAATTTTATTGAAAATTGTCTTGGAGTACTGAGCCTAAGGATATAGTTATATGCGGTAATGAGGAGAAGGGTTCATCAAAATATTTGTTGCTGGCTATTAAGTTTTGTGAATAGTGATGATTATTTTATTTATGCTTTCTGAATTTCTGCATGTTCATATGTTGTGATAAATATTAAAGAAAGGGCCATGCAATTAATGAAAATCAGAATCGTGACAGGTGTATTTTATTAAACTAAGCTGAAGGGAAGTTATTTCAAAATTTTTGCACGTATTAGGAATTGAAAATGGCAAACTTCAAATTCTTATTAGAAATATTTGTAATTCGGAGAATGAATTATGAAACAATCCTTAAAATGAATTAATTAATAATATTTGTGTGCTTCGTAAAATTATAAGAATTATTTCACATATTTTCCTCTGTGGCTATTTAAGTTTTTGTACCTTTACTGAAACAAAATTGAGGTCTTCATCTTTGTATCTAGTTTTCAGTCAGTCTTACATTCTATGCTAGGAATGCACTTAAATGCAATTATTACTATTGGACCATAATTTCAATTACAATTATATTCTGAACATTGCAAGTGTTTTGCTATCAATTACCTGAAAGCCAATGGCCTGATTTGAGTTTTTTAGGATTGTGCTTTCATAAGTGTTTGCTGTATAACTTTCATGATAAATGGTAACTTGTAGTCTAATTTAAACCATAGAACAATAATTTACAAAATGAGGTTTCAAAATTTACCATTCTGTTGTATTCTTGATATTCCTGCCTAACTAACTCGAAGGAAAATGTCTAGCTATATTAGCATTGTGATCTTGTTTATTTCTGTTTTGTGTTGTGAATAATTTTATATTATTAGGTGGATATGTTCTAATTTTTTTATTTTAAATGCAAAATTATCTTGTATGTTTCTGATATATGTTTATATAGAGTTGTTTGGAAATACACTTGAGTATTTGCTTATGGTGTAAGCTAAGAGGGCTAATGTGGAACTTACCTTGTAAAATTTTAGCTGTGGTGGTAAATAGAAGTATGTGCTGGAGGAGGTGATAAAATTCCTAATTGAGTATAAGGCCATGAATCTAAACTACCTTTAAGGTCATAGTGCCCCTTAATAAAAAAGTAATTAATCTTAAAATATTATTTGTAGTCATCTTAAGCATGCATGATCCATATTAATCATTTGAACCTTGCCTCATTAATAGTGCTACCTTAGATTAGATGAAAAGTATCTGCTATGTCATAATAGACTAATTGAATTACATTGCTTTGAGTAGCTGTAGATGTGGGACTTGAGTAAACTGTAGTTTTATTTTGTTTGAATCTCTCTCACCCTCAAATTAAAACAATGAAATGTAACACCTAAGGTATAAGCTTTTTGACTCTACTCTGGTACAGAAGCCCTGATTATTTTGGTTTTTCCTGCACGCTGCCTTAGATGATGAGGATGTCTTAATAGATGAGAGTGAGGCGAGGAAGGGTGGCGGGGTGGTTGGCGAGGTGGAGGCCGAAGAGGCTGAGGAAGAGGAGGAAGAGAACTCCTCCTCGTCCTCAGCAGCAAGCTCCTCCTCGCCCTCCACTCCGTCCTCATCCTCTTCCTCCCCATCCACTTCCTCCTCCTCCGAGAGCTCAGACTCTTCTGATGAGTGCGAGGAGAGTGGTATCGCTGAAAAAAAACTATCCATCGAAGGTAAGAGCTCCTTCCAGCCACCTTCACAATCAGTGTGTTGCATTGCAGAAAATCTTTTCTCTACCCCACCAGTTGTGCACCAGATACAGTGGAATCCCTACCCAAGGCTTACCATGTACAACGTATTTCATTTCCTTTGCCGAATGAGAGGCTACTGCTTAGGGATGGACCTTGTCTAATCACCAATTTTACGTTCATTTCAGTCTTATTGGATTTCTATTTGCATGGATTGTGTGTACTTACTTTTCTTTGAAAATCCCTAATGTCACAATTCCCCTTTCCATCTGTGATACAAATACTTCTTGTATAATTGATTATTGAAGTTGTCAACCACTTTAAGTCATACATGAATCTTGCATAAAGTTTAACATAGTTCAAAATTTGCAATTGGTGTTTTGATGATGCAAAGTTAGGTGTGACATTAAAAATTTGTTGCAGTTCTGTATGAATCATCATTGAAATCTTCATCAGTTGTATAGTCCATAAAGAAGTAGTACTCCTCTGCATGCATACGTTGTCATTATCATGTCCTGTTAATGAGATGGAAAGCTCTTCACTAAGTCTACACTCATGATGTAATACCAGCCTGGGTTTCAACCATTTACTGGGTCTCTATTATGTCTTAAGTGTGGACTTTTTCGTTGTGCTTTTTATTTCATTAGCGATGCATTTCCTCCTTTTCACACCACTAATTTACCTAGTGTTTGTTGTTTTGAAATTGGTAATCACTTTGTAGTGAACATTTGTCTCAATCAGAGTGTCAAATATGTAACCATTGGACTTAACAATTTCGAACGTCTTTAAACTTTCATTGACTATTTGAATTGAATCAATTGAAGGTAACTTTTAGTGATTCTTTGTGGATAAAATGTTTTTCATTCTACTGTTAGAGATAGCTTTCATGTGCTCCTTCAGGGTGACAGGTGCCATACCTTGTCAGGTGACAAGGTGTCATAATTGTTTTCATCATTTTGCATTCGGCCTTCTGGTTTACTGGGCTGTTAGTTCCTATGAGGGAAGCATTGCATTAGTTGGAGAATTGATGGTATCTGTTTAGGTCAGCTTAAGATCTGGGCTATTGTCTGGGGCAACAGATCAGGAGGGGTGCCAAATTAAAGTCTACTCGTGGAGAGTGTTGGCATTGAATATATTTAGCTGTATATTTTTTAATACAGTAAGTGGTTAAAATAATTTATGTTGATAAATATGGTCACAAGAAAGACAAAGGAGAATTTTTTAGAGTTTAATTGGGGGCAAAGTGGGTGTTAAAAAAGTATTCTTTCATAAAAAATTACCTTGAGCCACCTGTCTGTGACTTTTTGAATCCTGCCATTTAGTTTTGTTTTTATGCCCCATTGGATTTCATTTGATGTTTATACTTCATATTCCTAAACATCCATAATTGAACGAAAAATTGCTCTATCTAAATAAATGTTGGTATGTGTAATTAAAGCTGCATATTGTTGAGCACTTGTTAGCTAAATTACTAGTAAATCAGTATTTTTGGGAATAAATACGTGAATTGATTCTGTAACCAGCGAGGTGTTCATAGTGAACCCTGTATTTTCATTTTTCAAATTTTTATATCAGCATTACTAAACATTGCTTGGCTATATGTTTGCAGTGTCTTGTCTAGGCGAGTGTTAAGTGGGGATTCCACTGTATTCCATACCCATTGCTAGGATCCAATGCACAAAATTTTCACTTTTAATTGAGATACTGATCAAGAGAGTGGAAGGTGAAAAAATTCTAAATTTTTCCTTAATTTTATTACCTTTTTGTTGCTTTTTTCCCAGAAATTACAAAATTCAAGTAATATTTATTTTACTTTGTTTTTTTAATACAGTATTGAATTGTCAGCTCAGGTAGGCAATGTTAGCACATGTATGCATTCTTGGAAATTCATGCAAATTTATAATAAATTTTCCGGCTTAACTTGGTGGAACAACATTGCAAAGATTTTAAATGAATTCACTTTGTAATATTCCACAAGGTATTTATTACTCCGACCTAGGTTTCGACTTATGTTAAGTCCTTGACAATACCTTGATAATGACTTAACATAAGTCGAAACCTAGGTTGGAGTAATAAATACCTTGTGGAATATTACAAAGTGAATTCATTTAAAATCATGCAAATTTTATTTTTATAAGTTTAATGTGTTAGCCTTATCGTACCTTGCTCATGTGGAGCCACAAAGTTGGCAGAAAGAACTGAAATGAGAAAAGCCAAATCTGATTTATGTTTTCAGGCACTCATAATTAGCTTGCTTTTTATTCTCTGTTGCTTTTATCATTGTTTGAAATCTTTGTTGGAAATGCTTTATGAGCACTGAATATTTGTTCAACTTGCAGAATGTAAGTGGATTTGATTAACTTTCAGCTTTCTCTTATCATTATTTGGCTTCCTAAAAAGTACTTTAGTTCATTGGAATGGTTATCATTGAGCTGACTGAGGGCTGAGTCTGACCAGGAGTCATCGTTGATCTGATTAGGATGGCATGTGTGAATTATTTCAAATTGTCAAATTATTAGTGTAGTTAATTCTCTTGCCAATGGCATAGCCAATGTGTTGAACACATTTGGTGTTCTTTTTTCTAAGGTGGTATAGTGTAAAGCATTGACTATCTGTGCTGGCAAAAAAATGACAGCTACAGGTTGATAGCTCCTAAATTATATTTTGAGAGTGACTTCTGAATGATTGTAGAAGTAATTTTGCTGTTTCATGTCCATCTTTCTTTTGAAGATGGTTGCTTAACAGTCCACAAAATTGCTGCGTGCAGTAATCTTCGCAAAGATTTCTGGCTAAACAAACATTGCTGGGATTCTTGACATAATAATAAAAATATTAATATAATCATGTGGTTATGGTGGCTCTATGTACAAGTGGTGCAGTTGTAAATAAATTTTATTGCGAACCTTAACTCCTGAGAATAGAGGAATTGCCATCTTATTTAGTTTTCCCTTGCTTTGTTGTGTTAAATTATTTTTTGTTTCTTTATCAAGAAGATATTTTCACCCATTCATCAATCACAAATGTATCTTTTATTGGTATATTAATGTAGGAAGATCTGTATTTTGCTTGGGGAATATCTTATTAGCATTTTTTGTAGAAGTTGATTCTTTTTACCCTTTTTTGATAAGCATTACCCTTATCATTATGCCACTTTTCATTTCTCCTTCATCTTGGTGAAGGCATCTATTTTTTGTTGCCTGCATGGTTTTTATTAAGTGCATATGCCATTCTGCTTGGGTTCCTGGGCTTCCAAGTGTAAACTTCCCTATTTCTAGAGTCGCTTGTCAAAGGTTGTTTGATGTTCACCACAATAAGTTGCTCCACACTTGCATTTACCCAGTAACCTGCCTTGTTAGTTTAAGGCCATTATGCACCTTGTGGGTTCTGTTTTTATACACAGCTCTATATTGTATGCCTTTCTTCCATTTGCATCTAATGTTCACCCTCTAAAAATCCACAGAGAAGAAAAACAGAGTCAATCGGGAAGAGGTGCCTTCTACCCCAAGCAAGAATCCTCCTATTACCATCAATGCGCATCATCAGCCGGTAAGCACTTTTTTTTCATAGTCAACTTAATTGGGAAGGTAACAGTAAATTTATATTTATTTTGCAAAATGAATGCAGTTGTAGTTCTATTTTGTGGAAGTGTATGTATGGCCATCTTTATATTCCATTTTCCGTGGTGGAGCTAAAATTTAGAAAGTTGCATATTTAACGAAGCATCTTTTTAGATGGTCAGTTTTTTATTATTAATCTTAATAGTTGTGTGTATTTCATAGATATGTGTGCAATTCATGTGGTGGAAACTTTTTCATACATTCAAACCTGCTCTCATTTTACCCTGCTGTCTTATTGGCCCTTACACTCTTCTGTACTCAAGTGGATGTATTACTTGAATACATGCTTAATGAGTATCATTACGCAATGGAGTCATTTTCATCCTTTAATTTTTTTCTGGGAAATTGAATAGGTTTCAATTTATGAGAGTTAAATTTATTGGCTGTAATGGCTTGGCCTCAACAGATGCTCCCATTTCCTTTGCTTTTGGAATGACTACACGACTATTCAGGGTAACTGCTGCAGTATTCCTTTGCATTGGATATGGGACTAAATATAATTTCAATACGATAGCAAAATATAATCGCTGTAAGCAAGTTAAATGAGGTTTGACCACTCGTTCTCTAATGTCAAAAGAACCCCAGAATACTAGTATTTTTGTGGGATTGAAGACAATAGGTCATGATTTTTACATGTGAATGATTCATCACAAAAATTGTCAATTTCATCCCTTAATGTTCCCCAGTCACTGAAGACAAGTGAAGCTTCCCTTTAGATAAGTATGGTTGTAAAGTAAATGGCTGAAATGACTGTTAACGGTCAGTGATTTAGGTTATTGAAATTGAACTGGATAATAAAATATGCTTAACCCTAATCTCCTTAACCCTTTCCCTGCTAACGCTGTTTATACATGGCGTGAATTTTCCGACACAAAAGCTCGAAAGCCGCGTATACATGGCGTGAATTTTCCGACTCAAGCAGACCAAGGGCGTTTTTAGACGGCATTGCGGTCAAGCAAGGCAAAAGGGTCCCAGGCATCATTAGGGACCCCACCACGTGCGAGGTCTGCCCCTTCCTCTCACTCTGGGAAGGTATTATCTCGACCCTTTCCAGCACTGAAGGTCCTCCTCAAAGTAGGTCCCTGCGGTCAATTAATTGTTCATCCTTTGCAACAACTAAAAAAGTATTCGTTGTATAATTGTAAATTAAAGATGAGAATTGCATTCTCACTGTTCCGCTGTTAATTTTAAACTGAATTCTAACGTTTATATTAACGGAGTTCATCTCAAAAGGAACTTCTGACAAATATGAAGATGTTAAAATTCAAGTCGGGGAATGAAAAATGTTTTATACAAGTTGTGGGTAAAGTTTTTTGTGATACAATAGTTGTTTTTTTCAAAGCACGTGTGTCATTATGCACATAGCACACGGCCTTCACCATTTCGTGGGTACGATAGGAAGCAATATCATCTGACTTCTTTTCAAGATGGCTTCATGCAGGAAATTTGCTTCAGCGGTATTATCCTAATTCTTCTTTCATTCCTTAATAATACTAGCTAAAGATATTACTTTATGTACAATTCATTGAATTCAATCATTGACTTATGCGGGCCAGTGGTTGAATATTAATTGTTTACTGTGGAGGATGTTTTTATTCCTAGAGTCGGATGATTACACAGAATGTCACTACATTAGTTTCATGGTCAGATTTTCCTCTTTTGTACTCAATCCGCGTTATTGGTTGAATGATATTAGTAAAATTAGGGAACAATATTGTTAGGATCTACATCTAGATATATCCGTTACCCTGCTAGTCACATCATAGGTGTACATTAGAGATCAAATTTAGTGAAATGTCCAATAGAAATTCTTTGCAAAATGGGCTCCATAATAAAATAAAATATGATTCTCTCAGTGCAATTCCTTGACTCAAAAAAGCAAAAACCAATTTTTAAAACCCTCACAACAGAATCTTGAATGCAAATACGTAATAAATGCATTTTGCATTTAACGCAAATAAATGCATTCCGTTAAAAATTAGGAATTAAGTACAGTTCAAAATTAAGGATGGTTTCCACAGACACATGCTGTACGTAGCAGCCCTTACCACGAATGGAATGAGAATAACTCCACCCTGGTAATTACTGGGTCACATTAATGTGTCGGTCTCTGGTCAGTAACCCTAAGGAGGTGGTCTTGACCGTGCAGCGCCCAGGCTTATCATTAGAACATATTCTCTTGGTGCATTAATTTATTCTTGGTAAAACGTATTAAACCCCCAACTAGCTCAGCTAGAAGTAAATTGGCGCACTTAGGCTTTACTGAAATATTTCGAAGGAGAAAGATATCCTCACACTTCTCAGAATAACTCATTTTCTTTTCAAAAGTTTTCTTGGGTCGTATTCAAACTGAGCTGTTAATGTCCAGTATGCACTCTGCTACCCTCTCCTGTGTGGATTTCCTTTCAAATTATGTTTAGTATAATTACAATATTTCTTAGAATTATATAGTCTGGATTTTCCTCAAAATACCTTTAGTTGGTTCCTTATAGCTCTCATCAGATATATATTAACTGCTCGACAGGTTCGGATGGTATCACTTGCTTTCTGCATGAGTGGAGCATTGAACGAATTTCACGGATGCGATATCGCTTGTTTTGCAAAAATGTCCAAGCTAACCAGTGATGAGTCCATCCTAGAAATATTGACAAGGAGTGATAGTGAGGACAAGGATTTGTTTAGTGACTCTGAAGGTGATATTTCATGCTTACAAACAACTTCATCTGATGACTTAGAACCTGAATTGCTGCCGTCTACATCGAGGGCTAATGGAGATGCATGGTTTCCTGGGCCTTCGGAGTCAGAATGCTCATCAAGGGAAGAGGCGGTATCTGCTTCTTAAAGAAGGATTTCTAACAATTTTATGGTCCTCTGACGATTTGTCTCCAAGAGCCAGGATAATGATGAAGAATTTCTCCTTAAAATATGAAAAATAAAAATATGTATTTGTTTATTCATGAAACAGTGCACTTTAAGCTGTAAAACCTAATATTTATCTTAGAACTTTGTTTAAAAATTCTAGACGCCCAGTAAATGAAAGGAATACATTGATGTACTGACATTTGTGGCCAAAGCAATAATAAAAAAAAATTAAAATCAACCTAATAACAATAATTTGACCGCATAAATACTTGGCGATGAGCTACCTGTGAGTAAAGGTGTTAGGATTATCTATGGTTGGCGGCCAAGGGTAGGGTCGGGCACCCCGCTAGGCAAGGTCGTAAAGTGGATGAAACAACTACCTGGATGATACTTTGCCGCGAAAGAGCTCCGTACAGGTCTAGGAAAAAAATTCTTGGAGCATGCGTACAGCCGGAATCATTTCCACGGTGAAGTGTCCGGCATGAAAGGGTTAACTTTCAAGTGATTTGATTGACTACCTGAGGGTCTTTGCTGAATGTTCTAATTATCAGTCAGTCATGAAAACCATTTTGAAATAGATACTTGATGCTGAATGAGACATTTCAAGATGGAATATTAGAGTATAATTGGTCCATGAAAACTTAACTCTGACTGGATATTATTCTGAAATATATTGTCACTTGAATTAACTTTCAGAACTTAAAAATTGCTTATAAAAATGAATTAATATTTATCAATTTTTTCAGTCATAGGAACAAATTTTTGGCATGATGAATTTTCATGCAAATTATCAAACTTTTCTGGTGAAATGATGGTTGAATGCAAAAATTCTGTGGTGAGATTTTACTGTGACATTCACGTATGTCACTGATACAACCAGGGTTAAAATCTATTGAGGGAGGGTTTGATTTAATCTTAAATCTTGACTGCATGACAAGTATGATGTATAAATTTTGTTTCGTATCATCGCATTCATTTTTTTAAATCCAGCCTCATACTCTTATAAGTCTTCCTATCAAATGTTAAGATTTTTATTATTGAAATCCCTGCTATTTTATAATCTGCAGGCACCATCTTCACCCCCCAAAGTTGTTCCTGCTGAAAATGAGGAATCAGCAGGTAGTGGTTCTGGACCATCTTGGAGGCGGCCTGGGTCATTCCGAAGTACAGGCAATACTGCAACGAGGACCAACTCTACACCATCTCGTAAGTATTATTTTCTCTTTACATTTACATATCATAACCGTTGTGTTAAGTTACCCTTAGTTTATTTGTCATGTGATTCATAGTTCATTTTGAAATATGGCAGTCATATCAAAAGGCTTGTTTTGTGCATTTTTAAGTTTGATCTCATTGCCCTTGAAAAACAGTTTGGTCGTAAATACCAATGTTGATGTGGAATGAGGCTGCCATTAATGTTTAAGTGTGGTTATTAGCAGAAATAAATTAGACATTTGAGAGACTGGTTTCATACCTTTCCATGGGAAAATGTATATTATAATTAATTTCTTAATATGTTTTATCTTCATTCACTTATAATCATCCTCATCTGATATCAAAAGCTCACTTCTCTTTACTGGGTAGAATTTTGGAGTCTGAATATGTTTTGAAGTACTGATTTTAGGGGTATCTTTCTTCGGGGAGTTATGATTTTTTTCTCATTTGATATGGCAATGGTGAATTTCTTTGAGTGTTAGTGTGCTGCTATGTTTATATCAATCATTAGTTCTACTAAAAAGGTCCAGGTTTGTTGTGTTTATAGTGCATTCATCCACTTCAGATCTATTAGCACAATTAGTAGAGACAACTTCTCGCTTTTTTCTTCATTTCTCTCTTCACAACTCTGCCCCAGACAAGCTTAGGCTAGTTGGGGAGCCTTGTGCATCTCTGAGTCACTGACCTCTTGTGGGTGAATCTGGGCTGGGGCAAATGACAGCCAAAACCACCTGTGTAGTATCAACTGCCACCCTAGGAGAGGAATACACCTTTCAATAATATCTTTCTCTTTCTCAGTTCCATTTCACTTATTTGCAGCCTGTTTAAGTATATCTTTTCACAATGATATTTTTGAAGCGGAACCTTCATAAGTTGCTGACATAAGCTGTGTCATCTTTCTTATCCTTCTTTTCTAACCCTACAGCTCATGTGACCTTGTATCCAATTCCAATTTCCTTATAAGTCTCCAGTTTTTTTCCTCTGCATGCACTCTCAAATCCATTCATATAGGATCTTTCAAATGAGATGCATCCATCTATTTTTCAGTTGTCCTTCACACTACTTTTATATTTGCTTGCCTTTCATATTTTCTGTGGCCTTTGATGTACACCTATCCATTTGAAGTGGCATAACCATTGAATTCAATGAGGTTTTAGGAACCTAATGGTACCCTAATTTCTTCTATTTCCTGGTTATGTTCTCTGGCATTATTTTTTCAATCTTGCTGTAAATGCATCTTATATTTTTCACAGAGCAACTTGCTCCTTTTGTTGCTAGAACTGCACCATAATAAGTTAAAAATTAAAGTTACACTAGGGTGGGCTGACAGGGTTAATATTTTTTGTCCTCCTATTACATCCATTAAGGGCTGTGTTCATAATGAAGTTAATCCTGATATCATGATAGAAGTAGAAATCGTGAAAATATAAATGGAAATGAGGAAAAAATTTTTACCACATCTGCCAGAATGTGAGGTGATTGAGGAAGTCCAACTCTCCTTTGAAAATGTTATCATCATGGTATGAGAGCTAAGGTTGAAAGGAAATTTTTATCTTTCACAGAAACATAATTTTATGGTTTAGGGTTACGGTCTGGTGTCTTGGATGGTATATTGGCACTTAAAAGGTCTATGAAGTTGAGATAGGAAAGCTTTCCTAAAAGATCCTTACTCCCTCTCCATTTTATCCTTACAAAATCTCCTTTTTCAGGACTAGGTGAAGTTTTATATATAATTAAGTATCAGTCAAGGAATTTCTAGCTTATTAAGTTCTACTTGGGATCTTCACTGGGTTCAATACTACATAGATCACAATATTTTGATGGCAGAGTCATCCATTATCATCACCGCTGAATATTGTGTCCTCAAATTGCCCATAGTATGTGTCTGCAGCTTTCCTCCTTTTTCTGACCTGTCGGATCTTCCTTAGAACTTGTTTTCAGAAGTGCTTGTATCTGCAGTCCATCTTGTTATTATTCTCCTCTAACTGGATTTGAATGGCTTCTTTTGTCAGTATCTCTCAGTAATTGTTCCTGTGGCTGAGTATCTTTGCCTTTTCACATTGGATTGCATGATCCAGGTTAATGCTGTGTTCAGCAGTGGCAGATTTTTCAGGTTTGCCGAGCCTGAAATTGTGTTGTGTCACATGATCCTGGTCACAATGGTTCTGTCTGTCTCTCCCATGTAAGCTTGGCCACATTTGCCAGACATGGAGAAACTCCTGGGGTCAAGAGGCTGCAGGAGTCTTTTGCTCTCACAGGTTGCTCTCTCAATTTGGAGCATGATCAAAAGTAGGTCCCTACTACCCAAAAGTATGTGTTCTGAGTATTCTGGAAATTTTGTCGAAACCATGGGCATGTAGGCAAGCTGAACTAGGCTTGGCTACCAGTTTTGGCTATTCCTCTCTCATGATGCAATCTCTCTAGTTGAAGGTCCTTCTTAAGGTGGAATAATTTTCATCTCACTATAACCATTCTAGTCGAAAGTCCTCTTTCTGTGAGTCAGCTCTTGGGGAAGACTCTATATTAGCTATTGCTTTGGCTTGAAGAAATATTTGATGAGACCACTCTTCCTTGGGAAGGGTGATGATGACTGAAACTGTTCAAGTAGAGGTCAGTATTTGTCAGCTTAAGGTAGATATGCATTATATCCCAGGCTGCCATCATCTGTGAATGTTCTGGTGAATGAGGATGTCCAAGTAGGGGATGCAATTGTTTTTCTCTGCATCTATGGTGAACTGGGTCCTAGGATGATGTCCAATGATGTGGTCCCAGAGTAGATTTAGGGTGACAAGTCCATGCAGCCATATAGGAAATGTGTCATCGTCATACTGAAAGAAGCATTATGGGTGTAGGCAGGCTGAAGAGACTGCATTTTCCTCCTCCATGAAAGTTAGTAATCATATGAGATAATGGCGATCCTATTGCTACCCCACTTCTACATTCAGTGATAGGCATTAACTGCATATTCATCTGTGTGGTTAATTGATGCATTATCCAACACACTGTACCACTCTTCTACTAAATCGAAAGGTTTTCCTTAAATTCTGAGTTTTCACTTAATATTTAGTCTAAACACTTTTTCAGTTTGTTTTTTTTAGCATGTTTGTTTTTCAAATTTTACTGCAATTAAAATTGTATTTTTATTTTCAGAGCTAACAACATGCATATTTAATCAGTTGTATCACTTATGTTTGTCTTGATCAGTTATTCATGAACAAATTATTTTGCTTAAAAATGTATCATTCTTTTTTTATTTGCCGCAGGTGATGATGTGGGAACAAAGAAAGCAGCTACCAATCGTACTAGTGCCAATGACTCTCAGCAACAAGATGTGATATTGAGGAGAACTCACAGTTTTGAGTCAGATGAAAAGTAAGTGAAGAGCAAAATGGTCACTGAGGTCTATGGTTTTAATAAGGTCATTTTACAAATGGTTTTTGGTATCCTTTTTAACACATTTCAAGAGAGGGAGTTGTAAAACTTAATTTTTGATGTGATTAAGGGTGTTAAGAGGGGAATTTAACATTCAGTATATAGGTATGGTTTTTGGCAGCTGGACTAACAATGTACATAATTTTGATCCCATAATGATACTCTAATATCTCATAATCTCCACTGTACATTATTCTTCTAAGTGATGCTTCTTTAATGATATTTTTTTGCATTTGCATGTTCATTTTTGATTCATCTTGTCAAATGTTTTCATTATTTAAAATGCATTCCTTTTCAAATAATTCAAATGCAGGAGATAATTAATTGTAGCCTAATGTTGGCATTTGTAAATTTCTCTTAAAATTTACTACACTGTACATGTTTGAATTCAAGATAACCCTTTAATTGGATTTTCTTATCCTATTGTAATACCTGTATATTAACTGAACTATTATTGTGTCACTTACTTTCTGTATTATAATTGTGTACAGATTAAGATGTGATTTTGCTGAGCCTTTTAATTACTAGTTCCTATAATTTGTTCCTGCAAGCTCACCCCTCCTTGCTTCCTTCCCTTGCCCTGCTTGCCCTCAATCCATTCTCCTTGGACCAATATTTTTCCCAAGTTATCCACTGTGCTCCTTCCTCTGGCTTTGTTTCCTAATATCTGGTTTTGCTTGTTCATGATCTACCTCTGCCTGTTTCTTCCTCTGTTGTCTTGTCCTCAATTGCACCCTTGGCATGCAGGTTCTATGCACGGTATCGGGAATTGCAGGAGCGCATCAAAGCCACTTCCTCATGTCCTACCCTCCTCCACTCGTCTCCAAACATCAATCTCCCGACCCGATCTGCTTCCTTGAGGGAAAGGCAGCTCACCAGCAGGTACTGTAGCATCCAAACTGACCACCCATGCCTCCATAACCCTAAAGCCCTCCTCACTCCCTTTGCTCCTTGTCCTTAACACCTCACTTGAGTCAAGTAGCTAAAATTATATTCTTATGTAACATTAATAATTTTTTAGATGAAAGAACTTTTTTAGAAAATTTCCATTACTGAACTCTGATTGTATGCAGTTAGCCTTAGTTTTTCTCCACCACAATCATGCCACACTTATATAAAAATGAAGGGTAATTGCTTTAAATAACTTGATTGCTGTAAGATGAGGTAAGGAACTTCTATTTTTCTTTGCATACCCATATTGAATCAGCTTTCACAGCAAGTTCTTATGTGATTTTTATCATAGATTCCTTTTGTAACACAACTGTTACTGTCAGTGATTTTTTTCAATTGTATTTTGAGAGGCATTGTCTAAGTGAAACTAATTTCTTTGGAAAGATGAAACAAAGCCATAATAGATATCCCCTTTTACTAAACTATCTATAAATTCGTGCTTATTATGTTGTCAATTTTTATTTTTTTGCATTGAAGTTTCATTTCTAAATAAAGTTGCTTGGCTCTACCCATTCTCTGATAACAATCCTTTGTCCCAATATCTTTCTCCTGCTTAACTACCATTAGTAATGTGATAACACTACTCACTCTTGTATCATGATATTTGCTTATTTATTGGAATGGAATTCCTTTTTATGTTTTTATGCATTAATCATGATGTTTTGCTCTTTAGAATGTTTTATTTTACATAAGTCTTAGAAATCAATCCAAACATTTTTATGTTTCAAACCTTGAAAGCTCATTCTTTTTCAGGGTCAAAACTGTAAGTTTTGTAATTTAAAATGAAATCTTCAAAAATATTCATTGATACTTAATAATATTCTTCTCTTATAGTTCAAAGTAGCTTATGGCCTTCAATGTACTTAGATGAACTGTAGCATATTAGGAATAATACCAAACTGTGAGTTATTTGTAACAACTCAAATGTCAAATGCATATTCAGTAGTTGCTATAAGGTGGTTCAAGTGGCATGGTTCACTCAGGGAGCTCAGTGCCACAATTCTGCTGAGGCACCAAGAAAAATCATCTGTTAAACATGCTGTCCAAGGCTGTTAAAAATCATAAAATGCTGCTGTGTCAAAAATCATAAAATCCTCATCAGAGATAAAAACTTCCTGGCAAGAGTTTTTAGAGAGGTGTTGGATATTTTAAAGCTATAATGAGTTGTGGTGACCAGTGATTTTAAGAAATCAGAATAACATCCAGAATGTTCTACCCCCATTCTCACTCCCTCCTCTCCATCCACCGTGAGACTATGTATTTTGATGCCCAAGGAAGTCAACTTTCACCAGTGCTTAGGAGGTCCCTGACAAAGGAGAAGAAATGTTAGCTTGTTTTTTTTTTAATCTTAACATGGGTAATCCCTAGAAAAGTCTTTCATGAATATGGACCGCTTAACCCTAATTATTTGATTTACCCAAAATTGTTGTTTATGTTGAAAAATCTGAATCTCTTAAAAATTTTACATCTTCTCCGAGTCATTTTGCTTTACTCACAGTCATCCTCATAGATGAACAGTGATTAGTTCATTTGTGACATTGACCAAGATGCATTTATTTATAGCAATGTGGATTATAAGGCAATCGAAGGAATAGAATAATCAGCCTACAGTATGTTGACAATTTAATTTTGCATTATTTATGAATTGCCTTGAATGCCTTTCCACTTCTTTAAAGAAAGATTATACTTTAAAAGTTAAAATAACAAGAGTTTAGAAATTTTGTTAAAATGTGTACTCAAGTTTTTGGGTAATTCTGTTTCAAATAATGGGTCAATTGAAAATCTTTTTTGTGAAAATGTTTTCCTGAATAATGAATGTAAATTGATCGGACAGAATTTTTCCTTCTGTACACTCCTGAAATCTTCTTATATTAGCAATTGTTGAAATTATTTTTGCCTTTTTCTGGAAAGTTTCATTTTAGCTTGGGTAGTTTTTGCTTTTGCTGTAAAAATCTTCCTTGCTGCATTATGGGATCATAATTTGCGTTTTGTATCTTTACTGAATCATTAAGTTTTTGCATGCAGTCTTATTTACCTTGGTGAATGATGTAGCCACAAAAAGACTTTCATTAATAGTTGCATTATTTATTTATTTTTTAAGAAAAAATCTTTTTGTGGTAATGGTGTTTTGAGGTCATCAAATTATGAATTCTCTGAGGCTTGTGATGTTAGATTGGTCAATCAACCTAACATGTATGGTTGTTTTTGTACATTTGCATTGTCTACAGTTGCCTACTCCTAGTCATAGTTTTGCACCATGATACTCAGTTTTTGAGTGTAATACAATTCTATTTTTTCTATCAAAATGCAGGAAGGGAGGTAAAGAGGACCTAAGAGTCAAAATTGGCAAGCCTGATGCAGTGACATCAGGGACCAACTCTACTCCTAGCACAACGAATGCCATGTCTTCATCCCCCACTTCAACGAGCCCCTTGCCTGGCAGTCAAGTTAGAAGGTAATCTAAGAATACCTCCTTTTGTTGTTAGTGGTATCTGCTTACTTTTTTATTCTAATTACTGTACTCCTTGGATGAATGCATATAAACTGATAGCATCCTAAACAGTAGAAAGTATGATTTCCTGTGCCATTTATATATAACTTTGTGTACAGTGCCTTCTCATTTTAGACATGCCATTCATTTTACGCATCAAAATAATACTTAAACCATGGCAAAATTTGTTTACTTGAGTTTGTGATAAAAGTAATCACTGTGATGATAGTCAATTATCTGATAAACGTATCATGTATTAATTTTAATAAATGGCTTTGGATATTCTCAGTCAACAGCTCACAATCACTGAGAAGCAAAACCTGGTTGAGCTCCATTATGTTCCTAATATCTTACTGCAATTTTGGTCTGCTGTCTTAGATTCATAATGCAAGATTTTTAAATATCCCACTTTGTCCAAGGGTGTAATTTTTTTATTTCAGTAAGTTTTATCGGTGCCTTTGGTACCTTCAGTACCTCTTAGTGAATTCATCGAGTTCCAAATTAGCCGCTCGTTGCTCTTAACCATAGCACATTGGAATAACCCTCTTCACCCTTCCTTTCAGGCTTTCGATAGTAACTTGGGGATATTGTCGCATTCCTACTCAAATGATACCTCTGCATGTTGCTATAAGTATCATTTACATTGACATTTCTAACAATATATTATTCAAAAGCCAATTATTCAATCTTATTGCTGTCAGCGCATTCGAAATTTAATAGGTTTTGTGGTAAAAAAAATAGCCCATGGTTGCATGTGCCCTTGGCAGCATATACTCATTTCGTTAGAGGTACTCAATAAATGTAGAATAATGAGTGATGTATTGTTAGGATGTTCACAAAAACCTCTTACCAACCATAATTAGGATTTAATATGATATAGCTAATATATAGCCTGATAGATAGTATCCAAGCCAAGGGCTATGCTTTGTTAAAAATATTGTGAATCGAAGATCAAGAGTGATGTATCATTAAGTTTCTAATCTAGGTCTTTATAATCATGTGTTAGCTATTAGATAGTTACAAAATATACACAAGTGTTAATAAACCTTTTTCATTAATTTGTTTATTATTGTTTTTCTCAAAAACCAAATAATGATGCTGTGAAACGTAAATTAAACATTCTTTTGAGAAAATTCTCTCATCATTCCCACAATCCAATATTTTTCAAGGAAACAAATCTTAGCAGTTTTTAGAATGTCTCTCATTATTTTTTTGCATCTTCAGGGTGGTCTCAAAGATGTCTGATCACTTTTTTTCTGATATTTGTGTGTGAAAATGAGAATGTGAAAAGGTTCTTTGGCAGGTAAAGCCTGCCCTTTAGATTTAGCCTTTATTTTTCTTAAAATTTTTATTGATGCCAACTTTTCCTGTTTCTGTTTAATCATGGGATGGCCATGACGGTCATGTTACAAATCTTTTAATTTTTGTAGTGTTTTATCATTTGGCCTGATTTAGTGACTTCTAATATTTGCTTCTTACTTGGGAGTGAATGAATGAGAATATATTTTTTAACATTAAAGAAATATTTCTCATGAAAAATATGTTATAGGACTACTACCATAGTTATGGCCTATTTCTTTATGAACTGAAATGATGATTCAGTTAATCGTGTTGTTGTTTCTTGGGCCCTGTATGCAAACACCCATGCTACTCCACTATTTTGAATCTCAAGAGAATGTGGGAGTTTAAAGTTTGCATTAGAGCATCCAGTGAGTCTACAATTAATTATAGCAGCCTAAGCATAAAGAAGCTACATGAAATTACATATATTTATTTTGTCATTTTGTCATTGTATTTGTTGAGGTGAAGACTTTCTGGGTGTATCATGCTAGTATATTTTGCTCATCCTTATAGTGTTCGTGAATTGTATTAAAATTATAGTAATTCATTGCCTTAAAAATATTGAATTAGGTGAGCACATTTTTCCTAGATCATAGATCAAGTTGAAAATCTCAAAGCAAAAATATCACTACTTGATCTTACATTTGAGGTTAAAAATTGTAGCCTAGTCAGCTCGTAGAGATTAAGGGGCTTAAGTTGCATCCGAGTATTGTTTCATACATGATATGATAGCGTAAACATATTTGTAGTGCTTCAAATCTGCAATTCTACCTCTCCTGCTGGGATCTTTTAGCTGTTTAATTAGATCCAATTTTGTTGAATGTTAATTGATAAATTGCTTAGATTATATTAAAAAATTTTCTACATTTATCTAGAATGAATTGGTGTAGTTTGGTACTTGCCACAGAAATTTTATTCAATCGTGGTGTATAACATTTCATTAATTATGCGTGCTAATGCTATTATAATTAGCTGCTATGAAGGAGAAATTCTTTTTTTCACAAATTTTTTTTCCATCAATGATCGAGGGACATGTATGAGAGCATTTATCTTTGCACGCTGTTTTATTATAGCTAATCTGTAACCTTAATTCAATGCCAAAATGTTTATACTTCCAGTCATTTACCATAAGGCATCAATGGAATTAACATTTTGCTATAGACGTTGGGGTATCCTGTGTGTATTGTTCCAAATTGATCGATGTCACGGCTGTGTTGAAGATAAGCCTAAAATCCTAGTTGTTAAATCAGCTATTAATCGGTGAAAATTGATTTGAAAAATCTAGGTGTCCCTGTTTAGTTGACTGAATATTTTCCATGGTTTTGTGCACTACATGTACTATCCAAAACTGTATTTCTTTCATTTATTGGATTGCTGGAGAAGAGAGCTATGACTCACTCTTTCTATCCTGAGAAATAATCAATACCCTGGGTGACCTATGAAATGGCAATAACCTACATTAAGTATTAACTCAACATTTTCAGCATTATTTTCTGAGGAAACCTCGTATCCCTTTTGCCTTTGATTACCCACTACTGGTAATGTAATTAGGCCAGAAACTCCCTTATTATATTAATGGACATATTAGCTTAGTTACACCTTTGGACATGCTTTGTATGTGGCTGTGTTTTTATAAATTATTCAAGTGCACACATGTAGTGTGTCAATTGAGATGTTAAAATCTTGTTTGAGTTATAATTTCGATTGTGTCCGGTGTAACACCAGTGGAATTCTTGGTAGTACTGCTGGCTAGAATGCCTCCGGAGGTAGTCTGATTTTTTTTCAGTTATTTATGCTGTTTATTTTGAATAGTATTGTAAGTCTGCCATTAAGAACTTAATATTACTTTATTGAACATTGTGTTTATTTTTCTGCTCCACCTTATGCTTAAGTGGATATGTTCCATTTCATGAAATAGTTTTATTTATAATGACTATTAGTTTTGCCATTCAACAACTCATGAAGCTCCAGAGCTTCTCGTCAGGATAAGGAATCCACTGATATATTTGTTTTAGTAATAAGTTTAACATATCAATGCATGAACTTTTATCACTGTCATTGAAAGCCAGGCTTGAACTATTTAAGCTCATGCAAGATGGCAATGAAGGTAGTGATGATATAAATTTCATTTGTTAGCTCATATGCTAATTGTGAATAATCTTAAAAAATTACATTTTTCATAAAAAGCTGTGGTAAAATTAAGGTCTGTTTCCATAATTTCTTATGAGTCATTCACAGTTACTTGAAGCTAATGAAATTATAATATAATATGGAAATGATACAGAAAAGTTAGGTACATGAATGAGAAATTTCAAATATGGTTCTAAGCTATGCTTGGAGTGCTCCATTTTCAAGATTAAGTTTTGAGGCAGCAGCTATAGTGGCTGTAAGCTAGCTTTTAATTTATTTTATGAATTATTTTATTTAATGAGCTCTATTCCTAGGTAGAAATTCCTTTCCCTGGTAGTGTAGCATACTACACTTCTATCCTTATCCTTAAGAATAGGCAAATAATGAATCTTTAGTATAGCAAATACATTTGTTCATCAGAATTTTTGAGCAAATAGTAACTGTGATGGTATTAATGACTTCCAATTTAAGTAAATGACATTTATTATGAAAGATAGTTTCTCATTATTTCTCCACGTAGGTAATGCATATTATATAGATGTCCCAAAAAATTGAAATAACTTTCAACTGATCAAACCTCTGATGAAGACAAATGTTTTCCAGCATATCAAGTGAATAGTGAACAACATTGGTAGTCTGCAGAATGTTATTAATTTGAGCTAATGATTATAACCTGAGCAATTGTTAGTTGTATTGTTTCAGAGTGATGGTTCTCTGAAGTTGTTGGCAAAAAAGATGCAAGTTTTAATCTTTTGATTGTTTTGGCACCATTTCAAAGAAACTTTCATTGAAATACAGATTTTGGCTTTCTGTTTGTAATAGCATTGGCACTTTGGATTCTTTATAGGCTGATCCATGTATGCATGAGACTTATGAATTTACCATAGTGCAGTTATCAGGATTCATTCATTCCAGTTGGAGCCCATAAATAGCTATTAAAAATTCAATTCCTCAAAATATGATTTATTGGGCCACCGAAAGTTACTGTCATGAAGCTGCTGTTTAGTTCAAAATGTATCTTGCCTGCCTATAGTTTTATGTTATTAGTTGATGTACCTTAAATGAAAATTTTGAAGTTGGTATTTTTGGATTAACTTTTACACCTGTTCAACACATTTTATCATTGTGCTCTCTTTTTCTCTTTTCTTTGTCATCAATTTCCACTTTCCCATCCTCTCATATATTTCCATCACTCTCTTCCTTCACCCTCTATTTAAATCACTACAATTACCTCCTGAGCAGTAGTGCCCCTGTTACTCCCTCCACTCCTCCCACCACACCTGGGGGCAGCAGGCTTAGTCCAGGAAACTTCCTCAAGAACTTCTTCAAGTGGGTAGACTTGAGGTGTCTTTGTTGCTCTGTTTTTTTTCTCTTCAGGCTGTGAATTCTGCCTGTAGCATGAATTGCCTTTACTAGGAATTTGGTTTTGCACGACAGAAATGTTTGCTTACCTTGATTTGTCATTTTTCACATTTATGATAGCCATTATTATAGATTGTGCCCAGAATTGCACTGTAGCATACTCTGATTATGTAAGTTTCCCTCCTACTTGAGTTGATGTCACTGACTTTGATATGTTTGTTAATGGTGTCGTAATATCCCTGGAAAGAAAAAGGTGTCACTCAAGAGGCTAATCATCATTTGATGGTGTCAGTTGATTGGTTTAGATATGATTCAAAAATTTAATATCCTCTGCAATTTAGATAATTCCTAGTATTTGATGTTTTGAGTTGATTTCTCATTTTAGTTTTTTACTTTTTGTTTAAGGAATTAATGAAACTATGATTGTTTTCACTATGCTTTTTTACTGTAGTGTAATTCTTGATGTGGGAATTCTGTGGTTCTGGAAGCTGTTGAAACATTCATTATATCACTGGAATTTTTGATTAACTAGAAAATATAGATATGCAAATAGATCCATGATACTATGCATAGTGAAAGGCATTGATCAGTAATATTTCTTTATTCAATGGGAATATCTGCATAAGATTTAGCTTGTGTCATCAACCTTCATTCCTATGAATGTTACTGCCTTAGAGCTTGTCATATGAGCAATGACTGCATTGGAAGAAGGAATCGAGACTTTATTCCCTGTGAGCTGTTACAAGGGGGAGTGGGTTAGTGTCTATGATAGAATTCTCTCAACCCTTCCACAATTCCCTGAATATGCAATCATTAATTAATCAACCTATCTGTCTCAAATGGCACAAATTACCATCCATTCAGGAACTGTTAGAAGTCTGGAGTGGGTCATTAAGTGTTTTAGGCAATGGTTAGCAGAGAAAAACCTTTGGGAATCTCAACTCTGTTGCACATCATGCCATTTTTATCAAAAGTTCATGCTGTCTTTTCTTTTAAAGTGAATGATGGAATTGACATAATTGATCCTATGATTGAATTATTTTTTTTGACATTGGTACAACTACACATAGGCTGATATTTTTTGCTTCTCTGCATGTCTTTTTTTTTGCAGGAGTGTGTAAATCTAAGATATTTTGCTTTTGGTTCTCTATATAATATTTAACAATTGATTTTTTGTGCTTTAGAACTAATTGTTATTTTCCTTGCCCTTTGGGTATCATTTTATGCAGTTTACATGTAGATTTATAACATAGTATTCCTAGTATAAGCTCAGCCACTCTCTTGATTGATTTTATTTTAGCATAGAACCAACAAGCATGGCTGTGCATAATGCCTCATTGTGGTTATGTAGGGAAAATTTTTTATACAGGCTTTTGTTTATTCTTTGCCTAAGGATGAATTTACGTCTTTTGGGCATTGGCTTATAATAATTATATATTCAGTTTGGCTGCTGTCAGACAATTTGGAGGAGTGTGAAGTTCGGTTAACCCTTCCCCAACCATAAAAGTGTTATGAGTCATTTAATGAATTTTAACTATTAAGAAAGTTAATACATGGTAAACCTTTATTTTTTATTTCTTATTCTTCTGAATAATATATCTTTGGCAAACATTTTTAATGTAGAAATATATTATCATCTCATGTGTCACTGTTGGCAAATCTGGTACAAGGAGCTTACACGATATATTTCTACATAGTACTCTAACATTGCTAAAAGCTCAAAAGTGATAAAACATTTTGCAATCTATCCTCGATAATGGGATGTATCGAATGACAGGCCTGTGAGATCTGGTGTGGAATCTCACTCGAATATTTTTTGTGACCTTAATAATTTTCTCCCTTATTAGAATTTTGATAGCCATTTCTTTTAAAGTCTGGAACTGATCATTACAGCTGAAGTTAATTGATATGATATTGAACTTCAGGAATATTTATCAAGTTCATTTAATTTCAGATAGTAACTCTCTTTTTGGGATTATTTGATTGAAGAGTCTTGCCTTAAATCTGATCTTGGACCCATCGATCAGACTATCCAAGTGTAATGTTTATTAATTATTGAGGAAGAGGAGGATTGAGGAAAAGGAAGGGATTTGTTCATGAACAGACTGATCTTTTAAGACAGTTTTTACTTTATTCCATTGATATCCTTTTCAAATATGTTTGGGGCTCTGAGGCTGGCCTACAATTTGTGTGTGCAGGTGAAGAGAAAGTTGCACATTAATGGATTTTCCCAGAGCAGATTATGATTCAGTAGGCTATGCTAGCCTCTTGGAAGTTTATTCATTCTCAAACCTCATTTGTGAAATTATAAAATCTTTTTCATTTATTGCTAAACCAGCATTGCTGTGAAATCATTGCTCTTCCTTACAACCATGTTTTAATCTTTTCCAGCCCACGCTTTGCCATCCATCACTTTACCCTTTCTCTTTTTACCTTCATTCCTGAGCGTATATTCCTTTTCTTATTTTCCCTATCCCATTCTGATGGAAACAATCACCTTAGGCTAAATTTTAACTTTACTAGAACAATTATTATGACATGGTGAAACCCCTGCTTTGTAGTCAATCAAAGGAATTGTTTGAAATATATGACAATATTATACAACTTTCATACTTATTACAAACATTTCATTTTCAATTCATTAAAACTGTATTTTAGTATACAAAAATCACCAACAGCAAGTTACTTAATCTAACTCAACTCTGATCGAAGCCTTCTTACTTTTCTGCTTCCTCTGTTTTCTAGGACAGGTTATATTTTTCAAATGCTTTCAGTCATGATTTAAGTTCTTCCAATTTCGCTTATAAATCGGTATTTCAATTACTTAAGTCCACTCACTTCCAAAATGATGCTAGTTAAGGAAGATATGGGCCACTGAGATTAAAAGAATCCATGAGTTACCGCCATAATGCTTTTGGTCCCAGGCATTGGCCTAGTGACACCTGTCCTGACAAGGGGTAATGCATCACCCCTAATGGTCGCTCCTTAGACCTCCATTTGTGGGCTGCTGAGATCTGTCTGCAGAAGTGGTTTAGATATAATCTTGTCAATGTTGAGCTTAAGCCTCTTTTGGAAACATCTGTGCCCACCCAATTTCAGAAACCTTATAAGTGTTCAAACAGACTTAAAAACAGATGCGATAAAATAAGAGAGATACTCTGCCGAACAGATTGGTACAAATACTCAATCTTTCCGTGCACAATAAGCAACCACAATAGAAACTGAGCCCCTCCAAACACACTCTCATGGGACATGTGACCATTTCACCTCCAAAACTTATACATCTTTGCACGGCTGGTGACCTACTGCCATATGCCCAAGTGGCGGCTCGAGGGGTAGTATGTAGATTTAGGAAAACATGCTTTTACAAAAGACACCCACTTCCACAAATTGTAAGCTAACCTCTAAGCCCAAATATATTTGAAAAGTTAAATTGCTCTGCTCATCATATACCCAGCTAATGTATGGTGCTAATGTTTGCTTTATATAGGATACGGCCTGTGCATCCATGAAATTTTATTGGATAAGCAATTGAAGGCTTTACATCACCCTGACTTTCATTAATGTGTGCTTTTTTAATTTGAGTAATGCATGGTTGTAGCCATTACAAGTGTTAATGAACAGGGAAGCCTTTTTCATACCTTTTAATACATTTATTAGTGCTAATATGAACATAGTTTCACATTGATCAGAAAAAAATGAGAAATTTGGTCTGCATGGAATCAGATGGTATTTCCTAATCTTTTAGGATCCTGTGAATGGGTTTACCCTTAACTGCTTTTAGTATCATTTCTAACATTCTGCTGTATTCGTATATTTCAGTTTTATTTTGTGGATTTTTATCTGCGAAATCCCATTTTTTTTCAGTTTGGTTGTGCATCTGTTAAATTTGTGTGCAATGAAATGGTAATTTCTGATATATATTTTGTTAGTTCTATATAATTCTGTAATTTTCCATTAATATTTGTAACAAGTGACTTAAAAATTTGATCAGTTTAACTTTTATTTGTTCACTCTTCTCTTTCTCTGCCAGAACAAGAATTAAATGAATTAATACTTTTGAACAACTGCCTTTGGGTTTGAAATTACAAGACATCTTATTAATTATTTCCATCATTCCTGCCTCTTATCTTCCAACCAACCTCAGATCATTTGTGCCACCGGTGCGTGATGAAGAGTCTGAGACGCAGCGCAAGGCGCATGCCAAGCGTGTGAGAGAGACAAGGCGGTCAACCCAGGGAGTTACCCTTGAAGAGTTGAAGTCAGCTGAGCAGTTGGTACGGAAGCAACAGCAGCAGCAGGCGCAGCAATTGAATGATACCACAACCATCCCACAAAATAACCAATCTAACCAATCTGAAACTCCAGTTACTCCACCACAGGTGAGTGAAAATAAAATCAGCATTCAACTTTGTCTCTTCCAATGGTTAATCAATGAACATAATTACCAGCTAGACACAGGGTTTTGTTTGTTGGTCTTGTGGTGCAGTCATTGAAATTGTAATTTGCTTTATTCATCTTTCCTGAACACTTAATGCATCATTATTTGGCAGTTCTTCTTTTGATTATTAAAATATAATATAAAATATTCTTGCTCTAATGTTCCAATGTAAAGGAAATGGAGAGCTGCATAATAATGATCATAATCAGTTAAATTTGTAAACAATTGAAGGATGATATGTTGGCCAGAACAAGAGTTTGGTGAGCGCTGTAAACAAAATTATTGGATGTACTCAGAGACACTAGTCTTCCAAAAATATTCCAAGGAAGAAGAAATCATTAGAGCTTCCTTGTTCATTCAGCTCAGATGTATGAAGTGAATATTTTTGGTAGCTATTGACCTTACTTTCAAATGAATGCCATTTTGTGCGGTGAAACCTTATCGTAGGACATTTTTCTTCGCAAAATCCAAATTTCGTATTTTCGTTCTTTGTTTTATGGAGTTTCTACGGTGCATAACGCAGTGCTTTCTGCCTTTAGCCACCCTCCTGGTCTTCAAAGTATGCGCCATTAGGCCTCAAGAATTCTGTGTCTACATATTCCCATGTTGCTTAAGTTTCTTAACTTTTTATCTTCTTCAGCAGCTCCAAAATATGAGGTTGTGATAGCTTTTCAGCTTAAGTTGAGGGAAGGTGTGAAAAGTGTATTCTCCTTGTAGGAAAAGGGTGTATTCACAATTTAATGTGGAAAGAGCTTAAATCTCTAAAATTTGTGACAAGAACAATTGTCCATAAGTGAGGTGATAAATAATGAAAAGAAGTATTTGGTCTACATTTAGTATTTTTATGAGGAAAGGTAAACAATCATTCTTCTTTTTCTGTCTGAGATCCAATGCAACAGCAGTAAACACTCAGAACAAAAATAAACATCTTCTCCTGAGGTCTTGAATAAGGGAAGGTTTGACCAGCATACCCTGGTGCTCTGTTGTGGGGGCTCATGGGCTTTCTTAGCACCAAGATTTCTGATGAATGGGAGAGGGATGTGTGTGGTTGAGAGAAGTTAAATGACCCTTTCAGCAACCATCCCAAACTGTGTAGACCTTGGGTCATGATACTTAGAGGTCAGTTAGATTAACTAGATAGAAAGGTAAATTTGGGTTCATTGTACTACTTCTGAGCTGCGGATGTTTGTTCTATGGACAGACCTCTAAGTTGGTGGTAAATGGACTTGGGGATGGAGCCCTCTCACCACCCTATACACTTTTTTTCTCTGGGATAAGGAAAATAGGGCAAGATTACCAATTATCAGATCAGCACGTACAGAAATATCCTATACTTTGAAACCCTTGGGCATTGCGATGATTCAAGAAAAGCATAGTGTGCACAATCACCGTACTCCAGCTTTCCCCTGAACGAAAAGAATGAAGGAAGTGGATGAAATAGGAAAATTGAATCTCTTGCCCCATCATGCCACCAAGTGTGAGGGAAAGAATTTTTTAGTTGTTTGAAATTGTGAGACAGTAATTCGCATACAATTTCTCTCAGTGTTTTAAAAAATGGCTTTATCAAAATAAACAACCTGAGTAAGATGACATGGAAGGTATTTCCATTAAATGACAACCTGACTGCATTTAGATAATGGAAAAATGACAAATACATTGAATTCTCGGTTATCCTCCGTTTCCAATATCCTCAAAAGGTTTCAGAACATATTGATCATGCTTATAGGAGTCCCACTGTAATTTGGTAAAATCAAAATGAAACACCTGAGTCGAATAAAATCATATGATTCGTAATGACAGAGATGCTGAAATGGATTATATGACACGCATATTGTGGGATATACTCTAATTGAGAAAGCATGAGGGAATGAAGGGATTTGGTATTAAGAGAATGAAGTAGAAAGATACTGGAAATTATTTTTTGTAATGATGAGAGCTATTATTGATGTATTTAATCTGAAGAATGGTCAGAAACTTGTTTGCAGCGAATATTTTGTGCTCTTTTAATTCAATGTATGAAGTGGTTAACTCCATTATATTCAATCAGCCAACCCTTCACGATAGGTATGGCAAGTAATATTAAAGGCAAGGCGAACTTCTGCAATTGTATGTTGTAGAAATGCTTTCACAAGTTTCTACTGTCTTGAAAACCAAATTTTTTCGCAAATAACTATGTTCTATTCTTAATTCTCTGATTTGGCAGCTCAGGGAAACCAAGGGAAAATATGACAAGAGCATTAAAAAAAAATCACTTAAAAAATACCTCCTATTTTGTCAGGGAGAAATGAATCATTAAAATTCTTGTTTTGAGAAAAGTTAACTCGGGCTTCGCACCAGGTAATGTTTTCAAAATCCGACGACGTTTCGGAAAACGACTTGTTTTCCTTTTTCAAGGCACGTGTTATTTCCGCCGTGACCACTGTAACACTAAAATTAAACTAGCTGTTGATGTCCCAACAATGAAGGTTGCGATCCCTATGATTGGCTGACGTGTTCCGCTGGCCGTTGAATCACTTTCTCGTCTTTTTAATACATTTGATCACTGGCCACCAGGTATTACTCAGTTGAAATCCGGTGTCTCTATTAAAGTTATGCGGATGCAATCATATTTTGATGGCCTCTTTGATAATGCGGTCCCAGTGACGGTGTGCATGGCAAAGGATTTTTGCATCGGTCCATTTAATGACATGGTCTTCGTTGATGCTGTGTTCCACCACTGCCGTGGCGGTGCCACGTGTGCCAGTGGTCACAGTGGAAATAACACGTGCCTTGAAAATGGAAAACAAGTCGTTTTCCGAAACGTCGGCGGATTTTGAAAACATTACCTGGTGCGAAGCCCGAGAAAGATATTTAAACATAATACACCAGGAAAATCTTAAATCATTTATTAATTATATAATGTCTTCCAAAGGATAGTTTAGAAAATATTATTTAAATTTGTAAAATTTCAAAACCGACTAAATGGTAGAGAGCATGGTATAGAGGATCAAGAACCTATATTTAAAGGAGCAAATAGGAATCAAGTTCTCTATCTTGAGTGAATATGATGCTGTACTATATAAGTACCACTTGTCCTCAACAGGGGGTGTATATCAACCTCTTAAATTTTCTCTGGATTCCAAACATCCCATTATAACTTCATTACTTTGTCATTTTCCAAGTCTAGTTTGATCCAAGTCAAACGTTTTTATCCTTAATTTAGAATGTTCATTAAGCTGTGATAAAGAGTTAATTTTTATGGGAAGGTACTTTGTAATCTGTATTACATTGTATGTTTTCTGTGTGAATATTATTTCCATTTAATTTGGGTGTTCTGTCTTTTCATTTTTCCTTATCCCAATTTAGTTTTTCAAGTTTCGATTTGCTAAATCTTGGAATCAGCTGATTTTTGTGCCCCCTCAGATGATAATGCCAATTTATTCATTCTGTTTATAATATGTGAGCTTGACCATTCTCCCTCAGTTGCATGGCATGATTTATTCTCAATAACCATTGTCTTACACTTTCATTTCAATAAGAAAGATCATTTGAGTTCAAACTCAAACCATCAGTATTATTATTTCTTATGAGATAGTTCTGTTCATGAAATTCTGATCCATTTTTACTGAATCATCTAATTGCTGCCCATTTGTTATAAGTTATATACATGTTTTGTGTTTCCATGTCCATAGCTGTGTTTTATGTTGAATTTATACATTAAAGTTGATGTTCCCCAAGGCATTATTATTCGTGCTAGCATTTAAAATTTTTACTTTTGGCATCATCACTTAATCTGTGTAGACTATGTAATGCTTTACTTAGTTAATTCTTCCTATGACTTCGGTTTTGAGTGTACTGGTATCATACAAATTTTTGACAATCGTGCAAGATAAGAGATCTTGAGTCTAGAATAGGGCGGAGAAGCCAGAGACCCATGAACTCTTCTCTCTCTAGAAGTATGCAGGGAAGACATTTCGTAAATTATGATAATATTGTGTGACTGTTGGTTTTATGGCATTCTTATGTTAGATTGTTTAAGTTGAGAATATGGTTAAAAGATGAACTTGTGCGAGTAGCACAATGTTTCCAGTTTTTAGTCATTAAGAGAAATGGAGTATTTACCTATTTAGAATATTATGTTCTCTAGTGTAAGCTAGCTGTGACAAAATGTACGAAATATCTTTCTTTAGAAAAGAAAAATGATCACCTATATCTGAATTTTACATTTTTTATTTTAGTAATCACATTCTTAATTTACTTTTTTTATGAGTGTTGTATTGTACTTGAAGTGATTTTTTTTAAGGACTGCATGCTTGAGTGCTCAGCACAATAGTTCAGCTCAATACTAATTCATTTGCTATGTCATCTGGCTTGATCAGGATTAATATGACCTATAAGCTTATATAAGATACATATACTTTGGTTTTTAAACACATGTGATATATAGGGATGTATTTTCATGAGACTTGCGGATGGTAAGATGTGAAAGTGCTTGATTAATTGTTATTCAACTCTTTCTCTGTGCACTACTTAATTGTAACAGTGTTGGCATTCTTAAGTATCCATTTAAGTTAATCGATATGCCTTCATTGTTTCATACCTTAGGACAATTTAAATGAAAGAGTTGAATAAGATGAAAGAATAATCTGCATGGGATTGGTCTATGGTTTTACTCAAACTAATAATATTAAGGTGTTTGGGTAATTATTTGCTCCTCCATAACTTACTTGACATTTAAAAGTCATTAGCTTAGGTGAATGGTGTTGGCATAATTCCTCTCCCCTCACATCTAATGGAAGTGGTATAAAGGAAAATTCATTTGAAATGAAGATATACATTGGCTGATTCATCAAACTCCTTCATTTTTATAAATGGATTAAGTGCATCTTCCCTTGCTTGGATACATATCACACACAGTCGTACATATTCTGGTTAGCAGTATCTCATTTACTCAACAATACCTTCATTGTTTCAGGTATACATTAGCATTATTTTTATAAACTAATGTTGACTAATTTCACAGTAGGCCTCCCTTCAATAGGTGCCAATTAAAGTTGATATTATCAAAATAATGGAGAAAGTTCTAAGGGGATGTAATAAATGTTTTACACTCCACTTCTTTCAGGTTGCACTAAAAGAAAGTAAAAAAAGCAATTTTCAAGATAAGCAAAATATTACATGTGCTATGATTTTTAAAAGATGATAAAGATGTCTTCATCCCTTATGCCAGATTACATAGTTACTAAAATGGTATGTCAAGTTAACTGAGATGCACAAGAAGTATTTATCAATTAATTAAAGAGATTTTTTCATGCTTAGATAATTATTGCATTTTGATTCTGAAATCTTCTGGTAAAAGTCATGGATTATGTTAGTTATTTGATTTTCATTTTCATGTTTTGTGCGATTAGGTCTAATATTTCAAATTTGTTCCAATCTGCTTTTATAGTTTTGGAATTCCCAAGATAATTTTTATGTTTTAATTATATCATTTTGCTATAGTCATAGCCTCTAAAGTAATACACATATGCCCAGTATCAATTACCTTAGCTAATATCAACAACAAAGCTTAGGTATCTGTTTATTTGCTTCTACAAAATGCTGCTTAACCACTCCATGAAACTGTGTGAAGGAAAAATGTAGGGTATACATTTTTGTTCAGTAGAAAGTTAATAAAATCATAACTTTCTCATAATGTGGCTCTCTCACTTGGATGCCAATGCTTTAGGTGGTTCCAAGTATCTCAGTGATGGCATATGAATTGTAATCATCATCATTTAAAGGGAGTCCTCAAAGGAAATACATGAATTTTCATAATCATCAGAGAAAACAATAAAATGCTCTGGGATTCAAATCCATATCTCATGAATTTCCTCTTCATGGTGTAACCAATCAATCTCCCTAGTTTCATCTTTGATTGGAAAAAGAGGCTGCTTGTGTAGCTTAACTTTAAATCATTGGTGGAAATCTGGGAAATTGTATGTTCAAATTTCTTTCCAGGCAAATGAGCTTTTTAATTTTGCCAATTAGTGACATTGCATACACTACTTCCTTCAAGTGGCACAATTATTCCCAGAATAATGAATTTTATGTGATGCCATTCGTACACATGTTGATCATAATGCATGTGGTGACTTGAGGCGAATCACAGTTTCAGTTGACATACTTTTATCTTAAGTATCCATGAGGTGGAACTATAAACAACAAACAGATACCTGGATTGGGTGTTCACCCTTAATGTTTAAGTATGCTGATATTAGTGCTGCTTAAATGGTGAATACAGTCAATGTGCATATCAAGTTGATCTACTGCTCCAAGGATATTTTTAGTCATGAACTCCATGCCTCTAAGAATCCATTTTTTATCATATGTAGAAGTGCTGTTGAGTAATGTTTTACCCCATGAAATACACATCTCAAAGCTTTATCTAGTGACATTTGATAAAGTGTAATTGATGCCCCTTCAATTTATTGTCATTGTTTTTATGCAGAGCATCCTTACTGTTTGTAAGAATATGGCCCCGTAGTTACTATTGTAATCACCTTAAATGCTGTAATATATTTTTGGTAATATAGGTCAGTATTTCAGGATGTACCACATGAATGTGTATGAAAAGCAGTCTTACAGGCCATAATAAGTTTTACTATAAAACTAGGAAAGATTTAATAGATTACAAAAATGTTACTTCTGTGTAATAATTTTATAGAATCCATTTTCTATGATTTTTCTTTTAAAACGTGAGAGGGCAGTGGATGAATGAGAACAGCATTAAGCTATATGAGCAAAGATGGTTTAGAAAGTTAAATTTACATTCCAATGCATTGCAAGTGATAGGCTAGCTAATTCCACCATGATCAAACTAATTTTCCTTACATGCTATTCGTGTATTTGTAAAGTTGTGTGTAATAAGAATGTATCATCTTGAAGAAGTCATGGCAGTGAGATGTTTTTTTTTTTCTTTTGACCTCTTCTCCTTCTCCATTACCTGCTCCTCTGCACCACATTGGAAACTTTTTTTTGCTGATTTCATATCTACAAATGCAATTATGTGATTTTTCTTTGTACCATTTCTTCTCGTTCATTTTTCTACTTTTCTCCTGCTCTTCACCTGATGGGTTTGTGGCCATTTTTTATATGGTCTATCTCACTTTCCTAACTTGCACTGTGTTCTGGTTTGGAATACTATGGTTAAATTCCTTAAAACAATATTTTGCATTGTTTTCTCCTGCACTCTCCTCTCGCTTTGCTTGTCTGTGCTCCCCTGTATCCACATCCCATTTGTCGTCTTGCTTGTGCGTAATTCCTGTATCAGCACCATGTACAGGCTGTCATCCCTTCCCCACCTCACTCCCCCACCAATTCTGTGGCCGTGAGTGCCACCATCACCACTGAGCTTCCCTTTTCGTCCAATTCCTCTTGCCCATCGTCCACGCAGGAGGGAGACGCGGGAACGACTGCGGGTCCTCAGGCGGAGAGGAGGCCGTCGTGGAGGCTGCGTGTTGACAATGGAGACAGGAACAAGGTAAAGGGCAGCAGTGAGGCTCAGCTCAGTTGCATCTCAAAATCCTCCAGGCTGGAGCCAGCATTCGTGTCTTGGAATCCTCGCAGATTTTGCTCTCGTTGTTGTTGCTGTTGTTGTCGCCACCCATTGCATTGTGTTTTCATCCTTCTGCATTTAACCCCCTTCACTCTTTCACTCTGTGAAGCTCAGTTTGTCTTTTGTGTGAATGCCTTTTTTTTTAGAATAGTAATTTGGAGAAATTGTCATGAAAGCTCGTAGTACATAGTTAATTTAAAAAAAAGCAAATCATAATGAAGGCACTTAATTTGTGTGCGTGCATATGATTTTGAATGGAAAACAAATGATGCCGTTCTAATTGAGACATTTAATGGAAACCTGTACATTCTCTCTGGGCCACTGGGTCTTTTCACTGTGAAGCCATTTTGAATGTTCTGCTTGTGCGGTGCAATTGTGGTATAAGCTTAATAAAAACTATACTCATCTCCAAATTATATTTTTTGTCTTTTACTTTCTATTGATTTGACTGTCGAAAAAAAAACACTTCACATTGTCTCGTTCATTTGCGTGTAGTCCTTCTGAAAATTCTGTCTAAAATCAGTCAATACAGTGTTCAATAGTGACCCATGTTTTTGCATGCTTAAAGTTTTTGAGTTGATGCATGAGAGTATCTTAACCCTTCCAATTCAAATGATCTAATATTTTAACATTAGTCTAGAAATGCATGATAAAAATGCTAATTTTGCATGTGGGTGGAGGAATAATGCCTACAATTTGCTAGTATTTTTGAGGTAGCTACCTATTTTTTTATGTTATGGTCAATCACTATACTATGGTGATACATTTCAGTCAGTACCACATAACCTTTGACTGCTTTTGTTAAACCTGTTTGAGCCAGTTGACTGCCAGCCTTTGGAAGAAATACCTGCATGGAAAGTGCATTGCCACTCACAAAATAAATGGAAACTTTTGCCATTCTATGGATTTGTGAGTTTTAAACGGCTCATTGAAGATATTTTGTTTGTACCAGTGACATGAATAAAGGTCCAATTATATGCCATTATTGTTTCTAAGTTTTTCATTTTTTTGCATGAAATTGTTATGCAGATAAAGGGTTTTGATCTATGTTAAGATGAACTTAATGCATAAATGATTAAATGGAGTCATGTTATGATATCTTAATAGTGTTCTTATATTTATTTTTTTCCATGCAAATCATTTTATAAGCTACAAAATATGTGAAAAAATGAACCCTTATTTTTTAAAAGTAGAATGAATTTTTATTTAAGTTTTATATTCTAATTATCTACATGTCTAATAATCCTCTAGTTTTCCCTCGATCACTTATTTGTCATTCACTTGAAGATTGTAGAAATCACCTGGATTTTTTTCATTACCTGGTATTAATATCGCATTGAAGTTTGCTGATTTAGAAATGCTCTAATATTTCAACATTAATTTGCGTTAATGTTGAAACCTTAACTTCTGTTTGCAAATCTAGTGGTATGCCAGAAATATTTTGGGGTGATCTTTCCTACGTATGCCATAATGTCTTGGAAATTTTCCATTGTTAGTTTTGTATCTTTGAGGAACTTTGCAGGAAACTCACTCTGGGAGGTTTATACTTAAGATACCACGGAAGGGGTTGGTGTGAGGAAGGAGAGTCCGTGGCTAATATTGAGAGCCACATTAGTTTCTGATCCAGTTCAGGTGGCAGCATAACAGGAGAAGCTCATTCTAGACCTTATTTATATGACTGTCACCCCATGATGTCAGCATGCCAGAGGAATAAACTAAATGCATAACCAAAATTATGTCAAGAAGATTTCTTAATGCCACACTCATTTCAGGGAGAAGTGTACCACTGTACAGAAATTCTGTAGAAGCTAGAATATAGGAAGCACGGAAATACAGTGATTTGACTATAGGAAGCATAGCTGTTGTCTCTGACCAAATGCCTATACTAAATACCTCTCAATAACAAAATTCAAAATCGAGGAATTGAAGCCCAGTTTCCGATTTGCGTCAACATTAACTTCAAATCCGAAGTTAAGAATTCATGGGTTGTAATGAATGCTTTAATGATTGTGTGAAAGTGTCCACTGCTTACTTAGACCGAGAATGAGGGAGTTCAACCACGTTCAAACATTTACAGTTGACTGTTGACGCCAGCACATGTGCAGTTCCTTATTTGCCCGCAGCATTCCACTTCGCCGCATAACCACGGAGGTAATCCTTCCATGCTCAAGAAGAACCCATTGGCAGTCCTTTCGCTAAGCCGGAAATAAGCTGTGGACCTTATTATTGCATAATTGTTCTGGAATTCCGTTTAAGTAATATATATAGCTGTGAATCATAGGATGAGCTTCAGTTGACTGCCCATGGGCCAGGGTAGCAGGGCTACCACTGTAGCGGCTGCAGCGGTTAGGTTGTTTGTGTTTCACCATTCTTCCACAAGAGGTCGCCTTGCAGCCACTACGGAAAACGATGTGATATAAAGCCTGGACTAATTAAGTGAGAGTGATTTTTTCCACCACTGGGCCCAAAAGGATCGCTGTCAGTTTTTTGCTTTAAAAACTGCAAAAATCCTGCAAAATAGACAATATTACAATTTTTTTGGCAAAATACGTTATGAAGAGGTATATGTTAGAAGTCAGGGCCTATCTTTCATTTCATTAATCTGGAGTTTTCGTTTAGTAGGAGTTCGCTCATTAGAGGTATTTACTAATGCTTTTACATAGGGATTTGGCGGGACCACTGGCATTACTTCATTCTTCGGAGTCTTTTGTTTAGCAGGAGTTCGTAATGCGAGGATTTTAGGAGGTTCTTCTGTGCCTGGTACTATTCATAAATTGTATCAGCAAAACTTACTTTTTGTAAACAATAACACCTAACATGTGTTTTTGAATAGGATGTATCAGGCAAGTGAAATTCATGAATGATAGTGCATTCTTCTCTTGCATATGCTCGGGGCACCCATTCATTATCAATATGTAAGTCCTCATATCATTTGGGCTCTGAGTGATGGGGATAATGGTGGTTATAGCTATTATTTCTTCTACCACAGTTATTTTTGTTTAACTATTTGCAGCATTTCCATCATTGAAACAATTTTTGTTTTTGTTGAAAACTGACCATTGGTGTCATTTATTGTACTCACTTCCATCTGCTCAGATTGGTGGCAGTGCAGGTTCTCATGTGTACTCAGGTGTGGAAAATTGATAAGATAATATAAAATAGGTCAGAGATTCCTGGTGCAGCCACTATCCCTAAAAAAAGGTATGGTTGTGTCCATTAATCCCATCAACCTATCATGAATCTGCGCTAAAGAAGAGAAGGAACCATCAACTCTAACCAAGAACTTTCCTCAGACCTTTGATCCCCCTGCATTGTATCCTATTCTGGTAAATTTCTTCTTCCAAAATTTCTGTTTACTATCTCCTACTGTCTTTCCTCATTCACTCACACTTCCTGGACCCCCAAATTATGCATCCCCACCCTCCCAGCATTGACCCTTATCCATCATCTGGTGATGGCACTTACATGAGTCATACTAAACATGATCCCCTGACTTTGCTGCCAACAAAACCCTCAGCCCCTTAACCCCCCTCTTCCTTCTATGATTTCATGAGCCAACTCCAGAGCCCAAGTGATTCCATCATAGGTCTTTGCTCTGTTTCCACAAATTTATAAGGCTGCTTTGAGATGGAGAAGATTTTCATACCTTTGCATAAGTGGCAGTAAGTGGTGCCATCATTGGAAGTCCTCTGGGAAAGAAAATAACTAATTAATGCAATGGAGAACAAGTTCAAGAAAAAGTTTCTCTTTCATACTTAATCAAGTGGATAAAAGTTCCTGAAATGGTGCAGTGATACTGAAATCGCATTTTAAATATGAGATCATAACATGAGCTTAACCTATGTTTCTGAGGAGTATTGAAGGCTGGCATGTAAAAGAGTGTAGGGTTGAAGAAGTGGGACAACTGGAAGAATAGATTAGGAACTGTCGGTAGGAGAAGATTTGTGGGAACGGAAATATTCTCAATGCTATGGGGAATTACATTTATGTAGGTGTCGAGAGGTTACTGGGATACAATTATCGCTGTTAAACATGGATTACATTCTCTCAGTATTGGAGATAAATTTTTGGTGAATATTCGAGGCAGATGTATAGTGTAAAACTACACTTGAGGAGAAATTATTGGAAAATATTATCATGGAAACGACTAATTTTATGCAATTCAGTGGTTCATGCATAAATTCATGCTATCGTCCGCTTGATGTGGTGTATTAATTGAGCCAATGACTTCTGTAGAGTTTTTATAGAAATTTCAGGTATACATTCATTTCCACCAAAGTGCCATAATGAGCTGTGCATTCATAGCTGACAATGAAAATAATTCTGACAAATCTGTGCAACCCTGGGATTTCAACCCTTTTAACTTAGGGTCAATGGTTCTGGATATTACTCCTCTTCTATCAACACTCAAATTTTATTTAGACCAGTTGATTCTCTGAGTGATTCCTTACCACCCCCTGATTTTTTTTTACACCGATTTAATCAAAAGAGTTTTGAAAAACTAGGGGGCAGTATAGGTAGGATCTTGACCAGGTGTTTACCATACATGGGTGTCGTAGGATGAATTTTCTATTTATCTTATGTTATGGAAATTAACGTTGATTCAATCATAATTATTTTAACTTTGTTTTTATTAATTTCGTTATTTGATTGTTTTATATAATTTTAAACTTTATGGTTGGGGATGTCAGGTATGGGTTTGCACAACCAAGGGGGTGGAGGCTTGGAAAAGTTTGGGAAATACATACTGGCTTTAACCAGTGTCATGTTAAAAAGCTTTTACATTAAATTGGAAATTAAAATTGCGACCAGCAAGTAGTCATTATTGGAGGAATATTAATTGACTTATTAGCAAGATGTCTCATCTAATTTTTATAGGGAAAAGGCACTTCCTCTGATGAATTATTCTTTATTTATTACCTTCTATTAATTTGAATTCCTTTTGAAGTATTTTAATCTGCAGTTCCTGAGATTTGAGGCCACGTAGGCTTGAAAAAAGGAATATTTGAAAATGACATTTTCTGCTATTGGATCAAATTGTTAAATTACTCATTCTTAAAATATGTTTAATATTGTGCTTTAGGGAATATCTTATTGCTGATAGAAACCTATTTCATAGCATTGTGTTATGGGAAATTTTATTTTAAAACCCTTTGTTGCGAAGATACAATATCACTTGTTTCTTTAGTATGGTTAACTGAATGGAAATTCAAAAGGAATGCTTCTAATTGTTCTCTGCAGTCATAATGCAATTTTGCCAGAGTACCTACCTATATTTGTTCTCCATAACCTATTGTACTTAACTTATCAGCTGCAGGTAAATTATTTCTGATTTTTTCAAGGTAAATATGAGGAGGACATTCTTCTACATTTCGCTATTGTATCCTTCCCTATCCTTCTTTGCTGGCAGTCAATAGAAATTAGAGCCATCATCCATTTTAGGTGAATACAGAGTTCTTGCTGTTGAAGCATTCGGTTTTCATTCAAGGTTCAAGAAAGTTTTGGTCCCTCTCTCACACAAAATTTCTGCAGTTAGAAATTGTAATATATGTCAATACTCACTCAGCAGATGCCTGAATCAAATGCAAAGAATGGGTGGTGCATTATCATGATGGAGCTTTGAAGTTGTTGCCCATAGATCCAATCTCTTGCATCATGCTTCATCTTGAAAGATGTGGAAGTATTCCTTGGTAATGGTTGTTGCACCATCCAATAGGAGACATAGAAAATGGTCAACATGACCTTGTCATTGCTGTGAACTTGCTTTACTGTTTTTGGCCTCAGAGATGATTGTAGTTCCATTTTGTAGACTACATTTTCTCTCTGGATCATGCCCATTGTTATTTTGGGCCATTGAGGGCCTACTGGGATGAGGTTTGATGTCCACTGATGTCCTACCATCTTTGGAGTAGTTTTACTTCTCCCTCGTCCTTTAAATGCTCATAGCATTGTCACCAAAAGCCTGTTGGATCTTGTGAATGGTTACCAATTTAGTATCACCAAGCTTTGGGCAAAGTTTGATTCAGTATTGCTGCTCAAGTTGTTCCTCTACATTCTCGAACTCATAGGCTGACTGCCAGTGACTATAACTTTTTGCAGGTAGGAAAAAATTCACTCCTATATGAATGTCCATATTGACTGCAGGATATCTCATTTGTTCATCCGGGAAAAATTTAGGTTCGGTATTTTTATTACATGCATGTATCCCAAGTTTTCTAAAATCTAATACCTTTGAACAAATTTCTTGTTTGAATCTCTGAATTAAAACATAAGCCTTCTTTCTGAAAAGCACTGATGGACAGTCTCAAAAATAATGATTAGTTATTTTATTTACATGTACTCATAGTTTTTTTGCATAAACTTGGCTTTGGTAAGTTTTCTAATATCACTATTGTGATTCCAGAAATTTGTTTTTGCTTTAGAGGAATTGTGAATGATATAGTATCAATTCTGAGATGGGTGTGAGAAAATAGATTAATATTTTCATATTTCTGTGCAATTTCAACTCAAATTTGGTATATTTAGTCGTCATTGCTATTCTGAAAGAAGTGGCTAGCAGTTTTTGTGTACTCAATGAAATGAATTCTCCGCGTAAAATTTTGTCCTGGTAATGATGGCTGTCACTGGTTTTTCAGATATTAGGTATATGAAGTATTTGTGTCTGGAGTAGAGGTGTTACTTAAATATATTTTATCGTTGGATTATATGGAAAGAGCTTATCTTAGTAGGTGTCTTTTCCTGGGCTGGTGTACATATTTATTTTTCCCCACTGTTCCTATTCAAGAAAAAGAATTTTGGTGATGTTAATGCTTTTTGATGTGGCTTTCCCTAGTATATTGAATTCTTTGTTGATGCTGTTATTGAGTTTTTTTCACTGGGGACTGTTTTTTCCTGTCGTTTGAATTGTCCAAGGAATATGTAATTGCATTAAAATGAGTCAGCTAAGTAATTTAATTACTCTTCATGGGGATAAAGATAAATTTATTTGCTTTTGGGAGCACCCTTGGAACATGAGAAATAAAGGTACAGGCTACTGCTGTCTATACAATCAATATACAATGTAAACAAACAAATTAAATTAAATTACATGATGAAAACAAATTAAATGAGGAAAACAAGGAGACTTAATTTACGTAACATATGACAAGAATTGTACATACAATCAATATAAAATATACAAAATAAACATACAAGAACTGAAGCTAAGTTACATCCAAAATAAGCTTTCAACAGAAATATGCCATTGCTGAACAATCAACAATGAAGTATCACCAGTAAATGTGATCAGTAATGACGAACTATGTAATAAAATATTACTCAAATTGAACATTTAAGAGGTATTTTAACTATTTATTTTTGAAAGATAATAAGCTTCTGGTGTTTTTTACATTATGTGGTAAAGCATTCCATAGATTGGAGCTGGATATAAGAAAAGGATTTGCAAAGACTAGTTTGTGGAGTAGGAGGAATTAGGGCATCACCAATAGATCTAGAAGGTTGGGTAGTGCGTGAGGACCTTAAGTTGGAGAGGTCATATAAATACTGAGGGGTTTTATCTGTTATGATAGAATAAAGGAGAACTCCCAGAAAATATCTTTGTTGCATTGGATTGAGTCAGCAGAGTTCCTGAGAGTAGGAGGAGACATGATCAAATTTACGAATTTCAAAAATAATACGTACACATGAATTAAAGTCGTTGCAATTTCAGCAATAAATACTGTGTAAGGTTGTAGTAGGCTGGCGAACAGTAGTCCAAAATTGGTAGTATTAGGGTAGAGACGAGATGTTTTCGAATTGCTAAGGGCAGAATTTCTTTTGACATTTCAGCTGTAAAAGAACTCTATTGACCTTGTTAGGTATTTCAATTGCTTGTGTGGTCCAGGATAGACTACATGTTAGGGTCAAGCCAAGGTTCAAAACTAGAGTTTTTGAAAGGAATAGTTTGGTCATCAATGACAATTCTAGGGAGGATGTCAAGATCTACGTAACTAAACATCTTTTTACCAGCCAGGATAATGGGTTGCGTCTTTACAGGGTTTATTACAGGAGAATTTTCGCGCACCCAAAGGCATAATGAGTTTATATCCTCAATTATAGCTGCTATTCAGTGTCTTAATTGGTCGACAGAGGGGTGAATATATTACTGGAGATCGTCAGCGTATAGCACATACGAGCTATGTTCAAAATTATCAATTATGTCAGATATATATATGGAGAAAAGAAGTGGCCCAAGGAAAGATCCTTGTGGGACACCATTTATAACTGATGAAAAGCATGACAATTCATTATTTGACCCTTTGTCAGCTTGCATTCTTCCTTAAAGGTATGAGTGAAACCAGTTTAGGGCTGGGCTGGAGAAATTTGAGTTTTTCAGTTTGAGGAGTAGATGTGAGTGGTCAAGGCCACTATTCAGATCCACATTGGGGTTGATCTCCTTGGAAGAAATTTTTATATTGGGGTTGATATCATCATTAATTTAGGGAATGATGTCGCTTGAGATTTGACTTTTAACTTCTTTCATCAAATTTTAGTCATGCGTTATCATATTGAAGTTTTTTGATACCCAACCCAAAAATAGTACAACATCTGAAGTGTTTTTACCTGCTTATGTCTAGGAAATATGAATGAAGGAACCTGTGAAGTGCAATTACCCTTCAGTGTAATGATAAAAAAATTACTGTGAAATTCAAATGATAGTTGGTAGGTGGCCATCAGAGAAGCACGTCCTTGTGTTGAGTTGATGAATCTGGTTTCACCTGACTGCCCTGAATTCAAAACAGAAATGCTGTGATCATGTGCTCAAGTTGACTAATTTTAATTAAGCTCGGTCTTATGGTTTAAATATCATTGGCTCTTTAGTTCTTTTTTATGCATGTCATGAGTTCCTTTGGTAGTTAAAGGTGGACCCAATTGCTTTCTGACTGGTATCTGAGCATATTCATGTATGTTCAGAAGGCAGTATTTTCCATGGGTCTTGCTGATTTCTTTATCTTTTCCTCTTGCAGTTCCTCCTGGAAGATGCTCGGACGCGAAGTGGTGGGGATTCTGTCTCAACCACTAGTTCAACATTGTCATATATCAGGAGGCCAGCTTCAACTCCGTCTTCCACACAAAGTTCCACAACCCCATCATCCACTACCCGTCCTGCATCAGTACCTATGGAGGCTGACACAACTGTTACGATAGCCCTTCGTCGACAATCAAAGCCTCCTGATAATGATAAAGGTTTGAGCTTTTGAAGTTTAAAGTCATCTGCCATTACACTTTCATGATGACATTTTCAGTTTGATGACTCCTTAAAATTTGAATTAATTATCTTATATATATTTTTAGCTGGATAAAATTTCCTCATTGGTTGTATCATTTTCCCATGTTTTTCAGATCAGGACAAAGAAAACGACAGTCGGAATGCGCAAGCTACGCAGGCAGTCATTCAGAGGAGGAGGAGGCCAAAGAGGAGGTCCACAGGTGTTGTGCATGTGGACATGGATGTAAGTGTTGGTATCTTATCATCAGTTCTTTCATACTATCATAAAGATTCGTTGGAGTTACATTTCTCTATTATTAGACTGATTAATGAAGTTTAGAACATGCATGGCTTGGTCCTAATCAGGGTAAATATATTTTTTACTTTTCATCTTTACACATAGGTCTGCTTTTTATGAACTTAGCCTTAGATTTGATGGGTCCCTCTATAGTGAAGAGAGATGAGATCCATTAGTCATAGCCCATTGAAATCTGAAAAGAAAGTAATCACAGTTGATGTGGTGTGAATCATGAGTTATTGTGATGGTATAATTTACTAAATGCATCTATTTTTTCTCTAAATCAACTTCCAAAATTCCAGTATTCCTCTTTAGTTTGATTCCCAAATTAGAGGTGCTTTTATTTTCTTACATGTTTTTGTAAATTTGGCTCATCTCTTGCATCATAGTCAAGTTCTAAACTCTTTTCTGAAGATAGAGGTGCAGCAGTTGATGGGTTCTTGCTGTAATTAGCCATGCCCCATGTTCTGGGCTAGAAAAGGAGTTGGAATTGAAAAAATAAATGTAGGCTCCATGACTGTTTCAAAGACTTGGCATTTTCCATGAAAATAATGGGAAGTGAAATTGTCAATTCAAGAATTCAAACAGTTGAATGTATATCCTCTAGGATAGAACAGATTTTTGGAACCAATTTGTGGAATACTCACATGTCAATATTTCATGCAGAGTCTTTCCTTTTACGTTTGGGATAACTCTATGGTACCCAGCAATCCTCTTGGAGGATATTTTCGCAGCTGATAGTGATACTTGCATTCACTTGTTTGTCCTCATTTCACTCTCTTTACTTCAACCCCTCGTCTACTGGGCTCATTACAGCCGGTGAAGTTTTAAATCCAGGGTTTAAATTCAATGCCCCTGCTGTAAATCATAGAGAATAAAATATTTTTTCTGAATAACAAAGAATGATTCTTGATATTCAGGGTCCAAGATTAGGTTGATTATTGTAGTAATGCTTGTGATGTTGTGTTACTTTTACCTTGCTAAAATTCGTGGTTGACATTAATTGAGAATAATAATAATAATGGTATCTCACATTTGACTGACTAAGATTTGCATTGAAATCGATCTCCAATCATTGTCTCCTTTACATTACTTTTGTAGGAAATAGATCCAGATAGACAAGAGTCTGCTGGTGACGGAGAGGACAATAGCAAATACAACAGTGAAGAGGTGAGTACTGGAATTTTATCACTTTAACCAATGGCAAGTAGGTTTTTCTATGTGATGAGAGGATTTAATGTGTAGGTAGCATGCTTTGATACAACTTGCCCAGTAGGTGTGAGCTCAGATGACTGTATGAACTGGATTATATGAATGCTACAGATGTTCACTTATTTATTATGGGAAATACATAGATCCACTTCTTATCTTCGTCAATTATATATTGTTTTTCTGGATATGTCTCAATTAGTTGAAGGAGAATGTTTTTTCTCCTAAATTGTTGACATTAAAAACAAGTATATTTCATCTAGTGCTATCAATAACACCTTCTTTCAATGACGGTAGGCAAGGCTTCAAAAATTAACATAAACAGCATGGAAAGATTTGAATTTACGAATTACTACCATAATGTTATTCTTAGATTTTCCATTCTTCCAGGGTTGTATATTTTATTTCAGTTTCATTTGACATGTTAAATGTGGGTCTAAATATATATTTTAGGGCATTGTGCAATCAGCTCAAGTTAAGGCAGGTCTGTTTAATACATCAACTACAGCTAAACCCATTGTTCTGTGGAAAAATTCAGTGCCCCACTTCTTTTCATGCTCTTAACTTCCCCTCACCTGGAACATAAACCCATTAGTATTTAACTGGAGGCTAGTTGTAGAGTTCAAACTTAGTAACAAGAAAAATTAGCTCTGTATAGTGTAGCTGATCCTTACATTGTTGCATTAGTAATCCATCTCTCCCCTCTGTTTTTCTCAATGTCCAGAATCAATGACTGGAGATATTTTAAAATACAATACCCATTTTTCAGAAACATATGGATTCATTTACTCCTCCAACAAGTGCCAGAGTTTGTATCCAAAATCCAAAAGCAACCATGTCTGTACAAATTGATTTCATTGACCACGAGGATTTAGGAAAATACCTTCTCGGCTAGTCCTCTATTGAATGGTGGTTCACAGGGAGAGATTAAGGCATTCCAAAGGTAAGGCATCACAGATTCAGTTAATGGTTAACTCACATATTTTGCTACCGGCTTTCAACTTTCAACCGGCCAAGAATGTGGTGGTTGCACGCGACTATCGTTTCATGGCAAAGCAAGCAGTGCATCAAGTTTAGTCTGTTAATTCTCCGCGACTACGGCCCGGTCCCGCGGCTGTATTTCTTTCATCCTGTCGACAGCTGTTCTGGCGCCGTATTGGCAGAAGGCAATCAATTTTAGCGTTGCGTGTGTTGCAATGAGTTTATCGAGAGCACGCGCCGCGGTTCGATTCCAACTCCCCGCAGCAGTCGAATCGGGCCGCGGAAGTCTTGCCGGTCGCCGATCGCGTCTTCCTCCCTGGCGAGCGCTCCAAACACTGTGGCGGGGTGCCGCTGTAACTTCTCCCCCGCCTTCCGTACCCTACTGCCGCGGTAGAATATCGGCCAACTCGGTTCCCCCCTTTCCCTTCCCTCCCCTTCGGCTTCAATCGCCGTGGAGGCCGAGAAAGATGGAATTATTTTCGGGGTTGTGTGTGGGGGAGACGTGTCCCCAATCCTTTCTTGGGCCCTGCTCCGTCGTCATCTCCGTCCGTCTTGCCGCGTTGCCCCTCCTCTCTGCTGTGCGGGGGTTTATGCCGCTTCCGCCACCCATGTTAATCCCGCCCCTCGCTTGTGTCGCCTCCATCGTCTCCCGGTTGCGTGGCCATAAATTTGTTCCTCTCGTGCGCGAAAACTTCGAACGCCCCCCGTCCTCTTACCTAAGATGACAGAAAGACTCGATATCCTGCTGGCCCTCAGGCTGGTCGGCCAAATTTACTACGAGATGGAGTTGATAGCCTCAGGAGTTGGAATCATTGGTTGTCGGAACGAACGTTTTAAGTTAAAACTCGACAGTTTTCACAAAATTTTTCCAAAATTATTTTAATGGTCACGGTCGTGTATTCTTCGCACTGTAACATTACCTGATGGCCTGGTCAGTAGTATTATTTATTTGATTTTTGTAAAGTCATTGAATTTTTTAAACTTTGCATTTGTTTCTAAGATGATGTGCTTTTCCATTTCGTCTAGCGCGAGTTTGAGTGATGCGTATACTCTCAAACGTTAAATAGAAGTGGACGTAAAATGCTGTCTTCGATGATTCTCGTGTACTCTTTTTGTCTATTTTGCGTATTATGCGGTTGTGTGTATGTCCGATTTAATTGTAGTCACGGTTAAGGAATGAATGGACTGCCATCATGCTTTTCACCTCCACCAACCTCCTTCACCTCCTTCCTATTTGAATTTATCACATTATTAGCATTCACATCTCCAGTATTAGTCTCGGTAACAAAGCCCGACTTCAGGTTTTTTGTTGTTAATATTCATAAATCTTTTAGAATTTACACTACCGTCTTTCAGTTTGAATTTAAATTTATATGTTATGAACTCCTAATTACCTGAGAATGAAAACTAAAGACACAATGATCATGTTAGTGCCCGTTAATCCAGTCCACTCGGTTTTACTGTATGAACACACAGGAAATTTATTTATCAATGCAGACGAATGTCTAATTTGCCATTTACACGTAAATGGCCATCGTTACAATCGAGGAAGAGCGTAGTTCCATTGATGCTTATAAACTCATGGATAGCACTTATTAGGCTTATGACTGCAAACAAAGTCGATTTTTTTTGTTCACGGATCTTATTTTGGAGACTTCTTTTGCTTATTTTGTAGACTTTTGTACTGAGGTGGCTGCAGGGCGTCTTCAGCTTAATATTTATATGGAAAATGTGCTGAACAAATTCGTTACTCTCGGCTAGTAAAAATTTCCGAACAATAAATTTATTCGAGTTTAAATCAGCATCGTTATTCCTCCGAAACTTGCTTCAGGCGCTTATTCCGAAAACATATTCTTGACTTTTAACGTGCCACCAGACTGAATTCGAGAAAATTTGCTTTCAATGAAACCCTACACTTGTATTATAAACGAAAATGTGGTGTCAGGGGTATTGGTAGGGATCTGCATGGTTCAAGAGCCTTTGAAGATTAACTTAGCTATTGGAGGAGGGTCGACTGCTCTATTTGAGTTTTTCTTCAGGATTTACGAGACTCCGCGTCTTGTAGTGGAAAGACGTGCGTGGGTTTTTAGTTGGTATACGGAGCCAGGTTCTCCTTCCATCCCTTTGCCACCCTCCAGACTTTTATATTTCCAAAGCCTCGGCGTCGGATCAAATTGAAAATAAAATCAGGGCGTCTCCTCATCTTACGAACGACCGAGGTGATCAAAATACCCCGTCCACTTGCCATTTTACTGCCCAAAAATACCGTCTTGCCCTACACTCGAAGGAAAAACTCGGACGTATAATTAAGGTCGTGCTTAAACTGAAGCTCTGGAGTTGATGTCATGTCTGTATCAACTCCATGTCATGGTAAATGTGCTCGTTTCATTAGCGTGGCGCCTCCGTTAGTTTTTTTTTTATTCCATGATTGGGGGAATTACGGCAATTCTTTCCCCCGTGGTTTGGGGAACTAATTTAAGCGTCTGCGGGATATGGTAGTGTGGTAGCGTGAGAGTTGGCTTCACACCCTGAGAGCCCGGCACCAAATCTCTTGAGTGGTGGAGATTATTCTGTAAAATCTCTATCCTTACTTGGATGTCATATGGAAAGTACTTCATGAGCATTTCTCCGTCAATCGGATGGGACATGAAATTACTTACCACTTGGTGCCTTTAATTAAAAATGGGCGTTATCCCAGCGCCGTGTCTCCCTTTGTCCTTCCATTCCCCTAGAAAAACTCTCTGAAAAACCATTCCTCCCATATTGTTTCAGATGTCCCCAGTTGACTACCGCCTCCCCAAATAATTAAGCGATACACAAAACTAGCCCCTCGGCTCTCCATGGTTCTTCGTTTGCGAGCACTCTCACGTCGGTGTCGTTAGTTCTCTTCGCAACAATCCGTGACCCGAATCGTAAACTCACGATGAGCGCAATTTCGCCCCAGGAGATGGAAGATCTCATCGAATCCTTCTTCCTCTTCGCCTCCAGCGTCTCGCCGTCCTCCCTACACTGGGACGGAGGTCTCGCTCTCGTGGCTCCACCTGTTGGCGATCGTCAAATGCGCCCTCTTCACTCTCACTTGTCTGCCCCACCCCCACTCCCATTCATTCGTAGCCGCCCGCGACTTCTTCCCATCCTTGCGTCATCGGCTCGAATTCAGAAGATCGGAGTCCGTGCATTCCGTGTGTACTTACGTATTACTAGTAATTAAATTATTTTCCTTAGTGAGAGAAATTGCTGGTGTTGGAGTAAACATCCGCCTTTATTTTATATTTTTGAAAATACCTTTACGATCCGAAGTTGAGAGTACTCCATCCTGCTTGTGAAAAAAAGCACTCCCTTTGCAGCTGTCGTATCACGGTGTGAACATCTATTTTTCATTTCCTAAATATTCATGAGGTTGTTCTTTTTAAATGACGCCTTCGTTCGGTTACGCAGAGGAAGTCCTTCGTATTTGCTTTCCCATTTCATTTTCTAGAGAATTTGGAATCAGTGATGCTCGAAATTGCTGGCGGTTGTTTACGTTGCGGAATTTTTGTTTCATTATCCCAGGATGCGAAGCTGATGTATTCCGTATTAAACATGGAATGAATCAGCTTTTTTTCGTGTGAAATGGGTATTATGTTATAAATTAAAACGTTCACATTTTCAGAAGATGCCAAAGGTAATTATGAAAATGAACTTGTCTTCGTGGTCCGCCATTTAGGGTACACTTGTCGTGGCAGAATTATTTGATCAATTTTGACACGTTTGGGTCATTGCTTCCAGTGATCGCACTAATAGACTATTTCGGAGAACTTAATTTCATTTACGAATGAAATTGGTGGATCTATACGGCCTCAGTATATCAATAATGAGGAGACTCCAAAATGCATTTTATTGCTTTGTGTATACATCACAACTGGAATGTAGCCCACCTGATTTGATAATAAGCTTGTGCTTTTTCTTTGGATTCTGTTGTTATACCGTCCTAACTGTTCGCGTTCTCAAGCTAACAATAAGTAGCAGTTCTCTGCCACGATAAGAGTGGGCGGCAATCAATCTTATGGATGAAAAAGCTTTGTTCGTGTTAAGGCCTTCATATATTGTTAGTTTTTTTACCCAGTCTCAATGGCTTTTCACATCATTACGCAGAAACATATCATAACTATTGAGATAATTTCCTGCAAGTTTTCCCACTTAGCTGTTCAAGTGGTTATTCTCTTAATGGAATTTTCTCCTATGCATGCCAATTGGTACTGTAGATTACCGGAAATACCTTAAAACATTCGGATAAAGGATTTTTCTGGCGACCCTCTTTTGGTGTGGCTTTATTATATATATTTATCTTTGTGATTTAGAGATTTCAGAACCTGCATTCCTTTCCCTCATATCCATCTCTTGTGACTTTGCGAGGGAAGCATTTGCGAGGGACAAACTCTGTCGTTTAATTTGCCAAAAAATACAGCAAGCTTGGGGCTTTATAACGATGAGCATGTGGGATGCTACTAGTAGTATCGATCCAAAGGTATCTCTGCGCGCCTTGTTAGAAAGTTCCGCTACGAACATATCTGCACAATGTAAATTACGCGGCAGGATCTCCGCGTGAATGGGTAATTTCGCCGCATCTCATCAGACCCTTCACCCCTACCCTTCATCCGAGAATTCGCCATCCCGGCCACCTCCCACTCGGCCGCGCAATTTCCCAACGAAGTTAATAGCGAGGGATGAAGATGAGATACATACGCTCCAACCCTTTGGTCGGTACCCATCGACCACCCTATGTCACCCGTCGCCCACTCCGTGGAAGGAGGCCATCATCAATCGAGGCAACCCCTGCCGACATTTTTGGGAGTCTTTCTGTCACATCTTTCTTGCTTTTCGTTCTTGGAGTGGCAGGGGCGCGGGAGTGGCGATATGGTTGGTTGACCCTTGATACCCCTCCCTCATCCTTGGCCTATGATTTCAGTCACAAATTTAGATTCCCTACTCTTGCCCACCGTTCCTCGAACGAGTTCAGGTCTTCATTTGAAACTTTGTGTTCTGCCTTGGTATTTTCAAAATTATCATTGACTACCTAGATGTCTCGCAGACTTCTCGTCGTGCGAAATTATAGTGGCTTGTGCTCGTTTTCTGAACTAGAGTGCGTATACCTTTACGTTAATCCTCAGAAAATCCGAAATATTTCACTCGTGGTTTTGTTGTGGGAGATAATATCATAGAAACGTGATCTCACCATTTTGAACCATTACTGAATTTGTGTATGCGGAGTAAATTGTACCTATTTTTGTTGGATGTGTAAGTTGAAAGTTCGAGTAAACTATGAACAGAAATGTCGGTGACATTTCATAACTGTTATTCTTTTCACTATGCGGTGGCCATTTGAGCTTGTGTAATCGTGCTTATACATAACAGAAAGAAACTTTCTTGCGTATATGACCGATAATCTTTACCGAATTGCAAGAAAGGACAATGCAAAAATGACAAATCAAACTATGGCACCGCGAATATTTGACTGAGAAGGATTTTATTAGGCTATAAAACGGCGTCAGTTGTGCACGTAAAATGAGTGTTTTTTCTAAATTTTAATCGCCTCAGACTGTTGGTTTGAATTTTAATGGTCTTATTTTTCTGGTTTGCATAGTCGAATGCCTGTAAAAACAATACTCAGTACACTCGAGGATATCAAGGATTTGTAGAAATTTCATTGTATTAGTTTTGGTTCAAGTTTAAAGTTAAGTTGCAGTGATTTTATTTTGGCTCCACAGAGGTTTTTTTGAGGCGCGTTGCCTATCTTTTCAACGGCTGCATGCTTAGGACGAATATAACAGATATTCTGTTTGCATGCCAAAAATCCCTTCGAATAAAGAGCTGCGACTCTTCCATGATGAGTGTCAAACGAAGCGTTCCTAATCCTCTTCTCAGACTTACTCTAGTTCGGAATAGAGCTCTTGAAATATCCCTTCTCTTACCCTCGTGGCGCCTTAGAATGGAGGATGGAGAATAAATTGTCTCACGTAGCTAGAGGAAGTTCTTCTCGTGTTCATTGTGGGCATTTAAAATGATTGATTCATGGAAGAAATAAACGTGCTATTAGCGTAAATAAATTTACTAGTTAAGTTTGCTTGGGAGATCGAAGGGCATTAAACTAAGGGATAAGGAAAGGGACACTTATTGCCCTGTAGCCTTTTGGTAATGATTTAAATTACCTACTTCGTGTGTTTTACAATGCTACATCTACGTCTACATCTACGTCATACCCTGCAAGCCACCCAAAGGGTGTGTGGCAGGGGGTGCTTTCGCACCAGGCATGCATGAATGGTAATGGCATGGTAATGGTAATGGCATGCTAATGTATATTAATAGATGTAGACACTGCTAGTTTCACGCAAGTTAGTCTTTTTATGTCTATAAAATCGCTCGTTATGTGAAATTTTAAAAGTAAATTGTGCCTTCATTTCCTTTTTTTCCGTGAAAGTTATTTCCCTTGGACAGGGTTTGAATTTTTTCTAAATGTGTCCCAACGCATACCGCGTTAAGTGACTTGAAATGCTCCTCGTGTGGCGTCTGCAATTTCTTTTCTAGTCGATGAATGAGTGTACTGCGTTCAATGACATCTTTCTTGACTGAATTATATATTCTTTCGGATTAGCGTAATTATAATGCTCTGCAGGCGTTGTTTGTTGTTTTTGGAAATGGATACTATAGATGAAGTCTGATAAGAATTTGTATGATATAGCCCTTTCACTATTGTTGAATTCGAAATTTATGTCTACTCCCAAATCAAGTTGTTTGACGTTTGTTTTTGGATCCTGTATTAGTTCGGCCGGAGAAACTCTCCCAATCCTACCTATTGAAATGAGAGTGAAACAACCTCGAGCGCCTCGGGGTGTAAAAAATTCTTTGGCTGCATGTTGGCTCGAGTTTATGTTCATTTGGGCAACCATGAACTTCTGATGTCTCCGGCTACGTGAATTTCGTAATTTATCCTATCCTAGTTCGAGCTACGATTATTAGTGTTGGGGCGTGCGAAATGACGTATGATAAGGAGAGGCTCCTTATTTCCTCACCCCGCCTGTTATTTCATTGCATGATCCTGGAATTCAGTTGACGTGGTGTATGAATATCTAGTGGACGGGGCTTCGTCAAAGGTCACTTAATGCTGCATGTTTCTGTCCTCACACCATAGGGACGTATCCAAGTATGATAAAAATACAACTATCGAACTTTTTCTACTCCCCCTACCTACCTCCCATTTGTATTGTGTCATTTACCTACCTCTTGTCCCTTGCTAATGGTCGCGCTTGCCTATCCTTTTCTGCCCCCCTGATCTTTTTTCCCTAAATCTCCCTGGTCTCCCACGTTTCTTTATCCCCTTAGTCTCCTTTTTTTCGATTTATCTTGATTTTTTCCGTCATAATCTTACACTTATCTTCCTCTCCCCCTGTTCTACTTGGTTTTTCCGATCTGTCTTGATTTTTCCGTCATAGTCTTCCACCTTCTCTCTTCCTCCTACCTTAATCCTGTTTCCTGTACCCACCCCTCCTTTCCGACACATCTATATGATGTCTCCTTTTGCTGAAGTGTCTTGTACCTGATGATGACTCCTTGATTCGAAACGCTTTGTGAATTTTAATTAAAGCCTATGGAAAAATGCGATTGTTTTTCCTTATTATGACGAACTTCCACATTATTACCCCTGGATCTGTTGAAATTATCTTAGTATGACGTGAGCTTGGCTATCGGAGTCTAATGAAAATAATTCTACGTGTTATTCTGCGACTGCAATGCAATTATTAAGTTTATAACGTCGCCATAAAGCCGTAAAATCATTTCTGGTGAGTCAGTACGCTACGTTATGAGAATTAATCTCCTTACCTCTTGTTCGTATTCTGCTTTTAGTACATAATCCCGTCCTAGGACTTAAAAAGCTGGACACCAGTTGAAGGTCGGAAAGTTTTTTTTTTGTTTGAACTTGTCTAATCGCACTGAGTGGAAACATCTTAACAGCTTTTCGAGTGTTTCATACTTGTAATTACCAGTTGGTGTGCAGTTGTCATGCCACGTAAAATGCTCAGTCACTTTCATTTGCAATTGGCTCCACAAAGGAAAATTGTGTTGTTCTTCGTCTGCGATTTGATGGATTCACCCTTGTCGTTAAGAGCGGTTCCTATATTGTAATTCAGAATTGATTTATAACTCTATACTCTCTTTCATTTCGACAGCACGGATTTCGTGTTTATTTGATTTCTACTCCAGTTATGTATCGCGTAAAGAGGGGTTACCATCAGGTTTTTGCCTTCGAATATTGATTCATGCAATGTCAATTTGCTTAAGGCTCAACCCTCGCCTAATTAGATTAAGGTGATTCCATTAAAGAAAAGTTTTTTTTGTGGTCGATATATGGTCGATATCGCGTTCAGATCCTCCGCCCGCGTCCATTGCGTAGTATTCGCCTAATTCCCTTTAGGGCACTTTTTGATCCTATGATGGAGTGCCGAACGATTCAGTCTCTCTGCGAGTTTGTTTGTCTCTTATCTCCATTCAGTCCTTTTCCTGATCATGGTTAATAATTCTTGCCAAAAGTACGATGAATGGAAATTCATTTTCACGTGATGCCACCGACTTCTTGAAAATTGAGTGTGTTCCAAAAAAAAGTCGTGGGTATTCAAAACCATTTTTAAATACATTACATGTACGATTCTGATAGTATATCCCCGTAAATGTAATACACGCACTACTACGTTGACATTTATTGTTTAAAGTTTAAACGATGGTTTAACTGGTTACCACATCCGACCGGTAATTTGTAGATCTGGGTTAAATGCCAGTCAATTCAAAAGTCAAGTTGAATATGTTTTTCGGAGTTCCTTTGGCGTGTACGGGAGAATCATTAAACCTCTCGATTTGTCCCCTTTTCCCAAAAATTATCACATTTCCCCGCCATACTGATGGCATCATGGCCAATCTCAGCGCCCGCTCACGCCATCCATCTCCGAATTTCCCCGCAAGCCCCGCTAAGCCGTCTCGAGCCAGAGATGTCTCCCCCAAGTGGAACTTCTGACACTGAAGAGCGTTTAACGCAAAAGCCCCCACCTCGCCGGACTCCTCCCATGCCACTTGGGAAATAGCCAGCGAGCTCGAAAAAAGTATCTTTTCTTTAGCCCCTTCGTGGAATACAGGCCAATGCCTCCCATTTTGCATCCCCGAGCCGCTTGTTTCGCCTCTTTTATGGGGGTTGGTCAAAAGAAGTTTGAATATTCTTTTGAGTTGTTAATCAAAATGTACTCTGAAACATAGCCACCCAATTTCGACCCTTTTGCAAGGATTTCTACATCACTTACTCGGAAGTCGACAGTTTGTCCTTTTCAGAATCGGCTGACACCTTGGCCGGCACGAAACAATTAAGTTTTTAATATCATGGTTAAAGAACCGAAATTCTTCTCCTGTGGTCTGGTGATAGCTGAAATAGCCAATGCTGGTAATTTTCAAATCAGTTACTGTATCACAGTATGGAATCAAAAGAGTAATTCAAGGACTATGTTCAACTTGTTTGATAAAAACTCTGTTAAATGTAAAATTATTTGACAAATTCTGAGGCGTAGCTGTGCCCTGAAAATAATTGTGGAAAGATATAAGATAATGCTTTATTTGCTCAATATAAAATTATTGGACACATTCTGAGGTGTAGCAGTGTCCTGAAAATAATTGTGGAAAGAGATGAGATAATGCGTTATTTGCTCTATGAATAATTTCCTGTGGAGCATGTGTATTCAGTAACAATAACTACTCAAACAGACCTGGTGAGAGGTGAACAGGAAGAATTACAAGATAATAATGTTTGACGAATTTGAAGTAAGTTAAACAAATGAATAATGAGGAATCAATGCAGTTATCTGTAAGGATTTAAGAGCGGAGGGCTACATCAGTCTTCTGTTGTTGCCTTCTTGTTGATTGTTAGTGATAATGTTTCCAGTCGATTGTACTTCAATTGAAACTGCGTTTAGGGTTCGAGTTTTTCCGTGGTCAATTGTAAAAAATCTCGTTAATCACTGGACAACAGTCGTGGGCATTGAGGACTACCGCGAATATTTCCGCCGCAGTTCTCGCTCAATCGAAAGTGCGAGAGACATCCTTTTTCTAGCGCGCGCCTATTTTCTTCCATTCCAAGATCTTTTAATAAATATGCGGCTCACGCGATGAGGGAAAAGTCCAGAAAAAATATCACCATCCTCGTTGACAGGGTGTTTGGTGTCCTCATTGCTACACAACTGCTCCGTCGTCGAGAGTTTAAGTGAGGAGTAAGAGCGAGCGAGAATGTGTCGCGGATCCAGTGTTGCACATGATGCCGTATCTACATCTACGTAATACCCTGCGAGCCACCACGAGGGTGTGTGGCAGGGGGTGAAGATCACCAAACAATCTAGTGACGGCTTTGATTGCTCTTTCTAATTGGCATGAGTTGAATATGAGATAGGGCCTATGTATCGAGACCTCTTGGAACTTAGCTCACTTCGGTACGGTTTTGTTATCTCAGGTGGAATATTTTCTTATTATGGAAACCAAATTACTTTCCCCCATCAATAGCGCTTACGAGAAACCAGCGTTTAGTCTGATGTGATATGCAAAATCCAAACTCTCAGTCAAGTTAAAGTTAACGAAAAAGTTACGTCACATAGTTAACTTTAGCCAGGCATTTTAAATCAAGGCCCAAGTCACAACAAGAAGGTTTGCCGAGCTATCGTTGTATTTGGTGTTTAGTTTATTGTTTTAGATGCTCATCCTTGTAAAGTTGTGTATTTTAAAATTTAGGTCTTACAGAAGTTACCTAAACCGTCATTCGCCCTAATAAGCCTAGCAACAGATCCAGTTGCGGAATTCGAACCCGCGACCTTAGGCTTGAGAGTCTAATTTACTGGTACAACCGTAGAACTTGCTACCACCGCTTGCATTTTCGGGGGATGCATCGGGAAACATCATCCAGAATGTAGCTCTAATCAATCACTCTTCCCTCAAAGATCTAAATACTCACATTAAGAGTAATTAGACTTCCGATATTCTATCTGTTGCTGTAAACTAAAGTATCCCTTGCGGCTTTTTTTAATCGGAAGGATTTTGTGCGTACAAAATATCGAACTTAAGACGTAACAATACGCTTCCGAAAAAGTAGAAATCATTGTCCCTGAAATATTTGAAGAAATCCTGCAGTGTTTCACTCGTGAGAGGATATAAAGCTCGAGGTTAGTTAATTGATGTTTCTTCAGGTCAGACCAGTTCGTAAGGATGTCTGCTGGCCAATTTGATCGAGATTTTTGCTTCTATATGTAGCACCTGATAAAAAGGCTCCATCGAGAAATTCGAGAAAACCGTTTGATTTTTTCTTCGATTTTCGAGAGTGTAATTGAATAAATATTGGATGAAAAAAGATTGGATGGTTGCGTTTTATGGGGTGATTTGGAATCAGTCGGATAATTCTTGGTTCAAATCCGGGTAAAACTTAAGTATATCTTTGGAAAACCAAATGCAGCGAGATTTACAGCGCAATGTCTTTCCGATTAGTCAATGACTGCCGAGTAAAATAAGTTATTTTCACATGCTAGAATCGGGTCTCGCGCTATTAGTGTTTGGGTACGATGGATTGCCCTGTTGGAGTTAATGTAGCTCTCTGGTGATTATTTTCTGGTCTGAGGTTTGAGTTCTTTTAAGAAAAGTGATCTGTGAAATTATGATCTTTGGTAACTCATAGATCAAGCAAACGTCACGGGAGGAATAAATATATCATGTGAACTCTGGATTATCAACATAACATTTTTATCTTCCGCTTAGTGTTGTTACACCTGATGGTGTGGGGGGAAGTGTACCTTTGTCTGAATTTCTAGCTACTCCAGGGACTTTGTCATGTTCCCGATATCGACTGTGAATAATGCGCTTTGTGTGCTTTTTATTTGAATTTTGTCACCTTTTCCAGCTCCCCTGGAAATGAATTCGGAATAATCACCGCGGAATAGCCCTGGAAGCGGGGCGTGGCCCACGTTAGGTGTTGGGCACATCCAATTGCCCAAGGACTGATGACGGCAAAACGTTAACTTTAAAACGTTAACGTTAAAAACGTCTTCCTAAATATTTAAATGCTCAATATGTCATAACACCAGGGAGTTCTTTGCGTGTTTATTCATACTTCTCCTGCTTCGTTATTCGTCACTCTCCTGTAGTCATCCAAAATTATGCCTACCGCATGACTTCAATATTTTTTTTACCAGAGTGATCCAATAATCGCCGCCTGTAATGATGTTTCGTATCCTTTTTAATCAGTGGAATAGGCTTATAGGCTCTTCTGCAGTTGCGAGATTCACGAATGTGATATGTTTAGTTAATTACTCTACCTCAGCTGGAGTTTGGAAGCCCTCGGCGAAAAATATTTTCCTGCAAAGCAAGTTTAAAATTGCTTAAACGGTTGTGACGGTGCTAATTCTTCCATAAAACTGGAGGTTCAGCTCAAGTCTTGCACTGTTTACATACCTGGCAACAAACATTAGGAATCAATTTGGTGGAGTTCATAGCATTGCGTTTGGTTTTCATAAGTATTTTATGGCCGGATCTCATTTTTTTATTGAGTCAGATAAGGATGGTTGTCTGAAGATCCTTGAATGCTGTCGCTCATTGTGGTCGTCTCGTAAAGCAACTACGTAAAACGTTCACCGCTAGCATCCAATAAACCTCATATCCTTAAATTCATTAATTTCTTACAAGTTTCACTGAATCAGGCGTAATATAGTGGAAGTTTGTCATAATGAGAGCAACAATCGCACTTTTCCACACTTTTTTTATTGTTTCACAAAAATTGTCGAAAATTGAGATTGTTGTCCTCATTATCATTAGTTTCTATTGTTATGTTCCGAATTCACCGTTAATTTAATTTTGGTTGTGTTGTTTTTGTGCCTGAAACGAGATAACTTCCCTTTTGTGATGTCAATTTTTCTCCAATTTTACTCTTACAATTTATATAAAAGTAGCAAATTAATTTTCGTTATGTATGAGAGAAATGTAACCGCAGGATGTTTTTTTTTCGTTAAAATGATATTTTTTTGTAGCTAACTTATCAATTGTAATTTATCGAGTACGCGAAAGTATTTACTCAAATCATGTGGTTCTTTGACATTCGTGCGTCCTAATGCTTAAAAACCGTTATACTTACGGTGGGCGGGGAAAGTGGGGATGGGTTTATAATTTGCCCGTTGATTTCACTCTGATTTTAACTTGGATATGGCGACACCATTTCGTTTTTATTTGCGTAAGCATTTTCCGAGTTCCCGGGAAAAATCATTGTTTGCAATGAGTAAGATATCCAAATAAGAGGACGTTGATTACAAATCGAGTAGGCGTGGGTGAGGAGCTTGGGCGACGCGTGCATGAATGTGGGCCGTGGTTTCACGCAAAAGAAGGGGTCGGAGGGAGGGGGCGCAAAAAAAAGAAGGGTCGAGGAGGGGGCGACGGCGGAGTGGTATTATTTATAGCAACCAAAGTCGGATTTCTGGACTGACTTTATTTTGGTCCGTGATGCGTGTATTGCGTGAAGCGCATCTGCACCGGAGCGATTTTGGGAGGACGACACAGGTCTTTACCTGCCGTCCGTTACATTCCAGATTCCCTTATGTCCGCATACCGAAGCCATTGACTCATTGTTATCGCTCTGTGCTTCGTCCTCTTTGTGGTTAATTCTGTTCACCTATATCTCGCTGTCCTTATTTGTGTGTTCGTGTCTTAGCGATGATCTCGCGTCATCCGTTTAACTTGCCCGAGTGATTTTCCGTCCGCTATCTTTAAGAGCGTTCATTGTAACCCCCTGCTGGGAATAGCTTTTTGTATTCGCCTTCGGGACTGCAACTTACGGCTCTTGTGTGCCCAAAGTTTCTTTTAATGAGTGTCATTTTAGTTCAACGACATATGACTGTTGACGTGGGGCATATTCCTTTAAAAATTTGTAAACGTGCGTGTTGACCATCCAATTTCGCGTTTTACGCAAGTGTCTGGATTCTTTTGGACCATCAGTATCGGTAAATATTCTCCACACGTCTGTGGAATTTCTTCTTTCTTCAAGAATTCTTCGATCACAGAATTGATTTTATTTTTGTGTTCTTCACTATGTTTTATAGCTTTGATTCCTCGAATACCATGTCACTTATTAGTAATTTCAGTATGTCTCTGCTCGTTTTTTTTACTGATTGTAATATAATGTAAAAATTGATATCGCGTTGTACTTTGGAGTTTAAACATTTATGTAATGCGACCAATTAATGGAGTATTTCGCTTATTGATTTTCGATTACCTCTGAATCTGGTCTCTTCCGAATGACCCTCCTTTCACCCCAGTGGCGAACGTTACTGTCACCTGTGATATAAATGGCTGTTTACATTACTTAGCTACACTGTCAACAGCATGTGTGTTCTAGGCGTTCTAGGCGACTCGTGTTGCGTCGTACTGGTCACGTATACACGCTCTTACCGCACGCCTCTCTGAAGTAGTTATTCAATGCGGAGCCACAGAAGCTGCTATCCATCGCTAGCGTGTTTGGCATGGATGAAGAACACCTGTGCCCCCAGCTTGTCGTCGGAATGAAAAGCAATTTCAATGCAGTCTCGAAGAACTTCAGTTGCATCTAGTCAAAACATTTCTCTTCGCACAATTGTCTGTAGAGTAACTCGATGTTACTGCTAATTAAAAAAATAACTAAATGGATTGTTGCCGAATCAGTTGAATCCCATTAAAAGTTTTTGTTCGGTGATGTGTGGATTTCGCCTGCAAACTTGTGTTATTGGCAAATTGATTCAATATTTCACCAATCAATCTTCAATAAGTGGATCCATGTTTGCACTGGAATTACTCCTTGTATATTGAAGCTGCATGTGTCATTAAGTTTATTAATTTAATATATTAACTTTTTGTTTATATCATTTTTCTAACATTGATTGACCATTTATCAGTTTATTGGATTGTCCGTTTGAAAGTAAATATATGTAGAATTTTTTTTTAATTATCCGTCAAAATATTTCATGTGGTACTTAATTAAGGACTCGAAATTAAATTGGGAATAATATCACTTGTAAATCATTTAGCAATATATATCACGCTCGAAAGCCATTATTAGTATCAGTGGTCACCGTGATTCCTATAACTTCGGAATTACGAAAGCGTTTTTTGTTGAGTATTTCCGGCCATCCAATCGAAATACTTGAGTGCAGATGGTGAGCATTTTGGTGTGAGAGTATTTCAAGCTTCATATATCTTCTTGAGCCACTCCGAGAAACTTTTCAATGCTTATTTTCGACTTCTTTACGCACTCGAGTATATTTGGGCCTTCATTATCTTCTGGCTATCCTTGAATTTGCTCATGTTGTCCCTAAGTGTGGTAAACAACAACACTGGACTGTCCCAGGTCCGAGTGTAACTCTGTGTTGGGCCGAGGATCGTAAACACATCTCTCCTCGTTAAAAGCGCCCGTACATGAAAGCGGTGGTAAGATTTCGGGGCCAGGCGGGCCCGCAGGAGACGCCAGATAACCACGTGCGCTGTGCAACTTCAGATTGCTCAAGTTGGAGAGTAGATAAAGTCAATATAGTGCATTCGACTTCGCCTTTTGCGATGCCAATGCTCTTTGGTGCGTAAGTCTGAGCGGTTATATTTGGATATAACCTGCGATTCATTCCCCTTGATCGAACTCATCACAATAGTTCATCGGAAATGGAACAAGAAATCATAAAATGCCAATCGGAGAGGGTTGGGAAGGAATCTTTCATAAGTGATGGTATTGCTGTGGTAATCCACTTTAAACGTACCTGTTATTTTCAAAGAACTATGGAACTATCGGCGCAGTAACTTTAACGGAGTTACCCGCTAGTGATCACACAATTGTGTGAAATTCACTGTGGAATCGAATGGACTTGGAATCGAACACAGATCCCTCGAATCCGCGCCGAGTGCTCTAACCAATTAAGCTACCCAGGCGTCCTCATCCTCTGTGAATCTCATAGGGGCTTTATGGAACAAGTTGTCCTCACAGCCCCCATGAGATTCACAGTGGAAGAGGACGCCAGGATAGCTTAAGCTGGTTAGAGTACTCTGCGCGAATCGGATTTGGGTTCGGTTCCTCTGTGAATTTCACACAATCGTACGTGTTATTGTTTATATTCTTTTAAAAGTAGTGGTAGATGTGTTAAGGAGTGTTTGGGGATTAAAATTATTCAACCTAGACCTAATTTCAATTGCTTTTGTGAGGGTAACTGCAGTAGAAGCCATCTTAAAAAATAGTCGAAAAATCGTATGGCCAGCCCTGAATCCCTGCCTTCCTGGCGCGGTGGAGTAAGGAGGCGTGTGACGGAACTCCTCGACCTGGAGAGATTTGTTGTAGTCGCGAAGGGGGAAGTGTGAGATTGTGCACTAAAAATACGAGAGTGGCGGAAGGAAGGTGCGTGGTGGTGAAGAGGGGATGGGTGCGCCTTGTATTGGGTGTTTTAAAGGATGCGAGGGGGGCGGGGCGCCCTGTACGTCATCTCCCGCATCCCAGCTGCCGTTTCCCTTCCGCGCTTCCCCCACTGGCTTTCTCTCCGATCTCTCGCCTCTCACTCCTTCCTAATTTCACCCCTCCCTCTTTCCCTTTCTCTTGCCGCCTCCGCTACTGATCCGCTGAAAAGAAGCAACTTATGTAAGGTCGGTGGAGGTTGTGCCACTTCCTTTTTAAAAGGGATGTTAACCATGGACTCCTGGCGCATTCTTTAAAGCAAGAGTTCCTCAATCTGGGGCATGCGTTTCCCCAGGGATGCTTGTAAAGGTAGCGGGGGGATGCTGGGAAAATTCATGTCGGTCATAACGGTGGTCTGACGTTTAGGTGAACGTTTCGGACTTGAGTGTGAGAGGAACCGGCCTCTTTCGTCCAATTTATTCTCTTATAAACATCATCCTTTTTAAATGTCTTTTGCGAAAATAAAGCATTCGATGAACTAGATTTATGTTTAGGAAAACACCGAAAGGAATCATATCTTGAGACTATTCGCGCAATCCTAATTGGAATTCTGTGAACTGAATGACGGCCATTAGAAGCTGTTTCCCAGAAATGTACCATTTTATAATAGTATCCGCATCCATGACTATATAAGTTACCCAGGTCTGGCTTAAGACCTGCGACTGATTGGTTGATAGTTATTTATTCGTCCACTGTTTAAATAATGCTTTTGAATTTGTTTTTATTAATGTATGGAATATACCTTTTTACAAACCTCCCCTTTTAATCAGATCAATTGATTTAGGATGCAATGACATTAGAAGTGGAAATGGAAATTAATGGAAAATGTATTTATTTTTGGTTGTCGAATCAGTCATGACCAATGTTTTGAGGTGCTTCTTGTCCAAACAATTTTTTCTTTATCTTTGATTCAGTTATTTTCCCTTGACGTCCGTAGAACTTTTTTCATGTCTACCGGCTTATAACTTATGTGTTGGATTACGCTTGTTTAACCTCTTCTGCATAAAGGGTAATGTGTACCATAATTCTCTCATCCATGTTCTAGGATTTTCTAGTAGTACTCGGATCCATCGTTTATGGTTATTGTAGGTCTTCTGGCTTCTCTGCTAAGACTGTGATGTCGTCATTGATGCACAGTGTTAATTTCTTCTCATTCCGTGGTGTTTTCTTTAATTCCTATTTCTTCTTGTCGATGAAAGGTTGCATCTTTTTTTAACTACCTACTTCAGAGTATATTTTTCAAGCCCCTCTTCCTAATCGCGGTTACTTGATTCCTACAGAAGTGGAGGATCATTCATTGATGAAAAAGAGCACCGTGCCAGTGAAACTTCTACCCCTGTCATCAATACCAATTTTTTCAAGCATTGTCAACGCCTTGCTCCATTCTACGTTGTGTACGATCTTCTCGAAATCAACGAATGCAACATACGGTGGCTTGTTGGCATCTATCATATTTTCTGAGATAATTCGTAGACGAAGTATTGCCTCTGATTTCTGTGTTTTTCCTGAATCCGAATGCGACCTCCGTCAACCTCTTGTATGATCTTTCGGCGATTGTTTTTATATTTTTTGTCTTATGTGGTTGTGTGATATTTAGTGAATAGTTATTTTTATATATTTTAATTGTTTTTCTACCAAGATAACAGGCCCTCGTGCAGTTTTTGGCTTGGTAGTAGAATACAACTAAATATTGGTGTTCCGAGGGGTTTTCTTGATTTTTTTCTTCTCATGCTTTGCGAGATTTGTCGTAGCCTTCGTTTCTTGTCCCTTGCAATTCACCAGTGCTGGCTGTCGTCGGGGATGTTGTGAAGGAGCGATTAGAGGGCATAAATGGTCGGCTAGTAGTGGAGGTCATTTCTCACGCGTCAATTACCCTCCACTCACTCCATGATGTGCTTTGCTTATGCTTTCAAGCGTTCTATGAAGTAAGTCTTCTGTTTTCCTCCTCTGTGTTTCCCCAGGGTAGGTATTTCCGTACTCAATTGATGTTGACGTAACGTGCCTGTTGGTTTATGAAATGCCAGACGTGCGATGCCGTTTTTGGACCGATAAGGCAAGCGCTAGAGGCTTCGATTTCATCACCGTGCAGCCTTTTTCGGCTTTGTTTGCACCGAGGCACAAGTTTAAAAAAAGCGTTTCCCATTCTGGAAGCTCTTTTGTCTCTGGCTCTCCGTCCGATCGAGCTTGACTGTTCCGTTTTTTCACCCTCACGATTCCATTCTGAGGCAGTGATTGTCGATAGATCGAGGTAGAACTCCTCTGTATCATTGTGTGTACTTGCATTTTTTTATACATCGTTCTTAGACGATTTTTAGCCCATTTGATGGGCTTCAATTTTTTCTCAGATCCAAGAAACCCGCTCTTATTCCGCATCATTGTCTGCACGCAACTGTCTGTAGGTTATTTCGCCCCAGATCTCTATTTGTATTCTCCTATCAGCCGGTTGCGTTATTCCGAAGTAATTCCCTATTTAGACATCGTTAATTACTTACTCAATGTATTCCATCCTTGGTCTTCTTCATTAATTATTCCAGTTAGTTGTTCTCTCCATTATTAATGTTTTCCGTAGGCAGTTATGTCTAAAAAATATGTCTGTGATCTTTGCATCTTCTTCGCAGATTTTATTAAGTTCTTATTATCTCCAGTTCTTCATGGGACTAAGTCATTGGTGATTCCTTCCATCTATTTGATCTTCATCATTCGTCGAGTACTCGACATTTTCAATGCTTACAATCTTCTTTGTCCTACTGCCGTTGTCATCCAAACGTTACTGCCTCATTAGAGAATGCTCTTTGGATGTGTTTTGTTTAGGCGCTTCCTTATCTTCATTTTATTATCCTCATCGGTTAAAATGTCGCATTTCAGTAATCCGCGTACATCATCTTACTCTATTCTAACAGAGTCGAGGCGTCGAGCCCTTCATAGGTTCTTTTGCTGGTTAATTTTCTCGATACGGACAGCGTAATGGTGCGTCGTTATGTTACGCTCGAAGTCTTACCTGGCAATTGAATACAACTATAGCATTCTGACGTTAGAAGCCTTGTGATAATCTTTGATGAAGCCGGTAAAGTATACATATTCCAGTAGTCTATTTTCCAAATTATATTTGACACTGCTATATAATGTGTTAAATGTTACTTAAAAATTCTTATATTTACATACATTGATAGTTGGCTCATTGGCTGGTTATGGGCGTATTTGTACTGTTTTAGTCGTCTTCTAGCACCGAGCAAGTCCCGCATCCTCAGAAATGACGCATTGAAAGAGCGATCGATTAGTTTTTTTTTTCTGGTGATGCGCCGTGGATCCACTTTCTGATGCCATCTTTTTGACCCTTTTCACAAAGCCTACCGGACCACCTTCGCCAGGTGGACGAATACTCCATGGTTATCATTATTTCTGTCTGCTGTTTAAGTAGGGTTTGATTGTTATTCGAGACTGTCAATATTAGTTAGTTCAGGTGAATACGCTTTCAAATAATCTTGTTAGTTACGTTACAAGATAGCGTTTTATTGTCGTAATTAAATAGGACTACTGATGGTTGTAGGGAGTGTGCTAACAGAGATTTGGACATGTGAAGAAGAGATTAAACGAGAATAGCCATGGCAAAAGGAGCCTTTCAGAAGAAGGAAAGTATATTTTGCGGCAACTTGGCTGAGGGCGAAGGAGGAGACTAGTCATATGCTATATATGTAGTGTAAAGATGTATGGCTGAGAAACATGGACCTTGCGGAAGAGAGAAATGGAAAGGTTTGCGGCATTTAAGTGTGGATGTGGAGGAGGTCGAAGAAGATACGATGAACTGGCAGAATTGGCCACGAGGTTCTGAACAGGGTTGGAGGGGACAGGAAACTCCTAAGTTCCATTCGGAAGAGAATAGAAAATTGGATCAGGCATTTATTAGTGGGAAAGGGGATTATAAATCAAGCTCGTGAAGAATGGGTGTAAGAGGAAGTAGGAGGCTGGAACTAATAGATGAGGATAAGAGAGGAGGATACAAGGAGACCAAGGGACAGGCGAAGTACAAAAACGAATGGAGAAAAAGACTGTGGATGGAACCTGCCACTCGACAGAACAGCTGATGACGATGATGATGTCTTGTAGAGTAACCACCTTTATCATCCGTTTTCAGTCCACGGAATAAAAAAGTGAGGATGGATTAGCTCACCTCTGGGAAGTATGGAGAAATAACGTTGGGGCTTGAAGTTAATGTACTTCATGAATATAATAAATAGTTTACGCTTTCGAGCCGTCTAATTGTGCAAGAAAGGCTACGTGGGGAAGGTAAATGTAATTATGAGTAGCCAAATTTAGAGAGACGTAATAAGTGAACGTAAGGTTAAAATTGACCGGGTTGGCCCAGTGGTAGCGTGATCGACTCAAGTTCTGAGGGTCCGCAGGTTCGAGACCGAAGGACGGAAAAAGTTGGAATACAACTTTTACATGCTACCCGAGTAAAGTAAAATTCCGAAATTGTAGTCGCTGAATATAAATGAATATTTATCATCACCCCCTTCAAGTTCTCCTCTTCCCCAGAAATCTCTACCCCTCCCCTCCTCCCCCCCACGCCCTCCCTACCGCTCTTCCCACGCGACATTTTAATTCGGGCTCGTTGTTTTGGTGGTGGCGAGAGAGAGAATGGGAGTGTGTGGGATCACGCTTTTATGTGTTTATATATATATGAAAGTGTTTTCTCTTGGCAAGGGTTGTGTAAGCAGATGTTGCACTCGACCCATGCGCGTCTCCAAAGGTGGGACGTTTTAAAGCTCTGCGTCTCTCCTCCCTCCCCGTCATCCACCTCTTCTCCTCTCTTTCCTCCTCTTCCTCTGCCCCTTCCTGTTTCCATTTGTCTTCCTGTCATGTTTTAGGCTCGCTTTGCTCGGGCTTGCGTACGAGGCGTCTGACAAAAAATGACGACCGAAGGGTATTAGGACAGTAGGGTGAGATAGAATCGGGAAATTTATCCTTTTTTATGAGGTTTTAAAGCTCCAAACACGAGGAAAATATTTAAATCGACGTGAAGTCAGAGAATTCCACGTAATGCGGGAAAGATTACCCTCTGTAGCTGGTGTGGAGCCTCTGGAGATGCCATATGCTTCATCCACGATTGGATGTTTATGGCTCATACAAAATTTAATTCAGGCAGCACTATGAGATACTGTTTAGCGGTAGGTTCGATCATCACGGAAGGCGATCTACCGACCGGGCGACTTTTGAGTTTCTTTTGAGATTAAGGATTTGGGGGCGTTGGTAAGGGCAGGATTATATGAGGAAGGATGGAGAGAAACTAGGCGTCGGCGTTTGGCTACTCTTAACGAAGGCGCCGAGGGTCCACAGTTAAACATCTCACCTGACGGACGGAGCACTCCGCCTTGTAGATCTCTCCGCATGATGCTATACGTAGAAATAGTACTTGCACTGAAAATTCTCTCCACCATCGCCGGGATTTGAACCCGAAATGATAAGCCAATGCTCTTGAACCCACACTTCTCCTGTCTGTCTCATGTGCGATGATAAATTCATGATATCTCGCGAAAATTGATTGGAGCATCGGTGGGTGAAATGTTGCTTGATGATGAGGTGTTGGAAGGAATAAGGATGTGTTGTTTATGGGTATTATAAATGTAAAATGTACCTGAACTTCATGACATTTTTGAGAGTTCAACTTGACATTTTCTTTCTCCACCGTGTATTATTTTTTGTTATCGGAATCGGGGTGTTAAATGCTGCTGTTCTAGTAATCATGACAAATAATGCATCGAGCTATAACTGAGGGCTTACCACGACACAGTGAGGTTAGATGCTGCGTACATATTTCTGCAAAAGTGTCTTGTTGAGTTGGTAGCATGCAAAGAATATTTTTTGAACCATCCAATGGTCTCGATGTCTGCTCCATGGGGAAAATTTCTGCTCTATCATCGTTATAGATGTTGTGTCTAAAGCCGAGCCTTATAAAGTGAGGAAGAAAACTCTCCGAAAAAATTATTCTCTCGAGAGGCAGATAGTGACTAGAAATAGGCACCCTTGAATTAATGTTTAGATTCTCTCCGTTGAGTTCACCTCGCCTAGTTTCATTGCTCAATGCCAAAGTGAAGTGGCACGGAGTCTCCTGGAGAAAAATCTGATGACGGAATTCGAACCCGGACCCTGAGAGGAGGTCGAAAGCTGTACAAGGCACTTCACCGATTCACTCGTCTTTTGTATATTTTTTCTACACGTTCAGGTCTTTTTATTAGAAAGAAGTATTCTGATATTACTATATTTCATTCTTGATTCTTATAGTTAATTACTTGTATCAATGAACATTTCTATTCGTTTGCGTTTCTCTATTAAAACATTAAGCAATTCTACAAAGCCGACCAAGTCTCAATGTCGATCTTTCAGATCTTTGAATGAAAATGGTATTTTTTCATTCGTCTGATTTATCAGTATAAATCCTTCTGCTAAAAAGTGCTCGTTTTTGTTATTACTTGGTACACTCACGCATGAAGGAAGTGTTTTCGTCACCAAGGCCTGGTTAAAATTATTCCCATTATTTAAAGCGAAGGTGATATCTTCTACCTTTGGTTACCCTCACGTCAACTAACTGACAGTTGGATTGGATAAATAAAACCCGAATTCTTAATGAACGTCAGGTTAACGATAAATGTACACACATTTGTGGCTACCGTTTGCCAGTTATAATCAATACAGGCAGTGATTTATTTTAAAGTAATTCACCCAAAATCGTGTGCGGGGTGAAATCGTTGGGTGGACCTACGCTATGTGGACGGCGTTATGACTAAGCCGATACTCGCGCCGCCGCAGGTGATACCGTGACGACAGTCGGTACCCTTGCTTCACTGCACTGTTTCTTAATTCCATCCTTAGCTCTTGCAACTCGCACTCAACTATCCCTCCCCCAGAAAAATGCAGGTTTAGTAGGTTTTCGTTGCACTTCCCTCATCACTGTCGTTCGAGTTTCTAGGAGTTTTGGACGCCGTCCACCCGCCGCGCCGTGGGCTTGTCTCATCGGAGTGCCCCGTTTCCCAATTCCCTCGAGACTAATGTGTTCAATATCCTTTCCTGTCCTTCTCTTTCTCCCGGCGACGAATGCGACTTTCGTGGCCAAAATTTGCCGTTATTTTCGTTGTACTTTGATTAATCACCATGGATGAAAGACAAAAGGCTGAATTTTCAATCATAAGAATCATTGTAAGGAAATGCGAGGCAGTCGTCTTTTTTCTGCTATTTGTTGGCTTTTTGAAGTTAAGACCGATTCCGTTGAGTTAAATAATTTATCGATTTCTTTTCGAGGAATTAAAGGTGACAGTGCTCTTCAAAATTTCATTTGCTTCGACGTTTCTATCTTTTTTAAGAAATTTGGGATTATAATTGTATGTGTTGATAATTTAGGAGTTCTTCATGCCCGACTTGGTCACTTGACTTGTGTATAGAGGCACTGCTCATTTCTTTATCTTTAAAGATACTGGCGTATTACGTTTTACCATCCATGTAGGACTTTGTTATGTATTGTGTGTTAGTATTGCCATCACTGGTTGTTGCAATAAACTATTTGTATCTCCTGGGAAAGAAGTTAATGATACCTCGGCAATACTGATTTATCATTTTAGAGGAATATTTAAGGTGTTTGCATTCCAATCTGTTGGCCTGATAATGATATTCAACAAAAGCGTCCCTTTCGGTTTTTGCTATTTTCTAAAATTTCCGTATTCTTCGCACTTTAAGCTGTAGTAACCATTGTCAATTGTGGTAATCGCTTATTTCTTTAAGATTTCAAGTGTGAAGTGATTACTTTCATCGCTTTCCGAAAATCATTGCAATGATCTAATAGCTGCGGAAAGCAAAACCTACTTAACTTCTCGCATAAAGCCTCATTTGAATTTTAAGAATTTTCACCGTCCTTAATGCTACAATTAATGCTCTTTCCGTTATTTTATATTCCACAGCTTTTTTCAATGCGCGTCTTAGTGGAATTTCGTACTTTCCACTTCCTTTCCTCCCTCATCTCTCTTAAAACTTCCTTTAAATTTCACTAGAATATACAAGGTCCGCTTGTTTTTAGTTAATGCCCGCGCAGAATTGATGGACCTCGGAAGAGAAATTTTCAATTTGGATGATGACGAGATTTGAATTTTTTCTCCTTCGAAGAAAGTCTTTTTTCTTTTGGAACCCGGATAAAAGTATTACTGCAATGCGGTAGTTTTCAGAATTATGGAATAAAGAGATTCGCCAAAAGAATTTTTACGTAGTATTCCTCTGTGAAGCCGCGTGGATTTTGTTGTATATTCTTGTTTCCTCGTGTAATTACTCCATTAGAAGACTGAATTGATAGATCTTCATAATTGTATCGATTGAAATCAAGAAATTGTTTGAGGTCATGATCACGTAATAAAAAAATTACCCTGTTCCAATCCAGAGCCTTCTTTCTTGCAATTCACCAGCACAAGTCGTATAAACAAGAATTTTTCCCATGTATTTTTTTATCTTTGCAAAATAAATTGCGAGTAACGTATGAAGAATGAATACATCTCCTTCCAGCCGTGAATACTGCTAGTAATCGTGCAGTTATTGGCTCACTCTAATTTTAAGGACTATTTTTGCTGGTGCGAGATGGATTTCTTAGAACTTGCAAAAAACTAAGACGCGCGACTATATCCTGTTGCCTTCTATTATGAATGAGAGGAATTAAGACGAACATGTTGGATAATACGTAATTTTTCTAGAGAATTCTCTTAATTTTCAGACTAATTCCGTATTCGATTTCCCGACCGAGGTTTAATGACCCCGCCGCCAGTCATCGACGGGTCACCGCCGCGTAGTAATGCTTTTCGTCTTTTCCCTCAGTTTTTGCCTCTCATTTTCGGGCCCGCCATTCTCCGCATTCAAACGAGGTTCAGAAATTCTCCCCCCGTCAGAGCGCCACCAATTGCCAATGCATTACGCTTTCGCGGCGGTCGTCGCTAATTTGTTTCCTTCCCACTCCACTTCTACGTCCACTTATCCGTCGTCTCGCTAAACGGGATTTTTTCCCTCTCATTCGCCTTTCAATTAGCATCCGTTCCAGCCATTCCGTTCGCCCAGCCCGCCAAACGCCTTCCGTTCACAACAGAACAGGAATTGATCTTTTATATTTTTTCTTATTCCCTCGCGAGGCTCTGTGTTTCCCACGTGGCTGGTGTCACGCCACCCTACCTTCCCCCTATCCTCGAATGTAGATGTCACTTTGCGCTCAGTCGCCTTGGAGGTGTTTCGCTGCCTGCGTGCGCAGTTGTGGATGGGACTGTTTCGCATGCTTACGGCGTCGGAGGTGTTTTGGAAAGGTATCGATGATGAGGTGTGCGTGCACGAATTACCATCGTAGGTGCGGAATAATCCTCTCACGATCGACTTACTAGTGTTCGGAGAGTCCTCAATGAAATCTGATATTCCCTGGGTATCCTTGAAAAATGCGACAACTCATTGATATTGCAACTACCTTGAAAGTTCGAGAATTTTTCCTGATTTTGACAATGGTAACTGTTTTTGTAAAATTCGTAGATATAACCGGATTTTCTTGACGTATATTACAGTAAGGTGTACAGACAAAGTATTTGAGGGCATATTACAGTTTCAGTACATTAATCTTGACATTATTACTTTCGCCGGCGTATGATCGCTCATACTTCGAGCATACGTAATCGCTATTTCTCCTTCCGTGTGCTTTCGTTGAAGCACTTCATCTGCATCCATAGTCAAATTTCTTAATTAATTGTAAGTTCCCATTTCAGGCTCAGCCTTATATGCTACAATGACTTGCGTTTCGCCTTAGTCCAGGCATCATTGAAACTTCTCTTAATTTTTATCCCGTAGTCTTTACCGAAGTTTACTTACTTTCCTTTATTCGGATATATCCGCAAGATATAAAATGGTATTCCAGTATAATTCCCGAGGATGCTAAGGAATGAAGTGAAGTGGATATAGAAATAACTCTGGTATCATAACAGCCAACTCCGCAGTACGTTACCACTTCGAGGGAATGCATAATTTTCCTCCAGGAATAATCGTTTATTTTGAATATATAAACCCATTGGTCAGGTAGTATCACGAGTAATTGGTGGACTTGCGTAAACGAATATTTTTCTTGCTTTATTCGGGCGCGTGGCTATCAACGCTTATGGATGTATTTCCAAATCGCCATTAAAAGTACGTATGTCATGTTTTCTCTTTTTTAATGCGTTCCGAGGGATTTTCAGAAATCGGAGAAATTGCACCGAGATTTCTGCCGAGCTCGTTGGCGTACTCTTCGAAAAAGGCTTCCTCATGCCATCTGAGAGACGCAGTACTTGGCTCAGAAAGCTCTCCTCTCCGTATTTAAGACGGGATCGAAATGGAAAAGTGGCTTCCATCGGGATTCGATCTGTCTTGTAGAATGGAATCGAGCTCGCTGGCTAGCAGTGGTATACCCTAGAATGAGTTAGTCATCATGCTTTTTTATCATTACTTGTGTTAGGTATCACAGAATAGTTAGTTATCATAGGTTGCTTTCTGTGGGTAGCTGCTGTCGATGGTGGTGTATGTACGTTAGGAGATTGCACTCACCAATTACATTAGTATCTCCCGCCGTGTACAGTTGTTCTTATTAATTTTAATGGATTGATCCCAGAGATAAGCGCGTTAACATTGGGCACAGTGATACACTGCGTTAGGCTCTAATAGCATACCTTACCGCGAATGCAACTTGTTTCAGACTGTGTGTTGAAACACTATTTGCCTCATTTGATGAAGTTGGCGAATGGCATATTTATTTATTTATATTCACAACCCCGAAAATAGCACCACAAAAGCCTTTCACATCGGGTGTGTTAACATTAACAAGAGACGAACACACGCACCCATGTCCTGGGCGGATGATATTCTACCCATGCGGGACTCGAACCCGCGACCCTCGGGTTAGCAGGCGAGGACTTTACCCCACCGCCACCGGGGCCGACCTCATTTAATAATATCCTCATTTAATGGGTCATATCGGGGGAAGTTCACATTAATTGCTACTTTTTTCTTTTATTTTCATCCGTTGATTTATAATTGGCTTGGTGCGTGATTTGCCATAAGCGTTGGACCTCTATTACTCTTTTAATATCTTGCTTTAGTCACCTGCTACGTGGTCCTCGTGGTGTTCATTTCCTTGAATTTTATTATTTTTTGCTGCTCGGTTCGATGGCAAAATAAACGCCATGCCAGTCTCCTAAGTTCCTCATCTCAGTTAATAGGTATTTGTTCATTGTTAGGTGTCGTAAAATATGGTTTTTTAACGCAGTAAACTCACTTCTATAACGTTCTAAAGTAACGTATGACGTTTTACTGATCATCGAACTAACAGCCTTTTACTCGCCATCAAGAAACGTACTGGCAACATAAATATGAGATGTTGTTGCTGCATCCATTTATAACTTTAGACATTACAGAGTTCAATGCCAGTGACTTATCGCATTACCCCCTTTATCCTCAGACCGACACAATTCAAACTCGGCATCTATTCCGAGGCATCTATATCTATTCGGCATCAACCGAGGCAGAATTAGCGGGAACTCGCGACAAGGCTTGTCAGCCCGGCGCATATCTGTCCTACTGAGGGCCGTATATGTGTGTATATATATATATATATATATATATATATATATATATATATATATATATATATATATATATATATATATATATATATATACATATATACATATACATATATACATATACATATATACATATATATATATATATATATATATATATATATAAATACGTTGATGGATTGGAGTCAGCCATGCGGCGATGAACACGTATATATATATATATATATATATATATATATATATATATATATATATATATATATATATATATATATATACATATATATATATATATATATATATATATATACACACACACATTCATATATATATATATATACATTCATATATATATATATATATACATTCATATATATATATGCGGGCATACCCATGCCGCATTCATTATTCTAATGTAATTTGGCGAGTGAGTTTTCTTGGAAGTTTGGAAGAAGAATTCGTGCCAAGTATCCTTGCCTTTTAATTACCCGCTGCAGCATAAAGCTTTTCTGCTTCCCAAGCGAATTTAATTTTTTTTCTTTAAGTGGCTCATCGTAAATGGACAAAGCGTCTTTTTTTATTATTTGTCCCAACTGTTTACTTTCCCGATGGAAAGTAATGACTGGATAGTAATGCTTTCACGGCGGGAGATTCATTTCTCCCGTCAATTAGCCGCGGCTGCGGAGAGCCGGTGCGCAGTTGCGTGGAAGAGCATTGGGTTGAGTGCGTGGAGTGGAAGGTCGATTTGCGTGTTCACGCAAAATTCGCCGAATCCCTGTTCCTTTTCGTCGAACTCGCGGGCTCTTAGTTTTTTTCCCTCTTACGTCCCGAGGGCCGCGGATGGATCCGCGCGTCTATTTCCAGCCATGTTGGAGTGGGCGGAATGAAGAAGAAAAATAAATCTCCTTCGTCCTGTCTCTATATTCGTTCATGTACCCATTCCGTCCTCGAGAATCGAAGGGCAAGTTCGCTCCCGACCTCATTTTGCAAGAGCTATGCACAAGTTTATTTACTTAGATATCATAATGTTAGAAGCATTGGTTTATCACGAGAATTTATCTAGCCTAAGAATTGTTCAATATCATGCGAGAACGAATGACAGTAGCTCTGGGTAAATGCGCCAAAAGTAAGGTGGGTGCGGAATCTGATGTTGAGCGTAGTGCCTTATTGTAGGCAAAATCGTGCTCTAGGAATGGATAGTGAAAATGTACTGAAAGCGTTCGAGCAGTGGTTATGGAGAAGGATTGAGAGTAGTATGTACGATGGAAAGAAAAGAAGACACTCGATGAAGAATTTGGAATAGTGGGGAAATAGAGGAAGATGATTAAGGAAACCAAGAGGACATGGATGGGGTGGTAATTCAGGGAACGGGATACCTACTATTCTCTACTGTTTATTCATTCCATACTCTTTTCTGTATTATTTATTTTATACATTACAATATGCTATACTAATGGGACCATGTTTGGAGAATGCTGGAAAATAGGAGAGGGCGCCGAGAGTACAGAGAGAATTGATGTATGGGGAGGTTGACTATGATCTATCTATCATCAATCAATGATCTATCAAAAATATTTCCTGCTCGGAAGACATTGAAATAAAATTTTCTCTGCACCTAGCACTCATTTCGTGGACCAGGTAACCCTGAATAACCATATCGTAGCCTACCCCCAAAAGCCTTGAACGCAGTTCTGTGTTATATTTTTATTGTTTTCCCACGTTAATCGAGACAATCATTCATGGACTTGAAAATGAGTGGTAGCGTTGGGTTTTTTTCTCTTTCTTTATTCAGTCATTCAGTCCTGGAATTATTAATTGATTAAAAATAAATTTTTAGGTCGGAATTAAAATTTAAAAATCACAACGATCGAAGCTCTGGAAACTCCTACTCTCTCTTGCTTGTGTACTTTACTGCTCTAGGCTGTTTGTGGTTGCATTTAAAGCATGAAAGCTGAGAAAGGGATGACCAAAATTTAGGAAATTTATATGCTTTTACCATGATCTGAAGATGGGTGGTATGCTGAATTGAAGGCAATATTCATGAGAAAAAAGTATTATACCCTGTCTATGGTAATTGAAGAGAAGAAATCATCTAGCAAAAACGTAGCCTGACCGGTATAACACCGAAATAATCTAGGTTCATCTATCGCTACCGCTTGTAGCTTTTGTTTCTTTCGTTGTGTTCGGAACGTGTTTTATTAGCTATCCGTCGTCGGATGTCCCTTCCACGAGTGTATTTTCACGCCTGGGTGAAATAATATCGGTATCCCTTTGGTAAACATGTCTTCTAAATTTTATTTTTCTTTGTTTTCTTTGGGTCTCTAGCCAAATGTGCGTACCCACTCGCGTCGGCAAGGTTTGATCCGACATCTCCTGAGTGAGTGTAGTTTTTTTTAAGGGTTGCCGCCTTTACTTTAGTCTGGTGATGTCAGGGCAGCCTTTTGAAACGTGGACTAATTTTAAACTCGGTGTAGGGGTGAGCATGGGTGTAGAAATATTTGGCCATTTTATTAATTATCCGTTCAGAGTGACCATGCTTTCCACTGACGCGGTTGAACAGAATTTCCAACTCTGAACTCATTTGTGTTCTACTATGTTTTGCCGATAACCGGGAGGTTCAACATACTAAAATTATGGTAATAACCTCAACTGAATATAAGAGAGCAAGGTATAACTACTAACGAGTAGTTATGTCTTGAGTAGTGTGCTGCATGGTAGCATGTTTTTCTACATATCACTCTCCTAGTTTGTGGTCTGAATGCGTATCTTTGCCCTGACTGCTTTGGCCTACTTCTGGCATTCGGGGGAACGTGCGCGGTTTTGATTGGACTGGGATGAGTGCTGCATGCCTGGTGTGGAATCATCCCGTGCCACACACCCTAGTGGTGGCCTGCACGGTATTTCGTAGATGTAGATGTATGCAAGAAAACAGTGCAAATTGTAATCGTTACAACATCGCTACAACAGCATTGTTGCGATTTATCAATTTCCAATTCTAAAGTTTTGGCTTTAAATCCCTCCCCTGAGCGTAAAAGATACACAAGTGGTGTTGGAACGCACGCCAATATACGAGGGCAGTTTTTTTTCAACTTCCGATAGGCCATGTGTAAAAGACAAGTGGATGTTAAAAAATTATTTTATTACTAAAAGTTATGTACATTTATGGTTACTTTTCGACATAATCACTTTGACGATTGAGGCATCTGTCGTACCTGCGAACAAGCTTTACAATACCCTCTTCATAAAATGTTGCCACCAATGAATTTAAATGAGTCTATACGTTGTCTTGAAGTTCCTCGTTTGTTTGGAAGCGTTGCCCTCCCAGCCACTTCGTCAGTTCAGGATAAAAATGGAAGTCACTCGGCGGTAGGTCGGGACTGTATGGCGGGCTATCGAAAATGTCCCATTGAAATTGCTCAAGGAGCCGTTGGGTTGCACTGTGCGGACGGGCGTTGTCAGTCGACATTTTTGGGACCCGGTGTGCACAAAGTTTTTTGAAGTCTTAGTGTTGTGTAACGATAGAGTACAGAGAAAATCTTGAAACTTCCGGAAATTCCATAGACAACCCCTTATGGTGAACCTACGGTTTTTTCTAACCACTTCGTCAACTCGTTGAACAAGGCTGTCTGTAGAGGAACACTTGCGTCATTGAACCCCTTAATCATGCACATCAGTTCGGCCATCTTTAAATTTTCGACTCCATTCACGCACAACACCATTACTCATAAAGTTTTCTCAATACACTCGGCTCATCCTTCGATGAATTTCTGCTGCACTATTCCCTCCTGCTTGCAGGAAACGAATAACGCCTCGCAATTTGCATTTGGCGGGAAAATCAATCGAGGCGGCCATGTTTATGTGACTGCTGCTAAGCACATACCGACGATTTGAACTCGGCAGTGACAGAGCGTGAAGTGCGGGAGATGTGCAGTTTCCGACTGCGCACATCATCCACCTATCGCTTGTCTGGCGTTTTTGCTGTGCGGAGGTAGAAAAAAAACTGCTCTCGTAAACACATTGTCCTCCCAGTCTAGGATGCCACGAAACTTGATCGTTAAATAAGTACATGAGGACACAAAAATTAATTTCTTCCTTAAATCAAAAATTAACAGCAATTTTTTAATTCTCCATAGCTAAGGTATTTAACTTCAAAATATAAAAAATGCGCAACTTTGAGAGGGTACATGTTTTGAGAAAAACACGTGTTTAGTTTTCAAAATAAAAATTAATGAAAAAATACAAAATATCGAATTAATGACGTCACAGTATTATGCGCCGTTGCTTTCTCTTTAAAAAAAGCGTTTTTACTTTGACATAAGTATTTTATGTCGGAAGATATCGAAGACAAATCAAGCACAACTTGACAAAAAGCTCAATTTTGCATGCTCTTGCAACGAGGCAACGGATGCATATTTTCGAAACAGTTGAGATTGGTCAACAGTGGTCAAGGGCATTTTTGGTCTCTTTTTTGTCGTTTTGACCTGGAATTGCCTATTTATGACGCAGAAAGGTCTTTTTTATGACTGAACGTCTTAGTTATCTGCAAAGTACGCATATTTGAGGCTATAGCTCGACTTGTTTCACGCCGTGCGGCGAAAACACCCTCGCTACCGAAGCTTCTTTTAAATGATTTTGTGAAAAGTATTACTGCGAGTAATACATAAGTGTAATCCATGGAAGCCGTGTCTTCTCTTTTTCCTATTAAATGCGATTTTTCTTTACCTTAGTGTCGTACTGTGGCAAAAAGTATTGTTTTCGTCGTTATCAATAGTCATTTATTACAATCCCTCACTCCACTGATTGCTAACCTGTCTTTATATTTATATCTATTTTTTCATACCCCTATTAGATTGTGGTCCCACTATTCAGGAACCCGTGGATAAGGGAATCATGCGATAGATGTTCGATTGCAGGGTGGTTACATTTTTTTCTGCTGTTGATATTATGCTTATCAATCTTGTTGGCGTCATCCTCCGTAATTGAAGCAAATATTTTTAATTACTCGCTATTGCTCTATCTTCTGAAATGATTGCCCTTGGTTTCGGTTATTTGTGAACGTTCTCGTTTGACGTTGGTGATGGCTGGTGAAACGGGTGCGCTGACCCTCTCCTTTAATGTTTAAGGTCGCCTGCCTTAACTGGATTTTCGATGCAGCCGCCTTTGAAATTCCTCGAGTTAATGAGATTGTCAGCGGTGCAGCAAGAGTGCAGCGTAGGTCGTGCGCTTAATATCCACCTCCGACGGAAAATCTCTATAAAGCTTACTCGAACGGTGAAATGAGTGTTTAATCGCTCAGAGAATTGTTCTTTTTAGATTTCTACGATTAGTGAGAAAGCCTTATGGTATAAGGTGTATCATCAAAATTATTCTCCCGCGTAGTTTGTAATTATTAGACTTAGATTTCAACATTGTTTATGTTTAAGATAACAGCTCATGAAATATTTTTGGTGTTGAGTTTTTATAATTGAATAATCTAAAATTTCATTTTCAAGCTAATGACTCCGATGACGATAATTGGCTTGTTGAAGTCACAGGGTTCAATAATGCGTAAATTTTGTTAATACGATCTCGTATTCCAGTAATATTTTAGAATACTCAGAACGAGTTGCTATTAAGAGTTAACCAAGTACCAATGAAAATTGTGTTGTTGACTTCTTCCTGAAATTGCCTCATGACAGCATTTCTCGTTCATCGCTTTCAGCAATTTTTCCTTTGTACGAGAGAGTTTGAAAAAAAATCATGAAGGAAGCCGGCTCATTGCCAGTCCATACTTAATGCAAAAAACCATTTTCCCAGGTGTGCGTGTCTTCAGAGTTTGTGCGCTAGGGTTCCTAATTGAATTTCACAGTTTAAAAAAAGAGGGAATGGTAATAGGGTGAAAAAAGTTGTGCGGGACCACTCCTCCACGTGCGATCGTTTAAGTGGCCGACGAAAAGGGTTAAAGGGGAGGCATGGGTTGCGGGGAGGAGGGGAGGCGGCTACCGTAGTAGCTGACATTCGTCTCGCCGCGCACTCCGCCTCACCCTCGCCCCCCTCACGAGGCGAGCCGTTTGCATGCGAGACACGCGACGTGTGCCGATGTGCCAATCGGGCGCAGTGTACACCGATCGTCGGAAATAATACACTTCAGGCCCTAGAGTCCTTTTTTCTATCAGAATGCAAATGTCGGGGAGTCGGAGGGAACGTAGGGTTTGAAAATCACAAAATATATACGGAATCTTTTAATCGGGGAGCCTTAGTATTTGGAACCCTGGTCATAAATATTTTACCAAAAAAATAAATAAGATACCAAGGAAAGCAGCGCGCTTCGTTAAAAACTGCTACGAGCGTACATATAGTGTGTCACAACCTTTAGAGGGATTAAGGTGGGAGCCCCTAGAGACTCGGAGGCTACATGCTAGGCTTAGGTTGCTTGAGAAATTCAGAGCTGATGTTTTTCAGAGCGACACAGAATATTATCATGACTCCTCACTACATCTCTAGGTCTGACAGAAGCGATAAAATAAGAGAGATACACTGCCGAACAGATTGGTACAATAACTTGTTATTTCCGCGCACAATAAACGTCACAATAAAAACTGAGCTCCACTAAATACACTCCTATAATACATGTCACCACTTCACCTCCCAAAAACTAACATCTTTACTCGGCGGCTTGCAGGGTATTATGTAGGTGTTGATGTGGTACATACTCTGAAAGACTATAAAAAGGAAGTTTTGTATAGCTCGCGAAATATTTTATTGGATTTCCACAGCAAGGTTTTGACTTACTGTAGTCATTATTGGCGCTTGATAATGACCATTTGAGGCGAAATCTTGGTCTGCAAATACATGGAAAATTTTCATGGACTATCAAAGGTTTCTTTTACTTAATTATTGAGTTCCACGGAGTAACGCCTGGGAATCTTAAGTCTGAGAGACTCCACGGCAAATTCTTGAAAATAAACCTCAAGTTATTTTAATGATTGTATCTTACTAGCCCTCAACTTTTGGCTGGCCAACAGCTCGGTTATAGCCGTACAGTCGTGTATTATTCATTCGCCGGTGTGCTTATTCTATTTTATGTGAGCAGTCAGTTGGTAGGTAGGTTTTGGTTCAAAGAGGGTGGACAGATCTGATAATTTGTGCCAATATATTTTATATACGTTAACTGTGAGCAACGGTCTGCCTCGATAGAATTACCGCTCAGAGCTCAATCACTGAACTTTAGCGTCGTTAGCATCGGCTCCAGTTGTTTGGGGTGATCTTCCTATTCATCCTTGAGCGGTTGAACCTGACTCAAAATGGCAGGCAGTAAGTGCGATATGACCAAGACCTCCGTCGAAGTGAGTTTTTCCAAGTACTTACATTTTTAATTGGAATATTAATCCGAACACCAATCAGCAGGAAATAATACCCATGAAGGAATTCTGCAAAGTATACATTGTTAATTCCATTGTTTTTAGTTTAAAGCGCTGCACGCCACTCATGTCGGTTCTATTGATGACCCTATTCCTTTACCTACTGACGAGGCTTTTATCCTTCAGCCTTCAACCGTCTACCGTGTCATATATCTTCCATATATTCGTTTTTTAAGAACCTTTATAATATCGAAGGCCCATGCCCATATTCTGTAGCGTTCCCTGTTGTGTATCGACTTCCTTTTCTCCTTATAGTTTGCTCTCAATTTTATCCCTTCGGTCACTTCAAAAGACTTCCCAAGGTGTACTAGTTTTTCCTATATTGCCTCGAAGTAATCTTGGGTCGTCACACGACCTTTATAGTTTTCTCTCCTGCATCAATAGATTTAAAATACGCCTATTCTCTTGTAGTTATATTGAAAGCCATTGCCAAGTCTTCTTCTACATCCCACGTGCTTAACTTTTTTATTTAAGGAGGTAGAAATTTAAAGGTGACTGGAAAGTGAAAACATGAAAATTCTCCTTCTCAATAGCGTGTGAACTCAATCGTTATAAAGTCATATATAGTTATATTTTTTAAACTAATGACAATTTTCCTCCGTCGTAATTTAGGAATCCATGATACGAAGCAAAAAAGATTTTGCGCATATCTGATTATTGCTGTCTGCAAAAGTCTTGCACCACCATAATCATCAGTAATCGATAGTTGATCGCTCTAGCTTCAGATTTTATCCATATAACGAGAAAGGACATATTGATGTTGTCCATAGTTGGGAGAATAAAGAAGTGTGTGCTAGCGGTGATCAGCTGAAATTCCTGTGATGTTTAGAAGAACAATTAAACACCAGAAGGGTTTCTAGGTATTTTAATTCCAGTATATATAGCCACCTTGGTAGGATTTTTTCCTGGAAATAGACGTCTCCAATTCGGCGGAGAGTAAATAGCGCCTCTCTGTTTGAAAGTTCGTACTATTTCATTTACTCTTCCTCATGGTTGGCTGACGATTCGCACCGCCTGAGACAGTCAAAGGAATTCCACCACCTTGGAATACTTTCCTCCTTTTCTCTATTTTGGTTTTCATTTAATTTTTTCGCCGCTTGAGATCCGTTTCCATCTTTCAGAAATCCGAATTCTTGTGCCGATGAAAATAGCCCTTTCCCATTATGAACACTCCTTCCCCGAGAGACTTTGGAGGAAGGTGCTTGTTTCGCTGCCGTCCCCCCCCCCCCCTTAGCGCCTCGCGATCTTGACCTTGGTGATGAGTTCGGCGGGGGGAGGTGGACTTCAAACTCTCCTTCTCTCCCCCCGCCCCTCCCTCCCCCAGCCATGGTCCCTCCTCGATGCCCCGGCGGCGGCGGCAGTGGGTTTAGCGCCCCGAGGGGGACGGCCGCAAGCCCTCCGCCGCCCTCGTGCTATCCTTTCCCCTTCTGCCCGAGTTCTAAATCCGTGTTGCCGCCACCGACGTCCCCGCCCCCATCCCCGCTTCTCACGTCTCATCCCCCGTTGATGGAAGAATTACCCTTCCAACCCCATCCCTTTTCGGATGAGCGTTGACGGAACCGTTTTTAATGTTACGGATGTTAAAAGGAGCGTCGTCCGCTCGCTATTTTCAGCATGCCTTTTTGTTTGTTGGCCGTCCTTGTCTTTTATTTTTTCATGTGGACGCTGTAAAGAGAGTGGAATGGAAGGGAATGTTTTTCCTTGTGGGTTCATTTTGTGGTGTTATTCACGTTAATGCTGGTTCAGTGTCAGGGGCATTAGATGTAGAATTGAATATCCCTACCAAGGAAGCATTTTCGAGAGAAGGGAAGGTCAGGGGGATAGCAACCTAAGGAGTAGTTTGGTGAAAGCTTTTATGGAGCTCGGTATAGTTTGGATCGGAGACTCTGTGTTTGCGGAAGGAGGATGTGCGTAGACTGAGGCGTTCGAAATGTGGGTTTGGTGAGGAATGAAGAAGTTGAGCTTGGTGGCGAGGGAGACGCATGCCCTAGTGTAGACTCGTTGAGAGAAGAATGAGCGTTTCGGAGGAGGTAGCAATGGTGGGTAGAGATCGTATTGAGAGGTGTGGGCATGTTGAATTGGGTGATGAGACTAAAGAACTTTAGGCAAATGCGAATGATGAAGGAAGAGGATATAAACTTTGGGTCGACGTAAGGAGAGGCGGGGGTTATGAGTGGCTGAAGTCGAAGTAGGCTAGGAACTGTCCAAAACTTACCTATTAGCTTGCGGAATTCCATGTAATGTAGAATAATTTGCGTTGATTATCTCCCCGATCGTTCAGAATCTCTACGACTGTTTCCGTTCTCTATGTTGACTAAATGCGGCGCTAGAGACTTCCCCCTTTGATGGTGCCGACTGGGTTTTTGTGGCGTTGCATGATGGATTCGAGTCCGTTGAGTTTTAGTGCTCTTAAAGCGTTTGGCCTCCCTCTTCCGTGTTTTTCCTCCGATCTAGCTATTTTCAATGGGTTCCCGGACCTTTAAACGGCTGTGATGCTTCTCAATTGTTGTCATCCCGGTCGGTATTCCGTACGTCGTTGGGCGATTTCATTGGCAATGCTGGTTATCGCTTTTGGTACACTTGGTTTATAGTGTGTCCAGAAGTTTACGGTCATATTCACAGATTTCGTGTTAAATATTGGTTTTGAATGTTTTACTTAGTTCTGGTTTTAATGGGTATTGCCGAATGAAATTTAATGGTCTAAATACTGCCATTCGGCACCGACACTAGTTAAAATTTCATCCAGCCGTCGATAGGTTTTATATTTTCTGTATTAAAGCTGCCGGGAACCATGCTGATTTTCTCTAAAGGGACGCAAATAACGTTTTTTTCTTGGATATGCAGGAAAAATATTTTTAGATCTGTCTTAATCCTGGTATTGCAAAATATTGAATACGGCCACGAACGTATTAATACACCGTCTAACTTAAGGCTTCATACCTCCGTACACCATTGGAAAATATATATGCCGACGGTATCGGAACCCACGAACTTGGTTTTCCTGGCGGAACATTTCCAATCCAGCCTCTGAGTCCGGGTTGGGTATTTTCCGACGATGAATCTTTTGTATTTCGAAAATGAGATGTAAATTTATTACACATATTATCGGCAAATTCATTCCCAAAAAATGGCAATCATTTCATGAAGCTGGTTACTTCGTCATCGATGTCAAGATGTAAAAGTACTGGAATATTATCGGCTAACCGTCGAAATTGTTCATGAATGATGTGTAGTAGTCCTCGTGGTCAGTGATGTATCATTGTCTAACGACTCAAATATTTACTTGGCTGGTATAGATTGAATCTCTTTTCTGATGGCTTCAGTGATTTTGAGATTTCAGAAATTCACGCTGTTCTTCGGGAATGTAACCTGTCCCTCAGATGTGCCTGTGCTCGTATTGCAATGTCTTAACCATTTAGATCAGTGTTGAAGCAGGCGGCACTCAGCACATGACGCGTCAATACCGTCATGACGGTTTTTTTCTGAATGGCTCCATCAGCCAATCAATCTACTCACATTTTTGAATCCTGAGATATAGTGTCCGGCTATTCTGGCTTTCGAATGGTCTTGTTAAGCAAATTATTTATCCTCGATATCTTTCTTCCTTTATTCAGCACAACTTTATCTCAGCTTATTCAGGAGATTCCTGCTTATTTTATCAGCAAGCCGGACTGTTAGCCGGATGGCGGTAGCCATATCTCCTAGATTTCTGGTTTGTTGTTACCTGCAATACTATCTGGAGCGTTATATGGCGGTTTCGTATCAGCATTTGAAGCCGCTGATGTTGCTATTTTGGTGACCATGAGGCATGTGTTGAGCCAGCAAGCTGGAGGATAGAGATATATTTTTGTTGATAAGTATTCATGAGGTAACTGATATGGTTTCTTTGCGTAGTAAAGATGAGCTCAGTATTTAAGTTTAGTGGATCAAGCGGCGCTTCTTTGAAGTTCCCTTTGATATTTATGCGTCCCTCAGTCGTCGGAAGACGAACTCTCATAAAAACTCTCAAACTCCTTCTCTCTCTCTCATCAATAGACGAATTTATTGTGATAACATTGAAATAGGCGCCACAACGCGATTCTGTTTTTAGTCTGATTACTCCTACGCCCTCCGAAAAAACTTCCCGTGGGATTCCAAAATTATTTTCAAAAATACCTAAATAGAACAAATGAATTTTGAACCAGCGGAAAAAGTGATCATTGTCACCATTGGTCACCAGTGATCCATGGTACATATCTTTCGTATGTCTATCTTGCTCACTTGGCAACTCTCCTATCACAATGGAGTAACCCTCGTTTTAATTAGCCCTAAAAATGTTTGCGGACATAGTTCTATGTTTCGCTCTGCTATATGTCTACTTCATCTCGCACGCAGGGAAAACCAAATAGTTAAAAACAAAATGAATTTATTGAAACAACTTTTAGAAACCACAAAACAAAATTTTGTGGTTTGTAAGTTGCTTCAATAAAACCATTTTGCAATGAAATATCACAAAGTTACTAGAGAGCTTCATTCTGTAGTTAAAAACATCTTCAGCCGTAGTGGATTGCAGAGGTAGAGGTGATTTGCTTTTGCCACTTGATGCGTGTCTTTATAGCTGATTCTTTAATGAATTGATGGGGATAAATTTGAGTCAATGGTTTTGCAAATTGGTTGCTATGGAAGGGAAATGAGCAAAGGCTAGAGGCTTTCAAGATGTGAATGTGGTGGCCGTTGAGAGCAAGCTGTGTGTAGAGGAAGACAAATGAGATGCGAGGGATGGAGACGGAAGGAAAGGAAGCTGATTAGGAGGGAGGTTCGGAAGGAGTTCGAGGGAGGCAGCGAAAGTAGCTGGAGGAAGTGACAAGGGATGACGAACTTCCAAATAGAGTGATGAAGGGGAGAATTATGATTTACCGTGGGATAGGGAAATAAAAAGAGGAATTTCGGGTATAAGAAACAGAGGCAAATGATAGGAAAAATTGATTATGGATTTAATATTGGAAAAATTTTAATAATTGAATGAAAACTTGGAGACTTCCTGCAGCCGGGAAATTATCGGCAGGACCCTCCATGGGCATTTCGCTGGTAGAATACCCATGATTTTTAGCTGATACGTAAATCGTGACATATTTCATGTGTTCAGTGGTGTGACCTCATTGTTAAGACATCTACCTCCGCCAATATTCTCCCATCAATATCCCGTCTTCCTTCCATTTTTTCGCTAATAATTATTTATAACAAAATAAGCTTCCAAGCGCTACTCACAGTCTATCGGCTTGAGGTTAAGGTTATTTTGGCTCTGTTTTTCGACTGAAAGACAAATGCTACCGATACGTTTAGTTGCCCTCCTTGGTATCACTGTCGTGAAAAGGCTTGCCTCGATTCCTGTCGAGAAAAATTATTGCCACAATTTTGCATCGGACGTGGAAGTTTGGTAAAAGGAAAAAGAACAAATGATTAGTTCCTCTGCAATTAATATTTGCGTAAGGATTGACCCGCCCTTTGAACCAGCTTGGTGAAAAGTGGGTGTACAATCAATTCCCCTCTTTCTAGGCAAACTTAAAGGCTCTGGATGAAGCGATGAAGGGCGTTAAATTTATCTTTGTGGAGAGATTATTGGCGTGTTTCATCCTCCCTGGCATCAAACTAATGGTGCTTGTGGTGTTGGAGACAGATACTTTGGTCGCGACCTACTGAATTTATTGTGCTGTGGACTCGTTGATGTCTACTTTTCCTACGATTAATCCATCAGTAATTAATCCAAGAACCGCCTGTGTGTAGCAAAAGCTTATTGGCCTTGTATGTTGGAACGACATCGCTACCAATCTATGGCATTTTTTCAGCCTTTGTTAGTAAATGAGTGATAAACCGCTGTATTTTTAGACATAATTACATTATGACTTCATGGTATTCCGTCAGTGCTTACGAAAAAGAATGTTTCCAAGTATTAAGCTAGATGATGCTATTTCTCTTAAGAATTTTAACAAAGTTGATCTTCGCAAATGGCTTGGCACCCCTGTATTTCTCGATATCCATATTTTCCTCTGTCCTGTTGCGATGTTGAATGTTAATGAAAATGGAAATTATAGCCCCTTGTTAATACGACAATGTCGTTAAAATGTACATTTATTCCATTCACGGAATTTGCTCGGAATGTTGGCTCAATTTATCGAAATGATATGGAAAAAAGTGTGATGAGCTGAAAAGAGAAATTGTCTAAGAAAGGAGGCGTTTGAATATAGCGAAGCAAAGTTGAAATGACCCGAAAAACTAAATAGAAATAAATGATAAAAACTAAATAAAATTAAAGTGGAATCGACTCTTCAAAGCCTGGCTTGACCAATAGATCATCAGCACTTATAAATATCGAGTGAAAATCATAACCGAAATGATCAGGATATAAAGAGAATGCATCGTCGATGTGTCGAAAGAGACTTAGGCAAAAGATTGGGCAATGAAAAACTGAAATACTGAAGGCGGACTAAAGGTTGTAATCGTAGGCAAATTGCCTACCCGTCTGTTCAAAGTCGGAAAATAAAACCACTGTGTCGGAATATCCGGAAGTAATGTTCCTTTCGAGTCCGTGATATTCTGTGGTTTACTTTCACCTCGAATTGCGCTGAAGTGGGCACCGACGATTTGCGGAGAAATCCTATATACATCCTAATCCGTTTTCCGAAAGCTTCGTCTGTAGGAAGTCCAGGAAATTGGAATGAAAGTAACTAAGATGCTGCAGAATCCTTAAGAAGCTTCGAAAAAATTTGTGGAGAAAGGGCCTTGATTCGAACGCCATTTTTGCCTGCTTAGAAAGATAGTGAAATGGTCTCATGGAATAGGCTCCTACGTGATAAGGTAGCCGCGGAGATGTATCTGATGCATCCTCTATATCCCTCGTCGACATTGCGGCACGTCTTCTCTCACCGGGGGGACTACTTCAGTGAGTGTTACCCCCAGGGAGACATCGCGAAGGGGCGCTACCCCTTCTGGGGGAGGCTGTTGTGAAAGGGTAAGCCCGGATGATAGTCGCCCGTGGGAGTGGAGTCTTTCTTCCTTCTGTTCGTCGTCTTTTTCTTTCTTTTTCGATAACTATTATTAGATCCGGCTTTCCTCCCCGCAGCACGCGGCTCTCCTGCGGGGGGAACATGGGATAGAGAGTATCTCTTGAGTACTCTTGTGTCCGCCTCCACCCAGACCGACTCCCGCCCACCCCACGCCTTTCTCTCCTCTCGTACAGCATCCGCCTTTCCATCCAGCCATTTGCCACCTATCACTGGGGATTCAAAAATAATAATGCTAGAGGGATTATAACTTAATTTCGGGTCGGTCTCCTTCCGCAATTCTTGCAGTTCCCCTTAAGTTTTCCCCTTCCGAATTTAGGAATGGTCATTCGTTAGGAGTTTTTCCGTGCCCATATGGAGTGCCATACCATGTACGATTTCGAAGAACGACCGTGATGCCACGTTATGCGTAATGATTATAACGGTTGAATTCGTTTGGGGAACTGTTTCGGTCGTGAGCTTGATAGAAAGTATCTTGTTCTTTTGATATCTCATGGTTGACTTTTTGCTGCAGTTTGTAATCCGTGATAAATTGTTTTGTGCAGAAATTAAATCTGCAAACATTGTTTGACTAAGAAGTTGGTATCTTACGGCTGGGAAATCCCTGTGGTAATTCCTCGAAGGTCTTTGATAGTGGTGAAATTTACTCCTGGATATTCCATACTAATAGAATTTCCAAGTCATGAATAAGATTTTCTTCATCGCGAATTGCTTAGCCATGTGCCTGAGCACTATTCTATACAGTAGTAGCTCATTTATACGATGTAATATTTGAAGTATTAATGTGGGAAAATTTAACTGAGAAAGATAGTAGTGTTAAGTAAAAGAGTAAGTGTTCGTCTTCTGTATTGAGGGAGTCAACTGAGGTACCATCCATTTTTGCCACTGATAGGTGTTTTATCCCTCCCTCAATATGACACCTGACATCACTCCCAACGCTTCTTCCGCTTTACGAATTTAGTTTTAAACGGGGTATAAACTGAGAAGTAGTTGTACGACTTCAGGAAAGCTGATGCTGACCCTCGAAAAAAAAGGAAACTTACAAACGAGGAATTCGGTGAAAGAGAGGGAGGCCTAGTGTCACATGGAACCCTAAGCGGGAAAGAGCCAGAGCCTGACGGAATGGGAAACCGTGAGCCATGATTTGTTACATCATGTACTGGATCATCCTAGAGCAACGGAAAATATTGAAAAACTGCCAATTGTCGATTTCAGGAGCCTCTAATGTTGAAACTTATTCTCTCAAACTTTCACGTCCGTAGCAGGCCGCATCATCAGATATTAAAGAAGATCTTTACAGGTCAATATGTTCTTTTTTCCCTCATGATACGGTGTGCATTGGACGCGAAAAGTTGGAACACCAAGTGTCACACGCAGCGGATTCCGGACTTGACAACTGGAAATAATCATTGATGCAAAAATCTGCTTCGGCAAATTTTGCGGAGTCCGCTAGGGAGCTAGATAGATATGCTAGGGAGATGAGATACGAGGTGATAAAAATATGTATATTCCGATCTGTGCAGATTTTAGTAATGATGATAACTTGTGGTAATTGGTATAATTATTACAGTGGCAGTTTCTTTAAGTACGTCAAAAGAATTGGAAGTTAACATATAATGATTTCAATTTATTGGTGATATTTAGTCTTCTTAGCTAATCCGATGAAAATGTTTGTAGAAGTGTAAGTTACCTTAGTTTCGTTGTCTATAATATTGTCAAACTAAATGGCGGTGTGTCATGATTATGGATCGTGGGAAGAATCATCCTTTAAGTTGATTAATTATATTCCCCTACTTTCCACAGGCGCAGTTATTTGAGAAAGTTATTGGACTGTAAAATATGGAGCTAAAATCGTTAGATTAATCTATTATCGTAAGATTTTTAGCGACTGAAGACGACGGAGTGCCATGAATGTTGATCACTCTACGTCACAACCCCAGTTTCCGGACGCTGGGCCTGGGATTTTAGCTTTTCGCTCTTACCGTTCGCCTTAGTGTCTCGCCGAAGTGTTGTTAATAAATTAAGAGTGCATCAACTTTGATGTGGCGCGACTAACAGAGCCACGGGCTCAGTCCCTTGAGTGGCGGGGGTGCCTGCCTCGCACCGTTGCCGCCCCTTTCCTATTTCTCCCCTTTCATCCCTCCCCCGGTGTACCCATTTGAGATGGAGGGGGCGAGCACCTCCCATCAGGGATGCCAATCTCCGAGGGTAGCCGCCCGAGTCCGCCTTGCCGTGGTGCGCGTTAGTCATTGACTCAAAGTGGGGGGCGCACATAGTTGTGTGTCTTAGTCAGGGGGGTCCTCGTGCCAACTGCTAAAACGTTTAGGCTGTTTACCTAGCGAGTAGTCACGGAATCATTCGGTATTTCGGACACGGCGTTTTAAGCAGAAACTTGGTTCTTAGGACTCCATTCCCTTTCATTACCACTTTTTACGCAATGCTTTTTAGGAAGAATATTGAATCTCTGTGTTCGTTTTACCCATAGTTCGTTGCGAATCGATTTGCCTTTAATAAGTTCGTTTTTATGCTAAGCTTAAGGTAAAGTGGAGAACTCTGTGACCTAAGAACCAATCCACCCATAACAGTTGGTAAATTGGTTCCAGTGTCTCCTTATCCGGGTCCCTACTTTTTTCATCGGGATTTAATGAAGACATTTGGGTTTTCGTTTGACCCTCAGTATGTCGTGATCCGATTTTTCATAAGCAAGTGGACGTTTTGCTAAATTAAGTGTGGCGTTCTAGTCCGCTTAAGAGGGCAGCTGAACACGAAGGAATGTTACATTCGAAGTTAAACGGTGTAATCTATGTAGCATGTGTTTTAAACCACAAAACTTACTGTTTCATTGTTTATGGCGCGTCGAAACGATAGAAAGGGTACCTGCGTGAAACTCAATCAAACCTATTGTGTGAATGATATTCAGAACCTTATTTCGAGTGAAATAATAAATTGTCGTTTATTTTTGCGCTCTTTTACGTCATTTCCGAAGTCTGTATTTTACCTCAGTGGCTGTGCTTAAGTCATTGAGTGATGCGAAAAATTGTTTTCAGCAGTGTCTCCGTTATTTGCTTCCTAATGCTCTCTTGGTTAATGATGGTCTCGTTAAAAGAGAGTAAAAGACTCATCTTTTATTTTTCGAGTAATGTTTTTTCACCTATCGGTGCTCCAATGCATGCATGATTTTTTCTCGGGCGAATTTCATCGAGGTGACGATGGGGAGGTCAACAACAGCGATAACTCATCCCTAACCACTCCCTTCCATCTCCTCCCACAAGCCTCCGCCTCGTGAAACTTCTTGCCAGCCAACGTCAGATGTTTGAAAATACTCCTGAGAAAAGCGTCCTCCGGAGAGGATAAATGACAGCGAAATGGTTTCCCCCACAGTCTCAAGCTAGTTATGCTTTTCGGCGTCCAGAGACTACCTGCTACAATTGTAGCTGTTGGTTATCAGTATTAAAATGGATAGAGTTTTTGGAATGTGTCTCACTCCAGTCTAGTCAAAAAAAAACCCCTACTTATTTACTTTATTTATCACTGAGCTCTAGGGGTAAATACCTAGTCCTCCGCCTGGTCTGAGAATGTACGGGAAGGTACGGTCATTGAATGGTGACTAAAATATTTTTCGCCCCTTATTTGTGGCTATCTTCAGTTTAGATAGACACCTCTTAAAATTATTAGTAATTCCTTCCACGAATATCTCTATTTAGATTCAAATTAGTTGTTCGTTGTATCCTTTCTGTTCATTTTTATGTAGCATAAACTTGGTTATTCATCTGCATCTATCTTATTTCCCTTCCAAGCTGATCAAGTGCCAGCTACATCTTTATGCTGTGAGAACTGTCTAAAAATGTTTGTTGTGTGTTGCCCATTAGTAAATATCTCCTTTAATAATGAATTGCTTGTAAACAAATCTGTGGTTGGCACAGAAGAATTGTGTTTTCCTCTTAGAAGGTTGATTAGATCTCTTTTTACGCAAGTTTTAATTAATGGAACCGATCGCCATCCCTCTCCTGTCGTGACCATTTTCAACTAGCGCGTCAGCATTTAAGGCGGCTTCTCCAAACCCAAACCAATCCTCTTTCCCAGGTAATGTCTTATCGTCTCCCATTTATTTTCCTCCTGCCTCTGATCCCATTTAATCTTTTCATTTAGGTTGCCAACCTTGTTCTAGGTATTGGCATTTCAGTAAAACAACAAATTTTATTTTTCCGTTTGTTATAGATTTTCTCTCTAATCCTCATATATTTTAGAGCTCTAGTGGAAAAAAACTCATTCATAAATGCCCAAAATATGTAAACAAACAAGTTCTTTTTTTAGAAATTTCACGGAAAAGATACCAAGTTTTGCTCTTGTACGACATATCCCTCGTGTTTAAGAAAGTGTAATGAATGTGGGGATAAGACCATGGTTACTTGATGCCGCAACGAGTTGTGCTGGAAATTACTGCTAAATTTATTATGCTAATTGCACGATAAACTTTGCTGAGAATCATTTGCAATTACACGCGCAACTGATTGAAAATTTAACTACTCATGCTTCCTCAAGTTATAGATTGTGATTCACAATGGGAGTTACACTATCTTACCTCTCGATTATCATTCAGGAAAGCTAAAAGCTAAAGGTTGTGTGATTTGGAGAATAGTAAGTTTTGGCTACGTTGAAATAGTTGTTCTTTGTTTTTATCGAATCTGTTAACAACTGTTTTCGCTGAGAGAGCTATCACATTTTGTGAATTTTCCTCGTCTGTTGGTTCTTCGTTATAACCGTAGATCAAACGTAAGGAAATCAGACGAAACCATCTTCTTCTCACTAAGTATTACAAGTAGTGACTGACTTATTAACTCCCTGCTCCGCAAGTAATATTAGGTCAATGTAAATCAGGGTGAAACGTATCAATTGTGCTCCCTGATACACTAATCATGGAAATATAGCCCTTTGGATATAGCATTAGCTCCTCTAATCGAATTTGCCATTCGAATGATTTTGTCAGGTTAATGATCTGCTGTCACGTGTTGTAAATAGTGTGTGAATTTTTATCGTGTAAATAGTGTAATTTATATATTAATCCAAGTTACAAATAATTGTTGATCCAGGTTTGTGTAAGAAATCCCTCCATCTACAATTAAATTCCGAGGCTCGAAAGCGGTAACCCAAACCCTTCTCATTTTTTAAAATATTAATTTGACAATTTTAAAGGTTCAATTGATATCCTCGCGAGAAGTAATTCTTTTATGGTATTTTTTTTACATTGCAAATTGATTTCACTGAGTGGCAAATAATAAAAGAAGTCGTTCATAGAATAAATGTAGCAATACATACAGTGCTCAGCTATTGTAACCATTTTTTAAGACGGAGAGTCAGAATAAGTTGTGGGAATTCATTCTGTTAACCTTTATCTTTTAAGTGTGATTCCAGTTCATGTTTAGCAATTACAGTTTCTACCCTCGCTTTTATTCGTAGGCCTTCCCTCCATCGTCGTTTTGCGGGAAGTTTAATCCCACCCATGGTATTTCGTAATCTTCGAGGCCTATCGTGTTCCACAAAAATACCCATTCCGTGTGGTTCGTTAGGCATGGGCCTCGTCCAATTTATTTTAATTTTACTCTTAATTCATATCCTGCGGTAAAATTGAGGGTTTTTTTAGTACTCTTTGAGTGCTTGAATTCCGACATCTGAAGCAACCCATGGCAGAATTGTTATTGCTTTTTACCTTTTTTCGCGGCGGCTACATGCTTGACTTAGAAATAAATCCTTCAATGAATATCCCTGGGTTGGTTTCGGGTTCGATGTTATTCGTGCACTCTAGTCTCTGTTATTTCTCCTAATTATTATATGTGCCGTTGTTGGAGTTTACTGATTACAGCTACTTAAAGGTTTTTTAAGTATAATTTTACTTGCCTTAATTAAATCAGCTTTACCTTGTTCAGTCGTATCACTTGGACTGTATTGTTTTATTCTTAATCAGTAACTTATCCGTTTAGACTATAAGTGCCTAATGGTTGTTTCTCGTAAAGTTTTCACGCCTCGTGGTAGTATTAGTCGGCCTTCGCAGACTATTTGAGAAAAGTAATCTATAAATGACGTTCATTGCTCGGTGCCTTGGTTTGGTCACTAATACCCTTTAAGCGCAGGTATCCTTCTCGGGGAAATACTATTTGTTTCTTTTTCAAGACTCCGGCAAGAAAACTTTTCGTTTCTCGTGCTTCAATTTTTTGTTGATGGTCATTCTGAAGTCCCTTTACGTGTTCGAGGATTAATTCACGCGAGGGAAACTTGGCCCGCGGGTGATTGCATGATTATCGCACCCATCACGACCATGACCCGAAAAGATATTTTTGTGGCGAGGTGGTCGAAATTTGCGGAAATGACTCTGGAAACGAAATGTTTTGCAACAAGTATAAATATCTCTCTGCCCAACCGGAAGCCATTATCAGATGGGAAGTGATTGCTTGACACCGCTGATCGTTCAGACCGATAAGAATACCATTGAGAATTGAATGCTCTGGGCAATAACGCAGGTACATTAATTCGGAGTGAAGTATGTTATGTGTCTCATAAGTGGCTTGTTTAGAGGTAAATACGTTTTTTGTAGTGGCCATTTTTTTATGAATCAATTATATTCCCGCTAGGGTGTCTGAAATTCGTCTTGACTCTCAAAGACGTAAACAAACATGCTAATCATTCGTCTTGCGTCCTTCCCTAACTGTTTCACCCGTTTTCTCCTGAATGTTTTCAGAGACTTGAGGTGGCTCTACTATTTGAAAATTAGTAGCTATCAGTTTCTAAGTATTTCTCTTACTCCTCTATTATTCCCATTGGGGGTAGCTTAAGTTATCTGATTATTCGAGTAGTTCTTCTTACTTATGGATAATTATATTTTGGTTGGTTGCCCTTCACATCTGTGAACTAGAGTCACCTGTTCGTTCTCTTAGCTACTCGAACGTTTTATTTTACTTTCATTGGATGGCTACATACTGATTATTTCGTATTCATCCGCACGGAGAAATTATGGCTGTACTTAGCACATTCGCTCATTACCGTATCCATCCCATCGACTGAGATTTTTTCCGTTTATTCATTTTAGTGCAACATTGAAATTAAATTCCGCTGTTTGGTCAGGAAATTATTTCCGCGCGTCTTAATCCTCCATTTTTATGCATGAGGGTAGAATTATATAAAGACAGTATTAATAAATTCTGTAAGTAGTTGAACCTCTCGCGCTGAAATCACCCCGTCCCGTCAAACGCCGGAAACGGAGGATGTGCATTATCCTACTGTTGCCCTTCACTCTCTGATTTCAATGGCCAAAACGCTAACTTTTGTTTCTTGCATTCAAAACTACTGCTATTTCTTACTGAATTTTCTCTTTTTATTTTTTCAACCTGTTTAGATAAGATACAAGCAGGCATTGCTAAAACCGAAACTCCATCGTGGTCGATTAGCCTTTGGATCCTTGGCGCGTCGCTTTAAGCTCGCTATAGATTTGGAAGTCCAGTTTATTATTAGCTCCATATCACACATTTTGACGATATTCCAGAGATTACTGATGAGAAAATCTAATGTTGATTACAACGATTAATTTTGATATTAGGATATCTTCTGATGCGTTTATTCGAAGTTATTATTCCTTACAGCGCAGGCGCGGTTGAAAATATGTTCACATATTATCGTTGGCTTCCCTAGTGCCCCCAAAGGGAAAATAGTAAAGCAAAATCGCGCTAAGAAATTACCTTTCCGGCGATTGACCCGTGAGTCATACCGGTTTTGTTCCCCTACTATTATTAGTGGAGCGAATGCTTCTCCAATCTTTGTCTCGGCTTGTGCAAGCCAGTGGCACCGTTCTGAAGACTCAACCGCGTTCCTGAATTCTAATCACTGCGGCAACAGCAAGTGGGGCACGGCGAACTAGATCGTGCTCCTAGCATTTGTTGGCTCCACTGCTGTCACGCGTATCAAAGAGTTTTTGTTTAGATAGTTGACCTGTGTGCGACGCCATTTCATCCATCGCCTCCTTTCCCGTTATAGTAGTTCTTTTGTAATAAAAAAAGGCAATTCTAACCATTCCTCCGTCAGTTTGAGTTCTCCCCATCCCTTTCCGCTCCGTAGAAGTTTTCTAGATATTTTAAAGACTTCTTGCTCTCACAGAGCCCTTTTAAAGTCATGTATTTTTCCGTACCTTCTTCATAAAAAGCCTGAAGTAATTTATATTTTTGATTACTCACTTGTTGTTTTTGCAGTTGTTTAAACAATTTTTTTCTGTAATTTATCGGGTCTTGGTCGATATTAGCTCTCTTATACGGGTCTGATTTCGGTGAAATATTGATTAATTACGTCAAATTTCGTTTGAGAGGGGAAGTGATAACTTCCCTGCCAGTTTTTTCTTTCACTAATAATGGTTAATCAGCTACTATCCCTACATTGACGTAGATATCCCTTGTTGCAAATACTCCACGTAGTCGAGAGTAAGTATTTAAAAAAATTAGCTGAATTTTATTCTTTGGAACAAATATGGAGCTATGTGACGGTATCTCTTGCCCTTTGTTGTCGAAGTTGTGGAGAGTTTTATTGGAAACAGCACTTAGTACTAGGAACAGGAAAGCCCTTGGGGCCAAAAAATGAAGCTCTCTGTAGGAATAGGATTTTATACCTAGTGCCTGTACAGTCCTTCATTTTTCGCTTTTGCGTAAGTACTCGATAAGAAACGGTTTACTTAAGAATTCATGCCCTCGCTGTTCAGCTCACATGAGACTCGCATTCATTCCGCTCCTTTTGGAAGCCGTACTTGCTCACCCACTGCCCTGAAGAGTGGGTGTATGCCGACGTGATGATCATTAAAATGACCCTTGATTTGAGCTGAAATAACTTTCTCGAAAGTGGCCGGTGTGTGTTCGCATGACTCAAAGAGGCGCGTTCGCTTTTAACAATTTCGCTTACTTCCCCATAAGGTTATATCTGTGAGTGATATCCCTCTAATAGTAGTATAAGCATTTTGTCTCTTTCTTCGGTGACGAAGGCATTGTATTCTCCTTGACTGCCTTTTATGGTCGGTCGAAGTCAGTTTCACTCTTTCAGCCTTATTGTTAGTGGCTGAACCCTTGATTTTTCTCCTTCGTCTTGCTCTGCGACCGGCATGGGATGGTATGTAAGCACCGCGATACGATAAAATCTGTGTTGCTCTATGAATGCTCCTGTACCCGTTACTTTAATGAAGGAATCAATTTTGCGAGAGTTAAGTATTCAAAGTCATTGATGGAAAATGTCAGAATGGCAAGTAAATTTTAAGAAATCGCAATCTGCCTTCGTCTAGCTATTATTTCTTATATTTTTTCCGTTATCGCTTTCTTTCGTATAAAACTATTATTGTACTCTCCCAAAGGATACTAATAATTTTTCTTGCCTCTTACTAATAAATCATTGTAAGAGACCTTTTAAGTGGAATCCTCTGCAATACCGTTTGGCTTTTTGATGCATTGAAGTAGTGATGATTTGTGCTGTTGAGTTCTCCAGCTGGCTTCTGCACTTCCTCAATCTGTTCGTGTGGTTTCTGTGCCATTGGGCTTTGGCCCCGTATTTCAGAGAATTCTGACGTTATTTTCGATCTTGGGCCGACGCTGGAACTGTTGGAACGTTTGCTTTCGAGCCGAAAGTATACTTACGTCACCCTCAGCATTCGGATCGAAAAATCGAAGGACCACAAACAGAGAACGAAAAGTTTTAACTACTGCATCGTGGAACCAATTTTGCTGCTTTGTCTTTATGATAGTCGTATTTTTCCTACGGATATAGGTCCATTAACTCGCTCCAGAGATGTCGGAGTAATGACGCCCCAACGTGTGTTTAACGTTTTCAGTGCCTTGCTTCTCACGTGTGGAATAGGTATGCCAGTGGTGCCGCGCGATTTCATGGGTAATTTTATCTAAAAAATTGCCTCTTCCGTATCGATAAACCTTTCTTGGAAAATTTTTGGAATAAAAGTTATATTTCAGTGTTACGCCTAGGAAGATGTTGCCATTTCTTAACTATGTAGATTTCTAACTTCCACAGCACAAAACAATAATGTATTTTTGACGGGAGGAACCCACCATTTTTAATCGTATGGCTCTGGGCGGTTTGAGTTACGACAGACCACCGTGGCTTGTAGTATTAACGGAGGCAACATTTTATGTTAGAAAAATTGAAATGCTGACTGGGAAACCGCAGGAAAGAAAGGGGACTGAGTGAATACAGCGTTGTAATAAACGTGTGTTAAAAGGAAGGGAACATATAAACTAGTCAGGTGATTCGTCGAATTGCATATAACGACCTATAAACTCCTATATATACAAGCACAGAATTGTAGAGCGTTGTAGTGCTGTGGAAATATTTGGTTTGTGTATATCAAGGTCCTTTGTTCATGTCCGGGATTTGCTTCGGCTTGCCTTCTGTTGAAGCCCCTACCGTGCAATTCTTACCGCAATGTCAACATTTAAATAATTTCTCCTCCCACTCTGCAAACGTGAGTAGAACTTTACTTGGCCCTTTCTCAGTGACCTACTCTGCGATTTCCTTTCTAATAATCTTAAGGCTGGAGTTTTACGCATTAGTTTGTTTTGAAATTCTACTTACCTCGTTAAAAATATTGCCCGTATATAGAAAAAGAATTCTCGTGCAACGGAAAATATAAACGTGTTTGGATTATTAGACCTGCCTCGGGGCTCTCATCGGTGTTAGAACCTTTCATTCGGAATGGAATGCGGCTCAGGTCATGTCCGTCGTTCGCTGTCACGAAGCCCGCGACGCACGTCTCCTCCGTTCCCAGGAAGTCGTGCCGCGATCCCCCGCGTGCCACTCGGACCGCTCGTGCCTTGGCCAGAACATGGCTCCTCCCTCGCGGGGGGGAGTGGCCCATAGCCGTTGGTTGGTAGCCGTCTCTAGGCGATGATCGGTTTCTCGGGCACGCGACTCCAATGCTTGACTCGGAGCTTGCCGGGTCGGCTTGGGATTTTCTGGAGATGGGCACCTTGAAGAATATAAAAAAGCTTAAAACGTTTGGTAAAATGTATTTTAATTCGACAGCCAAAAACCGAAAGATAACTTTTTGCCCTAATTTTTTTAGAGTTTCCGTATTTGTTTTGAACAGTTATTATCTCGACTTTTCTGGCAAAACCATTCTCCTGCAGCGGCTCATATTTCGTGTTTAACCCTAATTACTGAATTGATTTAAAATATTTTAACTAAACGCTTGTTGAGTGTGATATCGGCGTTTAAACTGTGGAGTGTTTCGCCATACCTAACATCTTTAACTCGCCCCCTGAGGAAAGCGGCGTAGTCTGATCACGAATATTAAATGTCATTTCCGCTCATGTCCGCGTTAGTAATTTTTGGAATATGGCTGTATGCTACCTTGTTTTAATCATCAATCCATCAAAACCTGAGCCGCCATAATTCCGCAGGAACCTCTGATCTTCATGTCGTAGTTTAGTTCGTCAATGATCTTGGGAATCCAACTGCTGGCAGAGATCTCTCAGAAATTGACAGAAAAGATAAATCGCCGCCGCAAACGCGAAACCGAACCGTTCCAGTTCAGGAAAGTTGCATGCAGAAGATGAAAAACTTGAGAAGCGATGTATTTAAATTATTTATTTTATTTATGTTTCAAAACGCACGCTAGAAAAATTATATTTCTTAGTACCAATAGTTAATACATATTCCCTCAAGAACCCTCTTAAGAAAATCTTAAATCGGCTCAGCTTCATCGAAGTTTGTCTCGAACTTGTGACCTTCGCATCAGCGATCCCCCTACCTTGTGTACGGGGTCAATGCTCGTCCATTTTTTAGTTAATGTTGAGTGCGAATTGTCCATGTTTACGTGAATAAACACTAAACGTCTGAGTAGCTGCAATCATATTGAAACTACGGAACAGTTTTTTAGTGTTGTAAGTTATTTGAAATCTTTTGAGGGTGTTCATGTCCACGTGAAGATTAGGCCCTCGAGTTGTAGGGAGTTAAGGCGTTTTGAGGGGAGAGTGTAATTGGATGTAAGGATTCCCTTTTTCAGTCGAAAGAGGCCCTTTTTCATCGACGAATTGTCGTCGATTCCGGCATAATGTCAACTGTCAATGCCTTTTCTGTTTGTAATAGGTAGATTGGACGTTGTTGACGTGAAGCGAATTCAGCCTAAGTCCTTTTATGTGATTTTTCCATTATAGAGTCGTAACCACCTCTGAAATGTGGGTCGAGGCCAAATAGGAAAAAGTCCATCACTCGTTGTTTTACTGTTGAAATAAGATAAATCGTGGAGTGGCCATTATCATAATACGCTAACAAGATTTTTTTATCCGTGCACCCCACAATTTCGGAAGATCGCCCCCTAAGTTTTAGTTGATACATCTATTAAGGCCTCCAAGAAATCTGTGGTAAACAATTGGAGATTCTTCCAAAATAACATTTTTGATTCGTTCCCCGTGTGATTTATCGTCTGATACACTCCTGTTTTAGTCTTCTGCGTCAAGGACGGGTTAATTTAGCCATAAGCGGTATCTGGGCAACATGATGTTCCTCTTTCGAGGATAAAATCAAGGGAAGGAATTACTGGTATTTTTTCGTCCCTCATCTCCGGTAGAGGCTTTTAAATGAAACTATTTATCGGGGGAATATCCTCGTAAAAAACTCATTCGTGCATAGCTTCATCCTTGCAGCTGGTTCACTCATTCCTGTAAATACGGTACTCTAGGCGTTGCCGCAAACGAGTTTGCCTCAGAGTTGTACAAAAACTGTCTACGGTACGTGAAGGATATTGAGATAATATTTTCCGAGGATTTTGTAAGTCTATAATGCTAAATTTTGTAGCTGCTTTCATTTAAGCTCGTGCTGTGTCGTTTCTCGACACAGCACGAGCATCTTTGTTCTATTACGGATAGATTCCCCCGAGTTGTCACTAAATATGTTATTTAAAAAATGGAAAGTATAAAATGTATTTTATTTAAGTTAGAACTTTGGCCAAATACCCGTCAATACTGGTCGGACGATTTGAAGAAATTTTCCCATTTTAATTCTTCCTTTCCGTGTATTTTCCTCCCGTATTGGTCTACTTCTACTCATTACCCTGCTAGCCACCATAACTGGTCTGTCTCAATCGGAAAAATTTTACTCTTTATTTATGAACACATATAATCGTTACTTATATTTTATTGACGAATTGTTATCGCACTTCCTCTACAGATCAATAAATTACCGAATTGTTGCATTATTTTACCAATATACTCTGGTATAATATACTGGAACCCCCCTGCGAATCTACCAACTTAGAACCAAATGATGGTTTATGTTAATGCGTGCACTATTTTTACTCCATTGTTTCCCTAGGTTTGTATCAAGTAGTTTCTTGCACGAATACATACTTTTTTGGTTTCCCAAGGCCCCCTACCATTCGCCATGTGATAGGTTTCCGCGTAGGATGTACCATGATGTAACGCTCACCAGAAATCCATTGACATGATGGATGGTGCCAAAGATCCCCAAGGGAGAGAACATGATTCGCGATCAAATTTGTCTCTCTGTTCGAATAAAAAAAGCTACTTTTTGTTCATCAAAGACTCTCAAAATCATAATGTGAAATTTTCCGCGCGACGAAGCAGCTGTTTAGCCGCGTGAGACAAGGGTGCCCGAGCGTGTTGTTCTCTCCCTTGCTCAAGCGATGGGCGCTGTCCATTCTCGTCCCTTTGGCAGTTCCCGAGGAGTGAGATCCTCCATCTCCCCAGCCCTCCGTTGTCATCTTCCTCTTGCATATTTATACGCCCTCCCCGTGTCCGATTGCCTTGAGGGCGGTACGTAGCAGGGATGCGATAAGGTGGGACAGTGTGGCGACGATCACTCACATTTGCACCGCTGCATTACTTTCCATCCTCCTCCATCGTATCTCTCTTTGAATTCCGATGTGTTCAACGCTCAGCGATAAGTGGTCTCCGATTTGTTTCTCAGAAATTTCATGGGGGGTCGGATATAAAAAAAAACTTGAGGGCTTCCATCGAAAACTTGCGATAGCATTTGGAGATAATCGGTTATCTCTCGGAGATTTTCAAGATACGATAGCTCTTCTCTTTCTTAATTACTGATAGATGTTTGCGCTGCTCATCGAATGTGGGAGGCACAGTCATAAATCAATTGGCGGTGGAAGAGTAGAGCCGCTATCATTGGTTTTAGTTCTTTTCAAAGTCGTTGCTGTTGATTTGTGTGGCATTGACGGTACCTTTGATGCGTGCTGTGGCCCGTATCAGTTACACACACGCGCGATTATTCACGAAAAGATGGTATTAAAGTCTTGCCCAAAGAGCGTTTGTTTAACTCGGGTTTCCTTTTGAAGGCTTCCGTGGTGTGATGTGTTGAAGATTTCTTTCGATATAACTTACGCGTCAGGGGAAACGGGGCATCTTCCGGTCCATACTTCAGGGCCCTGTAATTCTAAAAATCAAAAAGGGTTGATCATTAAGTTCGCTAAATTTTTTCTAGTGGACTCATATTACGTCAGAAAACTTGCAGATTTATCTAGCCTACGTATAATTAAGAAAGATATTTCGTGATTTCATGTATAGTCGCATTTAGAGAGTGAGTGTAATGGGCTTTACATTTTGAGAAGCGAAAACGGACCCATGATATCACTAGCTGTTTTCCTGATGTCCGGCGCAGTCTGGTCTTCTTGTCCTCCCATATGCCTCTTCCCCATTTCCCATATGCAACTTGCGGAGCTTGAAGCGGGGCTTGCCCCGTCATGAGGCGGCCAACTATTCGTCGTTCGCGAAGGTCGTTGTCTCACGATCCGTGATCTATGCTCCGTATCGGTCTATTCCTGCACTCCTGTCTCGTTCCGTTGTCTCTCTATTCTCCTCCCCCACCTTTACGAGGCTGGCAACCTCCGTCGTCTCCGCCGCTCTCAAGGTCTTTTGTTTTTTTTATAACGTATGTAAATGCATATGCGTGCACGGCTAAGGAATTAAGCAGAGTAAGGATGTTACTATGTCTTTATTCGAACAACTCCTAAAACAAAGAACTAGAGGGGCCCCGCTACTTTTTGGTGTCCACTGTATCTTCCTTCTATCGAATGTGTAATAAGCCGCATTTGTTCGCCTCAGATACTAGAATAATAGTATTCTTCTCACTCGTGTGCGGTCCAAATTCTCTTCAGAAATAGAATAGGGGAAGCATGATCCAAAAAAATAAACTTTAAAACGCTGGTAAGCGATTTCATCTGCGTATTGTATGCAAGGAAAGGAGAAAAATACTGTGGTACTGTAATACGGTTGTACTGTGGGAACCATATAGATAATCCGGAAACGACAAATAAAACATGTGTTAATCGGTTGTTGCAGGTACTTCGGAATACGCTATGAATGGAGTCATTTATCTTTGAGTATTTTTTACTCTGGTGCTTAGGCATGTCGACAGTTTCAGTTTGCGTTATGTTGAAATACATTTGGTTTCTCGGAAAAGAGTCGCCCTGAGGCAGCTTCTACCGCCCGCTTGCATGGCAAAAATCATTTTCTGTTGAAGTACTCGTTCTTTTTGGCGGAATCTTCTTAAAAAATGGTGACAAGAAATTGGTAATATTTAAATTGTTAGTAACGTTTTCATTTTGTGATTAAGAATCCTAAACTAGTTCAGTACATCGATTTTCTAGTGCCACGACTCATAGCCAGGCTTAAATTATTTTAAATGCAATCCCACGCCGTATTCAATCAATGCAATCCCATGCACTATTCAGTGGAATGCTGCCCTGCACTGGTGCTGAACTTTACAATTTTGGAACTTAGGATTTTGGCAACACATTTTGCAATTTTTGTGGCTCAATAAATGCATATTAAGCTCAACATTTACAAAAACTCTTTATTTATATGTGGACTTGCACTTGTTTTATGATGTATTATCACAGTAATTGAATGTAAAATTGTGTATTTTTACCTTGCAACAATAGTCGTGGATTTATAATATTTAGATTGGACAACCACATATGGTGAAGCCAGCCTTGGAATTGAGGGCCTAGAAAAAAGCCGTAAAGAGTTCTTTTTAAATCCTAAAAGCTTCCATAAATAAGTATTGTTCTGCGCAACCCAGGCAAATGTTTTTCGCTCGCGTCCGGATCCACAAGGCCAGCTGGAGACCGCCGTGATATCGCGGCCATTAGTCGGAGGGGGCGAGCGTAGTCGTTAAGCTCATCTCTTGAAGAGCGGCGGCGGTGGTCTTCTCATTGTCTGCCCGGAGTGGGCCGACGGGAGGGCGGCCTTTCAGAGGATGGGCGGTGAGGCTGGAAGGGGATCGGGTGGACCGAGTCAGTCAGTGAGTGAGCGATGCGTCCTAATTGAAGTCCTTGCGCCCACGCTCCCTCGTGTCGCTAAAGATCCGAAAAGCGATTCCTCACTTCTGTGCTGGTCGGACATTCATATGGCTCCCTGTAGAGATAATCGTGTTCCTCGCCACCTTTAGAAGCTTAGAAAAAAACCTGGAACAGTGGATATACTCGCCGCCCTCTGAGGTCTGGTGGAGGGAAGATTATGACGTCAGAAGTGAAGAAATAAGGGTGAAAGAAAAATGAAGTGGAGGATTTGTGAGAAATTGGCCAAAAACTTATAACTTGGAAGTTCCCAGATTTATAGGAACACGAAATCAATTGACGTAATAAATTGATAAAAATGGATATAAAATTGTAAGCTGTACCTAAAAATCTTTCTTTAGATTGTGTTACGTTTCGATGGTCAAAACGGTTTAACATTTGTGGAATAACATAGAGTAGCCGGGTTCATTGGTGAAGTGATCGATCGTGGTCTGTCAAAAACTGTCGCATTGAAACAGATACCTTGGAAGCATGTTATATTTCAGGCGGAGGACTCGAGGGATCAGAACTCTCCCAAAAATAGCCTGATGAAAATCAAGGTGCGATTTAAGTAAATCATTTGATCCACGGGAATTGTGAAGGTAGTCGGATTCTTCTGGGATGAATTGGATAGGTTTCATATTGACCGAATGTCAAATATTAATTCCTCTTGCAGTTTTGCCGAGGAAAGATATCTCCAGAAAATGCTGAATTTCTATCACAATTTTTGTGGGTAATTTTTACTGCCCATCTTAATGGGGGCCCCTTTTTGTTCTGTATTGTTAGTACGTGGTGTTTCATTCTCCACTGCTCTCATCAGAATCCTATTATTCGCGGCTCAGATGCGATATTTCACCACTATATCTATATCGAGTATGATGTAGTGCAACCAAGGCCGTGAAATGCATTGATCCTATCGGTGTGGAAATGTAATTGTGTGGGCATTTATTTTTTTACATGCTTTTCATTAACTCGCTTCTCCATGGATCCATGGGTCCATGGTTACCATTTAATTTTACCCTACATACTTACCACGTCATTCGCTCAAATTTATGAATCGAGTTAGAATAGTGGTAAAGCATCCGACTCTCCTCCCGTGGGTCTATTAGAGTCGTCGCATCGAGTCCACAACCTGGCGAGTTTTCTTTAGTAAACAGTCCTATTTTTTTTAGTCCTAGTTAATAAAATGTTTATAAAACAACTTGTTGTTTTTTAAACATTTTATTAACTAGTACTCAAAAGTAAAATAATGCCAAAAGAATTTTAAAGCATGCTTTTCTAAAAACACTATTTAAAAAATCTAAAAAAGAAATATCTTACCATCGTACTAAAAAAGAAAAAAATAACATTTTCCCAAGTGAATGAAAATTTAGCCTAGTACTGGAAATAGTTAAATTCAATTCGAGAAAATTAGCCACACAATGATAAGGCCACTACGAAAAGCATGGGGCGCGACCTCATTTATATATTTTTTGCACCTTAAGTTCATTTAAAGATTTTCTGTTCGTTGTGGTTTTATCATTGTGTGGCTTATTTCCTTGAATTGAATTTTATTATTTCCAGTACTAGGCTACATTTTCATTCTCTTGAGAAAATATTATTTTTTCTTATTAGTAAAATGTTAAGATATTTCTTTTTTAGATTTTTAAATAATTTTTTAGAAAAGTATGCTTAATAATTCTTATTTCATTTTTTTTATTCCATCTGTAAAAGTACTATTCCTCCTCGACACCATCGCTTTCCTATGATAACAGCATCACTCACATGCTGTACCTGAGCGAAACAATGCGGAATTATTACTCAGCATGAAAGAGTTCCATGAAGTTATCCCAGAAAAGTACCTTATTTTGCGAGGGTCGTTTAATAAGTCCTTATAAAAAGATAGAAAAATAAATTATTTTGTGTATTTTTTTATATTTCAACGCAGTCTTCCTTTAACTCTATATACTTTTCCAATCGTTTCTGCAACTTTTTTAAGCCGTCCGAAAAGTAGGATTTTGGACTTCGTCAAAATAGGCATCTGCTTGTGCGATGACCTCCTCTTTCGACGTGAACCGTCTTCCACGGAGCCATTTTTTCGAGTGTGGAGATAATAAAAAGTCACCGGGGGCCAAATCCGGTGAATACGTTGGATTTTGTAATAATTCTAACTTTCACTCCACAATTTTTGCCATTGAAACTGGCAGGTGTGCACCCGTGCATTGTCTTGATGAAGGAGGATCTTTTTCTTTTTCAAATGAGGACGTTTTTTCTGGATTTCTTCATTCAGCCGGTGCAATAACGACGCATAATACACTCCAGTTATAATTTTTTCTTTTAGCAGGTAGTTGGTGTAAATTATTCCGCGTGCATCCCAAAAACCATGGCCATCACCTAGCCGGCTAATTTTACCGTTTTCGCCTTCTTCGGACCTCGTTCGGCTACAAAAACGCTCTGTCTTGATTATTCCTTTGTCTCTGGAGTGTAGTATTGTATCCATGTTTCATCCACAGTTATGTATCAACGCAGAAACTCGTCAGGGTTGCGACGGAAAAGCGCCAAAATAGCCTTATAGTCGACCACACATTTGTGTTTATTCTCCACTGAGAGCAAACGCGGCTCTCATTTGCCGAGATTTTTTTCACCCCCAATTTTTCGTGCAAAATTGAAAACACTGTACCATACGATATGACTGTGCTCTCAACTATTTTGCGCACTTTGATTCGTCGATCAGTCAAATCCATATCGTGGATTTTACCATTTATTTCAGGAGTAGTCACTTCCTCTGAACGTCCTGAACGATGCTCATCTTTTGTGGATGTACGACCACGTTTGAACTCATTTACCCAATTTTAAACAGTTGCAAATACAAAAGCAGATGTGCCATTAACTTCATCCAACACTGCTTTGATCTCTTTCGGTGTTAAGTCTTTTAAATATAAATATTTTATCACCTCTCGAAACTCCCTTTTTTCCATTTTTATAAGTAAACAAAAGTTCTTTGCCTTAATCTACAAAAAAATGAAACCATGGTGATGTGTGTAACTGAGACTTTAACAGCGGACTAGAGAGTAATGATTTTACTAAAAACAAGCCATTTTCGATACTACGAGCGCCATTTCTTGGATTTTCTAAGGACTTATTGAACGGCCCTCGTATTACCCAGCGTCTTCTGTGCGAAATGGTTTCGCTGAATTCGGAACGTAGCCCCCTACGGGACATCAAGCTATTGGACCCGTCCCTTTGCCCTTTCAACCCTCGCCTCCCCCCGGAATCACCTTCCTTGATAGCCCTCCTTATCCCAATTCCTCTCCATTGTCAGCGACGTCTTATCGCGACCGTAATTATCTGTCCCCTATTCTACCTGACCCATGGGCAGCCCCATCGGAAATTCTGTGGGGGAGCTAGGGATTTAGGGTTTATACTGTTTAAACTTTCCGTCGTATGCCCCTTTTGCCTTTTTGTATTGAAGTTCGTGGCATTTTGACGAACTTCCTCTCTTCCGGTTGTCTACCACGCCTGTAATGATAATATTTTTACCATAGATAAGTTCAATATTTCTTTCAATCGGAAAATGTTTTGTAAGCAGTTTTAAATCATTGATTAAATTCCCTTACGTGAGTAATCATCGGTTTATAATTAAAATGGTGGACTGTGCTCCCTCGGGGAATCTTTGTTGTAGTAATTGTATGTGTTTAGGTGAATAATGCAGTTTTAAAATTACATTTCTTATCTTCTCTCTATCCAGTTCATTTTTTTAAATTTCTAGTTCCTGGTATTAAGTAAGCATCAGTCAATTCTCAGCGTGTATTGGTCGGTATTCTGAGTATGGCTTATGTCGTCCTCCGAAAGACGTTTTTACTCTTAGGTGAATTAATCATTTCATCCGTGACAATTCGATATGATAAAGAATTGAAGAACATTAAACGATCGAGGAATGTTATGTACCCTTAACCTTTATCACAGATTTCATTACTCTCATTGCAAAATCGTTGTGTACTCCATGCGTTTCGCGTACTTGGAAGAGATTTTTAGTTGCTAAGGGAGAGCTTGCCCATTGTGCTTGTTTCAGATCGCTCGGGGTGGTTCGTGGAAGACTCCCACTGCTGTAATGAGTGATAGCGTCTGCATTATTTCTTGTATCTCCTACTTACGTGCCAACATAGTCTATTAACTTACAAATGCTTTCTAGACAAGAGCGCAGTGAGTGCATCCGCATCCTCCTTTGAACAGGGCAAGACAAAGCCTTTTCTTAGAAAAGACTCGAAGGAGGCTGAGGAGAAAATTGGCCCTGCACCTCGGGCCATCGGGAAATGTGATCGCATTCGAATCCCGATTTGCCTTAATCTTGACAAAAGAAGTCATTTCGCCTCCTTAAAATATTAGCTAATAACAAGTATTTCAAATTAGCTGCCGCATTTAATTTAAAGCACGAAGCATGGAATTGTGTTTCAACATGAATTACTCGCTGCGTGGACTTGTCATTTCTCAAGAATGTGTGAAGACCCACGTCGATGCCCCAGCAGTAAATGAGTGTGAATCGATCTTGAATATTTGCTGTGAGTGTGGGAGAACGTATGAGAAGAGAGCTGGGTCCAATATGCCCCTGTTTCGGCGTGTGAATTTTCAATGTTCAAGTCGATTGGCTTTTGTCGTGTGAATGAATGTGGCCGATAGTTTTTTTTTTTCGAAAGAGAAGCGTGTGAATGAGAGCATCACTCGATTTGCTGGTCGTCTAAGCATCAGCTGTTACCTTCACCCCTAAAGGTCAAGGTCGCTCTCTCAAATGTTCTTCGGTACGTTTGAAGAACATGGAGGGGTTTAGCGGTCTCCGTCTCTAAAGCTGCGAAGTGTAAGTGGGCTGTCGCATTTTAGTGCACGATGAAGCATACTGATGCCATAATGTTAATGTGACTGCTAAGTGTGTTTACCCTGGCGGGCATCGAGATACCGTCTCTCAAATGGGTAACCATGCATGTACCCCCCCAAACGTTCGGTGTGTGGCTCTAGTCCCTTTATCCAAGCAGGTCAACGAATAAAATTCTTTTAAAGGTGACCCGGCAGTACGTCCTCTTAAGAATTTCAAGCTTATTCTTGTATTTTCTGCGATACGTAAACTACTTCTTCAAGGATGAGGATTCTCTTCAAGCCACAGCGGCTTCTAGAATTGTGCAGTGGAACAGACACTCGAGTATATTAGCAATTTTGATGCGATAACTCGTGAATTGTGAGGGTAAGGATATATTGAGCCGGCTGCACTGAAAGCATCTTAATAATGACTCAGGTTCGGACTATATATCCTTGAATATTATTATTTTTACGCAGAACCTAAATTTTATGAAATTATTGAGCCGGAGACACATTGCATAAAAATTAATAAAGATTTTATTCTGTTTTTACCGAATGATGTATTCCACCACAGGGCCCGCCTGAGTTCTTCCATTTATAGACTGATCCTTGATCCAGGGATCCTCTGAACATCAAAGAATTCGAGTCAGTGTGAACGCTTCAAAGGTTAATGTGCATTAAGGTCCAAGATTAGTGGCCCTGATTTACCGCGTAAAAAAGTTATGGATTAGTTCCTCGACTGGAACCTCCCAAGAGAAACCGAGTAGCCGCTTTGATCTTTGTGTTAGCTGTGTAAAAGGTATGATATTTTGAGGCCATGTTAGGTTTCGGTGTGTTCTTTTGATCGATTAGAAGCGTCAGTGCGCGTGAAACTCGTCGCTCGTGACGCGTTTTAAAAAGTAGCACGTCGGGGCGTCGCGGAGTGTGTGTGTGACGATGGAGACGAGAAATTCCATGCCGGGCGAGAGTAGAGAGAGAGGAAGAGCGTTCAACCCTTCCGTAGGAAGAAGAGCGTTTCTTCGCCCGTGAACACTCGAAAAAAAGTAACGCCGCGCTCCCTGTCGACCGGCGCGCCCGGGGGAGTCGCCTGCTGGTCCTCTCTTCTCCCCTCTATTTAAGAAGACCCGATGTGATGCACTGCGGCATCCATATCCCACGCTCCCCCTCCGCGGTGCTATCCCCATCTCTCTGGCTCTCCTCTCTCTCCGCTCCGGAGCAGACTGCGCTCTCCCTCCTGAGAGAAGGGATCTATGCCGCTGCACTTGTCTCCACCCCACCGCTTCCTCCCCTCCCCGTCTCCACAGCCATGCTCCTGGACCACGAGGCCGCTTACGCCGCAGATGTATACTTTTTATCCGTGTCCCAAATTTAAAAGAGAGGATGCACTAGTGTCGCGCTCGAAGCTTTTTCACGCCTCTCAGTTTCACCCAGTGTTGATTTTCGCGCGGTCGCGAGTTTTATTTTTGTCGGAATCCAGCAAAACGTGAGAGCCGTCAGTCCTTGGTGGTGATGTTTTCACGGCTAAGTGTTAAGTGGCTCCATTTTGGATTTTTGTGTGCCGTGTCGGATTGAAATTTCCATTCCACTTCCGAGAAATTTCGCAATCTTGTGTTGTTGCCGGTATTCCAAGGATTTGAAATATTGCAATTTAGAAAATTGTATTTAAGTGAAGAGCAATTTGGAGTATATTTTCTCATGTTCTTCGTGTAAGATTATCGTGTAACGTGTCAGTCTTGTCAGCCATGAAAATCGCTTCTTTATATGTCGCTTTCATTTCTTTTTATGGCTGTATAAGAAGTAAAAGAAAACATTGCAAAATCGATTATAGCATTTCAAACTGTCTGCCTGTATTGTATCGTCCCCTTGCTTCAGGTATATTTACTAATCATCTAAGCACGGGTCACGCGAAATCTTGTAGCTGATTGCTTGATCAGTTTTCGATTTCGCAATATTCAACTAATGAGAAACAAGCTGTGGCGTTAAATCTTCACGTAACAGTTGATACTTTTCAGGAGTTGACGAAGTATTACTTTTGTTCGATTACCTGTATAGCTTAATATGCAAAATAATTATTAGCTAACCCGAGGGTCGCGGTTCGAGTCCCGCCTGGGTAGAATATTATCTGCCCAGGACATGGGTGTGTGTGTTCGTCTATTGTTAATCTTAAAACACCCGATGTAAAAGGCCTTTGTTGTGCTGTTTTCGGGGTTGTGAGTATAAATAAATAAATCTCATAGTTTGAACCTCATTGTGAGGTCATAGCTATGAATAGTATTTTGTATTTTATCAGAGAGAAGGCGATTCCGATTCTAATTTGGGCGTGATGATCTGTGAAATGGATTTTGTAATTGTTGGAGGTTAAAGAGTGCATTTAATTCTTGGGTTTCGTTGTACAGTGTTGAAAAGATAAACGTTTCTCTTAGAACCGCTGCGTATAAAATTTTATTAATGTATCCGGATTAAAGTCACAATTCTTCGTAATAGGCTGATACAGTAAGGATTGGCTTTATCTCTGTAGTGGATCATTTAATGAGGTCATTTATCATCGGAATCGATTTTCTGTATTTTTTCTAAAAATTAATCTCAATGGCCAATTGATTACGCATGGCCTTGATCGATTTAACCTTAATTTTACGATTCTATGCCTTGTGTCGTCAATCGACCGCTTATGTATAACATAACCCTGTGGAACCCCGAATTTAAGAGAATAGTGTGTTGTGAGTTTTATGTACTCAATTGTCTTCAGGGTTCCATTGTGAAAAGTTGAATTCATTTTTGTTCATTTGATTGGTTTAAGTTTATTTTTTCAGTTTGCCAAATCAATATTGTTCTATGAACGAGACGATCGGGGCCTTATTGTTCCTTTCCGAGGTTTAGTAAAAAGTTACGGTGCTCCAAACTGCTGTCATCACTGGCTTCTCATTGTATATTGGTCCTCCGTGAATCACGCTTCTTGGAATCAGCTCGGGCCGACTTGAAACAACTCCCGTAATGATATTCGAGACCCTCTATTCCAGCCTCGAACTTAAACTCGTTAGGTCACCACCGCGAAAAACGTAACTTATCGCTCGTATTGCTCTAGCAAATTAATTAGTTAGGCGGCTCGCAAAACCAGTCGAGCGATCCGCTCATTCCGGTACGACCCTGCCATAATACCCGCTCATTACTATTGGAATTCACTGCACCGGAAAGCTGGCTGTTGCATAATTTTGATGAATCACTGATGGTAGTCGCTTAAGGATCGGTCGCCGGTTGTGCACCCTTGATCGAAATGGAGCGAGGCTTCAATCCCTCGACTCGTGCATTCGGAGAGACATTCCTTTGTGTAAATAAGGCGGGCTTTCGTCTCCACGCAACTCTCGCTCCCCCTCCCCCCCCCCCCCCCCCCGTCTCTCTCTCTGGTACTTGCATCGCTTCCCTGTGACCCCCCCCCCCTCCTCTCCTTTCCGCCCGTGTCTCGACCCATCTGCACTGTGTGTGTCTCGGAAAGCATTTGGTGCGCGTTTAATTATACACCAGCCGCGCAGGGGGTAAGGAAGGGGAGGGGGTCGAGCGCGACCCCTGCGGTGTCGAGGGAACTCACCACTCTTCCCTTCCTTCTAGCAACTCTCCGTCTTCCCTCTTCGTCTTCCTGCCCAAAAGGGGGAGAATCGGGGCTTCTTTCTTCTCTCATTCTTTTCCGTCGCGTTTCTCCTTTCCCTCCCATCCCTCTCCCATTCCATGCAAGACTGTTAGACGCTCTCGGAAAGGAATCCGTTGTGGAGACCTCCTTCCAGTGTTAAAAATTCCGAGATGTGTCTTTTCATTTATTTCAAGTGGTGGAAATGAATAGAGATTTCTTTCTCCCTTTGTGGTGCGTTTCAACTTTGTGGTCCTTGTTTGAACGTTTTGTGAATCCTGGGAAATACTCCCGTGCGGAAAACATAGAAAATCTTTTCATTTAGAAAAACAAGATATTATTTGAGTTAATCTTGTAAACTAGGAAATTCTCCGTCTCGCAAAGTGTTTAAAAATATTTTTTACCATTTGGTGGCCCCGAAGTGATGGCACCTGGAGTGGAGTGTTTTCAATGTACATATGTTTATGATCACAATCAACTATTAGTTATGAGTGGTAAAAATCCCTACTTAGGCTCATAGACTGGTCACCGTTGTGCACCTAGTTCTTGTCAGTCTTTCAGGGCCGATTTCTTAATGTCTCTTTTCGGCGTGTGTTAGGATTTTTTCGTGTGACTAAGCCATAACTGGATATGTCGCTATCGGCGGCCCGTAGTAAGGTTATCATCAGTATTCAAATATATATTCTTTTTTAATTATCCAATTGGGAGTTTTCAAGAAACGCGAGTTTTTCTTCATTCCTTAGGAAAGGTATCATCAGAGAAAACCCAAACATCCATGTTTTGCCACCCAGTGTTGTTCTTTCGTCGAGGTACTCACTTTTTGGGGTGATTTGAAGGTCGTTATCTCCTCCCTTTTTCGTCATTTGACTGCTCCTTACAGGGGCTCGGAGTTTGCCAAGCGACGGCGACCCCGATTCTCCGACCCCACCCAAGAGGCTCGGGTTCCTCTCTTAGCATTCCCTTAATCCCTCGTCTCTGGCGCACAGGGAATCCAGCGGCTATGTGAGAGGGAATATTTTTCGTCGCCCTACTCGCCTTGGCACCTTCCTTCATGAGAAATCCTCTCGAAAATCTTCCGGTTTCCTAATAGCCGGGCTAAGAATCGCGGAATTCTCCCCATCGATTTTCCCAATGTCCAGCCCCTCTGGCAACTGAGAGACCGCGTCGGAAATATTCATGAGAAGTGGTGGTCCCCGCCATCCGGCATTTTTGTTGGTCTTCCTCGAGCGGTCCATGTCTCGATTTGGTTTGTTTCTGGCCGTGTGCCGATTCGTTGGAAATCAATGGGTCTTTGTGCAGTCCCTATAGGTCCCGGCTAGATTGAGCGTAGTCATTGAAACAGAATGGGGTTCTCTAATATCTACCCTGCTCGCTGTCGCTATCCTTGACTCACACTACACTCTCCAAGCACAGTATACGACTATCATATTTGCGAATCTATCTTTAATGTGAAGTCTGCGATATGAAGCAGGAATTTTGAAGAATGAGGGTCGTCCTCTCGTTATAGATAGTCTTTTTGAGGGAAATCATTCCATCACGAATTCGTCGTGATTCCTACCTGTCCCCGTAAATAGGGCAAGTATGTCTACTTTTTCCACTCGCAAGGCTTTCGCTAATTTCTCGAGTGGCAAAGTTGCTATTAGAATATTTTTATGAGGTCAGTGAAGGATCGCCAGTTCGGATTGTTAATTAATTGACGTCTACTGTACTCCATCGTGTCACATCAGTTTCCTCTTTCTTTATTATAAGCCGTGGAGTCTCAGATTTCTAGATTCCTGAAATTCTTGCTAGAAATTGTTCCTTTGGTATCCACTTTCCGATTGCTTTTCTTAGCCAGTTACAATAAATTATTTTGCCTCGGGTTGAAAGTATGTTTGTCTCCCCTCTTCCACAGTAAGAAACCCCTACTCACAGGAAATTCTTCCCTATTCTATTTGGAAATCTATTATATTTTCATCATAAGTGTGCTATACCACCCTAATTAAGCCCCTCTTATATTTTTCCTCACGCCACTTTTGTCCGTTTTCTGATATTAAGGCCTTTTGAAATCACTCGTTGTTTCATGTCATAGATAGTGTTTTCCTCTATTTTGTGTGTGGTATTCCTGTCTTCGATTGTTGGTGGTTCTGATGTTGGAAAATAATTTTACGTCTTGAGTGATTATATTATCTCCTACCTTTAAATAAGATTTAATCTCCTATTGATTTGCGCGTCCTCATTGGACTTTCTGGGAAAAGCAATCCAGAAACTGAAGAAGACAAACATTTTCTCGGCCTTATCAGGTAGTAACTATTAGCAGTGAGATTGCGTTAAGATGATAAGTCTGGATTTATCTAATTGGTAACACCTGCCAACCACTCTTTGTGGAAACGATCGTATTCCCCCCTCCCCCCCATTTATCCTTAGCCTCGATTCTAAACCACACGTAATGAGCATATTGTTTGACTTTTCTCAGAAGCTGGGTTCAGACGCATAACATTAGGCCTGAAAGCTCTCAGAAGTTTTTCTGGGTTGATGCCATATTGGAAAATGACTCGCGCAACCGCGTCATTCTGATATAATTATGTTACTTTATTTACGAACTTAGTATATTACGGATACAAATAGATGAATGTTTCATCCCAGTCCAAGCACGTGGATTGCTTTAATGAGGTTCATGTATGAAATGCTTTCAGTTATTCTCAATCCTACTGTCTAAAAACTATTTTTATCACCCGGTCAGCAGCCGAAAAACTTGAGAGGTATATAACCGCGAATAGTGGATGTATGCTCTCCTTTTCCTTTCTCTCTTTTCGTCTTGAATTGCCAGATCCATTTCCGTGAACCAGAAATATACAACAAAGCGTCTGCGCAGAGTTCCCAGCTCCTTATCCTATCGGATTCATCTTTACCCATTAAATTATTTGCTTTCTAACTGTTCACTTCTCCGCTGGTGACGTTCGTGTGAACTTCTAGTAACTGTTGCGCCTAATCTCAAAAGATGATTTTAATTGACCATTTCCTGTTCCTAGAAGGGGGACACTCTTGAGACAATAGAAAATCTTGCTGATTGTGTGTGATATATTCCTCGTAGTTAATTATAAGCAATTAATCTCCCTTATCTCATATGTGCCAATATCCCGGATTACTGTTGTGCGAGCCATTAAAAGCCTTGAGAGAACAGATATGTCGCTTTCCTCTTCGTAGTACCATATGAACCAGTCAAAACGTTGCAGATGAATGAGAAATACGACTTGGGAGTAACCCTGTATGCACCATTTTTTCCTCTCGTTTTTTACATCATTGGAAGGGCCCGAAAGATGATACGATAATGATCGTGTCATTGGTTGTTCATTCCTTAGATTGGTTGACCGCAGCCCTTTACAGTTTACTGTCAAATGCTAGGTCCCTTACTTCCTGGTAGCCCTTCATATGTACTTTCCTCTTTATTTGGTTCATGAACTTATTCCTAGGTCTTCCTCTGGGGAAGTTTCCCTCTACTTTACCTTCGATTACATTCCTCACTTGCCCATTGTGCCTCAGGGTGTGTCCAATCCATCTGGTTCTTCTTTTCTATATAGTGTTCCTTAGGTTCCTCTTCTACTCTTGTGTAAACTTCATCATTTCTTATTTCACCCGTCCTTTTTATCTTTAGCATCCTCTTCCAGCACCAGGATTCGAAGACTTCTAGTCCGTTCTTGTGTGCATTTTTAATGGTCCATGCTTCCAATGCGTAGAGTTTCACGCTCCACTCGAAGGTTTTCACATACTTTTTTTTCTAATTTGTAGTCCTAATGCTAATTATACGCCTCTAAAAAGCTAACGTTCGGCAAACATCTAGATCTAATGACTAAAGCGTTTTATGAGTTGGTCCATTTTAGAGCTCCCGTCTACATTTCCTAATTGTTCTCTTCGATATCTGCCGTATACGACGTCTTCTTTGTCTTCTCCCTTGGTGCCTTTCTGTTTTTTTCAGAACCTGCCCGCCCCTATTCCCTCCTCCCCATCTCATCCCATCAAGTAAGTAAAACTGTAAGAACTGCATTTGTGTTGAATGTAGTTGACACTTTTGAAATCACTGTCAAACGGACCCTAGAGAACGTTCGGACATTCGTTTGGCCTGCATCTGTCAAAGCCAGATTTAAAGGTGAAATAAAACGAAGCTGGTAGAAATTCAGCTATGGGTATTTCGTCGAACCTCATTCCAATAATGTCTGTGAAATCAGAAAATACGCCGTCGATATGTTAGCTTTGATGGTTTGGTTTTTTTATCGCCACCGATATTTTGATATTGTTACACATGAAGGTTTTCCGCCAGTCTTTTGACTCTTGAGTAGGATATCGTGGAAGTAATTTGTTTGAAGCGCTTCAACAGCTGGTGTAATTTCCCACTTATTGCCCGTTTCACTCGTCCGAATTCCCCCCAACCCTAACGATGCGTATCTTAAGGGATCAAGCGAAAACCGGTGTTTTTTTCTGTGGCAGGCCATTGCCCTTTTTAGATATCATAATTTCCTTTTAACACTTATCGCTGATCTTCTCTGTACCAGATTTAATTCGCTAGGCAGACATACAACATAAGGGGATTTTCATGTTTGTGCAGCTTGATAAATTGTGGGCAGCTACCGAGTGTCACCAGCCCCGTTTTCCTAGTCAGGTGAGTGCCAGTAGTTGTGGGCGATCCCCTGATCGATGCGACGGCGTTTGAGATTCGCCGTACGCATTTCGTCGCCGCGACCGAATGTCGCTCCACGAACGTTTTCCACCTCGTTCTCCTAAACTCTCCCCTCCCCGGAAAGGTCCCCCCCGACATCCGGACGGAATTGGCGGATTGCGCGGGCGCGCCTTCCTTTGTTCTTTCCTCCCGACCATCTTTTGTTTTCGCCCTCGCCGCCGCCAACATTTCTTGGCGCAGCGGAAAACCCTCACTTCTCTCTTCTACCTCCCCCATAACCCGCACGCACGAGTGTTTTCTCTCGGAAGGAAGTAATTTGAATTGGCGTGCACGTCCGCGTGCACAACGATTTTTTTTTTCATTCGGATGCGGATGCGAGCCCGGGACCGTTCGATGGTGGCCGGCAGCAGCGGTGACTTGGGGGGAGTAAGTGGTGGGAGGAAGGGCGGTTAGGGTTTTTGAGGGTGTGGCCTGATGCCCTCTCTCTTCGCATCCCGTCCCCCTTTTTCTTGTCTTCGTCCCACGAGTCGTTGCGGTACGCGACAGGAGTGGGTCGCTCCCGTGGCACATCAAAGGTGTCATTTTAGAGATCCATCTATGACATGTACGATTACAGGGTGTCCACGGACCGGGAAAATCGGGAATTATTCGTGAAATTTCTGGTTTGAGTCGGGAATTTTAATAATTATCATTTCAAAACAAAAAAATCTTTGTTTTATAAATTTAATCAACGACGATGACTTTAATATATCTGTTATTGGATAACTGTACATGATGTAATGGCTTTATCGTTGGTATGAATAAATAAATCAACGACGAAAACTTAGTAAAGTAAAGTAAAAAAAAGTAAAGTAGAAAAACTTAGAGTAAGCCTACTTCTGGTTTAGTCTTATAGTAACTAGTATAAAACTTATTACCAATAAAACTACATGTTTGATTACTTTATTTTAGCACATATCTTATTTAATTACTTTATTCTTGGGTTGGGGTTCTTAATTCTTACTTGTGGGATTAGCTATAAAAATCCGTATTCTACATTAAACTTAAAAAACATTACTTGGGCTCATATAAAAACCGCGATATTATAACCTGGAATTTTGTGTAAATTTAGCCTTGAAAACCTGGAATTATGCTTGAATTTAATATTTTGACTTTAAGTGGACACCCTGGATTAGTATCGGTATTCAACCGTTGAAAAGGCCAATGACATGCTACAGGAGTTGTCTGCTTAGAGGTGGGGCGGGTACGGTCTCAATCTATGGTCACAGTTCTCTACCATTTTTATAAATTGCGTACCCCTTACCCACCCGTTACCAACAATTCTTCCTTTTGCAACGGAACTGTGAACGTTATTTATATTCTTACACTTACTTCAAACATATGACCCTATATTGAAATTTTTTCACATACCCCTAAACTGTGGGGCACGTCTTCTTTTTGGCTTGCATATTTCAGGCAGAAAATCACTTATGTAAGATAAATATGGTTCTGTTCTTGGGATAAGAAGTTATTTTCATAAATTGTCATCATTAGTATTCCTTCTATGTAAGGTTGAATCACTCTTTCCGAGGCATATTTTTTTCTCTATATTTCTCCTATTGACATAAATACGTTTCTTCTGCTTTTTTCCCGGAAAACCAACGACTCGCAAGTTGGTCGGTGGCACCAGGACAGGGTCGCCGGAAAAGTCCAGGGAATGTTTCCGATGGAGACTTCGAATGCACTCATTGCCTTCACAGCAGTTGAATTATTTAAGTGGAATCCTTATCTAGCGTTGTGATATATTTAAGGTCTATCCTCGTGAACAGAGGTGTCTAAGGACGACTCGGCCATTTTTGTCCTTCTGCATGTGTACTCTGGTGGATTTTGGTGCACGACAGTTATGCACCATAATTTACAGATTTCTCCTTCATCGATCTTTTTTGCCTTAATCGAATATCCATCAAAAACTTCTGGCGCGACCTTCCCATTCCTAACAATCGTTATTATAGTCTTCACTCATTGTGATTTATCTCAAGTTCAATAATGTAATGCTTAACTAACGCTAAACCTCTGTGAACAAATCTAAAACCAAAGGTTATCCGCCATGATTATTTTCCGGGAGGATACTTAAGTTTTTCTGGAAACTTTTCAACGTGGATGAAGTGCGATCTGGCATGAAACGCTGGCGATTCGGGTTGTGTTTGGCTGAACGTTGGCCGATGGTATTGATCCAGTCCTCCATCCCAATCAAGAAACTTTTTTCATCCGTGAGGGTTTCATTTCGAGACGATTCGTGATATTCATTTGGATCCACCAATGTCCTTCCCCTCCGCTCTCATTGCCGGAGGTGCACATAGCCGTAGATACCGCTCAAACGCCTCGAAATTGGGAGTTTCCCCTTCGGCTATACCCGCGATGGTCGAGGATATGCTTCATTTGGTTCCTTGGAAGTTGTTTTTGCTCCCTACGTCCCCTTTTGTTCGAAATATTCACTGGAGAAAACATTCTCATTCGCCAAACCCCCCTACATGTAAATTCGCTAAGATTCATCTTCTTAATATGAGAACGGAGGTCAACACACTGAATTAGTCGCTACAGATTGTACTACGAATTAATGCATAGAAGCCGTGGTCTTTACTCAAGGTACATCAGGGACAGGTTTGTGTTCTCCCTGCCGACGTAGCTTTGTAAAATAATTTTTATTTGCACTTCAATAATCTTCTCTTTGAAAAATATGCCCCCACAATCTAATTTTCAAACTTGTGATATTATGGGGCACGAAATCAAACAGGTAAACGCACTCATGCCTGATTGCAGGGGTACAGTCTGGAGTAAGGATGCGTGGGAAATGGTGTGTTGCGCGTGATTTTTAAGTTTACATTATTGGATTCCCTTTTGGGTATGAAGAACACTCTTTGCTTATAATTTTAGTGTACTTTCCCACACAGAGTACAGGACGTTATAAACCTCATTTGGTGGAGGTCTCTTTGACTGTTGCTACTCATCAATGCACTCCTGAGATCATATGCTCTATAAAGCTGTATGTATTCTCGTGTTTTAAAACATCTTTTAACATATAAACCTCGGTACCCTAAGTGTATGTCCGTAAGGATATTTGGCAGGTTAAAGGAGGAAAATTGTAGCGGCTACGTCGTAGAAAAAATGTTCGATTTGGGAAAGGTCCTTTTTACCTCTTGTCCTCAGAAGCTACCTCTCAGGTTTCACTCTTCTTCCTCGGTTGTATTGATTTTCGGCTGTCGCGATACCAACTTCGTAGGCCATAGGTCAAGTACTAATAACATTTCTCTTGTGTCGAAGGAGTAGGGTGTTGTGTTCCTTCCCCACCCCCGTACTATTGACTGATATTCTACTAAAAAACTAGAATCTAATCGTGTAATCTGCACCCCTCTTACGCCCTCGCTGCCAAGGTTGGAGGGGGTATGTGATGATGGTGTTGTCGCTTTATCTTTTTGTTTCACAAAGATTGGAGGGGAGTCTTTCATTGAAGTCCTCCTTACGCCGTCGCATGGAACCACTTAATCATTGTCTCCATTGGGGTATTAACAAGGCACTTAAAAAATAAGCGGGTCAATCCATCTTTCGCGAGATATCTTTTTACAGGATACCGCAACTTTCCGCGCCACTGCCCCAAGGTCGAGTTCGCCCCTTGACGATATCTAGAGCCCTCGAAATTGAGCCTTGGGAAAATGAAGGCCAGTTTCTCATCCGTGATATCGTTGATGTCCCGTGTGTATCAGGCTCTCGGGAATTCGTGTCTCTTAGGTTTACCTTCAGTGTGGAGTTGTCGCTCAGGCTTCAAACGTCGTCTGTGTAGTTGGGAGTTGAATGCCCTACCTCCCGCCCCCTAAGCGATCTATTGTTTTATTTTCTCTTCAGGTCGCAAATTATGTTATGTCCAATATGGAGTTACTTTAATTTATAATATTAACAAATGTCTTGTTCATTATAAATAGACGTTTGCTCTAGCCTTGGGGATGCAGTGATGCCCCCGTGTGAATGTCATTGCTGTGCGCATTAGCATTTCAAAGCCACGTAAGTTATCGCCTGAGTCTTGGGGCAATCCAAGTCCATTTAATGGCTAATTTCGCTAGGTATTAATTGCAAGCTCGTGCGCGTAATGTGCGAGCAAAATAAATTACTTGGCATCAGTCCTTCTGTATTCCGTAGAATATAAATGATGACATCTAGGCGGTCTAGGCGAAGCACTCGAGAAGTTCTGCACGTAGGGTGTCCTCGTGCGATAATTTAAAAGAAATCTATCTACAAGGAGTCCTCATGTAATAATTAAAATTATACTTTTAAGTAAGGTGCTTGCGACGGCCATGAAAATCCTCAAATGCCCGTCCGAACCTCCCGTAGTGTTTTGTCCCCTTCTGCCTCTTGTCTGACTTCCCATTATCGCTTCCTTGTTCCCTGAAGTATATGACGCCTCTATCGTCCCAGTGTCAAAGGTAGCTGCTGTTGGAAGGCCAAGTGAAAAATCTTTATGCGTCCAGTGTCATGAACTTACTTCGTTACGCGCTGTGACCGTTCAAATGACCGTGCTGCCGTTATTAGACCCAGTTATTCTCCAACCAACGAGACGTCAAGAATTGGGACGTTGAGCGTGGAAATCGGTAATCACTACATGAAGCATAAGTACTTCCCTCTTTATCCTCGACGTTCTACCGCTTCTCTGCCTAGCCGAATACGGGTTCTCGTTCTATTCAAGGGTACTATATCTCGTCTTGTTACTAACTTTCTCACGTTACCTTTGTCTATCTTTCAGTTCCCCTCACTCCCATTTTTGTCTGACTTGCTTCTTTTCTCCTTATCTCTCTTAAAAATTTCCTGCAATAATCTCATCGTTATTTTGCGGGTTTAAAAAATCTATACTGTCCACCCAATTTGGAAAACATCTCGAGACTTCAATTCAGACTGCGCCTATGCTTGAGAAATCCAGAACTGGTATTTTTCAGAGCGACACAGAATATTATCATGACGCCTCACTACATCTCTAGGTCTGATGGGAGCGATAAAATATGAGAGATACGTTGCCGAACAGATAGATACAAAACTCGTTCTTTCCGCGCACAATAAGTGACCAGACCACAATAAAGACTGAGCTCCACTAAATACACTCCCGTAATACACGTCACCATTTCACCTCCCAAAACATCCCTTACATCTTTACTCGGCTGGTGTCCTAACTCTCCCTGCCACACGTCCATGCGGCAGCTCGCAGGGTAGTATGTGAATGTAGATGTATGCATTCTGTCATTGGTGACTCTGTGGTAGATTTTTGGTACAACGCCGCCGTGTTTCCCTGATCAATGAAACTCTGCCAGCTTCCTTAAATGTCTGTTTGCAGCACAGAAGAAAGTATCCTTGTTCCTCTGGAGGCATTGTTCAATTATAGAATAGTTGGAAGGTGTCTTATTTGGCACCTGAAGTTGGGGAAAGAGCCCACCCAATTGCCTTTGTCTTAAAGCTGTTTTTACACGATGTGTGTACCCGCGCGGGTAGACGCATAACACATTTTTGAACCGTTTTGAACCGTTGAAATTGTACAGTGTGGACTCCCGAATTTGCGCAAATGCTTGAACGCGTAACCATAAAATAGCCCCTGTTCTAATTTGGAGCATTTGTCCTTCCGTCTGTCCAGCCGCGTACTTGCGCGGGTACATGCAACGTGTAAACACGCCTAAAAACTGCGTGAACGTAATGTGAGAGAACTTCTAGCGATACACCTAGAAATTGAGCGCTTAAAAGACAGTGGTGTCCCGCTACTTTGTTACACATCTCGAAAGGTGGAACTGCAACGAAGAATAACCTCAATCCATCTCAGAGGTGAGGTCCTAACTCAGGCACGTCCATTTCCACTCCAGATTGGCTTCTGCTATCTGTGACTGTGGGCTTATATTTAGTTTATCTTGATTTGAGATCTTTTTGTTTTTGAAATACGATCCGAGAAGCAAGTGTCTCGAGACTAAGTATGAGAAAAGCGGCCTCGAAGTTGCAAATGAAGGGTAACGATAAAAATTACTGCAATAAGCAATTTTACGCTGGTACTCCATATGTGGAACAATTATTTCTTCATCCTTTAAATATTTTTGTAAAATAATCTCTTGGTAGAAAGAACGAATGGAAAAATTTTCTGAGTGCACTCATAACTCACTTTCTTCATGATTCAATTTCACTCGACTGCGCCCGAATCCTTAAATTAAAGCTTGCTGATTCATTCTTCTTGGCTGATAGTGGATGGTCTCATTTTTGTCCTGAGATCTCGAGTCAGCAGTGTTATCTCGTCGCACTTTCGGGGGATAATTTTGCCCGGTTGCATTTGTTTGTCGACTGGACTCGGGTACGATTTTCCGCTTTAATATTCCGTGGATGTAATTTTCGAGCATGGGGATTTGTTCCGACCACGTCCTATATTGCCGTGGTCCCTCTCCTATTCCATTCAAGAGGAAACTCCCATGTGTGTGTGTACACGAGAGACGAAATTGCAGCCGTTATCTCGAGATAAGGGGAGTGAGGAGGTAGGGGTGTTCGCGTAGGTATATCTCTCCCGAGATAAGCGGGAGACCATCAAAACAAGCCACGCTGCTGAAAGTGGGGGAGGGGCGGAGGAGGAGCGTACGTTACGACAATAAAACCAACCGGCGCTCCTCGATTCTCCGCTTCCTGCAATAAAGCGTCGACGCCCACGCGATTTCTTCTTTTTTTACCCCCCCCCCCTTTCTCTCTCTCTCTCTGTTACTCCCCTCCATCCTCTTCTCTGTCCGCCCTCATTCCCCCGTGCTGTGTACAAAAAAATATCTCCCGAGCGACGTTTCGTAACTGCATCGAAACATCCCGCTTTTCAATCCGCCTAGCACTCCTCCAACTCTCTCCCTTTATCCCCTTTCCGTCCTTTTTTTCGCTTCACGTCGCGCGTCTTTCGTGTTTGAGTAGTTTGTCGTGCTTATGTCATAAACGGCGCACCGTCGAGATTCTACGTATGCACCCGCGTGCCACCTTGCGTGCCGTCATAAGGGCGTGTGGCAGAGGGTGTTCGGTCATCTGCCATGTAAATAGAGAGATAGAAGTCTTGAGAGAGCAGGCCCTGTTGGGGAATAGTGACGTGTGTCAAACATATTGAGATGAAATAAGATCACGTTGTATAATCTACACAAACTTTAATTGGTATAAGCCCGACCGGTTTCAACACTTTCGTGTCATTCTCAAGGGATAATACAAGGGATATTATCCCTTGAGAATGACACGAAAGTGTTGAAACCGGTCGGGCTTATACCAATTAAAGTTTGTGTGGATTATAGAAAGTGATCTTATTTCATCTCAATATGATGTCAAAATTCCACAAAGTAAGCTCGAAAACCATTGAAGATATAGGTGTGTCGTAAAGTCTCAATTTTTGTTGTAGCCGTGAGAGGTGAGGGGGTGAAAGAGCTCGATCTTTTTCAACGTGTGAATATCTGACTGTGTCGCTTTTGTGTGATCAAAAGATGTAGTGATTATTAAATACCGCGTTTATGAACTCATTTGTCGGTCCTTCGTAAATGACCGACCGAGAAATATGATACTAGAGTACTTGCTTGATAGTTAGGATCACTTCGTTAAATCATATTTATGGGTCAATCTCCTACCCGGCTGTGAAGCAAAGGCGATGACAGCGTCAAACCCAATAGCATTTGAAGGAATGGTGATTTTGTGTTTTTAAAACCGGCTGAAAATCGCAAAGACAGTCTCTCTCTTGTAAAGAAGTATTTAAATGAGTTAGGTTAGTAAGATGTTGAAACTGCGAAGGTGAGTATAACTCAGTAAGTTTAATCTAAAAAAATAACTGCCTTCTAAAATAAAATGCAAGGAGAAATAAATATACGGGAAGATTTTTCCTGAAGAATAATGCTGGAATACCTAAGGAAAATGATGAGGGAAGTCAGAATGAGGAATTATGTAGGAGTCAATGGGTTAGCTAAAAATGATATAGTAGGGAGATGCTTAAACCAATCTTTGTTTATCCAGAATATCTGTATTAGCAGCAAATGGTGCTGACGAGAAACACTTTGCATTTGTCATGGCATTGGGTGAGAGATTGAAGGAGACCTGTCAACGTAAGTAAAGTTTTTACGCGAATCTTACCTATTTTTTCAGAAGTACTTTTCAGAATCAAATTTTAACTTCCCATTTTCGGAATTTATCATAGCTGTCGATCATAAATTTAGGATGTTCATTAGTTAGAAAAGGTAAGATATGTAAATAAAATAAATAACATTAATGGAAAGAGAAATCATTTAAAAAATTTTTCCCAGGTAAGCAACACCTGTTCTCATGGTTGATTATTATCAGGGTAGCTGAACAACCCAACGTCACTGAGTGAATCCCGAGAACGCTTCACCTCACTTTAAGATTGGAAAACGCTTAGCAAATAATGGGAGATTTTGAAGACGGGAGCCGCAAAAAAACAAAGCGATTTGTCATTTAAGATATTGGTGTGGATCGTTGCGGTAACCCGATCATCGGATTCTTGAAGGGTGGTGATGTCAACCTAAAACTTTTGTGGTGTAAATTTTTCTCGTGTTTGGTACCGTGGTAGGGGGACGGCGGCGTGTGAGGGTGGGCGAGATAGCGGAGGAGTTTTTCATTGGAGGAAGAGAAACAAGGGGGGCGGGCTGCCGCATCCCTCTACATTTCCCCTCTCCTTTCCCTCTCCCCCCCCCTCCATTTGCCCCGCTCCCCCCTCTGCGCCAATGTGCCTCGGGCCCGCGCGCCCGCCGCGCCGTAGTCTCCTTGCGAACGTGCCGCTCGTTCAGTCGTCGCTCTCCTCTTTGCCGCACCCTCCCCTCAGCGCCCGCCGCCTCGTTCGTCTCCGGCGAGTCTCGCTGTCGCCGAAGGTGTCCTCCCACGCCGCCGTCGCAGTCGAGCCTTCCGCGGCCCCGACAACTTCTCCGTGCTTGTTTGTGTGTGTGTTCAGTGCGCCCGCGACGATGACGGGCTGAGTGATCGACATTCGCTCCGAAGGAAATCGACTTTATCGCCTCATCCCCCGCTCCCCTCGAAGTTAGCGATGGACGCCGAAACCTCCTGCTGTGAATCCCCCAAGCCTTTCCGTGTGTTTTAAGTGGACTTTTGAGAATTCTGACTTCCATCATCCCCTGAGTTTTCTCGTTATCGTCCGTCATGTCCTTCCACCACCATCACTTAGGGTCCTCCTCCGGGCCCTCCTCTTCGTCCTCCTCGCCCTCGTCGTCCCTCAAGAGGCGTCCCCGGGTCGGCGCCCCTGCCCCCAGGCCCCGGTCCCTTCTCTCGTCCCCGTCGGGCTCTGCGTCCTCGCAGTTCGGCGCTGGCGGTGGCGCCTCGCCCTCGCCGTCGACCTACGGCGGCACGGTGTCCGGCTACGGTGGACTCTCCCTCCCTGGATCATCGTCCTCTAACGCCGGCAGCCACTCCTTGCCCTCCTCGCCCTATTCTTCCCCGTACACCATCCAACCTTACTCAATCCACGTGCCGTCCCTGATCCCGGCGTCTTCACCCGCGACTACCGCATTCTCCCCTTCCGCATCCTCCTCGTCTTCCTCCACGTCTCCCTACTCGTCCAATTCGCACTCGTCCCTGTCTGCACACGCTCCCTACGCCTCCCTGCCCACCTCGCCATCCAACTCCTCATCCTCCTTCTCCTCCCCGTATTCTTCTCCCGGATCTTCCTTCGGTCTGCACCACGGGACGAACCAACTGTCGTCCCATTCCTCGTCCTCCTCCAAGGCATTTTCGCCCACGTCCCTCTTCTCTGCCAACCCGGTCTCCTCCTCAGTGAACCCTTACTCTTCCTCTTCCTCCACTGCATCTGGTAACCCTTACTCCTCCTCAGTCTCGAGCAACCCTTACTCTTCCTCCACGTCGGCTAGCAATCCTTACTCCGCCGCCATATCGTCGAGTAATCCGTATTCCTCTTCTTCAACGGCGAGCAATCCATATTCCTCATCCAACTCTGCCTCCAACCCTTATTCCTCCTCGACGTCGAACGCGTATTCTGCCTCCGCCAACCCTTACTCGTCCTCCACATCTCCGCCGTCAAAGCAATACCCCTCGCCCTCCTCCTCTAATCCGTATTCGTCTTCCTCATCCTCGTCGAATCCTTACTCTTCCTCTGTGTCGGCGTCTTCCAACGCCTACAAGCCTACCTCTGTGGGCAGTCCTTATTCCACCTCCACATCCACCAACAACCCTTACTCGGCGAACATCTCCAGCTCGCCTTTCTCGTCGTCACAAGGGAAGTCCTATGCCTCCCCGGGTGCCTCCCATTCTTCTTCATCCTCTGGTGTCTATCCGTACTCCTCTAGCAAAAACCTGACGGCCGCCGGCCCTTCCTCCAGGTCGGCGTCCAGCCCCTACTCCTCGCCGTCCCACTCCCTCTCGAGTCACAGATCGGTCCTGCCCGTGACACCCCTGACCGCCCAACGCCCAAACAGCGGGTCCTTCTCGGACTCGTCGTCTTCTTCCTCTAAGCCGTCTTCCTACGGCCAATCGTTAAGCCCGAGCCCGCAGACGTCCTCTTCGTCATCGTCTTCCGCGGCCACCTATAACAGCCCGTACTCCTCATCCTCCACATCGGGCTTCTATAGTCGAGGTGGCTCCTCGTCTTCCTCCTCCTCGAAGAAGGACCTCGCCTCGTCCGGATCTTCACCTTCCTCCGCCTTCCGGCCGCTCTCGGCGGCTAAATTGCCCTCTCCGCCGTCGACGACGCTGTCCTCGAGGTCTCCCTCACTCTCGTCCCTCTCCTCCATCCGAAGTGAAGGATATGCCGTAAGGGTTGTTTCCTCTCAACTCTGTTTTTCTTTATTGTAAATTAACTCGCGAATACCAGGTACTGTGTCAGTTTTCCCTTTGGTGTCCATGTCCTAATGCACGTTGTATCCGCGAGCAATTATTCGGTTTGTGGGTGTAAGGACACCTGCGATTTCCGTTCATTTAAGAATGTGTGAAGGGATTAGGAGTGTGTTTAACTACTTGTATTAAATTTTTGGTTGTATTGGCATGGTTCTGCCCTTATCACGAATCACCTGTGAAGATTGTGATTGGTGACACCTCAAGGTATGGAAAAGCATTAGTGCATAACCCATGCATTAGTCTATGTTACACCCTTAAAGCCTCCACAAAGGCTTGGGTATAGGAGCGATGGGACGCATGCCATGTGTCATAGTGAATAAAAATATCATCTGCAAGTATATAATTTTTTAAAGATTTTTTTATGGATCTGTGAAGGTCAGAAATCCACTAAAGAGAAATGGAATATTTAAAGCTACCAGTCCTTATCTAAGTTTATATGGGTGGTCAAGACTGTCAGATTAGTTACCCAAGTAATCTTTCCAGTTGGAGAACTTAACTCAGAGTCACTGTTGCTTTTATGAATTCTTAGTTTGCCTCTATCTTTGAAGTTGGAAGGAGTTCCATCTTAGTTCTTACTCAGCTCAGTTACACTTGGCTTTTTTTTCTTACCACATTTTTACAAATCTAGCATATTGTAATTCTAAACTTAAAATATGATCAGCTTCTTGTCTGTTGATCCCAAATATATGCTGCATATTTTGAGCTTGCATCTCCAGTAGAATCTAGTTTATAATTATTTCTTTAAGTCTAGAGCTCAGAAATAATGCCTTAAATATCGTTGATAAAAATATATTTTCGATTGATGTCCTGTTGGGGAAGTTAATTAACCATCCTTAAGTGAAACTTTTTAGAATACCATTGATCAATATTTAGGCAAGAATTAATATTTTCTGGGATGATAGAACTAAGTGTTTTATATGGTAAAATAAGTGAATGATCACTGAACTAGACTGTCTTGAGTTTTTTATTGGGAAAGTAGTATCCTCTTTGCAGGGATTGTAAGTAATGTGTAAATATGAGTTGGTCATTCCCTCACTGCCCACCAGAGGGCCCTTTTACTGCAAGTATGCTGATGAGATATGAGTTAATGCAATTTATCCCAATTTTTGTCTTAACTCAGTTGCCTAAAATTTTTTGCATCATTGGATTTTCATATTTTTCGTCAGAGTCATTGTTAACAGGGTTGTCGATGACTTTATTAGATTTCTGCATTAGAACTGCATTTTTGTCTAAACAAAGAAAGTGTACATTATACTTCTCCAACTAGCACTGCAAATGTATGTTGGGAGTTCTTGAATACTTACTCAAAGGTATCAGTGATTTAATAAGGTGTTATTTATTTCTTTGTGTTTAGAGTGGTGCAGAAAGGTCCGGCCGTTCTTCACGCCTGGGTTCAACGTCTTCCTTGAGTGGTGACCGAGGTGTTGGAGATTATGCTAATAACAGTCGACCAGAGACTCCTTCCCACTCTGAAAATGGAGAGGTTACTCTGAATTACAAGAAGGTGAGCTCCTATTTATTTATTTTCTGACTTCTTTCTTTCCTCCTTTGCTGTTTCCTTGTTAATATTTCAAATTAAAACTTAAAAAAAAAAATTTTTGTTTTAATATGCCTGATAATCTGCTGCTCTCTATTTTGGTTTGCTATGTTTGATAGCTGAATTGGAAGTGATGTAATAAGAATGTATAGGACGTTATATCATTGTTTGAGAGAGGTGTTAATCTTTCCTTATGTCGACTATGAAGTTAGTAACTTAATATCATGTGGTGTAGGAATGATCGAGATAAATTGATGCTGTCACTTTTCAGAGTGAATCGTATGGATTTTTTCTTTTGATTCCACTTGACTATGCATGGCACGCCATGTATATGCCATCGGTAGTTATCAGAAGATAGATTATCTTATGCTATCCTCTTTTTCTGCCCCTTTTGTATATTGTCACTAATTTCCTTTTTTTTCATTGCCAAATCTAAACTTTCCTCATTTGACTTCATCTCTGCCAATTTTATCCTCTGTTTTCATCGTATTCAACTCCCCTTTAGCTCCAAGACCAGGTCCATCCTCCTCCTGTAATAACAGCTTTCTTTACTAAGTAATCCTGTGCTTTATTCAAAATATTTGGATTATCGTTTTGTGATGGCTCAGCTCAGAGTTCACTATCAGCTCCTTTTGTTTTTTAAATGCTTCTGTCTCCAAAGCAATTTTAAATCATGTATCTACACTAATCCTATTCTCATTCAAAATACTCCATTGGGTACTGTAAGTGTTCTGCTTGCACCTCTCCCTATCCTTTTAACCTTTCTAGTTCTGGAAAAAAACTCATCGCCTTCTTCTTTTCATGACTTATCTTCACATCTTATCTTTCATCTATCTTAGGCAATAAAAAATTCTATTACGATTCAGCCATTCATGAATCAACCACAAAACTTCTCTGTTGCCTTAAACAGGTAACTTTAGTTCGGGTGAAGGAAATTTTTTTTCATTTATCTTACTAAAGAAGCACCTACATCAGTCATTATTAAAGTTTTAGGTAGCACTGAGATAATACTATATGCTGCTTTAACTGGATCAAAGCGTGTTATAAAACTTAAATTATCCTGAAAAATCGTTAAATTTCTTTAATGAGTATGTGCTGTGCCATCAGTGAAAGCTAAGAACTGAACTGGGAATAAGATACCAGTGTGTATTCGTTTACGTTCTGATAGAATTTTCTATTAAATCAACAATTTTCAATTTTTAATTTAAATGTAAAATATTCAATTTTTATAATTCCCTCATTTTATTAAAAATGAATCATATCAATCTTACTGCAGTGTTTGAATAAACTTTATGTTGATATTATCATTTCTGTAATTACGAAGTAGAATTCCTAAGTTAAATGGCAAGTTTTTGAATCCCTTTAGTTTTACTTTAGTTTAGTAAGTGACTTTGCCATATTAATTGTGTTATTAGCTTATTATTAAGCCCTTTCTTCTTCAATGTTGTAAACTGGCTCATTTACTTGGCAAGCTTGAATCAAAAGAGTACGCAAGTATTGTGTCATCTCTGTCTGATGCATAACTGGCTGTTTTAGAATTTCCATTATAATTCATAATTAATTAGAACTTGTGCTAGTTATCTTCAATGCAATACACTATACAGTAGACAGATATGAGTCAGTTAAACCTCATAGCATGTTGCTGAAACTTTATTACCTTAAGTCTCTTATAAAGTTCTTTAATATATTTTTCCCCCATTAAATTACAGCTTTGGGAAGAATCACAGGCAGAAAATGAAAGGCTGCGTGAACGTCTGCGCAAGGCAGAGGAAGAACTGAAGGATACCAGAGGCCAGCTGCAAGATGTTGCCAGCACACAAAACAACATTAATGTATGTATTTCCAATACAGCTTATTTGTGTTGCCAAATTTCTGTTACCTGTACTGCGCTAAGAAAACTTACTGTGATCATATTTGCTGGCTAATAACAAAAAAACTGCCTTTGCCTTAGTGCCTTAATGAAGAAAACTTAAATGACATTGTTATCAAATGTTTGCATGTATTCTAGAATTCCTTGGAATGTAAATCCCTCCATGGTTGTGGTAGCATGCAGGGGACTTCTTAATGAAAACCTACTTTTTCTTAAACCTGTTAAATTATTGAGTAAAAGTGATCTCCATTTTTATGGAGTTTGTTTCTTAAAGTTATGTTTCTTTGTGTTGTATTGTGTAGGCATCATTCAAACTTGATATCACAATTATATATAAATGGGATTAATTACTCTTAGTGCATCAAAATTCTCACACTCTAGGAAACACACTACTAGGAAACATGTATAGGGTGGCCATCTTCACCCCTCTGGCAATTTTCTAAACTGGTCAGGCTTTAGTGGAGAAAATGTTGAATTAGTGAAAAATTTTGTATGCCCAACTGCATCAATACTAATTTGCTCTGGACACGGAATTAGAAATGTTTTGTAAAATCTACCAAATTATAAATTTTTAGGTATTCAGGTTAGGAGTTATTGTTGAAAATGTATAGAGCTACTTGGTGGAAACGTCTTCGCAGTGTTATGGTTTCAAATCCTTGAGAATTGTCTTTTGCAATTAACCTTTAAGCTTCATGTAGGGAAAGAATTCAGTCAAATTTTGGTAGCACATTTATGAGCAGAGGAACACTTTACTCCTGGCGTGTATTGGCCTTAATAGACAAAATTAATTTCTGCATTTTCTAAAGCTAAGTAACATTCTCTATTACATTCCATTAAAATTCCATTTATATTCTTATTTTGAGTGATGAGCATTTTCACTCCCAAAATGTGCTGTTCTGTGAAAGCCCAAACAGTTTAGGTTTAATATTTCTTGTTGCCAATGTATGGCCCTGCAGCAGCTTAGTATTCCATCCTCTATGATCTGAAAGGCATGCATAAAATGTCATGCAGAAGCTTTTTGTTCAAGTTTTTTGTTGAAAAACTTAATTTTGCAGACACTCTAGTAATGTGATACATAGTATTTAATTGATTTATTGAGGAGCAAACTTTCTAATTGAGAAAGGGTATTTGGATTAAACTGGTCAGCTTTCAAGTTAAATATGGAAAAAAATCTTTGATTAAGAAAGTATAACTATAAAATTATTTCATGTGATTCCAGGCAATGAAAAATTCTTAAAATTTCGAGCTGCTTCAAACATTATGTGTTGAGATTGAGTAATGAAATGCCGCGTTCCCTGTCTTAAGCAGTGTTTACATGATTCATATACCCATGCAAGTAGATGCGTGAACATGTTCACCATTAAGAGTGCATTGTGTAAGCATTCAAAATTGGCAAGTGCACGAACATGTGGGCTTAAAATAGCCTATTCTATTTTGCAGCATTCCACTTCCCATTTTTCATGCCATGTACTTCTGTGGGAACATACATTGTGTAAATACACCCTTATATTTGCTTCAAATAGCATGATTTTACAAGATGCAAGAATTTCAGTGAACCTAATATCATGCTATGTGAGGGAACTTTTTTTTAGTAAAAGGATTAGAACTTTTCTACATGATAGAAAAAATTTGAGTATCACTCTACCTACATATGTGCCTGTGAATTATAAAAATTTCATTACCATCATACAAATACTTTCCAGAGAAACATTTTTTAATTGGGTAGTTCTTGAAGAAGAAGCCCAAAATCTGTACTTTTTTATTATAACCAAACATGAATAATTATCCAACTTCATGAGAAATGGTTTTGTATAACCTAATGTATATATATACATCAAAATATGAATGTAACTTGCTTTGAAATAGGTATACTGGTTTGTTTGTAATATAAGCCAAAACTCGAGTGGGCATCCATTGTAAAAAATTGAATGAAGTATGTTTCAGATAATCTGCTTTCATGTAATGACTATCATTTGATAATAAAAGGGACGTATCACATTATCAGTTTTTCCAAAAGATGAACTATCTTACCTTCTTTAAGGAATCAATTTATAGTTGTCATATTTCTATGCCCGTAAGTCAAGTGTCTGAACCTTAAAATAAATAATGAACAATAAATTTTTATTTACTGGCCAATTAGTGGCAGTAATACTTCTAGAATAGAATTTGTCAATCATCAAAGTATATCTTACCAACATGCATTTGAATTAAGACTGATGCACTATGGTCCTAAAATCAAATTTCTTGCCTTCAGGCGGCCCCCTCTGTAAGTAAAAGTGCTCTGTCTGAAGTTGAGAAGCGAGAAAGGAGGGCATTGGAGAGGAAACTATCAGAAATGGAGGAGGAGCTGAAGGTGAGTCGCTTCAAAAGAATCACTCCTTGAGAAAAATCTCTAATGGAATGTATTAACATTGAGTGAAGAGTATTCTCTTAACTTAATGGCATAAGTTATGTGAGATTGCTTGGCAAAACCTAATGGTTTTTGCCTTCCTAAAATAACTTATTTTTCTGGAGGATGATTAAAGATTGGCATCGACTATCAGACCTCATGCTACTGATGTTTTTCTTACTAGAGGGAACAAAGCAAGGCGAAGGCTTTAGGGCGACTTCCATGTATTGAAAGATGACTTCACCTGAATTTCATGTTGTACTTATTTTGCTGATAGAAATTACCATGGACTCTATTGATCAGGTTTCATTTTTCAGTGACGTCAATGGTAAAGACCAGATTAAGATTTGAGGTGAACATAAGCCCTCTAGCTGTAAATTTATCACTGATCCAGGAGAACTTTTGGTCTTATTATTTTTTTATTTTTATGTTGCCACTGTTTATTATGTACGCATTGTTCGTGATACTGGTAGAAGATAATCGGAAGTTCTCTTCTAAGTTGAGGACATGCTTTAGCTAGTGCCTTCTTTTTATTCATTTTGAAACCACAGCAGTTTTTTTTAGGGAGTAAGCTCTTTTCCCTGAGGTATTTTGTAACAAAATAAGCTGTCCATACATTGCACATTTTGCTTAGTAAGGTTTTCATTTATTGCTGTCTATAAAAAATTATCTGTTTTGCCTTTAATCTCTCTTTTGAGTGGTGTAGTTCTAGAAACAGGAGAAATCTAAAAGATCAAAGATGCTCTTCCCTCTAACTTGCCAAGAATTGAATGATTCCTCAGCATGAGATAACACTATGGAGGTGTGGGATTCAAAATTAACTGTTATCAATAAATTTTCCCCTCATTGGTTTAATGCTGTTACCTGAGTATTAATTCTGGAACTGAACAGCAAAATTCTAATTGCATTCAATACATCTCTGATCCATGTAATGATATAATTCATTTTGGAACAATAGTCTGATTAGGCATAAACTTTGAGCATTAATATCATTCAATAGTCTGAGTGTTGTTTTGCAAAAACAATGGAAGCCTGTAATTCAAACCTTAAGTTCTAATTTGAGGACAATACTTGTACTCATGTGTGAAATCATTGTGCTCACAAAAGGGTTTTTTGTCCAAGTATTACCTTTTGGTATATCTTAACCTTTATTTTCCGAGTGTGTTTCTCCGGCACAAAAATTGTGTCCCTAGACTGCTGAGCGTGTTCGTTTGGCACATTGATGGACATTTAAAAAACACTGGTCATTTAAAAAACCCTGGCCAGCAAGGCTTATGACTAAGGAAAAACTCAGGAAGGTAAAGGTTAATGTATACATTGCATTAGATTTAAGTGTTTATATTACCACTTCTTTTCACCTTGTTGTGCTTGATTGTTCCATATTAAATAACTTTTAACTGTTATAAGAGAACAGCTTTATATAAATCAGTGGAGTATTTTCTGTATCATAATGTTGCCTGTTTTTCTTTGAAGAATATTGCTTAAAACATGAGCAGTGAAACCCCTTAAATTTTTTAACTTAAATTGATGATTGTGCAAAACAGTGGGTAAACTGATTTGAAGGAAAAAGATATCATTCATAGACACTTTTTCAATCGATATTGGTAAACTAATGCTTCTAAAACAAGTGATTCTGACCAATTACCAATCTTGATCAAATGGGTTTCGCTGTAGGCTGCTTACTCCATTGCATTGATTTTGCTTTAACATTTTATTTTCATTTATGGTTTAATAGTGTGCTGTAATTTAATCATTTCAGTTTTGTGTGTTGATAATGCCTTGCTGTAATTTTTAAATGCTGGCTTTTAAATTACTGTTGCAAATTAGGTAAAGCATCTTTTTTCATCACCGTTGAACCCTGTTTAGCCAAAATAAAGAACCGTTTCTTGTGACCCATTTTTTTATATTCAATTAGGCAGAGATTCAAATGTTTATGTGGTTAAAATACTTGTTATGTTTCCTTCTTAACGTTTTTTTGTTATCAGTTTTGGGCAACCTTATGTACCCATCTCTTGATTGGGAAATCAGCAGCAGGCATTGAATCACTTGATTGCTCTTGAAGAGCTCTTTAGGAATTGAAGAGCAATCTGAAAAAAACTCAGTTGTACTTATTGATACCAAAATATAGCTCGTCTAATCCTCTGCATGACACAGCTTGCTATATAATTGATTATTCTATGTTATTTGATAGTGTCAGCCAACCCAGGTTTTTCTTTGGGAGGGGTTTTATTAAACATCATTCTGCTGCATCATATTATTAAGGAATGAGAATTAGAACTACAAGTTAAAATTAAATTAGTCGATTCAAATCTTCACAATTGTGACCCGAAATAATGAGTTCCAAGTACCATGAAAGATAAATATTTGGGCGCAACAGGAAAAAGGAAGGCGCTGTAGAAAAAGAAGCTGCTTTGCTTTAATGTGGAAAGCCTTTATGTGTAGTATTATTTACTTTTGGTGATTATGGCATTACAACTGTAGATTGCATTAAATGCTGGATGCATATCCATTATGAAAGTTTCCTGATAAAGGTTGAAGAGAGTACCTTAATTAGGAAAAGATATTAAATAAGCCACAAAATGAAAAAGTAAAATTTCATCTCAATGAAGCTTCGTGATTTTCATCCATCATCTTATTTATCAAGTGGCCAAAGATATTCGTATTATTTGGATTTTGGCATAAGTCGATTATGGCTACTTCTGCAACCAGTAGATTAATCCAATATAAAGGCCAGAAAGCCCTCAAGCTGCTTTAACAGCCAATCTTTGATCTAGAAACTTGTAAGTTTATTTTATGCTACTGAAAATAACTGGTCACGAGATGGAATAAGTGTACAGATATAGAATGGGATATTGAGGACGAGTATGCTTAAATTTTGACAATTATTTGCGGTCACTGTTTTATCCCCTCTATAATAGAAATTTTTATTTGTCCCGCTAAAAGTCTGTTATTATAAGTGTTGTTTTGTATCATGTTTTCAGATTACATCTATGGGGGTTCTTAATTTCTGAAAACTTTTAATGCTACCCGTGCTCATATGCTTGTCCTCTTAAAATAACAGAATAATCGATCTAATTAATTGAAATGTGGAACTAAAATATTTGAATGCAGAGATTTAATTTTATATTTATTTCATAATTACCCTAGAGATAAAATTATATGGCTGCAGCTTTATTATGTTATTACCCCTTATTGAAATTTTACTGAGTCCTTGGCCACTATTTTTTTGAATCACCTATGCCCTTAGGGAGTGTAAATATTGTTGAGTTCCCCAAACATTTTTAGAAAGCCCCAGGAGTGTCTTTAATGTATTCGAAAGTTTTGTGAGAAATTTGGCTAAGATAATCTATTATCTATATTATTTATCTATTTATTATGTATAATGTTATCTCTTTTATATATAATATTATCTAGATAATAGATTATAATAAAATAAGAGATAATCTGGTAGCCATTCAAATAAACTTGCTGGAAGCTCTTTGATAAAATTTATTTTAAAAATGGAATTGGTAGAATTCCAATGGATTGCTTTTCATGACCAAGCTTTAGGTTATATGTTTACATTGGATAATGTTCATTCACTTAGAGGACTATTCTACTCGTACTAACCAGCTATGTATGTAAATCAGAGCTGACCACCTCATAAGGTTATATTCCTCAGCCTGACTAAATTTCATTTCTGAAAATTGTACACCAAGCCTTCATTGTATTTCATTGCTTAGCTTGCTGATGATAACCTATGGACAGATGTTTCATTCCTGTGGCATGAAAAAAAACTCCTAGTAAATGCCACAAAATTGATGGAGCCTTCTAACCTGACAGTTTGAGCAAAATATTTTAAAAATCGGTAATATCTTGGGTCGACATTGAGGCTTTCGGAATGATTTACTTGTATCCCTTACAATGGTGAAGCATAATTTCAAGATTGGATGACTGTAACACACTATTATGTCACACTCTTCATAATTTTTCTGTTCTGAATCCAGAATTTGTAATTGAGCAAAAATCACACTGCTGAATATTATAATTGTTGTGTACAAAATGTCTTGAGTTTTTACCGGTTTGAAATTATAATACAGTTGAAGATTGTCCAGAATGTGCAAGACCAAATGCTTTCCGGATTTACCATCTTATCTGATCTAACTGATGTTTAGATCACTTTCATTTTAATGGGTATTATGAGTGTAAAAGTTGCCGTAGGTGATTGTGTAAGATGTTATTATTAATGTGGTGGTAATTAATGTTATTATTAATATTATAATTATAAACATTATTATTAATAATTAATATTAATAATTATGAACAAACAGTTATAGTAATATAAAATTATTTTAACCATCACCATTTAAGTCATCACTAGCGAATGCATTCACAGTGAGAATTAGATAATGTTCATTGAATGGAAAACAGAATTTCCTTTTCTTCGCTCGCCCTCTCAGTGATGACACAAAGCCAAACGGTGCTTCTAGGTGACTTTTTTAACCCCTAAACAGCTGGCATTGCCATGGTGCAACTTAAAAATGGGGTTCACAAAATTCTTGAAAGCCTGCAGTTATTTAGATACTTCTGTTGTTTAGATTTCCAGATTATTGAGATTCTTTGTTAGTGCTTGGGCATCTGGCTCTAAAACTTGGCAGTGTTTTACCTGACAACCTTTTGGTTATAATCTGCTTACCAGGATCACAGAAATTTGGCCGGTCGTGAGCAACTTATTAAAACAAGATCATCTGGAGTAAATTTTCTAATTCAATTATGGTTCAAATGGTTTAATCAAGAGTTAACCCTTTCAGTGCGTGGTTATTTTTCCAGAAAGTTTTTACAATGGAATTACATTGAAAGGGCTTGGTTTACTATTCCCATTCTTGGCTCATATGCTACGGAGCATACATTCCTGACTTCTGCATGAGTCTTCTTCACTTAAAGGGTTCAGAGAGTAATCATTTCATCATCAATCTTGTAAATGTGGTGACATAAATACCCATTCTGTACTCTTTGTGGCTATTTTATCTTTCTCATCATCTTTTTCTTTTCTCATTCTCTGTGTATAATTTTCAGGCACCATCTTGACTTCAATCCTATTTTATGAGTATTTGAGGCTGTTTTTATCTTTCTCATCATAATTGTGATTTCTCATTTTCTACATAAAACATTCATAATGTGTCAAACAATAAAAATACTTTTCCCTCATCTTTTTCCTTAGAAGAATTATAGCAAGTGATTATTACATGATGCACTCCCAAGTATTTGTAACACATATATTTCTTTTGGAGCCTTTTGAACTCATTTGATCAGCTCAGAAGCAGCATCATCGTTCAGATTAACATTTATGGAGCACCATCCTCATATCTTGCCTCATCTGCCTCTTGGATAGAGACAGGTCATCTCCTCTATCATAGTGTAATGCATTATCCCCTTAAAGTTGTCTTTAGACTTTCCTTTGAATTCGTCACAAGGTAGTTATTTATTGGTTGATTTTAACTGTGCCATATGATTGCTAGCCTTTCTTCATATTGCTGGAGAACTCCAGCGCTTCTCTTTCATAACCCACGTAATACTGTAGTTTGGAAGTCAATAATAATGGGTTACAGAAAAACTTACTCGTGATGTTGTGATGTGTGTTGTTCACAACATTTCTGATTGTTGTGTTGTTCCAAGTAAATAAATATTACTTAGGTATAGACGTAAGAACTGAACATCTAGTGCTCTCCAATTTTTTGTCAAACATATGGTTGTGAAAATTCGACACATTTTCTTTTTATTAGTTTGCGTGGCTTAAAAGACTTGCACTCTTCTACTTAAGTTAATTTATTTACATTTTCTGCACTATTTGTTCATTGAAGTATGTATAGAGATTTACCTGTGTAATGCCTTGTTCGTTAACTAAATCCTCAGATTTAAAATTGATTATTTGGCAATTTGCATCTTCAGGATGCCTTTTGCCAAAGTATGTGCAAGGATCAAAGGAACTTTATTTTTGCTAACTTCCCTGGAGATTGCCATGAAATTTGCTGAAAGACAAGTTTGACTGATTTATCTAGGAAATTTGGTGGCTCAAGTAGAATTTTCACCAAGACAATTTTTTTTGTTTTGACAATTTGTGTTTACAATTTTTACTTATCAGTTCTCTTTTTGGAATGTATACAATTGATCAATGGCAACATTGAAGCGATCATTGCTAATTTAGTCGTAGGATTCATGAAACCTGAGCTTGATAACTCTCGTTATTATATTGTCAGGTCGTTTTGGTTGTTGATCACTATCTTTAATGTAGAACTTACAATTATGTCTTCATTTTGTTTTCAATTAACTGCAGTATACAATAAATCCTTAATATGTATTACAGTTGAGCTCCTTTAACCCTTTCGCTGCTGTGAACGTAGTAGCTACGTTCGCCCGGTTGACTGCTGTGAACGTAGCTCATACGTTCCGTTGGCAAGTGGTTGTTCCTACTCACGCTGCTGAACTTTCTTTTTCCGCGAATACCATTCACCAAGTTCATTGTTATACATTCTACTAATCCCATCCCGGGATCTTAGGTGACTATTGAGTTTCAGGTGCTTCGAGAGGCATACTTTGTGCCGACATAGGATAGGTACCGTTCACTTTTTCACCGCACAGGGGCTGGAACGTCTCTGCAGTTTGACCGCAGCGAAAGGGTTAATCCGGCACCGTCAGGACTCTAGCGATGCCGGATTAGGGATTTTGCCGGACTACAGGTGCTGTGGTAGTAACCAGCATAATTATGGGGTCCACGATACTTTTAATGAAGGAATTCGATAAATTATAACAAATTCAATGAAGTTTGAATAAATTCTGTATAATTCAACTAGTAATTTGAAAAAAATAAGAAATAAACTTTTTATAAATTCACAAAGACAAATTAAGTCAACCGGTAGTATCGCAAAACGGCTGAGTGAAAGGAATGCGTATAACATGTAAACACATTGCTGCACATCACACAATATGTAAAATAGATAAATAAAAATTTTCATCGCTTCCAATTTTCCTTGCAATCCTTATTCCACTGTGTTTGATACGATTCAATCTGTCTGCTGTTCACGCCGCGCCGTCAACTCTCGGTGCTACCGGTGCTTCCATCTCTGTGGCTATCCGTCGATACATCAGGAGCGAAGGAGGAGGAAGATTCTCGTCCATCCTTGGTTGCCTTTTTGAACATCTCTACAATGGTTATTTGCTTTAGTCGGCTTGACTTTTCACGGATGAGTTGGCTTTGCAGTATGTAAAGGTTCATTATCTGTTGTTCGCTGATAAAACTTTGCTGCTCCAAACCTTATATGAGCCTGGTAGTATGGTGAATACATGCATCAATTTTCACTCTTTCTTGTGCGATTTCTGGCTCATCGTCGTCATCCTCACTCTCCGATTTATCATGATTGACGACCATTTCAACAATTTCCTGGTCTGTGAAATGTTGTACGGTGGGAGTGTCGGTATCAATTCCGATCCATTCTTGTAAATTACCCTCTTCAATTTCTTTCAACTCCGGGTTATTGATGCTGTTTGCATATTCAACTAACTCTAGCATCATACGTTTTTCCTCGGAAACTGGAAAACCTTTGAAATCGATACGTTCTTCATCTCCATCAAACCGCAAAGCTAGCCACAAATTATACCACGCGTGCTTTAAAATTGATTGTGGGATACTCTTCCATGCTCGAGAAAGTGCCCACATTACATCTTTTAGGTTGTACTCCTTCATCACTTCAATCACCGATTTCCCTAAATTAATACCTGTCAGGAACTGCTTCATATAATCTGATCGATATCTACGTTTAGCGATCTCAATATTCCCTGATCTTGAGGTTGTATCATAGACGCGCAATTTGGAGGTAAAAAGATGACCGTAACATCGCCTTTAGTCATCAATTCTTCCTTTGGATGAGCTGAGCAATTGTCCAGAATTAAAAATATTTTGCATTTGGGGTCTAAACCGGAAGCATTGCAATGACACCGAGCTTTGGTAACAAAATGGTTTTCAAACCAATCCGTAATAATATCCGAGGTCATCCAACCGCGTTTACTTGCCCGGTATACCACTGGAAACACTTTAACATTTTTGAAAACTCTTGGTTTCTTGCTTTTTCCTATAACAATAATTTCAACTTGTGAGTCCCTGCAGTATTAGAACATGCTAGCACTGTCACTCTGTCCTTAAAGTCCTTCAGCCCAGAGATGACCTTTTCATCTTCACAGACTAATGTTTGTTTAGGCAAACAACGCCAAAATAATGCTGTTTCATCAGCATTATATATCTGCTCAGGACACAAGCTCCCACTATTCACCAACTTCGAAAACTCTTCAACAAAGTCATCAGCTGCTTCAGGATCCACTGATAGTCTCTCTCCCCCCACAGCGCACAATGATATGACATGCCTTTTCGTGAATTTTTGAAGCCACCCTTTTGAATAATCACATGGAACTGTGAGATTCATTTCTGCATGAAATATTTTAGCCTGCTCCATTAACATTTGGCCTGAAATACTGAGCCCTTCACTTGGACACAGTCGAAACCACTGCATAAGTACGCGACCTAAATCGGCACTAGACCCTTCTTTCATGGTTTTTCTTATCGCCATTCCTTTCTTAGTGTCACTTTCACAGAAAAATTTGAGGATCTTCTCTTTCTGCTTCTTTATGTCATAGATTGTCGAAGATCCAATGGAGTACATATCACACAGGCTGTCACTGATGTGCCGGAATCAAGTTTTTTCAACACTTCCAATTTTTCTGTGATAGTTAATGTTCTGTGTTTACACTTCGCCCCCTTGCTGCTGCTACAACTGCTTACGTTAGACATGATTACGAATATACTATGCAGATGATAGATAGTTTTTACTTCGAGTTGCCACCAAGTATAAAGCAAACATGCGCGTGCCATGCAAGGTAAGAGAGGTACTGTCTACTCCGTGACGTCTCATGCTCGCGTCTTGGTAACGACGTACTATGTAGTTATCTTCAGTTTGCTGAATAAACGCCTTCATTGCGCACAATAAGTAATATAGACAACATTGTATGCAAAATAATCTTCCGATACTCATTCTTGAATGGGAGAATTTTTGTTAAATGGGTTACAGTTTCAGTAAATGCGAAGCAATGATTCGGCAAAAAAGTTTGTTTTCTGCGAAGTATGCCTTAGAAATATTGCTGGATTACGGGTGTTTCCGGATTAGGGGTGCTAGCTTCTAAATTGATGACATTCATTAATGTAAATTGGAGAATGCCAAAGGTTGCAATTTTTATTTTATCAGCACAGGTTTGTTACACTCATTCCTTTTTTTGCTATCTATCCCCACAAAGGGCACTAATAAAAATCATGCCTGAATAGAACTCTGTATAAACTTAGAATGAATGATGTCAAAAATTTGGTCAGCACTTCATATTACCTCTCATATCTCCAATTTACTTCTTATTAATCTGCTTTAAGTGTATAATATTTCTTCTTATTTATTTACACATTCTGCAAAAAATATATTTTAGGTGGTAGTATTGTGAGTTGCCCAAAGTCTCTAACGTGGCATGTCATATCTTTGTCATAGACTGTAAAAATGTAATCACAAATAAAAATTAGCGAGTTTGGAAAGAATTTTGGTGTGTAAATTCTTTAGCAATGAGACTTTTCTACTATCAATTATTTAGGAGCATTATTATACAAATTCTTCTCTGTTTGGTCCTTTATCCTGGTTATTTCTTAATTATTATACTTCCTACAGCTTCAAAATAGTCCCCACCCCTTATTTTTCACCCCTACACTTCTTACAGCATATACTTAGCCAGAAATGGGTGGCTTATTGTAGAAGTGTATGGTAGTACCTCATACAATCAGTTAAATATTAAAATTGAATTTGGTTCATCAAAATCACACGGTGAATGCTTGCACAGGTCTATGGTGCCACTTCTGTCTTCGACTTCTCTTTTCATCTGCTCATAGTCTCCTTTTCCTCATATGTCATTCAACATCTTCCTTTTCCTTCTTCCTCTTATGGATTTTCCTTCCACAAATATTGGAAATCTTGTTAGTCTTGGATGAAATGAAGGAATATGACTATAGGAAGTGAAGTTGTTTTTTCTTGCATATATTTAAGTCTCCTAAATTACCCTGAAATCTATCTACTTCAATGTTTTTTTTTTTTATTGGAACCAAAATTAAAATTTTTGCATTTTCTTTTGATATCATTGTGTGATAAGGAAGCTGAGGAAATTTCACCATCAGTCTAGTTAGCATTTATATATGAACTAAAATGAAATTCTATGCTATCATTGTTTCAATTAAAGCCATTCAGGCACTTTTTACGAGGTTTTAACTGATTCTCTCATTAGACATTAATTGAGATAAATAATTATGTAGTTTTAGGCCGTTGGTTCCAAGGAAATATCTTGCTGATGAAACTCACCTCATAGCACTATACCTCACATTTATCATGAAAGACTACTTGAAAATGTATGTATTCCTATCCTTTGTAGGCATATGGTGAGCACGAATCATTTCAGGCTTAATTTAGTTTTACTATTTATGATATGCCCATCATTCCTCACTCCATTACCTTAAAGTTCAATTTTACACAATATTACACCAACATAGTAATGTCTATGAAGATTGAAAAGTATATTATGAATAAATCCTAGATTAATTTATAAGGTATTTTGTTTCATTTATATTATTCAGACAGTTTTGAAAAAAAATTATAATATCAAATCGTAACATGAATAATAAGAACTACTATAGTACCTTTGACTAACATATAAATTGTTTATGCTTTTGGAGCTGTAAAGTTGTGATGCTTCTTAGCTAATATGCTTGCTTTATGCTAATTTTCTGAGAGAGTTCAGCTGTCATGTGCTAATCAGATCATTAGAAAGATCAGATCCATTGATTATTTTCTAATTACCTTGTTAATTCATGTTCTTGATATATTGATTCCATGAAATGACCTTTCATTCATAAATTTGGTTTGACCAGAGATGTAAATTAATTCAATTACATATTGTATTTCATTAATGAAAAGAGAGAGTTAATATTTCATGAGTTCATCTCATTATCATGTGTAAGATTGTAAGATATGTGTGTAACTCATTATCATACATAAGCTATTAGTAAGCTGTTATTAGCATGTTCACTTTTCTTCTTCCACACAATTTCTTTCTGAAAATATGACCCCATTAGTGGAAGGCATAATGTTGTAAATAAGTTGAGTAATTGCCCTTTTCCTTGCTTCATCATTCTAATATATTTCTCCTCCTCATTTTTGATCTTTTTTTGGAATTCAATTGTAAAAAGGGTATTCACCTAATTAACTTGGTTTAAGAGAGAGAATTATGTGTGATTTCATAATTCCTGCAAATATTGTATTTTTTCTGATGTTTATCTACATTATAGTGTAATGATTGAGTGTGTGTTTATTATACTAAATTTCACTCTGTAGTACTTATGGAGAGCTAGACACATGATTGGCTGCACTTAATGGTGATGCCATGAGAACAGAACTGTCAAACCATGTTTGTTTCTCTCCTTCATTATCATCTTTTCCTTTAAGAGCTTTCTTATCTCAATGTAGTGATGGTATTTATTTTTAATTGTTGAAAATTGTTTGCATGAGTTGCTGAGTTATCTTGGCAGTTTTTATTTTTACTGTCTTTTACAAATAACTGCAAAACTTGCCTTTCATTGGTTTATTTTCTACTTCCATTAATTTTCATCTGCTTGTTTGGTATTTCTTTCTCAAATTGCTCTTCTTGTGTACTTTTATTATTTTCATCTACATTTTATTTAAATTTTCTGTATTACTGTTGACACCTACATTGCCTCTCTATTTTAAATCCCTTTATAAACAATCCTCCCACGCAATATTTCTCTACACATTTACAGTAATATTTTTACTATTCATTTATAAAATTTATGAGTTCTGCTTTTTTTGGCATACAATGGGCTATTTTCTCCGTCCTTCATTTATTTTAAGGCCAGTCATTAGTTATCAGTATCATTAGTCACTAAAGCATACTTTCTTCTCTATTCCAATATGATTGATGTACACCACCTGTGACCATCTTTCTCCAATTTTCATGAACCATCCCATTTATTTACCATTAGCATCTTATACTTTTAAGTGCATTATACTAATTCTATTAACGCTGCAAACTCTTTGAGTTATAATTCTTAGCATAGTTAAAAATGATTAATTCAGGGAACTTTAATTTACTGCAGAAGAACAAACATGGTTTCTCTTTGTGTAGTAATCTAGTGTCTTGTAGTTTAAAGCATGGATTGAGAAGAATTGGTATTTGATTTTTCATTAGCTATATTTCATGAATACTATGAAGTTAAATTATAGATGTCAATGATTGTCATTTTTTGCAGAAAAATGTTTGTCTCATACACTTAAGTCACTTCAGTGAAGTTTGAAATTTTGATTCCATGAGGCCTCTATCAAGTACAATGATATTAGGTTAGCATATTACTATTTCATGATCTCAGTTTTACTAAAAAGCGATGGTTCTACACTTTTTAGTATATCCTGTGGTAACTACCTAATTCACACTAATCTCCACCATTGGGGGAATTACATCAGCCATTCTTCTTCCCTAATGAAAGTGGAGTTAGCTTATCCTTTGTGCATTGAAATGAAGCACACACTTTTATATATGTAGTAATTACTTGTTGTAATCAAAACCAAATTGAGTGACTATTGGAGCTTAAATCTCACTTGTGTCAAAATTCTATAGTTTAAGTGTGATTTAATTGATAAATGCTGCTTTTGAGCAGTGCATTATAAACATCACATGAATCTTCTTATCATCTCCTTCCCTCCCTCTTCCCTCTCATCTTCCCTTCCTCTCCAACTTCACTCCCGTCCCTTCATCACCACAAAATAATCAATCAAAAACTCTGTATTAAAAACATGTCTCTCTTACCCACCCCAACACTGCCCTATTCCAAACCAACTCATTGAACCTGACATACCTTCCTCCCTCCAATCAATAAAAATCTTATCTCCGCTCTCCTCCCTCTCTGCTCTCTGTTGTCTCTACTTTCAGCAATTGCAAAAGCTCAAAGCGGAGAATGAAAGGTTGAGGTCGGAGAACAGGTCACTGACCCGAGTCGTCTCCAAATTGACCAATTCAGCCTCCTCCTCCCTCTCGACACGCCCTAATTCTTATTCCTAAACTTCTCCTTCCACCATCACTCCTAGGCCCTCCCTCATCTTCTGCTGCCTTGAAATAGGTAATGGAGCTCTTGAGAGGCCCAGAAAATATATTTGCACGTTATTTTGTTTTACATAAGGGCTTGGAAGGGTGGTGGCCCAGTGTTTTATAAAGCAAGGGGATGCCATCTTGAGTACTGAGCTACTGCTACCTTGAAATGCCTCAAAAGTGTGTTTTCTGCTGCATGATTTGCCTTGTTGTTTAAAGTGGAAGTAAGGTGATTTCAAGAGCAGACTTTAATGCAGATTCAAACTCAAAAGCATGACTATTCAGGAGACCCCTCTAGGAAAGTGATAAAACCTGTAATTTTTTTTTAGGTTTTAAAAGCGAAAAATGGATGATCTAAAACAGATGTTGCAGCTTAATTCTTTAAAACTTCATGTGTTAATTTAGAAGAATAGGTTTTAATTACTCTTGAAAAACTTTATTGCCTCCCAAGAGGCATGGCTGATTTTTATAACTAAAATCCAGATACTGTTTGTATTGCCTCGAAGAAATACATGAAGAAGAAAGTTTTCTTTTTTGAGCTACTCCCTCCTCAGTTATGTCACTCTGCCTAGATTTTCCTCAATTTAGTTAAAAATCAGTACATTGGAAAATGAGTTACAACAACTACATCTGCGTAAAATTTCCAAACTTTGGAAATGGGTCAGGGGAATTATCTTTATATAGGGTGCCCAGGGCAGAGGAATGGGCCACTGTTAATTTTTCTATCAAAGACAAATAAACCTAGCTGAAACTGTAATTTATCTCTGCATCCCCTGTATAGTCTTTTCCTTTGAATGCATGCCTGAAACATGTTTGGGTTCGTAGGTCTACAATTGTCAATGAAATTCTGACATGAATCCATGTATCTTCCAAGTGTCGCTAGAATCATGCAAGATGCTTTGGTCACATCTTTAAATATTTCATCAAAGGTAATCAATGTTATTGTATTTGACAAATGAGCTGTTTTTAATAATTTTCTTAATAAATTTATCAGTGATATCAATTATGACTCCTAAGTATGAATTCAGTGGGGACAGTTGAGCTTTATGATTTTTTGAATAGTCCAATTTTTACTAAGTTATCTTTATCCCCACTAGGATAGAAAGAAATTTTGATAATTCTTATGTTGCTATTTTGGTAGTTCTTAATCTTTGAAAAGTTGCATTTCTGCACCACCTGCAGCTTCCCGATGGTGAATTGAACCTTATTAAAGGTGTCCACTGGAATAAAATTTTTTTATATCTCATTCTAATTTGACTGTGATCTTACTGGAATCCAGTGGTAACATTATTTTTTGTAAAGCTAAAAGAACTCTTGGGATGGATGTTCACAGTGATTTCACTTATCATGCTTACCATGAGAGAGGCTTATCCAAAGTGTGCCATTGTGTTTATCCGTGGATGAAAATTCTCCTGTCTCATATTTGAATTTATAATGTACGGTTTGACCTACATACCCAAGCTTAGGTACCAAGAGGCATTCTCTAAAATGTAATTGAATTCATGTAGCTCAGATATTTGTTTTCTAGTACCCATTTATTCAATAAAGCTAGAATATTGTGAAACCTTTGTGTGTCCTCTCTGGATGGTATACAATGGTCTCTTCAAGTTTGTCTTTATGAAACTTAAAATGGCATGCATTGATCTCATGAGGTGGTCTAAAACTATATAGCTGTGGCTTTTGACCTCATTGCTTGGAAAAGTACTCAAGATCAGCTGTTGCCACCACCTTTTCCACATAAAACTGCCCACTTCGGCGATGATAATCCTGTAATTGTTATAACAACTCAATTTGCACCATTTGTGGTTTACTTGCCTGCTCTATCCACTAAAGAATTAATGAATTGTGAATAGTCTTGTGTACAGAGTCTCAGATCGCGTTTTGAGAAATTTTGCATACTGAAATTAGTATCATAGCAACCACATATGTGGCTGTTGTACAACCTTAACTGTCTTTTGTTCCTAGTGTCTTAGTTTTTTCTTTTATTTTCTCTTCTTTTTTATGCTGTTGTCTTGCTAGTTGATTTTTTCTATTTGTTTATTTGAAACGTGTCTGGACTTAACAATGTCACATCCTGTCTTGCACATGCAATTAAACTTCAATGTGTAACTCGTGTAACTCATCATCTGTTTTGGTCTTCGGTTGAGGAAATTTGTTTCACCATTTTCACAAAATGAGAAATCTTAGAAATAATGTATTTTTATATTTGTTACTACTGCAGAATTTTTTTAAATGTTGCTTTTTATTGAGTGTACACATTTTGTACATCATTATCTCTGAAGCCACTCCTTTTTCACTGTGTCATCTAAGTCTCTCACTAAGAAAAGGTTACTTACTCAGTATGAATTTGCTTGGTTTTCTGTACTTTTGTAGTAGGTATCACTCTCTTGCTGCTTTTTGAAAAACGTTGTAATTTTGAGTTGGATTGAATCACAACCATGGTGCATCAGGAAAATCTTCATTTGGATGGCATCACATTAGGAGAATAAGTTAGCCGGCATGTAGCCAGGTTGGCAATGCTCAAGCATGGCCCACCCAACTTTATAGGTTCCATTCCTGCCTCGGGGCATGCACTCTGTCTCAGGATTAAGGTCTTAGGTTTGACTGTCTGATTAGCTGCTGGATTACCTAAAATCAAATTTTATGTTATGCTCTTGCATTATTTAGCATTATTTATGTTTTTTACCCAGAATCACACAGGATTTACATCACATTGTATGATGTAATTGAGTTACTCCTTATTTTAAACTCTCATATATTTGGGGATATGGAAGTCATCATCACCACATAATATAAAAAGCTGCAGAAAAATTGTAGTTATGCTGAAGAGGTTGAGAACCATAGTTTTGGATATCAGAAACACCCAGTATCAGGCTTGATTGTGTGTGTAAATTTTTATGTTAAGTGAAATATAAAGCCTAATGTGGGACTCCTAACCTCGTGTCACCTATGGTCAACATGTTCATTATTTATATTCATGTAGTGACTGCCCTCAGCTGATTTATCATTAAATGTCATTCACTGGAAATGCTTAATTAACATTGATAATGAGAAATGACCTGTGGAGCTAGGAGATTTATATACATAGTGATAAATAATATTAGGAGCAATAGCTTAAAGTAATAGTTACAGCTGTATCAGAATGTATTAAGCATGAGTCATATTTCAACAACAATGCGTAGTTAACTTTTTACAGAATATGTGAGGGGGGAATATGAGTTTGTTCCAGTGATCATATATTGGTCATAATGGAACTAGATTATTTTATGAAATATCAGTTGGTAGTATTGATCCGTTATATCCTTGTAGTGTTACTGGCTGGATTTTTATGACTGAAATTGAGTGAAAAGTTGAATATGCTAGTTATTTATTATTAGAGCACCAGTATATTTGTCAGGTCTAAGATGTCATTGTATTTTGGAGAAATAGTTAGTGAATGTAAAGTTTTAATTAAAAGATAATTCCAAAAGGCTCAACATGATGATTAAGAATGTTGCAAACTTCATGGTAAAATTATCGATTAGTATTTTAAAGTAAACTAAAGAATTGTTGCTGTTAAGGTTGCTTCATAGTGACATTAATGAAAAAGTATTTACTGGTTGTCAGTGGACATAGTAGTACTAAGCAAACGAAAAACTTTATGTTTGGAGTTTTGAAAATACATTTTGTGTGTTCAGTAATTATTGTAGAAAATGTTGTTTCATTTGTGACTGTGGACATTTGAATAGTGGGTTTATTGTGCCAAAAACTGTTGTGTGGAATGTGTGAATAAAGAAGAAAAAAAAGGAACAAGTAAGGAGACCAGTCCTAACAGATTCGCCATTCTTACTCTTATTCCACTGTTAGTCCTCATCACAGGTTATTGTGCCGCCAAGAAGTTAAAGAAAGCGACTGACAATGGATGGCTTCACCACAAAATTACAGATTGGCCAACTAAAAGGTTTGGAAAATTGGGCTACTTGGAAATATAAAATTTCTATCATGCTACGTGGTACTGAAGATGCCATGGAGGTAGTAGAAGCCAAACTCACTAAACCAACCTTAGTAGAAGGAGCAGGTGACACAGCTATCAGTGCCTATAGCTTGGCAATGGCTAAATATAGGAAGGCAGAGAGCAGTGCTCTGCTAATACTTACCACACACTTGTCCGATGAAACTTTAAAGAAAATCATGAGATTTGAGACAGTGCTCGACGTCTGGCAAGAGCTGCATAGATTATTTGATGTACAATCAGAGGACAGGGCTTATAAACTCTGTATGGAGTTCTTTAGCTTTAAACATAAGAGTGAGGATGACGTGTCCACTCTCATGTCCAAGCTCAAGAATATCTGGAATGACTTGAATATTGACATCACAAAATCAGATATAAATGCCAAGCTTCCTGATTTGTTCCTAATATGCAAGATCTTGGACTCACTTGACGAACGATTTTTTGCCTTCAAGTCTAGTTGGTTATTACTGAACCAAAATGAAAGAACAATCGACAACTTAACCACTCATCTCTGTGCTTTTGAGAGGCCACTAGGCAGTCAGGCCACTACTAAGCAAGAAACGCTAGTAGCAAGCACAAAAGAGAAAACCCAGAAAGACAAGGATAAAGAGCTGACATGCAACTATTGCTCCCTTAAAGGACACACAGTTCGCAAATGCAGAAAATGGATAAAAGATGGGAGGCCACCTAAGCCAACCACTTCTGCAGCCTCAGACTAAATCCAACCAGGTATAGCACGTCTCACTGATGGTAAGTGTATGCTCGACAGCACATCAACAAGACCGTGAAAGTTGGTTTGTAGATAATGGAGCAACTACTCATATAGCGGTGAGGAGCGACATTTTTCAAAAGTTTCACGAATTTGATTCTGATCATACAGTTAGTACTGCGGATGGAACTGTACTTCCTGCAATAGGGAAAGGAACCGTCATGGTAGAATCTTATGTCAGTGGCAAGAAAGTAATGTTGGAACTTCGCGACGTGTGGTTAGTACCATCCCTCACTAGAAATCTGTTCTCTCCTCTAGCAGCACAAGATAGAAAAGTGAACAGTATGTTTACATCAACTACAAGAGAGTGCACACTGATTGTTGCTGGCACGACTATAGCAGTTGGCAGTAGAGTTCCTTTTGGTGGACTACATAGATTGGATATAAAGTCAGTCATTCCAATTAAACCAAAGACCATAGAGGTTAATGTGGTGACTAGTTGCAACCTGTTACAACTTTATCATGAACGTTTTGCACACCAGGACAAGAAACATGTCATAGATCTTGTAAAGAGAGAACTAGGTATTAAACTAAGTCCTGATAATGTAAAATGTGAAGGTTGTCTGTATGGAAAGTCTCACAGACGAAAATTTGGAACAAGAACGCGAGCGACAGTGCTTGGTGAATTGATTCATACTGATGTTTGCAGTCCCTTCACTGATAGCATCACGAAGTTCAAATATTATGTGCTCTTCAAGGATGATTATTCGAGCTGCAGAATGGTCTACTTCATTCGTCAGAAATTAGAAGTCAAAGACAAACTTGTACAAATGCTTCAAGAAGTAAATACAGCTGGACATGTTGAAAAAACAATACTCAGCGACAACGGCGGCGAGTTTGATAATGATGCAGTCCAGAAGATACTACAGAGTCATGGAATCCAACATCGACTTACGATGCCTTGCACACCTGAGCAAAATGGTTGTAGGAACGGGAAAACCGTACTCTAGTTGAAGCAGCACGATCAATGATGTACGTGAGAGGTGAATTACCACAAGTGCTTTGGGCAGAACTAATCAATACCGCAGCTTATGTATTTAATAGGACAGGTCCTACTAAAGTGAAAGACAAGTCACCATATGAACTGCGGTTTGGTAGAAAACCCTTAATAAGCCATCTAAAAATTATTGGAAGTGAATGCTATGCTCATGTTCCAAAACAAGTTCGCAAAAAACTTTGCAAAAAAGCAATCAAAGGTAAGCTTATTGGCTACGAAAAAGATGATTGCTATCGTGTTTGGGATGGAAGTAAGACCCTTAGATCAAGAGGTATTACATATGAAACTGATGTTGAATTCAGAATTTCAACAAAAGCCTGTATCTCTTCAGAGGGAGCCGATGATCAACTACAGATCCATACCGAAGATCGTGAACCAGGATCAGAACTAGCTCTAGAGGGAGGTGATGCAGGTTTACCTACTGAACCTGCTGAAGATCAAGTTCTTGCTCAAGATCCAGATACTCCCGATGAACAGTTTGAAGATGGGATGGAATAAATAGAAGTAATTGAGCCATTAGTTGAAGAGCCATTAGTTGAAGATCTTCCTCTGTACAATCTTCGTGATCAAAACGACATATCTCGACCAAAAAAGTACGATGATTATGTATGTTTTGTTGGTACTGAATCATTTCCAGAGAACTATAATGAAGCTATAAAGAGGGAAGACCATGCTGAATGGATCAAAGCAATGAAAACTGAATTAAATTCTTTAAAAGAAAATGATGTTTGGACACTTTGTGATCTGCCTCCCAACAAACGACCGCTTCCATGCAAATGGGTCTATAGAATTAAACGAAATCCAGATGGTTCTGTAAACAAATATAAAGCGCGATTAGTTGTGAAAGGGTTCAAACAACGAAAAGGCATTGATTATGAACAAACCTACAGTCCAGTCACTAGAATGGCCACTGTCAGAGCACTTCTGAGTGTCAGTGCTAAAGAGAAACTGTACTTAGTCCAGTTCGACGTATCAATGGCATTTCTAAACTGCAAATTAGAGGAAGAAATTTATATGATGCAGCCAGATGGGTTTACTGATGGTATATCTAAAGTATGCCGACATAAAAGAAGTCTATATGGACTAAAGCAAGCACCTCGGTGCTGGAATTCATGCTTTGAAGAAATCCTACTTTAGAAAGGATTCAAACAGAATACAGCTGATTGCTGTCTCTTCACCAAAACTGTTGGAGACAAGAAGATCCTTATAACCCTGTACGTGGACGGTGGACTAGTAGCCGCCACAGACAAGGACTTAGCAGACCAGTTTCTCAAGGATTTAGGGAACACACTCAAAATTACAACTAAACCAGCATCATATTACCTAGGTCTTGAAATTGTTCAGTTGAAAGATGGCTCTGTTTTAGTCAAACAAGAGTCATATACCAAAAGAATTATGGAACGCTTTAATATGACCCACTGTAATCCAGTTTCCACTCCTATCGAGAGAACTTCCGAAGCAGGGAAAGTTGATAAGGACAAGGACGAAAAATTTCCATATCGAGAAGCTGTGGGTGCTTTAACATACCTGATGACAGGTTCTTGTCCTGATGTAGCCTATGCTGTTGGAGTAGTTTCCAGAAAGTTAGAAAATCCTACCAAAGCTGATTGGCTCAGAGTCAAGAGGATAATCAGATATCTGAAAGGGACAATGAACTATATGATTCGATGTAGCTCGAGTTGCAATAAAAACTCTATCGAAGGCTACAGCGATGCAGATCATGCAGGAGATGAAGATACAGGGCGATCTACAACTGGAGGAGCATGCCTTTTTGCAAATGGCATTGTTTCATGGCTAAGCCAACGTCAAGCATCGGTTGTGATTTCAACAACTGAAGCCAAAATTGTTGCTACAAGCGAAGGTGCATGTGAATTAGTTTGGCACCAAAGGGTGTTCAGCCAACTAACAGATTTAGAAGGAATGCCTACATCAAAAGTGGATAATGAGGCTGCGATCCGACTTGCTCATAACCCGGAATTCCACAAGCGGACAAAACATATCCGTGTTAGACATTTCTTTGTACGTGAGACAGTACAAGGACTTGTGGACGTTCAGAAAACTGGGACTGATGACCAACTTGCTGACATTATGACCAAGGCAGTACCAAAGCCTAGGCTGGTTAGGATTCGCACTGAACTGGGACTCTTCCAATTAATGAGGGAAAGTGTTAAGGTTGCTTCATGGTGACATTAATGAAAAAGTATTTACTGGTTTTCAGTGGACATAGTGGTACTAAGCAACCAAAAAACTGTTTATGTTTGGAGTTTTGAAAATACATTTTGTGTGTTCAGTAATTATTGTAGAAAATGTTGTTTCATTTGTGACTGTGGGCATTTGAATAGTGGGTTTATTGTGCCAAAAACTGTTGTGTGGAATGTGTGAATAAAGAAGAAAAAAAAGGATCAAATAAGGAGACCAGTCTTGACAGATTCGCCATTCTTACTCTTATTCCACTGTTAGTACTCATCACAGTTGCATTGTAAGAATTGTACATAATGGATATATTTTGAATAATCCCTTTGTAATCTGTTTATTAGTTCCAGAACAAATGCGATTAATAATCTCTGTCATGCATCAATATTTCATTTACCTGTGGAAGTTCATTCCTAGGGTAGGTATACAGGTAAATTAAAATGATTAGGTGTAGGACAGCATTACTTGATAGAAGTTATTCCTACATCATTTTCAGACCATGCTTTCTAGTTTCAGGGGGTACGAAAATATTTCTGTAATTTTATGTTGTAATTGTAATGGATTGTTGCAGAAATGTCTGCCGAGGAATTAACAATGTATGTTATATACTTAATAGCATATTTCATATGCCCTTCATTTTCACCGAGGATGAATCACTTACTAGTTAAATTATGATCAGCATTGAGCAAAACATTGAAGCTTTTCATTTACATTATTCTGTCTTTCCAACTAAAACTATCAATGTTTTGCAGTTTACCGATGTTATATTTTTCTATATTTATACTTGATGCTCTGATGAGAAAATATTGAGAGTGCTTAGCAACTTAGGAAATAATGTAAACTTTGTGTGATATTACATTTGGAATGATGATTACTGTTTACTGTGATGTTGAATCTTGTCGACCCCTGTGGTGAGAGAGTAAAGTCCTTGCCTGCCAATGTGAGGGTCGCAGGTTTGAGTCCTGCCTGGATGGATTTTTTATCACTCAGGAAATGGGTGTTTGTGTTTATCCATTGTTAATACCCCTGTTGTAAGAGACCTATCATGCTGTTTTCAGGATAATACAAATGAATAAAATATAAAAATAAAGTGGAATAGCTTGAAAGACTGCAGTTCACATGTAAATTGTACATATGTCACAGGCCAAATATCATGAATTACTGTCCCATCTGCATATCACGGCCATAACTGTGTTGTTTCTTCCATTCTTTCATCAGTACATTTTACTTAATATTCCTTAGAATCCATCTCAACTGAAAAGTTTAGGAATGGATTATGAGCAATATCATCTCTTTCCTCTTGCAATAGGTAGTCTTATACAAATATGATAAAATGTCTGTGAATTACACATACTGCCACAATATCAAAAATGGTAACTAACCAAATAGTATCAGTGTTACAATTACCTCTTCATATCAGTGGCAATTGGATCTTGATTCTCCTGGGATGTGTAAATAAAAATATAGAGTTGGATTGAATGGGGAAAAGTTAAAATAATGGTGTAATTGAATTTGAACTGGATTATGCTCCAAAGGCGTGGAATGCTGGGCAAGAAGTTTAATTGCATACTTCAGACAGATTGGGGATACTAAAAGAAAATAAAAAAAATTTTTGTGAGGTTGTAAGGTTCATGCAGTGCAATTATTTTTGTAACTTTCAGGACCAGTAGCTTCAACTTCTTGAACATTCTTGATTAGGGAAGTTCTCTGCATTCAGGTTTTAATGCAATTCTTATTATAATTAATGGATATTATTCTTGGTTTCATTGGATGCTTTTAATCTTTTTATGATCAAGTTTCATTGAAAAGAATGTTTTTCTAGTAAAAGCTGGACTTTCCAATCATCGCCTTGATTACCATATTATTTTTCATGTTTCTAGATTTAATTTTCAGATGATAATTTCAATTATAGGTAGTATTGGGATGTGACTCAAGTGTTGCAAAAATGTCTTGAATTTTTTTACTGTGGATCTTACTTTTTTAAATAAGTAAATTGTTAGATAATGGGGAAAAACCAGATACATAGTTTTCTCTTGTACCTTTGTTCAAAATTAATCTAATATCCACATTTTATGTTTGTAGCTGGCTAATTATTTTTTGAAAAAATTCCTCAACAGAACTCTGTACTCGTCACTTTGGTCTAAACTTACTCTAAAGATACTCCTGACAATACCAATGTATTGTGGTTGTTGTTTGTTTTTCAAAATTTCATTTTGTAATAAGTTTATTAGGTATTCCATTTCTACCACTTAATTCCTACTTATAAATGATTACACTCCCAAATCTACTTTTATTCGATTTTCAACATTGTTCATCTTAACACAAAAAGTATTGCTGTTCAAAGTATTGATATCAAAATTTCACTGTTTTCCATTCATGACTGAATTTGTCTTAGTTAAATTTTTCTTTATTCAACTCCATTACTTCAAAAGTAGGCCATCATCGCCAAAGAAGTAATGAACCACAAGTCATTGCTTACAATCTATGTGGTTGGATGAAATATTTTCACTTAGTATACCATTAGGATCTTTGTGTACATTCTTACTGCATACTCAGCACCACTTTTTTGTAGAGTAAAATATACAAATTTTACTAGTGCCTCAATCATGGGGAATGATGATGTTGACAGGAAAAGAACATATAATCTGAACCAAGTTAACTCTAGTGTTAGTCTCTTATATTGTTCTGAATGAAGTGGATCAAGTTATGGTACCAGGTGAATGTCACTCTTTGTCTTAATTCTGAAAAATTGAAATTTTACAAGCTTACACAACCTAGTAATTCATTTTAATGCAAGATATAGGTCTCAATTGTATGCTATGTGGCTTCTTTTGTAGCTTGCATATCAAAACCTTGCATGAGTTAATTTTTTTGTAGATGATCAGGAATAAATTCCTAGTTAAGCACATGTAATCCATTTTAAGCATGTTTTCTCTTTAGTATGTATAGGTGCATAAATTGTGGTTACTTGCATTGAAATTTAGGATGCAAAATTGTTTGACTCATTTATTAATAATAGAATTAGGAAAGTAGTGTCATGCATGCCTCTGTGTACTCTAGTGGTAGTGAGGCAGTGTATGCATGATTGTGGAGGTAAATGTTTAAAAACAGAGCATGGTGTTTCAATTACTGTCTGACATTCTCTGCAATTTTTTGCCTATGTTTTGTATAAGATGTTCAAAGTGTTATGCTAAGAATAATTTATCAAAAAAACTAATTTCTTTTCTTCTTGTTATATGCTTATAGCAACTGGAACAGCTGCGTTCAGAAAACCACAGGCTGAAAGAGGAGAATGGTGCTCTTATCAGAGTGATCAGCAAGTTGAGCAAGTGAAGCTTATTTTCCACTTGTCCGTCCTGTCCGAAGGCCATTTTGAGGAACCCATAGGGGATAATCCTCTCGAGGAATGGAGGCACAAATCATGGGGGTTTCAGTCCGATTGCATTGCATCTTGGATTGCAGCCTGAAAGAAAGAGATTGCATTCATCCCTACCCCTATTGTTGCATGTCCTATTATGCCATCACCTTGATGAACAGTTATTGCTAGCCACGATGACAGCGAGTCAAGCTGAAAATCTCTTGACATTGCCTGCTATGCTGATAAGGTTTTTTCTAGCATGCAGGCCTTTGAGGAAAAAAAAGGGTTTTAACAGGAGAGGGTTTTTTTCTATGTTTTCCTTTTTTAATTTATTCAAGTGTGTGCATTTTCTTAAAATTGTGTGTGTGAATTTGTGTATGTCCATGAGTGACTGGGATAAAGTGGCTTTGCATTGCTGCGTGTTGCCATTGATGTGGCGTTTGGGTCATTGGGCCCTTATGTAATTAATGTATCTTGTAGATTTTGTTGTTTCTAATCTCTTGTACAGTAGTCATCAATTGATAAAAGAAGAGTCGCTTGTCATGGGGTATTCACTTCTGTTGCTATGTCAATTAACTTCTGTTGAATTGAGGTGCCACAAATATGAAAGCATTATTTTGTGGCTTTGTTATGCGTTGTTCTTTGGCCATTTTATTTGCGGCATTGACTTGAATTTTGAAATGGCATTTGTAGAATGTATTTGACATCATTCAAACTACTTCAAAATATTGCCCAATAAATAGTGTATATACATTTTGGCCATAGACTGTATAATTTAACTATAAATAGAATTCTTTTGAGGCAAATGAACTCAATATTTGAGAATCCCATATTTTTTGTATATTTATATGCTTTTAGATTACAACTGTTGCCAGTAAACTATTTATATGGAATATAAATGAATGAAAAGTGCATATAAGTAGGCTTTTAACTTATTTTTACTTTTGACCTAATTGTTCTTTGAATCTGGTACCACATCTCTCTTGGCCAAATTAATTGAGCCATGTTGGATATTGGGCATATATAAGGTGGTGACTGAAAGAATGATGACTAAGGGATTATCTTAGGTAATCATTGGTACACATAGATCATGTTGAGTTGTTCAATGAAAAATTTTAATATTTTGACTGTCATTTAAGTCTGTTTACAAGTGCTGTGCTTTTGGCCATTTTCATGAATGCTAAACTCCATTTTCAGGGTGGCCACACAAAAGTGAGAATTGTTTTTTTATAAAAATTTAAAAAATACTTGGTTAAGTCCTGCAGTTTGCTTTTAAACTTGTGTGCATGGGTATACTATGGCCCAGTGATAACTACCTGTACATTAAATATGGGTCAAAAATTAGCTTTTTTATCTAAAAATGTTGTCACATGATGGTCTATTAATGTGTACAGTATGTGCTGTTTGAAATGTGTACATTTTGCTCGTATCGAGTTAACAAATTTAACTAGGTGGCAATGACTTCTATGCCAGTCTAGGACATAGGCAGCATCCTTGAATGAGGATAACAATGCCTCATTGGGATGTTAATGGATCACTTGCTGTGTAATTATTGTTGCTTCAGGTAGGTTTTAAAGAACAGCAACTTATGCTAATTTTCCATAATCATTTAATCTAATTATTATAATAACGACATATGTCATATCTGGTTGGTTTCCTGCAAGTCATTTGCGGTATATGATGTATCATAATGTCTCTGTAGCTGACTAATTACATTTATACTGCAGTATTCAAAATTAAAAACCTGAGTTAACCTTGAATTTCAGGTACATATATGACCCAGTGGCCACTCTGACTTATTTCTTTTATAGAAGTCTGAAATTGAATTAAAGTAAACTCCAACCTTTTCTAACACCACTGCCAGTCAAAGTCTGAAAATTCTCTGTGATGGTAGTGTCCTCTGTTCATTGTTAAAATAAATTAGTTCCTCCTTCTACATATATGTAGAATACAAGTGGCTCATAAAAGAACAATTAGCTTGCAGACAAATATTTTTAAGCAATAAATAGTTGTTGTTATGATCATTTTTCCAGTAAAGTCATCCTTAACCTTCGAATGTTTCACTGCTGTCTCATTAACCCTTTCGCTGCGGTCAAACTACATAGTCGTTCCAGCCCCTGTGCGGCGAAAAAGTGAACGCTAACCTACGTCGGCACAGAAAGTATGCCTCTCGTTGCACCTGCAACTCAATAGTCACTCAAGCTCTCGGGATGGGATTAGTACAACGTATAACAATGAACTTGGTGAATGGCATTCGCAGAAAAAGAGAAAGATCAGTAGCGTGGGTAGGAACAACCACTTGCCAACGGAACGTAGGAGCTACGTTCACAGCAGTCAACCGGGCGAACGTAGCTACTACGTTCACAGCAGCGAAAGGGTTAATGGTCTGAGAAAAATATTTTTTACTCTTTAGTTCCTGTATGTGTGTTCTGTGATTTCAATACTTGTAGTAGATTTTTAAGTCAAGAGCAAGGTTAAAAGCCAGTGTCATATCCAATATTTATGCTTGTCCAGTGGATCAATGAATTCCCCATCTTTACCATTACACTTGGACGGTTTTGCTAATAAGTTCAAAATGAATTGGCAATATTAGCAAATGGTATGGGGGCATGATTGTAAATATATTTATATATATATATATATATGTGAAAGAAGGTAAGTGGTCTCTCTTGTGTGCTCTGAATGTGTGACCTCTATGATTTGGGCTCTCGCTCTTAAGCAGCATGTTTAAAAAGTGGTGAATGTCTTTTTTGTACATGAACGATTGTAGATTCTGTGTAAGGAAGATTACAAAGAAAAGAAGTATTAACTGAGTTGATATTTGAGACTTAATGGGTGCTTACAGAGGATGTGTCAGAGGAGCTCAAGGTGTTTTGTGTGTACCAAACAATAAACAATTGGTGTGTTCAGTACATCCAATTGGGAAGAATTATATTCCCTGACTGTACATGTATATTTCCTTCATTTTCATGGCTTTCAGTGCCCTCTACTTGTTAAATTTTGAAAAAAATAAGTGCCTTCTGCTGCTATTAATGTAAACAGTTGTAAAAGAAGAAAATTTTATAGAACTAAAAGATTCTTAGAATAAAAAATGACTTTATAAACAGGACTTTATTGACTATTAAGAAACATAAAAGGTAATCTTGTTATATTACATTTTCAAAATAAAGGAGGCATGTTTGATGCACAAATGGCAACATTTCCAGTCAGCTTTGACATTACATATTTATTAATATCATACATTTCGTAGCTATCAAAATAATACACTTTACACATCTTGAATGAGCCTTATGAACTGAGGAAAAAACATTTGATGGAATGATCACATACTTAGTCATTATCATTGGTGGATAATATTTAAAAACACAAAAATTTAACTAAGCAATTTCTATGACCTGGGTAATAATACAATTTGCGAAGAAATATCAGTCATACTCCAATGAGTGATTATTTTCAGATTGCATACAGTTCAACATATGCCGAATAAGCACATAATCTTAAAAGTACTTTCTGTAAAATGCAGTCTTGTTATGCTTTGGAAAACAAAGCAATTGCCAAATATTGCGATGATCGGTATCATCTTAAGTCCAGTAAGCATTCAGGTGCTACATAGCTTATCAGCTCCAGACCCCTTTTACCAAGATGTGCAGTATACATCCCACCATTAGTTCAGATAATTTTGTTTGATTTCTCTATTATAGGTCTGGATGCCATTTACTTACTTTGACAGCCTTCACCTATGCATTACTAATCTGACTCATAGGGTTAAAAATTTATTGATTTAAAAATCTCTAGATTGTTTTCACTGGTAATGAAATTACATGTGCATATTAAAAAATATTTTTGAGTCTGATAGTTATGAATAAGCTCAAGTGAAGCTAGACAAAAACTATTAAAATTAGAAATCAGTTTGAATTAATCTATGGTGTATTTTACCAACCTATATTTCACTACCCAGATATGTTTGAGAAATTTCTATTTTCATAGGATGTATCCATATGGATAAATACAATAAAGGTCAAGTTATAGTAAGTCACTCACAAAATTTAGTTATCAAAAGTCTGGAACATGCCAGCTATAAATTAACCACTGATTGACAAAGCTTTTTTCATAAAAAAAGGACATATAATGCTGAGCATAATTTAGATACAGGTATAGTCGATCACCACTAGCTATACAACACAGATGCTTCAATAGAGGCAATAGGCAATGACACATGAAGGTGATTAAAAAATTAGATTATTTAGTGTTAGAAGGAAAATATCAATGTAAAGCAACAAGTTTTGGGGATCAAGAAATTATTTTGTTCAATGTCTGCAAATGGTTCTTCCCTCATTAGACCTTAAGCTGTGATTTACAAATATACAACATCACCCTAGTATTTCTTCTTATAACAAGATTTAAAAGGCTCTCAAGGTAAGAATTGAAAATGTCACCTTTTTTCAGAACATATCTCACTAATAAACAAATGTTTTAAACAATGACAATTTCTTGTGATACTGGCTTTGGTTGAGCCCAGGTCAACGGGCAATAATGATCAATTGGTAACTTCACATAAGTTAAATTTGGAAGAGTTCAAGTAGGCTCAGATAAATTTTTATGAGCTACAGCCATTTCACTCACAATTATGTGTGTGCACATCAGTCCGATGCACAGCACAAGAGGGATACAATGAAAGAGCATAAATTACCAATTGCTCATTAGACTTGCAAGGGTGCCAACCATTAAGAAGTTGTCGCACCACCACAGCATCTGGAGCCTCCGCTCCCTTCTTCTGCAGATGCTTCATCATCAACTACCATCACATTGTTTGTATTTCCCACAGTCATCTTTTGTTCTTCTGCTTCCCTAGCTTTTTCTATCATCCTCTGACTCAGTTCCAAGAACATTTCCTCAATTCCTTTGTTATGCTTTGCAGATGTATGGAAATGCCGAGCACCAACAGATTCAGCATACCTACGAGGAAAGTTACTCTTGAAAAAAGGATAACATCACAATCAACATGATTTACGAAAGTAGATTCACAAATGCTCCCTTTTTTCCTAAGAGTCCAAAACCATTGCCAGGCAAAACAACCTAGACAAATATCAACCAAGTTTTCCATTAAGTTAAAAACAATAGAATCATGAGTACTATGGACTAAGTTGGAAATTAAGGGAAAATTAGAATCCTATTCTACATCAGGTGACCAGATCAACATGATAGAGCAGAGAAATTCCAGCTGACGTACCACTTAAATATTACTTGTACAACATCATACACAAAAAACAGAGAGTTAACTCTGGCTTCCATTAATTATTAGGTGGCTACTATACCCAAAAAAATGAATTATGCTAACTTGTTTCGTACAGGTTTGACTACTAGATGTTTTGAAACCGCACGTACTAAAAATGAAAACTTATTCATTAGGGAAGAATTCAAGATCACACAATTGGCAAGCAAAGTCTTACCAATGTGGCTCTTGACTAATTAATTGAATTGGTTTCAATAATTTCATTTGTGAGCAGAGAATACTGCTTCCCCACATGGAAATGGCAGGGTTTCATAAAAGCTGTAGTCTCAAAATCAACAAAAGCAAACTTTTTTCCTGACTGTGAACATCATAAGTCATTAAATACCCAGATTGGTCAACTGCGGCCTGCAATTCTCCCTCTTCCCTGCTAACTTTTATATGCCCTAGTATTCATTCTCTTCCATGCCTTGCTTTAGCTGGCCTATTGAGCAATCCTCTCCCCAAAAAAGTGTCCTCAGCAGCTACCACAATGTGCACGCAAATCTGCATTAGTAAGAACTGAAATAACAAGGCTGTGTCTGAACATTAGCTAAAAAATAATGAGGTATATGAAAACAAAAAAAATAATTATAAACAATATAAAGGCAGCGAAAAGACATAATTACAAACTAAGAGTAACCAAACGATAGTCAGACTTTCAGAACACATTCATACCTCACCAGTCAAAGAAGAAAATATGTTACATGGATATGGATCTAGAAATGCTTTACTCCCATGTTAGAACTCATTTTCTCATTTCAAAAACAGATTCAGTGACAAATTGATAGGTAGTGATAGACCAATTCCCTGGCCTTTCAGTTTCAGGATATAAACCCAAAAGACTTTCATTTGTGGGGGCAATAAAAGCTCTCGAGTATAGATCCACAGTAAACGTTGCAGAGATCTTTGTGGAGGGCTGTGGAACCATATGTAGTACTCCAGGGATAAATCAGAGCATCTGGAATTCAATGCAATGGTAGGTTGATGCATGAACACAAAAGGAGATAATTTTAAACATTTCATTAAAGAATGAGTCTCATATAATGCCCTGGTACTCTCTCTTTCTGTGTTACCCATAATCGATGTACTATGAAGAGTTGTCGAAAATAAGCTCTAACATGGAAGTAAATCAGTTTGTACCAATATCCATGCAATATATTTTCTTCTTCCACTGGTGAGAAATGTGTTCTGAAAGTTGGGACACCCTTATTGTTAAACCCTGTATCTAAGCACCTTGGTATGATAAAATAACTTCATTATACTGTACTGTAAGAGGACATACTATTACACATCTATGTTTCTTAAGTCTTAGCCAAAATAACAAAGCACCACTGAAATTAAAAGTAAGTATGTAACACAAAATTATATTTAATTAAAAAATCATGGTGTGATTTCAATTAGTTTCCATTTCCTTAAAATTTTGGTCACATGATAACTCAAAAATAATTAACCAAATATATTAATTTTGTTTTAATTCAGCCAAAAATCAGACCATGGTTATACGTGTCAGGGTTATGGGAAGAAATGTATCTAGAGAAATATTTTCAACCAATGGATGGCCAAGCACATTGCTAAAACATGGCGTAATTTATTTCAGGGCAACAAAAATTCTCATTATCTCAATTGATACCATATAGCTCTAACTCATCAATGAAAAGCCTGTAAGAAGTCAAGCTATACAACACCAGAGGAGGAAGATCAATGATACAGGTTAGTTGTGCTCTTATTTTTGCCAACAGAATAATCTCTCAAGTTCAATAAGAATGATGGGTACAAGAATCAATTAGGAAGTTTTTGTATCAGAAATAATTACTACACTTAGTTTTGTGGTTTAATTATACACAGTGTAAATATTAGACCTCATGTACATACAAAAATAGAGTCTACTAAGACACTTCAGCAGAACTGAAATAATAAACCAATTGATAAAAAAGAATAGCTACTATTTAAAAGAACCCCAGAGAGGATTTTTCCTGCAATGTGATTGGCCATGGTGGCACCTACTCAACTTAAATATATATGTATATGACTGACATATAAATTTCTTCGAGTATTTCATTGAAATGCTTATAGAATGAACTCTTCCAGCACACATACGCCAGACAAATACAAGTTTTCCATTATTTGGTTGCTGCATGACTTCTTGGCTGGTTATCCCTACCACCCAAACATTTTAGTTCATGGGAGCTGAGGAGAAAGAAGCTTGATGCTATTCATGAGTGAATAAATAATGCTAGGCCAACATACATCGCTAACCTCCACAGAACATTCTGACCACTCATGGCGTGAAATTGCTAAGGAGAGGAGGAAGCTTGCACCCATAGGTCAGAGTCCCAAATTTGGAGGGTAGTGCCTTCTACAGACAGCAAGGTTATCAAGAATGTCCCTTGACAACGTGCATTCTCGTAACTTTTTTTGTCCCAGGAAGGCACTACCCTCCAAACTATTCTCTGGAGAACATGTGGCTAGTCAAATAATGTGGATGGACATTAAGAACTTAGAGAGAGAGCCTCAAGAGTCAAGAATGTACTATTGCAGTACTCTAATTGAAATAAGTCCATAACATAAAACATTAAGGCGTGTTTACATGAGGCATGTAACCACACAAGTATGCGGCAGGACAAATGCTCCAAATTAGGTGAGAAGCTATTTCATGACCACCTAATCATGCACGAGTACGATTTTTGGTGTTTATAAGGTGCAATTTTAATGGTATCTTCCTGCATATACTCGCATGGGTACATGCATTATGTAAATATGGCTTAAGAATGAAATTGAAATGTGAAGCCTTCACTGGGTGGAAGGATGTCATAATTATCAACAAATAGAAATTTTTTGCATTCCAAAATTTATTTACAGAGAAACGACTGGTTCACAATGCCAACCTATCATCAGATGATGATGGCTTGACAGCCAAAACCTGTTGTCAATGTGTAGATAAATTTTTAAAGTCACAAACATTTTATTTGTCGCTCACTAGGACTTAAAACCTTAAAATATAAAACCAATTGAGTTTGCTGGAAGAATTTAGAAGACACCCTCAGGCCCATAAAAATTCGCCCTCAGGTATCTCTTCCTTGAAAATTAACACAAAAAAATCAGCCAGACAAAATAAAATGTTCACTTTATTAGTATAAATCATTGCAGCTTCAATTCAAGTATTAGACAAAAAAACCACTCTTGACTGAATAATACAAAAGAATTTATTTCAGCCAGTACCAAAGGATAAAACATATCTCCACAAAAATTTAGGTTTTACTTAAAGAGAATATTCTGATTTTTTTGCATTATTTTAATTAGAATCATATACCTGAACTACTTGAGCACTACAACGAAATATTACTCTAAGATTAACTGCCTGTTACTCATTTTACACCGAAACATATCAATCCCATAATATGTTAGCTTTCACTTTCCACAGCAACAAACCTTCTGCTTTGTTACTGTGGAAAGTGAAAGCTTTCCCAGAACTCCATAATCATTTTTTTCCTGAAATGCAATTTTCTTTCTTTTTTCAAGTCCATTCTCTTTTTGCCCAGAAATATTCTTTGCCAAAGATAGAATATACTTAGAACACCACACAATGTAGAAATAATTCTGCCATAGCTGAATATATTTTGCTGTAATCAGAGTTGTATCAATATTAAGCTGTCATCCAAATGACACAATGGTGTAAAAAATGGTCAAAAAATATGAACCTCACAAAAAGTTTGGTAAAATATTTAAATAAGTAGTACATGGGATAGTGGTGTTCATTTTCACACCAGCACCATAATAGGGATATTAAGTTCAACTCACAATCAGCTCAACAATTAATCCATACAATACTCATCATGCGACCTCAAGGGTGTGTCACGGGGTGAGTTATCACCAACATGCACTATGCTGCACTCTTGCATAGTTAATCTTTCTAAGACTGTCAATGCATATACTTCCAGTAAAACATTTGCAAAAACCTGTAAATACCTGTCAGCAGGTGAAAATCCACCAAAATGCAGAACATTATAAGTATACTACCAATGATGAATTAACGTAATTGCACAATCAGATGTATGTATGAGCATTAAGAATTGCAAGGAGTTATGTGGTGAACTCCTAGAATGCATACACAAACGACAAACTGGAAAATAGCCTGTTCTAATTCTGTGCCTGCATTCTTTCAACTTCCACACATCAAATTTTGCAAAAAGTTCCTCATGTAAAGGGCCTTCAAAGAATCCATTTACATTGATGAATTTGGCAACTAATTTTTATGTTTACAAGCTCTTAAGTCAAAAACTACCAGCTTAGAAGTTATTCCAATTAATATCTGCCACAGGCCTCAGACAGCACAAAAATGAGCATTCCCAGCATAGTATGATTTCAACTTAAGTCTATTTAAAATCACTACTCAAATCCAACTCAAGTTAGTCATTCAAGAAAACAGCTGTCCTGGACTCATATGTTCAGTTCATACACAGATACAGATACCAACACTGAAATGGTTAATGCAAATTTCACATGCGCAATAAAATACATTTGAGATTTATTCACATTTGAAGTAGCAACGACTTCTTTGAAAACAATAGAATGCATACTAAATTTGCTTACTGTTCAGCATCTTCCACAGAAACATTCCTCTGCTTTTCTAGGTCCACTTTGTTCCCAGCGATAGTAAGAGAAATTTCACTTCCTAACATTTTTTTCAATTCTTTCACCCATTTTTTTACCTGTAAAAAAATCCATGCAAAATAAGTTAAACAAACCGAAGGTATACAATTTAACACAGTTTGAATTCACCATATCTGTGAAAGACCGAATTCATGGGTTAGTTGCTCTCCTCTAAGATAATGCTCATTAAAACTGAGTTTCAGACCGTTTAAAGGAGTAAATTACAGGCACTCAAAATTTTTTTCTGGGCAAGAGACTCATACGGAATATTTATGGTAAATTCATTCTAAATATAATAATCTAAACAATCAAAACAACTTTAGAATGCATAGGTATCTCTATCCGCCGAGACCCCACAACAAACATTCTTTTCAAGCTATGTTATATTCGAGACTTAAACTGCTACCATTTACCAGTACTTGCCTTTTGAAATGAGTCTTCATCGGTTATATCGTACACGAGAATTGCACCATTAGAGGCCCTGTAGTATATGGGACCGAGGGCATGGAATCTTTCTTGTCCTGCTGTATCCCATATTGACAGACTTACCCTCTTCCCTCCGATATTAATTTTTTTATTGAGGAATGATGCCTTAAAACATGAAGAATGCATATGTCGTTATTTGGGTTTCCAGGAAAACAACAGAGTTTGACAATTGACAGCATGAACCATTCCATGACATACCTGAAGGGTGGTAATGTGTTTGTCATTAAATTTATCTTCTACATAACGTAATACAAGAGATGTTTTTCCAACACACCCCTCACCTAATAAAACTACTTTAAAATTATAACTTCGAGACCCTGAAGTAGATTCACCCATGTTTTACAATAAATTAGGAAAAGTAAACAATGCTCAGTCAACGCTTTGCAGCAACGATATACTTAAGGCCTTGACGAAAGTCATGAAAAATACAGTACTTAGCGTAAATAACAAATATTAAACACAATGTTATTCACATGACTAGCTTGACTTTCACATAATCAGCTGTTCCTAAAATACAGGAAGCTACCATAATACACTACGTTTCTTCGACATATAGTAAAGCACCAAAATATATTTGAAGGGGATTATTTAGCCAAAAATCACTTTTTAAAAATTTTCAAATAATATTTAAACATTTTCTGAACATATAAACCTAATAAATGTGGGGAACTCAAAAAACAAATCGAATTTTAAACAGCAATTGATGAAGCGTGCGCATAATGTTGCGCAGTGGGTTATCTGGAAACTGGCCGTCATCTATATGAGAAGGTAAGACTACTCAATTTTTAAATGGTATATCACTGTATTTTGTCTTATGTTGTGTGAAACCGTTTATCATACTTAGTTATCGAGTATTTTTAGTTGGTTTTTAGTTAATGTCACTTATAATTCTGAATTATTCTTTTAATATTTCGAATTATACTGTCGGCGTCTGTAGCTAATGCCCAACTCGCGTTTTATAAAATATAATTCAAATTGATTGCTTTGGCAATAGGTGACATTAGCAAGTATAGCCGTTCATTTTATTAACATACATGTCGTGGTGGCTAAACAAAGGTATTTTTAACTTTCCATTCTATACTTCTTTCTCGAGGATACATACTGGTAATAGCTTCGAACGTCCATTTTAAACAGACCGTTTCTCACATCGAGATCGTTGTCCCGGTCTGCCTTTTGCGATGTTATATATGCTACATTTACAAGACAATTGTTGTAATTGCGTGTAGAATTTTGCTTTTATGTGCAGTGTTAAACTGTCATTAATGATTTGATTTATTATTCAGAAATTAAAGGTTAACTGATTATTCGAATTCCAGTATGCATGCGGTTGCCCTGAATAAGATGTGTGGATGTTGTTAGTTGTGACATTCGATGTGACAGAACAATTTGTTGTCAGTTTCACTGCCTCATTTTGTTTACAAAAATGCTCAAGGTAATGCTTTTCCTACATGTCTCACAAGAGACGCACTTAATATAGCAAACACTCGTGTCGGTATTTTTTCTCTAGTATCCCTCTTTTGTTTTCTTGAAAGAGAATTTCATACCCCTTTCTCAGGTGTACAGAAGTAAATAGGAAAGCATATATTATATACCTGTTCGTATTATATTCATTTCTTAGTCTTATGGGGAGTAAGTGTGATCGAGCAGTTGCACAAATATTTTGGCGTTTTCCTGAAATACTCACGGACTTCATTTCTTCATAGGCTGCACCGAATTATTGAATAATTTTGAACTGCGTATTATTCATATCTTGGTTATAAGTCGATGTTCCTACTATTTTTATTTGCCTAACTGATGCTCTTATCTTGTGCTGGGTAAGGTGTCCCATGGACCCCATGCATTGCCTGTGGGACCAATGATGTATGTGAACCCCTCGTATGTGGGTAAGTGAAAGGGCCCTGTTTATCTAAGTAGTTGAGTACCGCTTGATGGAGGGGTGTGATATTTATGTTCATGACACTCCTGCACTGATTAATAATAGTATTATCACGTCTGCGGAAGTATTGTTTTTAATTTTGTAATCGCGAGAAGTTTTTAATTATTCCTAATGAAATTTCGGGGTTGGATCACGGGCAATATTTTTGTTTATTGTAGCATGATCCGTGGAACAGCTGTCGCGTTTACAAATCGACTCGGGCTCGAGAGGACTCCGCTGGTATTGCGTTGGCGGTTGCTTTTCGTAATCTTTCGCGCGGGAAAAATCCGAGGATCGTACTTTCTCTGTATTTCCTTCAAGGTTTTGCGTGGATCGCCTGTCTACGTTAATAATGCAAGATTATGTACTTTTAGTATAAATTTACTTTAGCCACCGTAATCTCTATGTCGCCTTCTCTTATCACGTAATGATTATCATAGAGTAAGTTGGAGCTAATTAGTGGACAAATATCAACACTGGGTTGTGGTGCTGGTTTTTTAATCAGGAGCCTCATTGTTCAGAAGTGAACTTTTAATTTCATGACTCCTACATTTATTACAATTTTGTTTATCCCGCTTTCAGTGTGTGCGATGGGAGATGCGCAAGTACCTGAAGTAGGTCAAGAGTTTTCTAGACTTGTATTCTTGGAACTTCTCTGGATCGCAGATACCACTTTTGATTAATAATTGCATACTTAGATATGTATTCGTGGCATTGGATCCTTAATATTTCAGTAAGCTTAATTAATAGTCTACCTAGCCGATTGACTGTTACTGACAGGTTGAAAGGATTTCTCAATAATTATACCTGGCGAATGGTTGGAGGACAGGAGAAAGTTTACTCAGGCAGAATTTGTAATTTTCATCCGGTGAACGAAGTTGTGTAATACCTAGCTAGAAATTCTTATCCCGTTACAGGAAAGCTCGCCGTAATACATTCCTATTTCTGCCATCATTGTAATCGTCTGAGGCACTTAATCCCATGAAAATCTTTTCGACGTGGGCCAAGGGCAAGGTATGAGTTTTCTTTATTGCCCCTCACTTTGAATGGTGTCTCAGGTGTTGGGGCGCCAGCAGTGAACAAAGCATTACGACGTGGGCCATTAGCACCCTCCATACCCCGATGTATTTTGGACCCCCTGGAACTCAGTCCTCGGTAATGTGCATTCGCCGGAGTGAGGGGTTTTTCCGTACAGGTGTCCAAATGGTTTGGGACGTTTCTATCGGCCATACATTTCCATGTTTTCCCTCCAACAAAACCGTACCCTAGCCGTAATTACCAAGCGTATGATATACCCCAAAACTGATGTCCGCTGGGGTTTTGCGAACGGTTACAGTGTGAGTTTAATGCTCTGCATCCGTGTCTACGCATTAAGGAATGACAAGTCCTTAGAGAGTTCTGTGGCTCCTGCCGTCGGATGAATCTGTTTGAAAGCAGTTTGCGTTGGTGATCGTGACCATTGCTTGCCATTGGCCGTGCCGGCAAATGCCATTTATAGGGATGTTGCCCTCGTTATGGCGGGCCGCTTATTCCTTCATTTCACTTGGTGGCTACTGGCCAAGGTCTTTTATTTTAAATGGCTGAATGGAGGGGATAGTGATGTCGCTTGCACCTTTTGTGTCATTCGTTACTCCATTCCTGTTTCCTCCGTTTTATTCTTCCCTTATCTTCTAGGGCGCGCCTTACCACCTATTAAGTCCTCCCGTTCGGTGGAGGGAGGCCGGTGGATGCCCCAGGTGGAGCAAGGTCCTCTGGGTGCATCTTGCCTTAGTGATTTCGTCTCGGATGTAACACAACAGGTTCATCATCGAAGGTCCTGGAAATTTGCCACGACGGGGCATGAGAGGGAAAGCGAGAGTTTACTCATTATCAGTGCTTCAGAATGAATCTTCCCACCCCTTTGAATAACCTTTGATGGGTTTCATTACAATTCTGAGAAAGCTAGGGCTAGTTTAATTCGCATTTCTTCACTCTTTTGAGGGACGTCGGCTTACCATTGAGATTGTTTTCCTTCAGTAATTATTCGAAGAAAAGATTTCGTCGAGGTGAAATAGGCTTTGCTTATGCAGTCATCCTACCTTTTTAAGATACTTCGCTGGCGTATAAATGTGGTTATCGCACATGAACGCACATTAAGCTAGGGTTATTGCGATTGCAACGATTCATAGGCATGAATTGAGTGTATTAGGCGTAGTTCTGCGGTTAACGAGACTTTTGGTCCGTGTGTAATATCACGTTTCCTTTCATCTGTTCATCTTCATTTTCATAATTTGGATGGAGTGGTAGTTCCCGCAATGAAGGGTGTATTAAGATATCCCATTCCCTTGATTCTTTATTTACATCCCCGTCAATGAAATATCGATAAAGATGAATTACATGGATCTGGATGATATCAGGATGCTGTTAGCTCTATTTAAATGAAACTTCAGAAAATGCAGAGGGCCATGTCGACTGAATCTATTGGTGCTTGGTAGTTTTCTACCGTAGGTTATAGGAAAGAGCTTTAAATCGCGTTAGGCCATCGGTTTCCTCGGTAAGGATAACTTTTATTTTCTATCTTAATGATTCTGTACGTGAAGCGGCAGTGCTACCTGTAACTTGCTTAGTATAAAACCGAGATGTTGGTCTCGCGTCTTATGAATATTCTGGTGCGTAGATTTTTGATACTGAAATTCAAAATAGGTAGTTTCATGTTTCGTAGTCCATGCTGTGTGTTGCGAAGACGGCTGGCGTTCGACACCGATATCGTAAGGCATTGACCCACTTTCCTCACCTTCGAAATTGTTCTATGTTCGACGGATCGCCGACGATACGAGCGTGCCACTTCATTTTCTAAGATTTCGGCGTTGATTCATGTGGAGATTTTCGCGCGTAGAAGAAAATTAAAAAGTTCTCTCAGTTGCATTACTTGATATGTCGTAAACATTGATTGCCATTTTCCCAATTTCCTAAACGTAATCGCATCACTTATGGGTACATGGTGATTGTTCCGTTGCGTTGGAGTCACACTGGCTTTTTCGTAGCACGTGTAATAATCGATTGATAGAAAAGCCTGGGTAATAATTTGTTTTAAATTACTTTGTGCATTGTGACTAAGATAGTCGTCCGCAATTTTCTGTAAGCGGCAGTGGGGTAGAACAAGGGTGCATGATGGGATGCGTACAGGAGTCAGCTGATCGACTCTTCAGTCGCAGCTGCCGGCTGGAGCGCATATGTCGTTCGGCGTGTCTCGGATAGTCTCGGACGTCCTCGTTTCTGAAGCACTTATCGCTTTGTGTCAGATTGTGGCCCACTGAAATGGATAACCAAGATCATTGCAATTTCCTCGGAAGGTGGCCCACTCGGGCATATCAGAGTATAGTGATACGAGGCTCGTGGTAACTGTTTGTTGATACTTAGGACACGCAATTTCCGCTTTCCCATCGAAGTTGTCCGAAAAATGCAGAAGCGGTGCGCCGCGTAGCAGCCGATGGAGCTCTAGTGACACGTTGTGGAACTAAGCGTTGGCTCTAGGGTCTTAGAATGAGGAACCGCTGTAAATGCTGGTCCAGATTTTTTATAGCATACCTTTCACATTATTGATTTTTTTATATGATGAAAATAGGTAAATGACGAATTTTATTATTCAATTACGGTCTATGTTGAAATCAATTGGATTAATCCATCTGCTTGTTTTGCTTTTCTCCATGTGAAGGTCTGAAGGATCTTAATAATTACAGCATTTGTGGGGAAAGAATGAAGTATTATCACATCGTGCGCGTTTTAATCCCATCGGGTTGTTTCTCAAAAGATGTTGACAATTTTTTTAACGCCGTTAGATGGGCTGTCGCGGAAAGAAAAGCAGCTTTCCTACATAATAGAGATGTCATGATTTTTTTCTTGAAATTTTAGAATCAATTCCATTACATATTTTGTTCTATGCAATTGTGAATGCGTCAACTGGTGTCCGGTTATCGCGTTGGTCATTGTAATTTCCAGCCCAGCGCTCCATTTAGTTAACGGATTTAAATTTTTGTGGTAAATTTTATTATTATATATCATAAAGTTTATCTGTTTCCTCGTGAAAATTGCAAGAACTTAGTGGCATTTGCTGCCATATTTCCATTCTTTGGGAAGATATGTATCATTTATTTGGGGACGAGTGTTTTATGTTGCCCTTATCCGCTGTGGTTATAATTGCTAAGTATGTAGGTGATTGTAGTGCGTGGATTAGTCATCAGTTGGGGAGAAATCTTAATCATGAAGAAACCGGCTCATCGCCTGTAACTTCTAAAATATCAGCGGTAAAACCTCATTTTCCAGGGTTCCCGTCTGAGAGTTTGGATGAGTCATCTTTGAGTCAAATATTGCGAGGGGGTCGTCCGGTTTTGAAAGCATTAGTGCTCCTCCCTAAAGACCCCCTTTTTTCTTCTCGCGATAACCCAACCTGTAATTAGCCTTTATGAACATTATCTTGCCATCCCTGTTCAACAAAAGTTATCCCCTGGCTCATTATTCATGCCATAAATCGTTGTGGTTAAGCAGCTAATGCCTTGTTTTGTTGTTCCCATTTCTATGGTGTCATTGGTTACGTTGAGGGGTTGACTTCCCTGTTGTGCTGCGGATAGCGTTCAAAGGAATTATGGAACAGGAAATGCGACTTAATTTCACCGACATCTTCCAATCTTCTCATGGGAGCTGATAGCAAATTTATAACGGTTTAACACGGTGGCTGAGCTAGGAATTTCAGAGGAACTACTTATGAGCGACTCGTTACTTACGTCCACTGTCGAAATTTTCGTGCTATCTAAATCTATATCATCAGAAGATTGTCACTATAGCTCTTTCAAGGGTGCATGGATGCCCCCCGCCCCCTATACCCCCGCCTCATCCACTTTCGGCGACGTTTTCTCGTCGAAGTATCAAGCGGTGTTAACACGATGCATTTACCGGCACGGGTAGATACATCCATGCGTGGCCATAAAATAGCCCGTTTTAATTTTAAGTATTTGTCCTTACATCTGTCCAGCCACGTACTTGCGTGGGTATATGCATTGTGTAAACACGCCTTAAAGATACTTTCAATTCTCTGTAGACATAGTTATGGGAAAGGAACGAATGGATGTGCGTTCTTGCATTTACTTGATCCACGGAATTTTCGTTGTTTAACTAATTTGTCACCTGAAGTGCAGATCCTGCGATTTAAGCTGGAATGCAATCGGTGGAGCATGAATAATGTAGAAAAACCAGGCCTTCAGGGAATCAGCTAAGTGTCATTATCGACTATCACTATATTTGGCTGAAATGTGGCCATGGGAAACAGATTTTATGGCAAGTCGGCGAAGTACCGATGTCGAACATAATTAGCAACTCATTATGTGTATGTGAATCTTCCATCGATTCGATTGTTATATTTGATTCCCATGCAGTCCCCCAGCGTATGTTAATCCCATCCTATCCCCGCGCTCCTGTATTACATCCATTTTTTCTCAGTATTTAGTTATATCCATTCAGTTGCTGTTAAGGTTTCACTGCTTCTAAGCAGTCATCGTGACCCTCAGTGTAAATTCTATTAAGCTTGCTAAACCAGTGACGAAGTTTTGCTCCAAAGCTGGATATTAATATAATCGATTTTAAAGTTTTTGTCATGAAGTGTAACTCATTACCGAATGTGAAGTGTAATTGAATTTGGCTCATTTCGAGGAATTACTGACAAAGGAAGCAGGAATTGCTGTAAAAAATATTCTAAGATGGTCATATTGTATTTATTCTTGCAATCCGTGATTTCCATTATTAAGGTTCTAAATTTGCGATTGAAAATAGCGCGTTATTTCCGATTTATTCAAGTTATTATAATTGTTATGTTCTTGTCTTGGAGTTGCTGATTATCGAAAGTAGGCATGCCTGTCGTATTACTCAGTGTGTGTTTTATGTGCCTGCAATCCTCGCGGGGTATTTCCTAGGCTCTCCAGAAGGAATCAAATCGCGCGGTTTCTAAAGTGGCCGTTATCTCTCCGCGAGTTTTGAATTCTAGTTCTTTCTTGGCCAATAAAGAGTTGTTGCAGTAGTGGGTACTTGGTTCATTTATTCAACTTATTTAGCTGGAATATGTAGTATTACCTTCGTCATTTGCCCCAGCTTTATAACTCCGGCGCCATCTCAGCATCCTAACTTCCAGCGGGTGGCTGACGGCCTCGTCTCATACCAAGGCCGTTGTCGCGGGCCTGCGCTCCCCGTCTGTGCTGCTTGGCTTGCGTGTGTGGGTGAGGAAAGGCTGGGTCAATGAATCCGAAGTAGAGAGATGTGGCAACACCGTACCCTCCACCCTCTTCTCCCCGGTACTCGGCGCTGCTCATAGCGTCCGAATATCCCGCCGTCGAAAAACCTCCCGCGCTAGGGATGGAGGCAATGGCTGCCGGTCTATTGTAGAATTTATTTCAAAATATTATTGCGTATTCCTATGACATATCATTGTTACGAAGCAAGATTTTACCTGCTCGCCGATCGTTGTATCTGCAGCTGCCTATTGTTGAGGTGATGTGAATCTAAATCATTTTGAGTGAGTCGTATGATTCGTTGTCACAGCCAGTTTCAGCTACTCCTTGAAATTCACTCATGGGCAAATTACTTCGTGTTTTGTGACCAACTATGTGCTTTGTAATCTACGTCAATGATACTGACTTAAGCGGAGGTTGTAACTTATGACTTACTTCTTTTATCAATTATCATTTGATTAGTACCAAGCAATCGATAGTTTTAGGTTTGTCTTCGCCCGTTTTATGCTAAATTCATGTCTGAAGATGTATGGCACTTGATTGTCATCGTTTTTTTCGATCAAGAATGCCGTTAAAACTGATATTGCTATACCATTTAAGGCGTTAATTGTGATTTATTCGATCATTAGTATTGTTTTGTCTCCTTTGTTAGACGGGTATATTAACTTACGCGTGGTTTGATTTTTTATTGCATATGTTTTATTTACAGGGCAGGGCAGTGATAAGAGTGAGAAGCTAAGGATAAGTTGGTGTGGAGTTTGAATCCGACAACCTGTACTTAGGCTAGTGATTGTTGAACGGGACAAAATGTTTAGTTTCCACAAGCCGAAAGTTTATCGTTCTTCCACCGGCTGCTGCATATGCCGGGCTAAGTCCAGCAGGTAATGTCTTTAATGTAATACTTAAAATGTACTATCAGTGGCTGAGGTAATTTCGTTTGTATATTGTTGTGTGCACGCTCACATCAAATTCGTGTGTTGTAAGTTGTGTTTGTGCATGTAACTCTCCTAAATGTCGAAATTACGTTAATTTTTGTGGTATCAAGATTTTACATACAAGGAAATTGAAGATAACTGGATTAAAATGTTGAATGTTTGTCATATGCCACCGTAGTATGCTATCCACCAAGTCCAATTTTCGAGGTTTATTGTTCAACTTTTATTTTATCCGTTACAATTATTTTCGTTTTGTACATAGTTAAAAAGTACATTATAGTACATATTTGAGCATCCTTTTTAATTATTTTCATTGGCGGTGTGGGATATGTAGATAATGATGTATTACAATTGTGATTTGCGGTAGTTCTGTGAATACATGTGAGATAAAAAAATGTTTTCTTACTTTTCAAGTGATTATAAGTGCAAGTCTACAGTGTATAATCTTGTAATAATTTACCTTGTTTATTTAACATTTCATGGTGGATTTTCTTTTAGTTTTATTGCTCTGATTATGAACTGCCCTTTAATTCATGTGTACCTATGATGAATATTCAGAGTAGAATCATGAGATGGGAGTTCAAAGTCCTTTAAGAATATTTGCCATATACAGGTCTAAGTAACTTCATTGAAGCTCTAGTTTCCGAGGGAAATTATGTGAAATTTATTTATTTTAAAAAAATAGTTCACATACAGCAATAGCGCCAATTTATAGTAAACATATACAAAAAACAAGAAAGAGGACAAAAACAATAACAGCATAAAAATTATTGTTAATTGTTAATATCAATTATGATGTATGTATTAATCAGATTATAACACTTGAGTGACATCTTCAAATCCCCAATCTCTATTGTTTTTGGCCATTCCATTGCTCTTCATTTTAGACGTTTCTTCTTCAATCCAGTTAAAATCTTTCAACTCAGCCCTTAGTGGGCCATCATTTTCTTTTCTTGGTATGAGTCCTCGACCAGAATTATTTTAGTATACTCTCACTTGCCATTTGGTTTACATGGCTGTATGCTTTCCTCATATCTTTGGCAATGTCATATAGGGCACCCATTATTTTCCTATTTTGGTTCATGATCTTTTTCAATTGGGATGTATTGTTAAATACTAATTATGTCTGGGGTGCAATTCTCCTTAATGCTTGTGCTTGTATTATTGTTATTTGTCTTGTGCTCATGAAAGTGAAAGCATGATTGTCATTTTTCATATTTCCTCAAGTACAAATCAATATTTTAAATTGGAGTGCAATCTTAGATTAATAATTATGAGCATCAACCTCTTTTGAGTTTTGGATGATGATAAGCACAGTGGGAATGGAGGGCCTGTGATTCCATCCCTGCTTTGGTATTTAATGATACTGTTCATAACATCATGGTGCACATCGTTGGATATAAAATTTTGATTTGTGGATACCTGATTTGTTTTAAATTTAGGCAAAGAAGTGGTCATATCCTGTGTATGTTTGCAAGATATGGGTCGAAAACAATTTTTTTTCCTTTTTCAGTTCCCGTTTCACTGACAGTAAAAAATATGAGGAAGATTTTGTGGAGTGTTTTCAACTACATGAGCGGCGCACAGGAGAAATTTGTAATGCTTGTGTACTCTTGGTAAAGCGATGGAAGAAACTACCTGCAGGAAGTGAAAGAAATTGGAGACATGTAAGTTAAACTCAGTTTGAGATTGCAGTTTCAAAATCACTATAGTCATTAAGAGTATAAATTGTTAGAGTTGTGACTAGATATTTTTAATAATTAGTATATTTTCCAAAAATTCTGTGTTAATTGTGAAGGAATATTAATATTGGTATTTCAGTTTCCATTTAGAGGGATGGAAGGATTTAGGGTGACTTGACAATTAAAGTATCGTTTTTATTAAAGTATTGAATAGGAATATTTTGTTATTCTGGTCATATCGTGTGTTTTCAGAGTATTGTTGAGTGGATGGTCAAGGTAGTCATGGCTGAATTTGGTGAAAGAAGATGAGCATTAGGAGTCCTTGGCACATGAGAACTATTCTTGCAGCAGATAGAATTGCATGTCTTCTCATTTATTTAAATGTTTGTTGTCAAATCTCATTTGCTCATTTATGGTCTGTATTCAGAATACCTTGGTGGTAGTCATTTTATTCTGGTCTTTATATTGCATTTCTATGAGGTGTGGGCTGAGTTTCTGTGGATCAATGTGGGATAAAGTTTATCTTAACTGCCAGAAAATGTGGCCTTAACTTGTTGAATGTAGGTTTCACTTATGAGTGATGGCACTCCACTACCTATTGAAGTAGATGCACTGGGGATTTGTGGAACTGGGCAATTGCAGCAATTAATATTCACACTCTCTCAATGTGTTAACCAAATTATTTCATAACTTTCATGAATTGAATTCCCATAGTGATGAAAGCAAAGTTTCATGCCTGTTAGGCTCAATATAACCATATTCTTTCTGATGTTCTGATTATATTAATGCTAAAGGCATGGAAATATCTGCTGAAGTGTAATGGTGTGTGTACAGGACTGCATATTTTGAGTTATTATGATGATCAATTTTCCTGGCATCCTTAAGGCTATGAGCAATGCAATTATTCAGGTGTTATAATATTCTGAAAACATAACAGACCTAGATTCATTGCCATTGACTCCACTGTTTTCCAATCATTGCATGTTCAAGGAGGTGGTGCAAAGTCACTGGCTTGGGTACTCACACCAAGAAATGAAATTCACTCTGCAAAAATCATTTTACTTCACTGGCATTCAAACCAAAATCATGTCAACTGACCGGCAATTGGGAGATCCAGGTTCAACTCCCATTCAAGCCTGATGTTTTCAGTGTGAATTTCATCCCTTGGACTCAACTTTTGATAATTTTGCATCTCTCCCACTCTCTCCTGGCATAGGTGGTCGATGCCAGAGCAGGTCCAGGTACGAAGTCCCTTACCAAGTTTAAGTCCAAGAACAAAAAGAAGCCTAAGTTGAAGGCAGAGGCAATACCAGTGGCATCGTCATTGAGCAGTAAGGTCAATGGGGGCAACAGCAATTTGGTGAATCATTCATCTGTTTCCATGGGGAGTGAGAAATCCAAGAAAAAGCACATGTATATGAAGTCCCATAGCCAAAGAAATTCTGGTGTGAGCAGCTCCATTTGTAAAGGCTCCCTTACAGCTGGGAATATCCCATCATCTGATCGTCAACGAAATCATTATCGTGGGATTCGTGACTCAAGTCCTGGTGCCCTGAGTGATATTGGAGGTAGGTGGTCAATTATCATGAAAAAATTTTATGGTATTTATATAATGAGTTTCGCTTGTGTGTGTGGGAATGGGCCATTTACAGAAGCTGGTGAAGTTTTAGGATGATTGCATATGGTAAGTTTTGTTTAATGAACTATGAGACACATCAGCTTGAAAAAAGGTATTTACTGTTAGCCCTTCAGTAGGCGCGTGGCCCACTGTTTAATTTGTGAGGCATTTCACATAGGACGGCATAATATACAGGTTATTTTCAGTAGCTGCACATTATTATGTCCTCATTAGCCTCACATGGTCGTGGGCCACAAGTGTGGCCCGCGTGCCTGTGTAACCTTTCTCTTTCGGCTACACTAATTATTGTGCAGCAAATTTTTGTCAGATATTTGTCCACTTTGATGAGCAAACACTATTCGGGACGTTTATGTTACTTTTTTTGGGTGCCTCGGCAAGAGTCCTGCTTTGTCACAAAGGATATTCGATGCTCAAAATATTTCACGATTTTTCAGTTACTTTGGGTTTTGTTTCATGAATAACTATAAATGTCCTATGGTGACAAAAACTTGACAAATCAATAGATATCAGTCTAAATTTATTGCCAGTAAACATTTATTACAAAAAAATTAAAAATCTTAGGTGAAAAAAAAATTGAATTTGGGCCACTGGTGTGGCCCACGTGCCTAATCATGTAACAAAATTTCATGCGCACACTGAAGGGTTAAAGGTATTGGGATATTTAGTGTGCTACCATGCCATAATCGTAGTTTAAAAAAGTTCTTAGGCCTTGGGAGCAATGTTTATCAGCTATGCATTGGTTAAAAGTCAGCATGGTTTCACAATTCAAGTGTTCAGAAAGTGACTGTGGAATGTGTGTGAACTTGAGAATCAACGTCTGTTGTGCTTGAAACCTACCATCTGTGAAGAAAAAAATTCAATTTCATATGTATTTTTTATGGTAAATTTCCTTGTAGCAAGAATTGAGCTAATTGATATTAGTTGTATTTCCGCTCTACTCCGTATTTAATGTTCAAGCATGTTAATTATTTCTATTTAACATTATTCTAAACCACTGCATCTTTAAATATTAACTCTATCATTGTCAGCATTTTAGGATTTGATCAATTTCTTGGTTTCAAGATTTGATGGAATCCTTCCTATAAAGATTCAAACCCTGGGAGTGCAGCTTGCATGTGCACATAATTGAGGTAAATATCTCACCTCAGAATTTTAGTATATGGATAAAGAACTTAGTGATATTCCTGTTTTTTTTTAATAATACTAGCAGCCTGCAATGCCAGTACATCACCATCTAAGTGTAACTGGCCTTCTTATAATATAGTATTCTAAAAAAGCGTGGAAAATTACGAAGTTTTCTGTTCATAAACTATGTCTTAGTTCCACAAAGTGTCTGCCTTCTATCACTTAACAGAATTTCAGCATCTGATGTCATTTTTACTGAAAGAAAAGTGTTGACAGTTGGGGTGACGTTGTGCATATTTACAGTCCTATTAAAAAAATATACCACCTCTAGTTAAAAAATTTCTGAGTCCGGAGTTGATGTCAATGTGACAAAGTGGGCAAGCCATGCCCCCTTTGCAGGAAAGACATAGGCACAGAATGGAAGAAAGGCGTTTCACCCCGAAGCTGTTGAGGGAGAAGATGCATGGAAGGAAGGTTTTGATCTGCCAAAGAATTTCTTAGGGGGAGGGATTATAGGCCTTTAAAAAAATTGAAGTGTTGGCATGTTTTTATTATCTGGAATTCATTGTGGTTTTTACATCCCAATTGTCATTTTAATACATGATTGATTCTGTTTTAAGTTATTCAGATTTTGCATGTGTTGATTCAGTTTTTTTACATTCCAGTTCATTTATTAACTAATATGGAAGTATGTCATGAAATTACAGAAATGCATTTTAGGAAGTGCATTTGTTTCTTTGAACTTGATTGCTACTTAGATAAATATACTGGAGGAAATTTAAGATACGATTAACTACACAAAAATGCTGTATTCTAGAAATGAAAAATCAATTGTCTGAATCTGGATTTTACTATTAATTAAAAAATAATGAGTATTCTAGTGTTACCTGTAACTTACATATTTCCTTCTCTGTGTTTTGAGTCATGTGACTGTCTCTTAGTTTTTTTATGGGATATTTGTTCACAGGAATAACATTAAATCTCCCTCTCAGGAGCTCTATTTACTTCAAAATCTTGGGTTTGCATTGCACTTTTAATTTGTTGTTTTGTTAGGTCATTCTCGGAAGATTTGATTGAAGCAGGAGAAGTTGATGTATAATTTTATCCTAAATTCACTAATTGCGTGTATATACTTCCTCCCTTAACTCTACAATGAAATCATAATAACTTCATTATTTTATGGTCACCCTACCTAGTTTCAATTACTCTAAAAGGACTTAATCAACAACCATCATCCAGATAAGTATGAAAGAAGATAAATGGTGGATAACATATGGTATGGTGAGTCCGCTTTGAGCATTGGTCATATTCCTTTCATGATCTTAAAAAATAGGAGACTGACACATTTGGCCATATATTAAAACGAAACATTTCAATTCAAAAAAATTATTGAGGGGAGATATTTCCTTATAGATATGGATTACTGACAAACTTCAAATGATAAATGGTTATATATGACACAGGTTAACAAGACATGTCTCAATTTCTATGAATTTCCAGGATACATTCACAGTTTCATGTTCCTTAGCTTTGTTTTTGATAAAGTAACAATGATGTCTTAATTTTATTTCTAACAGAAATCCTCAAAATCTGATAAATAAATTTCCTTCTCTTAGTCCCTTAAGTTAGAATTAACTGTAATTTATTTGTCTATTTGAGTGTCATCGTCAGTGCTTATCTCAATCCGCTCAGTGAGTTCAGCCTTTACTCAATTATGAAGATTGTCGAGGCAACACCCGGTGGACCCTGTAAATCTTTTTCTGGGCTAGGAATAAACATTGCAAACCAGAGGAAACCTTCCCCACTATCCTTGTTTGAAGATAGGCTGTGTTCTTCTAAAAAGCAACATGAACAGGACTCCTTGTTTCTTGGCTGGAAAAGACATCTAGGAGTGGTGTTGTTGAGCAGTTTCCATACAGTCTGGTTGTTTTGGGCTTCCATTTAGTTATTAGTGAAAGAGGTACCCCTCGTTCACAACAGCTTGAAGGCTCAGAAAGGAGATGCACATCTCTGGTCTCTATTTAATCAATCCAATTCTTGAATTGATGAAAACTCTCAGTTCACTTATGGTATGCTGCCAGGTTTTTTGGGGCTCCATCATAAATAATTCTGGGCGCCTATGTCATTGTTCTTGGCTGGGAACATAGGTGAAATGTGCAAATGTCACTATTTGTCACATAGTATTGATGCAGGAAACCCCAAGGAAAAGCTGGATACTATACTTCATATTGTTAAATGCATGGTTGAGTGCCGATTATCTCTTCTAATGAAGGGGAGGGGTTGCTGTGCTCCATCAATTCATGGAACATTTGGTGGCGAATCTTATTTTAGACATTCATATCATTCCATTTTTGCATATCCACTTATATATTTGCTTCTAAATAAAAGTTAAAAATTTACAATTGCAACAAACTAAGCAATGTTTACACAATGCTCATTCCCGCAGGAATAATGCATGAACACTAGGGTGTTGCTTATTTTTCATTTTTTCTCGGATTTTCAAGTTCAACCTCTCAAACTATGCTATTAGGTAAGGAAAGGATATCCTAAAAAATTCTGATCGATTAGTTAACATTTAGAGGTCACTCGAGAGGCATAAATACAGTGACGTTCAATTTTCCCGATTGGAGGAAAAAAACAATTTCTAGAGGTAACGCACCAGGACAGAGTTCTATAGGGTCAATATTCAGTCCATTTTTACGTACGTGCGACCGTTTTACACGAAAAAATATTTTAGCGGGGGCTACTGCCATGCGCTCCATACATAACGACGCACCGGGTGCACGTGGGCCGCAGTCAGCTGATTCCTCATCCTGCACCCTTCATTCCCTATCCCCTCGCCATCACGAGCTAGGGTCAAGGGAGCCGTTTCCCGTGCGTGACAATTTTACAGACTGCTAGTCATATACACATAGTTACTATCCAAACAGGACCGACTTTTAGCTATAATTTAGGCATGTGAACGTAATCATTTACTTGGGAAAAGATACTTGTGAGTGATCCTTCAGGGGTACTTACTGCACTTGATCCTAGCAGCTGTCTCATGGAAACTGGTAGACTTTAAAAGACATGCACTTTTATTTATTTTCCGTGAAATAAATGAGTAAAACTGCTTAGCATTCTAAACTTTCTACTTTTTGAACTGGCGAATTAATACATCAGACATGAATGATTCACAGAAAAACTTTCATAGTTTTTTTTTGTCGCAAATCCATCATAACATGACTACAGCATACTACAGAAACATATTATTGTCACAATTCCAGACTTTCATAGTTTTTTGATGGTGAGCAGCACCGAGAAGCAAACGCTGGAAACATTCTTCTTTAGACGTAATGCTTGTTAGCATGCTCAGCATGATCGTTAACCATGTGCAAAGCCTTCACTTTATCTTGACTGCTTCTGTAGTCACTGTTTTTGGGCCATATCATGGGATCCTCTTCCAAAAAAGCTTTTGGAAAACTAAGTACTCGAATGAAAGACTATTGGTCGTAACAAAATCTGCCAGCACTATTTTATTGCACTCTTCTAAATTCAGCAGTAATCGTTTAAGAGGGTGTGGCATGCCCTCTTTGTTTTTTAAGTTGTATACAAGTTCCTTTTTTTCAAATGGACTTAAATTGTCATCAAATAATGAGAGTGCAGACAATTGCTTGCTTAGATAGTACCAGTTCAATTTCTTTAGGGAAATGGATGCAGTTGTACTGTCGATGCTCCTATTCCCTTTTAATAGAGTAATTAACTCCAAATTTTTTTTTGTGCCCATGGAGCATCAGTGGCTGTGTACCATGAAAAAATATACACAGAAACAATGAAGATATTGACAGAAGTCCCTTGATTTTTTTTTTCAATTAAAATAAACTGATCCCTAAAAATCCATATTTTAAAGAAATATATTGGTTTAGCCATCCATCTAGCCCTATGGAAAGCTTCAGGAGCTCTAAACTTTATGCCTTGGGTGGGGCATCAGCCAAGTACAATGATTGTAAGGTTCAAAAGCTCTAAATTATCATCTCTTGGTTGACCAGCCTGTAAGTGTACTTAAGGAAATAAAGCTGTCCTGAACCTGTATTAAAATGGCAATGAAAGGTAATTTATAGTTATACTCAGTGCTCATAATTACCTCTATTTTATTGCGAGCAAAATCAATAATCCTTTTTACTGCATCACCCCTGAGGTATTTTTGCCATCTGTTCGTCTGCAAGAGCTTGAACCTTTTGCTTGTCAACATCTTGTGATGATAGAACACCTGCAGCAGTTCACGAATTAAAGGCAGCTAATTTTTAGGGAAACAGTCTGCTATGGATCCAGGAATGAGGTACACTGCATTAAACCTACGTGTCGTGACAGACATCGTTGATTACCCAAACAAGAGAATAGACTTGATTCCTGGTCTTAACTGCACACTGTTCGAAATCGGACTACAATATTATGGGAAGAAGGGGAAGGGTTGTAAGGAGATGTGAAACTTATAAACTTATGTGCAAATTAGCCTCGACACAACCTTCCAAATGACTCCACAATTTATTGTGTGCTGCCACTTAACAAGCATCTAATTTGTAACAATATAGCAGCATGAAAGTTTTTCAGTTAATCGCTCATGTCTGATGTTCCATGTGCAGTATGTCTGAAGCATCACTCACAATTATGATTTTCTGAGTAAGTGATTACGTACACATGCCTAAATTATGGCTAAAAGTTGGTCCTGTTTGGATAGTAACTTTGTGTATATGACTAGCAGTCTGTAAAATTGTCACGCACGGGAAATGGCTCCCTTGACCCTAGCTTGCGATGGCGAGGGGGGCGTAGGGAATGAATGGTGCAGGACGTGGAATCAGCTGACTGCGGCCCACGTGCACCCGGTGCGTCGTTATGTATGGAGCGCATGGCAGTAGCCCCCGCTAAAATATTTTTTCGTGTAAAACGGTCGCACGTACGTAAAAATGGACTGAATATTGACCCTATAGAACTCTATCCTGGCGCGTTACCTCTAGAAATTGTTTTTTCCTCCAATCGGGAAAATTGAACGTCACTGCATTTATGCCTCTCGAGTGACCTCTAAATGTTAACTAATCGATCAGAATTTTTTAGGATATCCTTTCCTTACCTAATAGCATAGTTTGAGAGGTTGAACTTGAAAATCCGAGAAAAAATGAAAAATAAGCTACACCCTAATGAACACATTGACCATTAAAATTGCAACATGTACATAAAAAAGCTGCTCAAATGCCTGGCCATAAAATAGCCCCTAATCCAATTTGGATCATTTGTTTGTCTCTGTCCTACCACGAATTTGTGGAAGTACATGCATCATGTGAAAATACCTTACACTCATAGTAAGATATCAGGCTTTGCTGATCGGCAAAGATTGCTTCGCTTTGTTTTAATTTGTGACTCATGTCAAGGTAGGTGATACACACTTGCTCGACTACAGGTCCTTGGTGTCAAGATTCCCCCAGCTCTAGCGGTATGTAACCCAGAGACGTCTCTTCTGTGGCAGTTAGTAGTCACTCTTTGGGAGTTCCGAGTCACTTATCTTCATGCTTAGTCAGCCCGCTTACTATGTTGTCAAGTTCACTGACCACTCCGATTTAGTGGTACATTTACAACACGTCACTGCAAGTGAAGACCTCCCTTGTATGCCCATTCAATCGTTTACAAGTTCTTGCGAAAATAAAGGGCTTTCTCTTTCCTGAATAATTAGACTATCAATTATATTGTTGAAAGAGATTAGTTAATGCAAAATGGCCAAGGTAGCAAAAAAAGGTCGCTTGCCTGGGTCGTGCAAAGACTGAGTAGTTATTCTGGAGATTCACAATGATGCATCATTGTCACCTGCACAATTGAAAAGCCTGCTGCAGGAAAATCTTGAGTGGGGGCAAAATTAGCAATTTTGTAGACTTGACCTCACTGACTGTGTGAACAAAAGCAGTAGTTGGTGGGGAGAAGTTAAGAAAGGGGCTCAAAAAGAGAAGGGGAGAGAGCTGTTGTGGCCTGATAGTTGGATAATTTAATGGTGGATAATCAGGGCTCTACTATATACTTTCATTCAAATTTTCGTATTAAGACTTTGTCTCGCCATATAATGCCCACAAAAATGCAAAATTGCATGTTTTCCTCTAGAAATGGCCAAGAATTGAGTGGCTCTATGCAACGCAGATGGTATTTAATGGGATCAACCTTCAATTATCCCTGCTACTCTACTATTCATGTATTTATTCCAAAATTATATCAGTCAAGTTGTTAGAATCATTATATTTTTACTGAAGTCTGATGGGTCATTACTTCAACTTTTGCATCTCGGGTGGAAAGTGCAGTGGGCCAATTAATCAGCTCATGTGGATATTGTTCAACTTTATAATGATTAAATAATTATATCTTATTTTTCAATGATATGGAAGAATGGCATCAGTAATAACTAATTCAATTTATTATTACTATTATGCATTATACCAGTAAATGTAGGTTTTGTTGAATGTCAGAGAATCCGCTCCGAGCCTTTTACTAATTCCGAGGTCTATCTCCCTCTAATATATCCTTTTTCGTCTCTGCATAAGATCTACCCTTCTTCATCCCGTCCATGAAACCTATTCTCTTTCTTCCCCTTCCCCGCTTGCCCAACATCCTTCCCTCTATCACACTCTTCAGCAACCTCTCACCCTTTATTACCTCCTTCAGCCATCTACCCTGCCTTTCCCATATTTCATTTAAAAGATTCCATTCCTCGCCCACCATCTCCAGCACTTCTTCGTTAGTCTTCCTTTCCATCCATCTAACCTTCTCCATTCTTCTCCACACCCACATCTCAAATGCCTGCAGCCTATTCTCTTCCTCCTTTCTCAGGGTCCACGTTTCTGCCCCATACAACACTACGCTCCATATCAAACTCTTCACCAGCCTCTTCTTCACATCCTTACCCTGTGTCCCCGTCATTAGCTCTCTTCTATTACTAAACGCCTCCTTAGTTAGCGCTATTCTCTTCCGTGTCTTTACTCCTATGCCCATTTTCCTCTAGCGTGCTACCTAAGTAATTAAACTGTTCTACTTGCTCTAGTTTGTGTCCTCCAACTTGAATCACAAGCTTCGCTTTCTCTAGAGAATCTAATTACTTTTGTTTTCTTATGATTTAACATAGAACTAAAAAAATCTGTATCTGGATAACCAAAACAATAACTTCAGAGCATTTTTTTTCAAAGGTGATAACATTCTATGAAGTAACCCTCTCCATTTTTCCCAATTACCACTGACAGAAGGCAGTATTTATAGGGTTAAGCACCCAGAACATTCTAGTAAACGTAAGTCTCTGCCATCTGTATGTGGTTGATATGGTGACGTGTGTCATAAATTCATGAGCCTATGGCTGGGCATTTTGACTGGACAAATATCATAGGGAAGAGTGATTGGGATAAATTGTAATTATTAAAAATATACCCAATTTTTCTGATAGTACAGGCAGTTCTCGAGTTACGTAAGAGATGCGTTCCGACAGATTCTGCGTAAGTCGAAAATTCTGCATCAGTGCTCCAGAGATTTTGATCGATGCTGAAAAATGCACGGTAAATTCTCTGCAAAGTTTCATTCAATTCACTGCGACATTCATGAACTCTTACGCATATTCTTAATTTATTACTGAATCAATAAACATTAATATCGCCTGAAAGTTGCACCTTATAATTTGCTAATCAAAATGTGTAATATCATTCCTCGAATTGACTGATCGCGTGGATTCAGGAAAGTACGGTAATTTAATGCCACATTACTAAACTTAATACTAATATTGATTTATTACGTTATTCTGCAATCGCAGGAGCCATATTATGCATAATTTACTAACCTTTAATCATTATATCTTCTGCCTTTAATATGATTGATGGATCTGGTGGTTTCATTGTCACAGTTCATACTCGTAGGAGGGGTGTCGAGGATTACGAGCAAATTACACTCAAAAAATGCCCATTAATCACTGAGATGTCCATATCAATGATTACATTCACACGCACACACACTCAATCTTTCACGCACGCAGACACATTTTCATTCTCTCACTGGGATGTCGGAGGCTGCACGGTGACGTCACCTTTGGTGTCAACTGCTGATGAGGTTGATGTGGAGTCAACTTTCGTGAAGAAGCTGTGCAGAGATGTTTGTATGGATGCCTTCTTTTTTTCACGATGTATTTCTTCGTAGCAAGACATGGCATCTTGAAGTGCCCTACTGACCTTTGCGAACCTTTCGATGTTAGAATTCATTTATTCAAGGTTTTCCACTGCTGAATTAATATGCTCGAAAACCTCAGATAATCCTTTGGCCGTAAAGCATTTTGGTTGTCCGCACACATCATTTTCAGAGCCACCATCATCATCTTCATCCCCTACTTCTGCCCTATGTGCGCCCAACTCGATCAGATCTTTGTTTGTCCATTCCTCGTGTGAATCCAGCAGCTCCTCCACGTCTTCCGCCTCCACTTCAAGGTCAAGAACATGCGCAAGATCAACAACTCAGTCGATGACTTCGTCTACTTCATTCGCCATAAATCCCTCGAAATGCACAAGACCGGGCCAGAGTTTTTTCCAAACACCATTCATATTTTTGCTTGTTACTTCTTCCCAGGATGATGCTATGTTATTTATTGCGTGATACACATTGTAGCTCTTCCAAAACTCCCTAAGTCTCATTCCATCATCCCCATCTGTAGCGGCAATGGCGTCAGAAAATGTCTTCCTTAAGTAATAAGCCTTGAAGGATGCTATGACTCCCTGATCCATTGGTTGAAAAAGGGACGTTGTATTTGGGGGCAGAAAAATCACCTTTATAAATTCATTTAAATAATCCAAGTGTGGAGGATGGCCGGGTGCATTATCACGTATCAGCAGGATTTTAAATGGAATTTTTTTCTCAAGGCTGTACTCCTTCACCTCTGGTAGAATATGGTTGCAATACCAGTCTTCAAATAATGCAGATGTAACCCAAGCTTTTGGGTTTGATTTCCAGAAGACTGGGAAAGGATTTATCAACATTTTTTAATGCTCGCGGCTTTTCCGAATGATAAATTAGAAGAGGTTTCAATTTGCAATCTGCCATCGCAGTACCTCCAAGCAAGTGTGTCAGGCGAACTTTTGCTGCCTTAATGCCAGGTGCGGACTTCTTTCGATATAAATGTGCGGTGAGGCATTCTTTTCCAAAAAAGCCTCGTTTCGTCAACATTAAACACCTGTTCTGGTAAATAGCCACCCTCCTCAATTATTTTTTCAAGGACTTGAGGAAAATTTTCTGCTGCCTGTATATCACCACTGGCTGCCTCACCACATAATTTTACATTATGCAAATTCCAGATTTTAAAAAATCGATTGAACCACTCATTACTCTCGACAAAACTTCCACCCGTCTCTCCTTTCTGATTCTTCAACAGTTCATAGAGACTTATGGCCTTATGTTGAATCGTCATAAGACTAAGCAGTGTACCTCTTCGATGCTGCTCCTCCATCCACACCGTCAGTAATTTTTCAATTTCAGCCAGAAGACAATTGCGTTGCTTGGTAATGATGGTGGATCTCATACAAGCAGAACCTTTTACATGTTCTTTTATTCGTTCCTTGTCTTTCACAATTGTGTTTTACTTGACACAGCCATTTTAGAGCACGTGATATGTTCGATATCGTTAGCCCACTTTCATATTTCTTCACGATATCAATTTTCTCCTCTAAAGTGATTGTACGTCGCCTTTTAGAAGCACTTGGCTTACTGTCACTTCGACGCTTATCTGCCATTGTCGGAAGATCCAATACACTTCACCGTTAAAATTTTTCACAAATCCAACTCTCAACTTTGAGTCCAGAAAATGACTGAAGGGATTTTGCCAGTGCTATCATGCCCTACGTTACAATATACCAATCAAACAAGACGTCTTTGGTTGCCTGAGTTGAATACATTTTTGCATCGTGTGCACCCGACGGGGACAGTGCTGCATTAACAACAAGTCAAAGTAGGCAGTTGCCTATGGGCACCGAGAGTTTTCCCCTCTTCTCTTGCGACTCCCTCTCCCTTTTCCCCTCGACGGACCCCATTGCGTGCTCTGCCCACAGGCCCCCAAGTACGCGAACGTTTTTTTTTTCAAGCAAAATATGAACAATATTATAATAATTAAAGTACAGAATGTTGCGTTAGCCATAGCCTCCAAGATATAGCATAACCTCTTACTTAGTAGTGCTACGAAAACCACTGGTCTCTGATCGCTGTGACTTTCCAATGGCCAGGTTCGAAAAAGTTATTTCTAGTCGATTTCTATAAAAGTAATATGGAAGATGATGATGGTTTCTCATTGTAATCCGATTTAAGAGTTCAAGAGGATGTATGTAGATGTTCGTGGTTAGAGAAAATACAGGTTAATTTCTTGGCAATAGGTCATACTCCGTTGCACAACCGACTGCCGCCTTACCGTGGGCTGTTACCTTGGGCCAATTTCCATCACGTGGGTACTAACCAAGTCTTTTCCGCAATAAAGACTTCTATTAGAACTTCATTTTCTTTTAAATTCACATACGGGCATGGTCAAACTTAAGGACACAATTTTATAATAGATGAAAGTCTGAGTTTGGGTTTCAGGTCTGTATGATGTGTAGCAAGCTATATGATACGTACTGGAGTGAGCGCAATCATTTCTATCGCAAGGACTGTAAATTTTAGCGTTGATTGGTAATGTGGGTAGATAAAAGATTTAAGATTTTTAAGCGATTTTGCTACAAAAATTAGTGAAAATTCCGTAGATGAATGATAAAAATGGGCCAATTTGTTTTGAGTATCGAGTTAAAAACTCGATAACCATTCGATATTTTCTCTGTCAGTAGGTATCCGAGCGAACATTTTACTTTTTTGTACTTGCGTTTGAAAATTAACGGAGTCCCTTCAGATAAGGTTACCACTTACGTAAGTCGAGACATACGTAACTCTGGGACTGCCTGTACAAAGATTATATTGTGTAAACCTAATTTACAATATGGTAAAGATTTTTAAGCAATCCATCATACATGCAAAAGTGTGGTGATAACAATAGGAACATCATGGATTTAATTTTTAGCTGCTATTGTCATAATGATTTTTGATGAGATGATTTTTTTTTGTGTACAATCTATGTATTGTTGGTACTCTTCAGGGGAAGAAGATTTTCTGTCAGATCATAGCCCGAGCCCCAGCCCAAGTGATATGGGTGGCTTGGTTGATGCTAGAAGGAAGAACCACCGTATCAAGCCAAAACTGAGGGCTGGAGGCAGTCCTAAGCAGCAACAGACCAGAATCCAGAGGTCTGTAAGGCATGGTCTGATGAATAGAGATGATGATGAGGAAGAGGAGGAAGATCCAGAAGAGTATGAGGAAGAGGAAGAAGAAGAGGAGGAGGAGGATGAAGAGGAAGAGTTGTACGAGGAGATAACAAGGCGCAAGCGCAACCAGCGAGGGTTCCCCGTGGCCCTTCACCACCAGAGATCAAGCAGGAACCGATCCAGGTCACCTGTCCAGAGGCAAACTGGGGAGAGGAAGTGCAATCCATCTCGACGGAGTCAAGTGGCCGTCTCTCCCCAGATCAGCAGCTTCCTTGATATGACATTCTGGAAAAGGTGAGTGGAATATTGGTGGACATTTTTTGGGGTGGGAACCTTGAAATGAGAATTATTTCCAGTGTAGCCTAATTTAAGGGTGTGTGCATGTGTAAAATTTGTGGAATATCTTGTGTCTGAATTATTGGAAATTTAATTATCTTGGAAAAAGTTTATCTATCGGGTGCATCTTACCCACCAAATAGTTGTTTGACCATTTTTTCACCTACCCGTCATGTTACATTGTAGTTTTCTTTCCAATCTATCTTGTTTGTCAGTAATCTCTTAAAATGGAGAATTTCTTAGAATTGAGAGGCTTTATTCTTTGTGCCTACATTATAGTGGAATAGTGAACTGGTAGACATATGGTCTGGACTAAAATGAAATACTAAGTAATACAAAGAATTTACTTCTGTGAAATCCAGCTTACTGAGAATTGTTTTTATCCTTGGTATTGTGAACTTTTGGCAGCTTTCGTGTTATAAACATAGTTGATGTTGGTCTTATAAAAATGGGATTGGTGTTACAGATGAGGAAATCATAAAAATATGTGTTGAAGTTTTCATTTGAATTATTTGCCGTCTTCCAGGGAGGAGGTATGCTGTGGAATTATATTTAAAGGCCCAAATCAGGAGGTGATTGTTGATCCTAGATTCCTTAAGCCTTGTATTGGATGCCGCAAGCCATTAATTATGGAGGCCTCTACAGGCGTGCAGTCTGCCCCTGTAGCCATTCCCACTGGTGATTCACCCCCGCTGCAGTCACCACCTCCGGCACCGTACCCCCCTACTTCATCCCGTGGAATCCCACCAGCTTCTTCATCCTCCCAGAATGGAGGTTTGTCAGGCCCTGCAAGTAGCAGTGGAAACAAGCAGTCTGCCAAATCATTCAGTGATTCCTCTTCAGATTCTGGTTATGATGAGTCATCTAATCCTGGTGCCGAAGGGGGAGGATTGAATGCAAACCGGCGGCCTTCTGCTGGAGTTATAGTCTCAGCTGGTGAGGTCAGTTCTAGGAGTGTTGGAGGGGCAGATATGGGAGGAGTACCATACCAACCTGCTATCTCTGTGGCTGCTGCATCCAATTACATCCCTAAGAGCAGGCCATCCCCAGGAGAAGTGATTGCTCCCAGCAATGATTAACGTTAGCCCCCCATTTTACTGTTGTATCCTAATTTGTTCTCCCCATATTCCCATGCCAACAAGTCCCCTTCCTCTCCCCCCTCCTGTGAAATCCTCCCCACATCCCCATTAGTTATTTGTAATTTATTATTGAATCATTCACTCCAATCTAATTCCATAACCTGACTCCAAGTACTCTTTGTGTTGGACCATGTACTCACTGCCAACTGCCAACAGGAGTCTTGCCATCCATCCACATATCTAATAGCACTCTGTTTCTTTACCTTCGTCTAATGTTGGGGTGAAATGGTAGTGATTATTAAGGCTAGGATGGGGCAGTGTAAGCCCTCTTGATCACCATCGGGTCCAAAATAAGCTCTGCAATTGATTTTATAGAAATCCAGGTTAAGGATTGTATTGAATCTCCATTTCGAAATTATTTGTGACATAGTGATCAGATCACTATTGAAATTATTGTTTGCATTTTTTAAGAAATTTGGCTGCATTTTTAAAGAGGGATAACACGAATTTCTTGTCGTGAAGTGAGTCTGTTTCTCCTCAGCTGCCTGCCCTGTTAGAATAGGTGGCAGTGCAGCACACAAGTTACTGTTGTTGGCTCATTTTTGCTTCCTAAGGGAGCTGAGGAAATAACAGGCGGCAATAACTTTTCCTCTTCTTATATAAAGTCAGTTAGTGATATCATCACTCACGTCCCTATTTTATGTGAGTAGATGATTGTTGTTGATCCCACCTCACCATAACCATATCACCTGAACTGGGTTAGTTGTTTGCAGGTTCATGGCAGGCTAAGGTGCTGAGAATCCAAGTCCATTAGGTATTTTGGAGAGGATGGTTACGAAAATTCTTGCCATAATGAATCCGTTATAGCTGCTACTGAATGCCAGAATTTGGCATCCTCTATAGCACTTATGGAAATTGCGGCTTATGAAATGTAAAGTGTAATTGATTGCCTGAACAAAATGCTATGATCCTGGTGTGACATAGTTATGATTTTAATGTATTGGAAGTTGAGTCCAGTTTTCTAGTCTGGGTGAGTCAGCAGCTACATGGTGAAATTGTGTGTGAAAGTCATTGTATTACCTTTGGAGGACCTTAGGCCCCTACAGTTGCTCTCTCTTACTGCATGTATTGAGTCTCTGGATCTAAGATCGGCTTTTTTATTCTTCATAGTTTTTTACTCAAATGAATGTTGAGAAATGAAAAATGGCTTTCATGATTTGAAATTAACTTCATTGGTGTATCCTGCACAATTTAATTTTACCAAGCCGAAAGTTAGAACAATTAATTATACATTGCTCATAGCATTGATGGAGTTAATTTCTTTTTAAATGAATAATGATATGTCCTTAATTTTAACTAGTAAGCTGAAAACTTTTAAATGTAGTCTTGTTATTTCAATGAAAATAGCCTTACTCTTCCCATATCTCATGGTTGTGAGGACTTTACTCATCCTTTGTCATAAGAGCCAAATGAAAAGCACGTTTGAATGAGTGAAGGATTGACATAGGCTGCGGTGAGCTCTTAAGGAAGCCCTTGTGCAAATTAATCGTCATATATGGACTATGTTCTGCAGTCATGTTGACTGATTAGTGGGCATTATATGACGACATCTTCACAATAATTAGGAGGTGTTAATTGCTGCCTAATTTTTATAGTTGATTCCAGAATGCTGAATTGTGTTAAAAAGTGTCATCACTTTTTTCTTCACTTTTTATCATAGTAGTTGTGTGTTTTCCTGAAGCACATGTTAGGCAGGACACGATGAAAATGTCCTAGAACCCCGTCTCATTTACCCTGTTTTCTGTGCTATTTTCACCACGTTTTATAAGCTCTAGTGCCTGTGCGAAGGGCAGAATATTTAGCAATAATTATAATATGAAACTTGTAAGAAAATTGATTCCTTCAGAGTTGTTTATTAGTAAGTGGCATATATTAGTGATTTTATGCAATGATGTTAAATGGACCTTTTTGAGAAAGTAATGAGTGCAATTTTTTTCTGATTTTTAAATGTCCAAAATGATGTTCCATTTTTGTCTCCCCTCTGTTTTCACCACCCTTTCTCCGTCCACCTTAACCCAATCTTTATTATGACTCCCTTGTACTTATTACTACTGGAAACATCATTGTGTGTGTAAAAGATAATTTATTACTTCCAATGAGATTAACTATTAAGGAATGTCCTTTTTATTATCACAGTTTTGAAATATTCTATGATGATCAATCTAGTCTCAGATGAAGTACCTTGATTGTGAAACTGTTCATTCATTTAAGTGAATGTACACTTGATACTGCCTGCTAAATTTAATGTTTTTTATCATTTCATGGGAAACATTGATTTTTGATACTTCTCTCATAGGAACCGTTGCAATTGACAGTCTTCTTTGTTAAGGGGCTCTATATCTTTTTTTATTACTGTGCCTACTTCTCATTGTTACTTCTTGAATCTCTTCATTTCAATCATCTCTGATAAATTACTGCACATATAACTCCATGCATTGTGTACAGCTATAAATAGACTTCTGTATTATTTTACTCTTTTTTTATTTCACTGTGTTGGTCCGAGTGCAATGCTACATGTAACACTTGATATAAAGTAATTACTCTTGTGTGTGTGTGTGTGAGGGAGGAAGAGATGACACTTGTGTGATTTTTCTATTGCTTGTTCAGCTAGGAGCATTGCTTCGTGGAATGGTTATTTCCATTCAATAGGGAAGAGTGCCTCATTCACGACCTAGTATGATTTCAACTCTAATTAATAGAGCTAAACATTCTCTCCTACCTCTCAGCTCCTTCCTCGGTTCATTGTGATCTCAAGAGTTGATAAATTGACATTGTGTGCAGCTTTTTTACAATTTGAGTTGCCCTCCTGTATTGTGTGCATAGGATAATTGACATTGAACATCGTCGCATTCTTTTTGTGGTATTTAGTGAGTGTGTTGAAAATGCGGGTGATGAGTGAATGTTCTAAGTCTCAAAAGTTTTTATTATAGATATTTTCTCTCATGTGTTTTTTAGAATATTGGTGTATTTTATTTAAGAACATTCCAGTATTACCGACTTAAAAGGCTCAACCGAAACTGATAAAACCTTGTTATTAATGTTGACATTTTGTACCTTTGACTGTTCTGTTAAAGAAGTGCTATTAGCCTTCAGTATTCATTTTTCAGCATTAAACATCAGTAATTGGGATTGGCTTTTGTTGACCATTAGTGTTCCCTTTGCCAACCTACCGTATCTGGTAAATTTTCCTCATATCAAAACTCAATTACATGATTCAGTTAAGTCTTCGTATTCTTGATATTTTGCATTGAGCCAATCATGGAATAGTTTTATTGTAACTTCTTGTAATTTGTTACCCAGAATTTCTCATTTTTGAAAATGATGGGGCTGCTGCTGTGTGTGTGTGTGTAACTGTATAGTAGTCTTTGATGTGCATTCTCTTGCATTCTTAAACGCACACTCAGGTCACATTGGTCCTCTCTCTTTCCGAGGTCCACCAGTGTGTGCTCAGCCACTTGATCTCAGGTTTCTTCGCCCAAGGTTTTAAATGAACACAAAAGTAAGTGAATAGCAAAAGTCAATTGAGCCTCTATTGCAAGACACTCAAATGACACTCCCCCCCCCCTTCCTTCCATTGTATCTTTTTAATGATTGGATGACTTCCATTGAATTAATGTGCGGTTGTTACAAAAGTGGTTCCTTTGGTTTGACAATGTCAGGGATATTTTGGGGACCGAACTGTTTTATTTTAAGATGTTGTTGAATGCCTGAAAAATGGATATGCAGGGATAATTAATGATTGTGAGAAGAATGCTCAAAAAATGGATGGTGTGTGATATTGTAAAATATTACTCTTTCCTTTCATCAAATTTGCTTGTACAATCAACCTACTGATGATGAAATTATTAATTATTCTTGTTTGTAAGTATTAATTTTGTGGCCTATTTCAGAGGGAGGGCATAAATTGACAGCAATGAATTTGAGATGGATGTCTAATGAAATTTATTTATTGAAAATTGTCTTGAGAAAGGAATATCTGTATTATTGGGGTGACATGACTCCACTTGATGATGGTGCATTGTTTTGTTGGTGCAAAGGAGCCCCATTCTTGTATGGTGCATGAAATGTTAATCAATGAACACAATGTTCTACAAATTTTAATTGTTTGTTTTTGTTTTCTTGCTGGAGAAAGAAATGAAATTTTTGGTGAACCCTTTGTATGGATGGGATTTGCTTATTTAATTAATTATTTTTTTTACTCAAATTGTGTGATTTTTTTTTTGGTCAGGTGGCAAATAGTGTGAAAGCATTCCTGAGCTATGGCCAATGGCTCTGTAGTGTGAATGGGAGATTGGGATGTAATTGGAGTGTGTGCTTGTGTGTTTTAAACTGGAAAAAATACTGAAGATGCGACCTTGTGGCAGAGTAAGGAGAAACAAATTCAGATCCAGAGATAATTTGGGTTATAAAGTGTAAAGGAAGACCAGTATTAATGACTGTTTTTAAACTTTTCAACATGGCAAGTGATATTTCCATGCCTTTGTGAATCAAATCTCCAAACACTGCCATTATTGTGTGTACGTGTGCATCTGTGTGGAAGCGGGCGGTCTCTGTCCCACTGGGACCTGGACCCACTCGTTCATGTCTTTCTGTCTTGTCTGTGTTTGTAGTACAAGGTTACCTATTTGAATGGTAGCCTGTTTGAAGAAATGATTTATCAAATATTAATAATATAACAATAACATAGTATTCAATAAACTCTCTGTTCTCAAAATAATCTAATTCTTGTTTTTTTTAATTAGCATGAGCACCTTTATCTTGCATTAACTCATCAGGCCAAGTGCCCGTGACAAAAATGGGCATTATCTAACAACCCTTTTAAGTCTACACCAGTGATGTGGGCACACTTTTCGGCCCTTCTGTGTTGCAATGCATGAAGGATATACTGGTGTTACCACTATCTACTACAACTTATTGCCTCTGCCATCAGGGATTACACAAATAGTGAGCACAAAAGGATACATGTGGAATAGGGTACTAGGTACAATGTGTTAAGTTTGATTTATTGTTACTTGTTTAATGTGAACTTGTTATAGTAAATTCCAATATCATCCCCCAGGTGGGTGTTCATCCTAATAGGTATTTGAGGTTATCATTATTACCTTAATTTCTTCATTTAGTAAATGAGGTGGTTTTACATTAACCCTCTGTACACCAATTTTATTGTCCAACATATGCAATCATTTAATATGTTACCCCACTCGAGGGAGAATTAGGAACTAAAAGTTATGATTGAGAGATATCTTTGCTGCCAAGATTTAAAATTTGATATCACAAAGACATGTAAAAAAAAACATCTGAGACAAAGTAAAAACTCATATATGTTACCTGTAGGTCACACTGTGTGAGATAGGGTTAATTCTTCCATGTACTTATTGCTCCTCTCTTCCTCCATTGTTTTGAGCATGCTGGGTATTACTCTTAGCTGCATTGGCCAGGTTCAGTTATCAATGAAAACATTTAAATGCAAGTTCCCATTGAATAAGCATAGTGAATCCCATACGTAGGACGTGATTTGGAGACTCATAAAGAATGTAGCTGACATCAATAAGTGTATTTCAAAGAAACATTAACAAGAAGATATGAATCTTAAAATGTTAATTAGTAATACTTTTTTTTATGCTTGTAATGTTTCTTTTGTTATTTGCTGATGTAAAGGAGAGTACTAAATCATCTTAGACTGGTTGGTATGGTTTTTGGGTTGCATGATAATTTACTTTTATAACAATTAAAAATCGTAAGCATTTTTTGAATTAAAGGTTCTACAGCAAGTGTGTTCAAACTAAATTTCAACATTTTCCCATTTGTGGATTACTTAAAACCAACCATGCTGATGAAAACCATGTCCTCTCAAAGCGCATAAGTAGGGGACAAAATAAAGACCACTTTTCATATACCATACCATGCATAATTTAATACAAACTATCACCTGCTTGTTTTTGCCGTTGCTAAAACAGAAGAGACCATGCAGATCTTCACTATTGGTAATTGTAGAATCAATGTAAGTTCTTGATTAATTGTAGACTTATTAGTAAAAATAGAATGTTTTGGCTCCACTGATTCAAGGTTGTTGGAGAGGGCTAGAAGGCATGTATGGGTGCCTCTGGTGGTGGTAACTAATGTAATTAAGAGGACTCTTTTCACATCAACCGAGGGCCTCTCAGTGCTTCCTTATCAGACAAATTACTTGGAATGGAAGTAAGGTGTCATGTAGCTGCACCACTCTAATTAATCTTTACCTTGAGCCAATGTTCCTTGTGTAGCAACTTCCTAGTCTCTTGTCATGTGCTGTTTCTTCTTGACAAGGAAGGAGGCAGTGTGAGAATTATGCTTTGATGGGACCTCTAATATCATTTGCCCTAATTCACTCCTCGTCCCCCTTACATTTCTTAGCAAAAGCAAGACTGTAATGACTGTTCAAAGTTACAACTGCATAGCCTTCAAGCAATTGTTTTTTGTTATAATTCAGTTTGTCATTGAGATATTTTTTTCTCACCTATGGTCTAGCAATATTTATTCCATTGGAGTTAAAAGTTTTATACTGGTTGTTAGGGTTTGTTTCCCAAAATGTACTTTGTTTCACCAAGTATTATCCTGTCCTTTAGAAGATCTCAAATAGCTCAGTATTTTTTTGTGGAGTGCCTGAGATTGCATAGGCATCAAGTATTTCATTATGCGATTCATATTTTAAGAGTTGAAGTTGCAATCATTGATTATTGTAAAGGAATGCATTTGTGTAATATACAAACTTCTCACATGATGATAATGATGGCTTGTTATTTTAAATTGCAATAGCTGAGAATCAATTTCTCAAGTTGAAGTACACCCAGGGGCTGTAGTGAATAGTTTTCATGGCCTACATTCCGAATAAATTACTTTATATACTAGAAATATTTTATGACATTTTGTGAGGTCACTTGTTTTTGTCTTTTAAATTAGCTGCATTAAAAAAATAGGTTTAAGTATCAATCTATTTATGTTAATAGGGTATGGTTATCTGGCTGAAAAACTGCTCTGAAATTTAGCTGTTACTTCCAATCATTAGTCATTGTAGGTATGTAGCTGTATTAGTGAGCTTTTACAAAATTTCAATGGTGCAATCGAAATTCAAAATATTGTGGAGATGTGAACGCAAAAGTAACAAAAGCCTATTCAGTTTCTGACGTAGGTTTTTGTGGCATTCAGGTTTGCAGTTAGGCTGGTTTTTGGGTTTCGTCCACGTAGGCATCATTGTTGATGGCGACGTTTCACCTAATATGCCTACAGTATAGTAGGTGAAATGTCGCCGTCAACAATGATGCCTACGTGGATGAAACCCAAAAACCAGCCCAACCGCAAAAAGCCTATTCACCCAAGTAATTGAGTACGTTTGGTAATTACATTTTAGGAAACCTTGTGATTCTGACATGTTTTAATCATTAGGATTTACTCTGGAATGGCTAACAATTGAATCTCAATTTCTTCAGATAGCCATGGTATGTTTTAAGGAATTCAGTTGGATACAAAACTTGATATTCATGATATTGAAATAACTTATACCTGAAAAGATACTTGTTTCATGTTATTCAGATGATTGTTGCTGATATTTTCTTCCTATTTTGTGTCTTTAATGGTAGCAAAATTCATAGAATGATTCTGGAGTATGTTGAATATATTGATGTTACTGCAAAGTAAAATCCTTGTAAAGAAGTAAAGTAGTTTAAAGGAATGGCATTGAAGTCATTGCATTCAGCATTTCTTGGGCTTTTTACTGGATGTGGTTATCGATTTCTCTTGAGTTGCCATGAGTTACTCATTAAAACATTGCGAGGAATGGAAGATCTCATCTGGTAGGAAACCCAAGAAATTCTGGCTAAGAAGAGACTGAAAACACCGAGATCATTGTCTTTTAATTCCTATAGGATTGCATTAGAAGAACCAGATGGATTGGACACACACTGAGGCTCAAGGGGATTGTGAAGAACATAATTGAAGGTCAAATATAGGGGAAAGTCCCCAGAGGAAGACCCAGGAATAATTTCAAGAACCATATAAGAGAGGAAAGTAGTAAGGAAGAGCTACCAGGAAGTGAGGCTACTAGCAATAGTTAGGGATGGGCAGAGGGCTGCAGTCAACCAATCCTAGTATTGAACAACAAATGATGATGATGAAGATTCTATTGGTGCTTGTGGGCTGGGACTTCATTATAATTTTTTGTATGAATTATGGATACATCCATGGAATTAAACCGCGATAGTGCTATTGGTAGGTTTTTCTTTCTTCATAAGGCATTGAGTGAATTATGACACTGAGGGCATAAGATAATGTATTGACCATAAGAAAAGAGGAAATCTGAAAAAAAATAATTAGCATAACTGAATTCACTCTGCTCCACTAATCCTTCCTATCAATTAACTTAATTAATCCCTTCAAAAGGGACAAAACACGCTTGCTTCTCATGTATATAGTGGACTTTCGATGTGAATAACATGGACATTCTTATGTATAGGAAGCAGCAGATAGGGTTCAAGTTTTATCTATTTTAGTATTGATGATGTTCCTGATTTCCGTAGTAGTAAGATATGGAAAATTTTGGCTCGGAAATGAAAATGCTTTTGGTTCTAAGTACTTATCGACTCGTCTTTCATTCCTTTGTCAAATTACGTTGGCGGCATTTTCTCAACCTCAATCTTATTTTTGTCACCTTCTAAAAGCTTACATGCGTCCAGAGGAGTTTAATGTTAAATTTTTACCAACTTTACGAAAATTACAAATGCCTATTGATAACATTTATCGAAGATACTTCAACTTTTATATACTTGATACGAGGAAGGTACTATAGTAGGTACTTACAATATATAGAAGTAGTGAAGGTGAATAATTTATTGTGTTAAAATTGTAATATATATATTGACTATATTTCGTGGTAAGTCTGGGAAAGTATTAAATTGTTAAGTTATACTCGAAGGAATCGCATGCTCTATTTCTTCTTTTTCATTTTGAGTAAGATTATATCGTTTTCTGCATAAATTTGAACTTGCCGCCATTAACCGCCGTAGTCCCCGGTGACGTTATTACCTGCCTGGGAGTGGTTCTCCGAAGCAAATTTTGTACCTATTTCTTTAATGCTTAATTTAAAAGTGGAATTTCATCCTCTATTTCCTATTCAGTCGCGCTATCCAAGATCGAAGCCCAGAGTAAGTTGCGGAGGTTGGTTACATGCGTATAATTTTGCGGAATCTTAGATTCAGTTTTTACTGCTACGGCAGCACGGCAGCCGGTGTTCCTCAGTTCCGCTCAGTTCGCTCGGAAGCGTCACTGTGGTGGGGTGTAAATCGATTTCAGTCGGGCGTGTGTGTCTGTTTCTTGCCCTAGAGTGACTCATATTGGTTTAGGCTGTCTCTCTGATGGATTCGCCGTGAAAGGTTAGTTGGCTTCTTAAACTTTTTTATTTATAATTATTTTTCCCTTCTCAGTTAATATTTCTTCACAAGTGTCTCGCATGTCATGGCGGCATTTTTAATCCGTCGCTATGATAGTACCACTTTTTTGGATGAATCAAAGGATAAATCGTCTTTTACTTAAGCAGATACTTAACAATATGGTTTGGATTTTGAATTAGAATGACTGGAATCTTATCACATCGTCTTTCATTCCGTCCGTATGGTGGACTTCGAAAATTTTATAACGGAAATGAGATAGTTAACAAATAGAGCACTGAAACCTGACGAAATAATCCTATCCAAGATTGGTGCTCAGGAAGTACGGTGCTAATATTGAATACTGTTTATGCGTAACATAGTTTGTTATATATTTACTCGGGGTTTTACCAATGGTCATCTTTAATTTGGCGCGAATTTTTTGCGTCATGTTTATCCAATGTTTCTATAAATACTTGCAATTTGTTAACAAACCGATCAGTACCTATGAAAAACATTATTCTTATTTTAATCAAGTTCCTTCCCAGTCACTTAAACTTGACTAACTAAATATACACTTTGATACAATAATAAATGGATTACGAGGATATTTGACTACCATTACCCCTAATAAGTATTTGTCCCCTTAGTTGACGATTTTTTTAGTTTTGTTCGCATGATGCTGTTATCATTTTATCTAAGTTTTCTTCTCGAGGACAAACGGCCTCAATCGACTCGTGACTACGAAGTCTTATTATTATCGATAATAGTATTATTTTCTTTGGCTGTGGCTGTCCAGTCATGTTGAGAGAGTTGAAGATGACTTGAAATGTCGAAACACGGATCGTCCTAATAAAACTCTAGTGGAGTTAACAAAGTCATTTATTTGGTCCAAAATGGATAGCTTCCACAAAGCAAAGCCTGCAACTAATTCCGTTGTGTAGAGGGTTAGTTTTTTTTCTTTAACTCCTATCGGAACTTCTCCAATGGTTCTCTTTACCGCCCAGATTGAGTCTGGAGAAGAATTATCATAATTTTACATAAAAATGTTTACTTTGTGGCCAAAGAATGGTAATGTGAAATGGTAATACTGAAGATTTTAGTCCCGTAAGAAGCCATAATAATCACTGTGATTTTATAATTAGAATAGAGGGCAAAGAGATTCCAACGTATAAATACAATCGCAATACGATGGCGAGCTTTTGCGATTACATTAGGTAGTTTACTTTACGTAAATTAATGGAGGGGGAGAGATTTGATTTGGGAAGTCGTTTTTTCATACAGCCTTCAGCGAAAATAAAACTATTGTGCATTTTTCGTTTACACCTGGTAACTGCGGGAAAATATTTACAAGATCCCTTGAGTGCTATATTATAATCCTGGATTTAAGGTTCCACGTTCTGTTTTCTTTTATCAGTTTAGCGTGTAGCTTTTTTTTTAAGTTGGCGATTTTCAATGACAGATAAGAAATTTAACGCTCTCTCTCTCTCAAGAGAAATATGTTATGCCAACTACTTTCTTTTCAGCATAAGCATATTCTATTCTTTTCATCAATGAGTTTGGCGAGGGGACTGACAGCTGAAGTCATTTCCGTCATTAAGGATTGGTGGGTAGATTGATAAGGGAAGGGATTATTCTGGACAGAGGAAAGGTGGAGAGTATCCAGACGTCAGCACTAGACTCTTACATTAAGGCACCGATGAGACCACAGTTTAACATCCCATTCGCTTCAAAGAGCTCTAAACTTGAAGTACCCAATACAAAGCAACCAAGGAGAGTCTCGCTACATCTCTAGGTCTGACAGAAGCGATAAAATAAGAGAGATACATTGCCGAACACATAGGTACAATAACTCGTTCTTTCCGCGCACAATTAGAAGACACAATAAAAACTGAGCTCCACTAAATACACTCCCATAATACACGTCACCATTTCACCTCCCAAAATTATATCCCTTACATCTTAGATCATCAGATCCACACTCGTTCGTATGCTTTTTGCCATACCAAATAATTGACGATTGGAGGTGCCGAGTGGAACTCGTGGAGTTAACGGCAGTAGGTATAGGTAAAGGGCATTCACTGGTTGAATTTGTATAAGTCATTGAAAGCTATCTTGAGTAATCGTGAGCGTTTCGTCGATAAATTTTCGCCCCCCTGTGAAGTCGAAGTAGTCTGATACTTTTGGATGGTTTCGTTAAGGAAACTTTTTCCCGTATTTAAAGCTGTAAGTGATGATTTTTCTGGAGGATAAATTTTCGTCTACTTCTTTTTCTTCCCTTTGAAATATAATCAAGGTTTATCCGTTGTGGGACAGTGGCGTAACTATGAGCAAACAGCTCGTCGCTGAGCACGGAGGCCTCGCGATCGAGGGAAGCCCCATTGTGACTTCTATATTTCTAGAGTTTAAACAAGCGGACGACTTGAATAGGTTATTGATCAATAAGTAAAACGACCATTCATTCATTCACTCACTTAACAAATGCATAAACTCGGACTTAATTCCCTTATTACAATACAACTTCTGAAATGGAGCGATAATCGAAGTTGTAGATGTAAAGCTCGAAAAATTATTTTTAATCAATGCATAATTTTATAATACTCGTAGAATTTATGTTTTTCGGAAATCTACATATATCAATCACAATGAAGTATTTCTTTCATATTTTCTCAAAAAATAATATTTTTTAATTTTATGTTTTCAGTACCGATTATTGTTTTTTTACTTGGCTATGGATTAGCGCGGTCAAAAATATAATTTTAGGAATATTGAGTTTTATTTAAATGTTTACTATCCTCTGGAAGAGGGAGTGCTGATTGTCCTCTTGCATCGATTCTCTGGGCTGCCAAGTTACGCTACTGCTGTGGGATTTAGCTCTTTGTTACCAATGTTTACGAGAGAACTCGTACTTCGCTCTGATATTTAATTTACCATTATTCGTCAGCCTCCATACATCCGTCACAAATGGCTACACAAACTTTGCCACTCCCCGATAACCCTCTCGTAATCTTGTATTTTCTGGTTTATCTTACCTCTGACTCACTTTCAAGCAGCAGCGACTTTCCGTTGTAATTGATGAGAAAATAGTAGTTTTTTTGGGATACTTGGTTGATGCAAGCACTGTCTGAGAAAAGCATATTTTTTTAGCATATTGGACGAAATGTATTCTCACATTCTGTTTTGATACGAGTCTTATCCGTTACCCTCTTGTTTAAAAGCCAATACAATACTCGAGGCCAACGGTTCCCGACCTGTTAAACCATTTAAGGTAAGGTATATATGTGCTTGGCGGTGTTGGGGTGCGCTAGATAAGCTGAGTAATTGCGGGAGTAAGCTATAGCAGTAATAATATAAATAATATAATTTTGATTGTTCGAGGAGGTAAATTTTATGTAATAAATTACCGAAGGGTAATTTTATCAAAAGAGGTTGAATACCGTAATCAAACTCTTCATGGAGCCTATGTATATCTGGGTGAAAGATATCGTAGAATAATGGTGAAATTTAATTAAGTTATGTAATGAGGTGTATAGATGGCTGCTTGTGATCCCATGCCTTCTTCCTTGGATTGGATATTTGAGGAGGCGACCGACGGCTAAGGTCATATGCGCCATAGGGGATAGGTAAGGGAGGAAGGGTGAATAGAAACCCGGCGTCGGCATTAGCCTGCTCTTAACGAAAGGCGCCAAGGGGACCATGATTTAACGTCTCATCCGACATACGGAGTACTGTACTTGAAGTGCCCTCCACAGCCTTCTTCCTATCCATTAACAAAAACCTTACTCATCGTGAGGCACCTGGATTTAGTTCTTGAAAACACAAGGGGAAACTAAGTCTGGCTGGCTGATATAATCAACAATCTTTAGACGTTATTTTAAATGGATTTTACAATCTCTGGATATTGATTACCAAGTAATGATTATCACCCAAGATCTCCGTCAGTTGATGACAAGAATTCCTATACCTTTCTATGATGACACCTTGATAAAAATCGATTGGATTCCCAGTTAGTGATACCTATTTTATGAGCATCTGTGGTTAATGAAATATTGAACTGTTGTCGCCATTAATAGGATCAAATGGATTTCCGCAGGGTTGTCCGATGGAAAAACTCCGTTGTATTATATATCTGAAACAAAGCTAATTTTTTCGTGTATTCCATCTCGAAAAGGGATTTGATTATGCTTAGGCTAATTTTATTAATCGCCTTCGGATTGTTCACCTTTCATTGTCTATGCTCCTACATTTCACTCCTACATTACATACATATGTATAGTATGGGGGTTACGTGTCATATGATGCATTAATACTCTCGTTAATAGTTTGACATTCATCTCCTCCAGCCATGACCTATTCTATTTAAGCCGAAATTCCGAGGATCACTGCAGCTTTATTCGAAGACTTTATTTTTTCTGCGCCCTACTACTATTTGTTCTCTATAGGAAAAGACGTTTTATACTCAACGAATTTTTCTCGGAACTGAATTAAAAAGGCATTTCATTTTCACCATGGTATGATGAGTGCTGTAATTATTGAGGCGAGCGAATGATTTAAAATTCTGCCTATTTTTCTATTTTTACTGGAGCTGCGGACGCCTAACCTACCCGTCACGGTCGGATGTGACCCCTATTCAGGGTCGTAAGGCGGGTTGCATGCTCCCGGGGGAGAGCTAAAACCCCCGCCTTCTCGGTTCCAAGGCTGCTATCAAACTATGGAGGAGTTCGTCTGGATTGTGACGCTGCAAAGTTATCTCGCATAGCTCTTAACGAATGAAATTGATTGAGCAGTTTGTCCTATAATGCTGTTGAACAGGACGGTCTAATTATTACTGCGATTATCATTGGTAAGCTTCATATACGATTAAAAATAAATGTTTTAAATTCTAATCTTTGCTTCGAAGCGTTTATTATCATCAGATAATCGACAGCTGAGAATTCTTTATCTTTTGAAGAGGGCCCTACGGTAATCCTTTTCTCAGGTTTACTCGCATCTTTCAATAATCTGTTTCCATTTATTTCTCGTTCTGATATCATCGTACTTGTTATCGTTTTCTCCAGTAGCCTGTCGTGTCGCTCTCCTAACTTCTCATCTTGTTATGATATATTCCACGGCTTGATGTTCGGGATTTCTTAACTGGTGACTCAGTGTGGTAACTTATCGTTTTCTTTTGCAACCAAATTTACCACCTTTCATTTAGTTCATCTGAGGCTTTAACACCTTCAAATCGAAGAAAACTACATCAAGCGCTTGCGCATGAATTATTAACTGATTAATACCACCAGAAACAAAACTCTTTTGGCATAGTCGTAGGTTGGTTATGCTGGTTGGAGAAAATATTAAGAATTTTGCCGTAAAGTAAAAAAGTACCGAGCATCCTTCATCCTTTTTTCCGCCAGAGCTAACGATCCCCAGTTTCCATCCCATCCCCTGCTCTGCGCCGAGTTAGCCTGAGCCTAACTCCATCGTTATAGCCCGGTGATTTCACCAGGGATGTTTGTCGTCAAATTGGCGCCGCGTTGGCTATCCCGTTACAGCTGTGGTGCACCGGAAGGCTTCGGCCGTTTCGGTATTGATTCCTCAACAATACTCTACTGCTCTTGAAAATAAGTTCGTTCTACGTTCTTGATTATAGTAAGTGTATTTTATAACCCAATTTGGACAGTGATGACTGATTCACGTACGAAGAGGGTAATTGTTGATTACTATTCTTCGGTGAAGAAATATGCGATGGTCGATTGCTAAGTTCCGTGGAGTACGAAAATGAAATATTGGTAAAATAATTTCTGGATGCGCGAAGTCCACGATGAAAAAGTCAATTTCATGAATCCATTGAGTAAACTTTGTGATGTTTATACTGGAAGAGGGCGCATAGAGAACAATATTATTGTAATTATAATGGCGCGAATTTAAGGGGTCTGAGGCGAATCCCCCTATCCAGGGGAATGATTCCTTCGAAGAGAACTACTTTCGCTATTAGTAATGTTTTGAATAATCTCGTAAGAACTTCTTTGAAAATTATTAAGTTTATATGTCAGATGGATGTATTTTAGCAATTAATTAGTTGTTTCCCTCGGTTGGAATGGCAGTGATATTCATCGAAATGTTCACTCCACAATTATACTCGACACCAATCGTTTTACTCTAAAAACGTTTTCAGCGCGTAGGAACAATGGTTTCATTGTTTTCGATGAAGTCACCCAGGAATTCACCGTGCTGGTGAAAATGGGTTGTCATGATCATTCCGGCAAATGTAATCCAAATCACTCAAAATTAGTGCATTGGCATTTACTATGAATTCAACCAGTGCTATATACTTCGGTATGTTTCAAACGCAAAGTATGCAGTTATGAATACGTTTAACCTGTGGAAAAGTGATTCTGAACACTTTTGGGCATTTCAAGATACTATATGGCAACTTTTGAGATGTAAGCATGGCACACGAATGTATATGTAGTTGGCATATGCAGTTGGAAAAGGGAAATCGCATCAGCTGTAGAAATCCTGCATTAAAACCTAAGTATTTCCCTAATTAATCAACAAGATATAATTGTCTCTCGTTATTTTTTGAATTGAAGGAACAAACGCGTTTGTTTTATGGTTTCAAACTAAGTAATATGATATGAAATGAATATTTAATGAAATATCAGTTGAACGATGGATCGCTATGTGGAAAATTTTCTTCTTATCACAACTTAAACAGGATAAATTTTTCGAATAGTAAATATTCTAAAGCGTATATTGGAGGTGGAAACGAAAAAGATATAAACAGGCAAAAAATTGCACTGAAAAACCAAGATTCTTTCTCAGTTTTTCAGTACGTTTCATATCGATTAGATGCTTTCCCTGACACATAATTTTTTCATGTAAATCTTTCTCAGATCATTCTTCTGGCGTCTTTATATATTTAATAGGTCTGCGAAACTAAAAATGAAATCACTGTTAATGGAAAACGTCAAATTGATAAAAAAGGTGAAATAGACATGTTACCGGATTCCACTCCTGCCCCTGGTAAGAGGTTACATGTTTCCCACTTCACCTCTAGACTCCATTCCTCAACCTTGTTACAGACAGCAATGTCATGGAGCTTTTTTCTGGCCCGAGTGCAAACCCGATTAATGGAATATCCTTAGTACCTTTCCGACCAAGAGCGTGCGACCTTTCGTGCTCTGTTTCCAAAATCGAGAGAAGTGAGTGAAACTGCATTCGACTACAGCCGTTATCTGGGTAAATTTCTTCGGCTTTTCGTAAATTTGAAAGTTTATTCAAATCGATTCTCAGCTTACAACAAATTTTAATTTTATGCGGTCTGTTCTATCATAATACGATGTTTCTTGGAGGGTAAGTTGTGGTATGGAGGGTATTCAGAGTGCTACAGGACGAGCCACGGCAATAACGTTAGCTGGAGTCGGTCATTGAAAAGAAACACCAATGTGCTAAGTTCTCAATTAATGATTCGTTCTCCTGGATTGAGATGCGAAACCAGATCCTTAGAATTAGCGTCAAGTTTGTAATCATTCAAGCTATCCCCGCGTCATTGTTCGCGGCGAATTTTCTAGAGGTTATCACTTTCCTAGTCCATATTCCCCGACTTCTTCATGTATCCTCACTTCTGCCCAGTCATTTTTAGTGTCTTTTTATTCTTCGTAGAATGAAATAATGAGTGGCATGTGACTAATGATGTGATCTCTCACAAAAACGAAAAATAGAAGCTCAAGATTTTCTTGAAACTGTAAAAGAAATATGGTGGCACAATATTTTATTTCCTTTTCAGGTGTGAGACCAATTGTGTTACAGAAAATAGATGTTCCCTCAAGATAAATTGGACGATGTGCCACTTAGTACTCGCATTAATTTTTTTCGTTATTAATTGGTAAGGTGAAGACCAGCATGTCAAATTAAATGAACGTTTCAAAATCAAATGATGTTATATATACTCTCACATAATCGATTAATTTCCTCATAAAGCCCCAATTTTAATTGCAAATATATTTCTTACATGAGAGACACTGTAGGCAAAAATAAATGTCCATATCATTCAGTTAACTTTCGTTGGTGGTTTCAATGATTGTATTTTTGGTAATATTAAGATTTCTCTCCTTTTGCCCTCTTTTGTATTGCTTATGAAGAGGGGATTCTCCACGGGTTTCCAAAATGACCTCATGTATACTTCTGTGACTCGTTACCGATGAAACGCGAAGAACGTATTGTAGTTCAAAATAAATGGCATTCCCTTAGAGTAAATCAAATGCGCTTTCGCAAACGTAACCTTAATTATGGAATACATTCCAAGTCACTCAATAATTCTAGTCGGGAATGTGTACGAGTTTCAAGTTAAACCATTTCCATGGAATGAATGCATATGCATTCTTGCTGTATACGCTGTTGGCGAGGAAACGAATTCCTCGTCAACAGTATCATCATCATCTGGTGTTCTACCTGCTGGCAGGTCCCGTACACCACTGCTGTCTCCATCCGCTTCTGTCCCGAACCTTCTCTTTAGTCACATTGTAGGTGCTGATCTTCACCTCATCCACCAATTTAATTCTTCTTCTTCCTCTTTTGTTCTCTCCCTCAACTGAACCTTCTAATGCCACTGTTAATTTTTTTCCCTCTAATCACATGACCCAACCAGTTACCTTTCCATTTTCTTATTTCCTTTATGAGCGATATTTAATTCCTCTTCATTTCTCCCTTATCCACCCATCTCACACAACCCATCCACCCATCTCAACAGTATATACAGATAAAACTCTTGCATTGATGCTGGGTTGGAGTTACTTATCAGGTGTATCACCGAAGGCGAGCAACCTACACCCCAGAGTAACAGGTTTCTCTTCTATCGCCTTTCTGTATCCGTCTAATATCGAATTTTGTCTTGTTCTGTCTGATTAATTCCCCTGCATATGCCCATGTGACATCCTCCTCCTTTTCCCCTTGGTGGTTGAAGAGATTTTTGTTTATGTACAGATATGCTTGACTAATTTATAATCATCATTGGTCGTCCAATCCTAGGATTGGTTGACTGCAGCCCTCCACCCTATCTATCGCTATGTTCTTTACCTTCTGGTATCTCTTCTTTGTACTTTCCTCTGTGTTTGGTCCATGAACTGATTCCTGGGTCTTACTCTGTGGAATTTTCCCTGTATTTTACCCTCAGTTATGTTCTTCGTAAACTCATTGTGTCTCAGGGTGAGTCCAATCCATCTTGTTCTTCTTTTCTGCATGGTGCTCCACACGGTACTTTTCTCTTCAACTCTTCTTTACACTTCATTTATTATATCGCCCGTCCATTTTACCTTCAGCATCCTCCCCCAGCACCAAGTATCGAAGGCTTCTAGTCTTTTATGGTCAGCTTTTCCAATGATCCTTGCTTCTTATCCATAGAGTGTCACGCCCCTCACGAACGTTTTCACACACTGTTTCCTGGTTTGTAGTCCTATCTCCTTTGACCACAGCAGTTGTCTTCTTCCCATGAGCACCTTCTTAGCTTGGGCTATTCTCTGCTCGATATCCGTTGTACTTCTTCCGTCCCACGTGATGTTATTTGTAATATGATAAGTGAAGAAGTTGCACATTGCTGATTTTGTTTCTTGGCAATTGAATGCTACTTTAACCCAAAGTCTGATGGCACCTCATAAATATTTCGAAATAATTCGATTACATAGGTACAGATCTTCTCCTGAACGCTAAATAATACGTTTCATATTAGTACAATGGTGGCTAAAAAAAGTTCATATCGTGCCCAGAAAAAAAACATGTATTTATCCATGATTTACGATTAAATCTCGAATTCCGCGTCGTAAACATAAGGATTAACAGTGCTTTAATGAGGGCGGAATTTTTTAAATCTCTCGGGCTCTTGCATCAGTTATATTATTATATGCATGGTGATTTCCTCGGAATATACAGATGAATTTAAGTGAAATGCAGTCCAAGAATCATTTTTCGACTTACTTGAAAAGTTATTTAAATGTGAACTCGATGTCTCACGATTACCGCTCCAGCCACGTGAATACTCGAGAAATTTCGCAGCTCTCTTCATTCACTCTCATTTGGAAGCAATAACGCATCATTCTCTTGTAAATACTTGCTAAAATGGAGGAACATTCTGACAAATTTGCAATTTCCAGGTTTGAAACTACTTCCAACTTTAAGGAAGGTCCTCCATGGAGGCAATAAAAATGTTTATTTGCGTACATAGATGTATTCCTGTTTCCGAGTAAGTTAATTCCGTCTTATTTTCATATGTTTTCGCCTGATATCCATTCCAAGCTAGTTTCTGAAGATACAACTGCGTGACTTGACCCAGCTCATTTCAACGCCTAATAGCTCATTTTCCCCGCTCGAGAATCCCCGTGATAGTCATATCTTTGACGGCTTCAAGAGTATCCCTGGTGAATTTTTAAGACAGGAAACATGTTGGCCGGACTCATATTTTTGGATTCTTTCGGCGAAACTGCTTCCTTAACTCCGATTTGATGGTCTTCTTTCCAAGAAAAATATAACTGCGGAAATTCGAGATTAAAAATACCCCGAAGAAGCAAGTGAGCACAGCGAAAATGTCCTTGCTGTAGAAAAGGGTTATCATCTGGCAGAAGAAATAGAAGAGAGAAGAAGCAGACTATTAGGCCATGTGATAAGGCATTCAGATTGATTCGTCTATCTGATTTTGGGCAGAATGAGGCCAAAAAGAAAAAGAGGAAGAACTGATTTAAAACAGGGGCATTTCTCGATGGATGTGGGGATGTGGGGATGTGGACTTTATCAAAAGTCCGGACACAATCCCTATCATCGACAAATTCAGTAGTTTCAGCCTTCACTTTTCTATAATGCTCAGGAATTAACAAAAACTGTAATTTTTACATCATTTTGTTTATTAATCCTGATGATGTCGACTATTCGACGAAGCCGGTCGTCCAATGAATATTCTGTGTAAAACTTACTAAGTTTTTATTAATTCCTCTCTTCGACGTCCGTCATTATTTGCCTAGACTCGCGTTTTTTTCTTTTTCGAGATCTCCATATTATTAATGCTTGTTTTCTTCTAGGGTTGAGGCTATTAATAAAAATTTAATTTCTTCCTCATTTTCTAAAGTTTCTCATTTTAATACTGCATCATCAGGGCTACATTGAAATTTAAGTCCATATAAACTCAGAAGAATAAAAATTACTTATCTAATGTCTTCCATTCTCAGTCTTCCCCTATAATTCTTCCAATTCATTTCTCCTACTTTTATTTCTTTCAAATGGCTCGTTAAATGTTTCTAATTAGTTTGCTTCTTCTTCTTCGCTGGGTTTTCATTGTACCTCTTTTCTCTTCAACTCATCGTAGGACTTCTTCGATTCCATAATTCTTCTGAATTATCGTCTCTCCTTTGCATCCAGTCTATTTTGCTCTAGAATTTTGACTGCCCAAGATTTACGACTAAAATAGAGTACCTATGCTCCAAATATATGTTTAAATAAAGTACGTCTTTACTTCCGGGCTTGCGTCATTAGCTGTCAGCTGTCTCTTCTTCTGGTAGAATGCCTTCTTTGCTGGGGCTACTTTGTTCACTATGTCTTCTTTGCTTCTTCCGTTGCTGATGATCCTGCTTCCCAGATAAAAAAAATTCTTCCACTTTCGTTAGTTTTTTTCTGTCCAAATTTGACGACGACTTTGCCTTCTTCATTTCCCCCACGAACTTTAATCTTGGCTTTCATGGCGTAAGTATTCAAACTGCATTTTTTCATATTTTTGTCCATGCTGTTCGAATCACGTCATATACCCCACATTTTCTTCACTGTGTCCAAATTCCCTACTGTTCTTCGATCTCTTTTCCTCTGGCCAGCACGTTACCTTCATTGCCCTAATCACGGCCGCCGTCTCTCTCATTTCATCCTCCAACTGTCTTTTCTGCCTTGTTCGGTTCACCCCCACTATACATCTTCCCTCCACATTCAAAACCTCTTCGATCGTTTTCTTTTGCTCCCAGCGTAACCAACCCTCCAAACCCACGTCTTGTAAACATCCAATCGCCGCTCATCATCTCTCCTTAGCGATGGACGCTGAACAGATAGCCTCGTCGAAGGAGGATACACAAACTTCCTATCCAGACCTTCGGTGCGAGGAAATGACATTAGGAGTGAGAAAATGCAGGTGACATTCGATTAACCATTTTTATCCTTGTGCTCCACCGATCTCTAATGCCTGAGATACTTCCATTGCTACATTCTAACACGCAACCATGATATGTGACAGAGGTTCTCAAGATAATGGCCTTTGAGGAGGAAGGGATGAGTGAAAGGAATTGAAGAATGAAAATAATTAACGAAGTGAAATGTGTCTTGACCTGCAACTGTCTCACTCTTTTATTGCTGTAGCCATTACTGGTGCGTGGAAAGAAGGAATTTGTGTACCTATCTCTTATTTGTTGCTCCTATCGGCTCTAGAGATTTAGTGCAGGGTTATAATAACTTTTTCCGCGTAGCCCTGGAATTCACGTGATCCCATTGTATAAGTAGTATTAGACTAGCTTGTAACTAACTCGTCTCTAGCACCTCCCAACCTTGTCCTTCCGTGGCCTGCGTTACACTCTCCGTTATTAGCCGTTTTAACCGAAGCGTTTGGTTTTCCTTTGAATTTTGTATGCTACGACGATTAAATCTTTCAGAGATTCAAGATTCGGTAGCAGAATAATTTAATTTCGAATCCTAAGACTGGTAGGATCCTTCAAAAGAAGAGCTGAAGCTTCAAAATTTACGTTCCTTCAACTCCACTCACATCACCTCTGCACCAATGTTGTTTTCATACCGATCGAACGTCGTAATGGTCCAAGAGTTAAACGTAGGCTCCACCCAAGGACATCAACTGAAATTAGGATTAACCTTATTAGAAGGTACGCAACTAGAGTCCAATGATTAAACCTCGGGGGACATTAACTGAAGGTATGCCGAGACGATTTTACTGATGCGTATTCTTGCTGCTTACCAATTTCTGTGCATTCCGAAATATATTATGAGACGATAAACGGAGATTAATGAAATTCTACCCGTCGGAGGTGGCCGTAAGCTGTTGCTTCAACGAATCGTCGCCAATTCACGCTTGTAGGAATCGTCAGAGGATGATCAACGATCAGTGCCTCGTCTTACTCGTCGGTGCCCTTGCTCTGGTTTATCTCAGGAAGTTCTTGACGTAGGCATCGGTATATTATTACGGGCGTTATCTTCTAGAGGCGACGAAGAATGTGTGTGCAAACCAATTGTTTTCCAATTCACTGCTCGTGTTCCGAAATGGATTTCCGATAGCAATCAGTGCAGCTGATATGGTGATTTTTACGCGTTAAAGATTAATTCAAGTATCACTCACAATGCTTCATATTTCTCCGAAAGGATATCATTTCTACGCCAGGTGCGACGTCACCTCGTGAACGTTGATACCAAGGCAGCGAGCTGTGATTGCGGAGCGCTGCCTTGGTGAATAAAGCTCTCATTGTCAGTTTGATTCATTTAGATCAGACTCTATCCGCAAAATGGAATTGTCCTCCTAAAAAAGGATTATTGCGTCATATCTCGTGTAACAAGACAATGCAACGAGTTCATAGCTGAACGGTTGACGTCGGAAGATGGGGCTCGTGCCAGTACAAATTATATGTTGTGCAAATTATATCTTGTAGAAATGAGTTAGTTAAATCCATAAAATTATTGAGATAAATAGCTTTCGATTTTATCTGTATTAACTTAATGGAACATTACATTGATAAAACGGAGTCTACATTGCGCGAGTGATTTCACCATTTTCTAATTTTACTAATACATATTTAAATTTCTAGGATAAGCATCTTTTGAAAAAGAATTTATGTACGCATTGTTTTATTTTCTATCCATTTTCATTTTAGCTCTTTATATAACATCGCTTTCGTGAACTATCGAAAGCTGAAGGTTATTCCAGTGCTTTTATTTGGAGTGTTCTCCCTATGATGCCCTTAACAGGGTTGGGAATACCCACCCCAGAAAATTTACATCCACTTCGAGTCACTCATCCACTCAACCGTATTTTCTATGTTTGATACCAGGGTTTTTTGCAATAGATGCTGAAGTGATTGTCCTTGCTGAGGCTGAGTTGCCTAGTGCTGAAGGACTTTTGAGGAGAATCGGTCAAGGTCGGTGTTGGTTGTCAGTTTTTTACAGGATATCCGTTTGGATGTTACTTTTTGTTTTGCTTTTCGGTCTTAAAGCGTCAATTCCTCTCACTATTCCTCTCTTCAGCTAAGCGTGAGTTCAATCTCTCTCTATCAATTTCATCATACCTAGCATTTACCTACCCCTTACGAGTATACTAGCATTTTCGGATGATCTCAGATTCACCTTCGATGATTTATGGCTACGGTACAACCGTAAAATGGGAAATGTTGGGAATGATTTCTTTCCATGGAAAATTTGTAATCTTATGGTATTACTTTCAAACTTTCCAGAGAGCCGAATCTACTGACCTTACAAGCTTCACCAACAGCCAACCCTTCAACCAACCTCCCTCGCTACCGGTTTCCACGCATTGTGCTGTCTAAAACGATATTTAACATTTACTCGCCTCTACTTTTTCATCCTCCTGGTCTGCCTCGTCCATACCTCTACCCGAAGACCCCTTACCCTCTTACTTCGCCATGAACTTCTTCGTTTGTCCTCCTTTTGGTATTCCAAGCCGTCTTCGTCCTTCACATCTGTATTCCAAACTCCTGAGGCCTGTTCTCCTCATCTCTCCCTTGGGTCCACTTTTCGCTTCAATTTTGAAATAACAAATATGTTCTCTCCTTAGTTTCGCGGGTCACAGCTCGACGAGCAATTGGAAGGAAAGTCAGTTTGATATAACCATTCTCCTTACAAAGCAGTTCTAATGGTGAGCGTTGCCTTCCCTTTGTTCGCTCAGGCTCTTGAAGAATGTCGTTCATTTCCAAGCCTCTCTCGTGGTCTGAATCGATGACTATGTATGTGCTAACTCGCCACCCCACTCATCTTCCTCGTCTAGAACGAACGTCTCTTTCATTATTTTTGCGGAGGAAAGCAATCCTGCGAACATCGTCCACGTTGTCCACATTTTTTTTATCTCCCCCCTCTTTCTCTTTCAACCCCCTCCCTACATTGCAAGGCTCCGTCTTCGACAACTTCCGGAGCTGACTTAGCTCGTTATCTCCCGAGGCGGTGGATTTTTTTCAATGCTGGAACATTCGTGAAGGATCGGCTGCTATGACTTAGTTACCCTTGAAAAACTGAGCTTACAGCAATGAGGCCGGATCACCTGGGTCAGGCATGGGAGTTGCCTAATAGCAATGGGAGTGGCAAATTGAGTTATGCATCGGAATGGAGGGGATGCGAGTGCCAATTATAAAAAATTCTTTTTCCCGTGTTCTCCGGGAGGTGAGCGTCAGTAAAACAAGGTTTTCCCAGAAGACGGTGGAGAAGCGAACTCACCATCTCTTCACCTAACTCTACCGAAGTCATCAAGGGAATGCTTCCTTTGTCGTAGTCCTTGCTGAATAATCTAGTGTTTTTATGGAAACTCCAAGTGTTAACGTTTGGTAACAATCTTATTTAAGACCTTATTACTTATACGAATACAAAATCAATTCGCAAAGTGAGATTCGAACCCTCGACTTCTGGGTTTCCTGACCAGCTCATTTCTGCCTAGTCACCACGGTCGGCATTATTACTAAATAAGACGATATAGAAGAAAGGACGATTTCATCACGAGAGCTTCGATTGGTACGGTATTGAATGCTGAGCAACCGGTTTTGATCGTCATTGTCTTCATGCACTGTTTGAAAAATCTCATTCTCACGATATTTCGCAGGTCCGTATGTTACTCTACTTCGGTCTATCGACGTGTATCAATTTGTATTGCTCTGCGAGATCAAATATTTTAGCGCTAAGGCTTAAATGAAAGCAATGAGCCGTAGTAGTATGCGTCTCCATTGACGGCATTTTTATGGGACGGAATGAAGCATTGATGAAATTCAGTGTGAACACCTCTGTAAAAGTAAAATAAATGAGTGATAGACTAGTTCAGAAATCTTTTCCTACTGAAGATTTTGATATCTTTACGTAATAATTATGTAACCCTGATGTTTTCCGTTCCTGAATGGAAATTTTTGCTTGAAGAAACAAAGTAGGTAGCGTTACTGAGTAGACTTTTGCAGTGTACCCAAGTGCGACACCCTATTTACCTCCAAAATAACGCTATGATCGTAGGTCGGAAACTTGCGGTTCTGATCGATTCGCGATCTTCGATGTATTTGCTGTTTGACTGAAGGGTCTAGTGGTTTTAGAGGTGCTCGAGGTAAATAGGTTTTATAACAAAGTCTTACCAAAGACCTTAGTACTAATTTGAAAGCTAATTGCATCTGTGAAGGGAGATTTGAACCCTCGACTTCCAGGTCTTCTGACTAGCTCGATTCCACCTAGTCTTCTTGGTCGGCATTATTGCTAAAGAAAGCAGTGGAGAAGACAGGGCAGTTTTATCACGAGAAATTCAAATACTCTTCTCGAAATACGAGGGTTAGTCAATAAATGACTCGCAATTCTGGATAGAGGCAATAATATTCAAAGTAACTTCCTGAAATTTATTTCACTTTTCTACATATTCACCCTGTACATTCAGACACTTATCCCATCTCTTTACAAATCCTTCATAACCGACGGCTAAGAAGTCTTTTGTTAGCTATCGCAGCCAACGAACTACCTCCTGGACTAGGGCCTCATTTTCTAAACGTCGGCCACCCAAATGATTTTTAGGGACCCGAACGAAAATCATGGTCTATGCCGGGACTGTACTGTGGATGTTCCAATTATACTTATGATGAAATGCTGACGTTTGCGACTTCTTTATTGACTTACCCTTGTACTTACGCTTTTGATTTAGGTGCATATGACAACGACAATTTATCAGTTTGATTTTTCTCCATTAATAAATGAAAGGCGCCGGGCACGGGGTCGCATGTGTCTCAGAGCCAGAACTCGTTGACGGTGGCGCATATAATTCTGCCGAGCCACAACTCCATGGTCTCTTGCCCAAAGGAATACAAAAAGCTCTCGATTACTTTAAATTACGCTTTGGTTGAAGAACTTATTGATAGAGGAAATGGCATATTAAGGATCACATGTATAAAAAATAGACGGGTTTGATGAAGTATTCTGTTCAAATAATTCTGTTTCATTCTCATCTCCATGATCATAATGACTATAAGAAGGACAAACAAGAATAATATAAGGAAAATGTCTTACAAATGGCCTATGTTGCATTTGATCGATGGTTTTACGGTTAATGGACTTCGTTTTTTCACACCTGTGCGGCAGAATAAAGAGCCCTCGTTGATTAGGTTGGAAATTTTTAAAGAAACATTTTCGCCTCCGAATGAATCTCATTGAATATAATTCCTAAATTATTTATTTTTTGCTAAAAGTTATTTAGCTGTAGTTGTAGTTTTGCTTAAATACTTCTCACAATCAATATTCGTTATGCAAACCATTGATAAAAAACCTTTGAACTTCTGACGGGGATATCGCGAGAATGAAGGGGGAATCAATTATCATTCGGGGGAATTAAGAAAAACAGTTTACATTGGAACAGTGCAGGTATGGTGTCTCGAACTCAAGAAGGGTGGGGGATGTTAGTGAGTCACAGACAAAATAGAGTATCAGCTTGGCTGTCCTTGACTTTGATCGTCGACACGATAAAATTTGGTTGATCGAATAAAATTTCGCCTTATGATGGCCATACCCTGTATCGAATATGGAATTTTGTCTCTGGTTCCAAACATATCTCGATATTACGGAAAAAGGATAACATATTCTCTTCTAATCCGGCCGGAACAAATCTCACTTTTATTCGCTTGCAAATAATATATCGCTTAAACAAATAAAGCGCTGTCAAAATTCCTTGTTCCCATACCATATCTAAGTAAGTTACAAGTTTTTCAAATTGTGTCAATTGTTTCTAAAGCCCCCGGCTCGCTCTCATGGGGGTAGCCCGTAGAAGTAGATTAAGTGTGGACGGAAATTTTATTTTAACTTCGTCTCGCTCGGCCAGGTGTCACGCAAATGGAGAATCGAGTAATTTTCTGCCGCCGCCCTGGATTTCCCACAAAATTTGTTTGACATCGAAGCTGACGGAAGGGCTTCACGTCACTTAAGGGCGGGGATCCATCCGTCACGGTGATGGTACAAACCTGGTTAATGATTAAGCATGACGTCATTTGCGAGCTTTCCATTTCTTTTAAATATTTAGTTCGTGTAAGTTTTGACTCGAATCTTCGATGGGCTGGCAGGGATTTTTACTCTTTACAATGGGAAACTTTGATTTACGAAAGGGTAAGATTCCATTGAAATTGCTCCGAACTTTTAAGTGAAGGTTTTACATGTCATGATTACATGTTTTACATGTCAAATCGATCTGTAGAATAATGTTTTCACCCTGGCAGTACATTTTTAGATAAGAAGAAAGATTCACTTGCGAACTGATACATTCGAAAATTCTTTCTTCTCCCTCACCATTCGCTACAATATCAAGCGCTGATAAAAAAAACAAATCTGCCAAAGCACACCTCTTTAATCGTCACTTTCTTTCCTCAGTTTCTTTTCTGATACCCTTCCCCTCTATGACAGGTGCTCCCCGTCACACGGTATCGCTCGGATTGCTAGGTATTACCCCGATTTTGGTGATGGATGAATTTATACTCCGATGTAAAATAGCTTTTAGATGAATTTTATTTGATTTGGCTGTATCACTCCTTGTGATGACTCATGAGATTTATCAGCGCTTTTTAAACAACCTCATCACTCATAATCAACAAGCTCATGAGGAAATTTTTGTGGGGTGTTACCTTACTCAAGGTAGCCTTAAATGAATCATTCGGATAATCCAATGTGATAAATAGTGTTATCTTACCTGCGCAATTCCAATGGAGATGTAAGAATGTTATCACCAGAAAATCTGTTTGCAAAAGAATTTTAAATTAAGATACCATACCGCAAAAGAGATGCTTTTTCCGTATCGTTAGTCTCGTCCGGTGGAGAGGGTCTTATCTTAGCAGGAATTCGAAATTATTGACAGTGAATATTTATAATGTCGGCAACTCTATAGTGCATTGGGGAATAATTATCCCGGTATTACTGATCGACTTATCGGCTAACTAGTGCCCGAAAGGGGTCAATTAGCGGCCAACCATTTGGATACTCCAATAAATTGTACAGAATAAGCGTTAGACTAGTGTTCTTATAACAATTGAGTTAACGATATAAATTAAATATCATTCGGTCTGAAGCGCCCGAGAGTTTTAGTTGTTGCTTATGCGTTAAATGTTTCTAAGCTACGTGGAGGCTCGTATTTTTACGCTGCAAATTAATATTTTCAAATATCAATGTGGGAGCAATGCATTTTCCACTCGTTGAGTTACTTGTGATAAAAAATACGAGTTATATCTCAACAGTTTTCCTGTATTACTAGATTTTCTGGAAATAATCTATATGTAATCGTTAGACTACGTAGGATTAATTGATTTTGATGCAATTTGACACGTCTGATCATCTCCCGAATTGGTAAATTGTCCGCCCTGATGCGTTAGGAAAGCTGATAGAAAGCGAAAATCGATTTGCCTTTGTGCCATTGTTCCGCGTAGTTGTCTTGTCGCTTGGAAACTGTAATAAAGAAATGACATACATATTCCGTGTAAGAAAGTTAATCAACTTTAAAGGAGAACTGTTATAATTTTAGTCGGTCATCTAGTATTCGAAGTATACTCTTTTTGAATAGCGTTGCCGGTAAGGTGTTTAGAGTGAAGTGAGCCGGAGGAAAAAAGTCTCATTGTAAATGAACGTATGTCGTATACGGCGCTAACAAGAGTGGCGGATGGAAAATGTGTGACGGCAGAGATAGAGTAGAGCATTGTTGTCTCTTGTCGCAATCGCTCTTTTACTTATGCCCAAAGCAGAGACACTTGTTAGGATGGAGCTAATGAAATACAGAGATGACTCAACTCTAGTTTGTCCGACAGCCGGTCAGTTAATGATTATTGTCCACGCGTTATAGGGGCTGTGTAAAGTTGAGGATGTGAGTTGATGATTGGGAAACGAAGGTATAGAGATTTACGAGAAATTTGAGGGTTGGGAGACTCATTTTATTGGCAGGATTAAAGTTTGAGCTTGTAGAATATTTTTCATGTGATAGCCGCTTAGAATCGAAGAGAATTATGTAATATGTAGTGTAGAAGGTTTTCTCAGGCGATGGAAGCGTTTGCAAAGACGGTATAGGTGATGGGAACTCAAAGGACAAGCTTTGGAAAGTTGACTTATCAATGTGAACGTAGATTGATTTCTTTTTCCATAGATGCGGGTTTGAAGAAGGATAATAGATAAGGAAAATAAAATAAGATTACTTGATAAGAAAGCAAAAGAGTAAGTAAAATATTCAAATAAGAATTGAGAGGAAATAGTTGGGAGAAATTCAAAGATGGCAGAAGGAAATGAAATGAGAAGGAAGTGTAGGAAATTTGACATCGAAGGCTATGATAGACGAGGGAATGTGGAGTTCGAAAAGAAGAGCGAGAGAGAGACATGAAAGATGTTTGACGAAGTATTTTGGAAAACAAATGAAATTCAAAAGTGGCGCGATGTTGGAGGAAACTCTTGTGGAACTCCTGACGTTTTTCCTTTGGAAAATAGTGCCCAATAACGTATGGTAAGTATATTCAGTGGGTAATTGGTAAATATGATAACGGCGCTAAACCCGGTGAGTAAATATTTAAATAGAGAAGCAACGAAGCTCTGGCCTGAAGGTTTTCTTTTTGCCATTCAGCTTACGTCTATTTTGTGGCGAAGTAAGAAGTAGGATATTTAATACATATTGGTGCAAGCTATAATACCAGCCACTCTCAAACTCAATTAGCTTGCAATAAGACTACTGCCAAATGTTTGCCTAGTTGCACAGACCCTTACTGTTTGTTTTGTTTAGCTTGTGGACAAATATTTGTCACAAGAGTTCCTTCTGTTAAAGACAGTGAGGAGTTCGCGGTAAAGACATATCGTGCAGAGGCAGAATTGACCAGTTATGACAAAAGGAAGAAGGCTCAGGATGAAACAATTAAGAATAATTAGCATTTTGGAAAGCATGAAAGGATATGAGCATAACGTTTATACGTTATATGAAATAAGAACCAACATTTCTATCATAATCCATCTACTTCTATTGGGAAAATTGCAAATAAACGGTCTAATGTCAGCTATGATCGTTATTTAATCTTTTTCGCAAAAACCGTACGTTTTGGCGATTGTTAACCTTGCATGAAGTAAATAGAACAACTATTCAAAGCCTGACTTAGGAAGAAACGCACAAAATAAATAATATGACAAAAAAATTTTGGATTTAAAATGAAAAATTTCCAGAATGTCATTCAAAAATGTTTCATCGAGCACGAAAAATTGCCGATTCCGCTTAGGCTACCGCATGACGGGGAATTTTCTGCTTCTCTGTAATCATATCAAAAAAGGTGAAAAAAGGAATCCTTGACTCGTGAAGCATTTATCAAATTCTGTGATTTAGACCTCAAAAAATGTAGAAAGTAATTTCCTTTCACGATAAGAAATCCTCTGTTTCATTTCCCTCTCGTCCCAACTTGTTTCCGGTCCGTATGTGGCGTGACATTAAGCCCCCCCACTCTCTCCGGTGATAGTTGTTCTCTTGCGGGTTCAGCCAATTATTCTGTGTTGACTGATTAACCTTGACTCAGTATCAACTTGGATGTAATTTTTCGCTACTAGTGAGAAAATATATGTGCCGTAACTAAGGTGGATCTGTTCTCCAACAGTAGTGTTACTCAACTGCAAGTGTGTTCAAGACTGTACTTAAATTGAAACATACAGTACAGGTTGCCACATCACACAGCATTTTTACCGTACAGTTTCAACTACAGTACATACATAGAAAATCTACACGCATCGTTAAAAACTGCTACGGTAAATATAGTGCTTCACAATTTTTAGAGGGATTGAGGTGGGTGCCCCAGAGACTCGGCGGCTGCTCGTTAGGCTTAGGTTGCTTGAAAAATTCAAAATTGGTGTATTTCAGTGCGACACAGAGAATTATATCATGACGCCTCACTACATCTCTTGGTCTGACAGAAGTGATAAAATAAAATAAGATAAGAAATACATTGCCGAACAGATATGTACAAAAGTTCGTTCTCTCCGCGCACAATAAGTGACCATAATAAAAGCTGAGTTCCAATAACTACACTCCCATAATACACGTCACCATTTCTCCTCCCAAAACCTTATCCCTTACGTCTTTACTCGGCTGGTGTCCTAGCACCCTCTGCCGTACGCCCATGTCATTATATCCCATTGATTCAAGTTCGCCGGAAACTTAAACATGCTGGAACTCCGTGATTACCATGCGAGCTAAACAAGAATACGCGGTTGAACTCGAAGTAAAAACCGACTGCCATTGCTCTCGATAAATTTGACTCGTTAACCGAAGCGATGATATGCTTGAGTAACGGGTCCCAGCGAAACGTTTTGCCCCACAAATGTAACGGGAAATTTTAATGAAAAAAAGAACTAAGCCTTCGAGTTGAATATCGCGATCGGATTAGTTACTTAGAGCGTGCGATTAATTCATCTTTTTCGAAAAAAAGAACGTTTGCCACAAGGAAGAAATTAACATTACCGATTTCACACTGACCTGGGACTTACCCTTTCCGTATTCGCTGAATATATGCGAGATTGGGCGGGGAAATGAACTATGTATCTGTTCTCTTTCCTTGTAAATGGTTTTGACCGAAGATTAACGTGAATTAGTATTGAGGGTAAACAATGAGAGTAAAGGCAATTTTCCACCTAGATAAATTTTTATTCGACCTAGGTTTCGATGCACTACATCATCATCGAAACTTAGGTCGAATTAAAAATTATCTAAGTGGAAAATTGCCTTTACTCTCATTCTTTATGATGAATTCTTTCCATTACATCAAGCCTGATACTTCTCTTTTTGAGGTATTGAAGGAAAAATGACGGGTGCCTTATCGATAAATGCTCTAGTAAACTAATTTTTTTAATTTTACGGATAACTAATGGTTTATTGTAACCAGCGGATTAGATAGTAGCTGCATAAGTGATGTGCATAGGAACAATAAGCGGTAGTAAAGCTTGCAATTCTTGCTTGCAAAAGCTTGCTTGCTAGTTCGCATAAAGCCCCCTCGAAATTCGCCTTGAAGGAAGATGGCTTGGTGGTGTAACTGGCTAACACACCTAACCAGCTTTTGGAACATCCCGAATTTCAACTCTGGTGCTTGCAATTCTGTTTACTTCGTTGAATGATGCTTCTTTTATAAACGCTTTTCATGCGAATTCAAAAGCAATAAGCATACTGCATCATGTGGCATTGAGGAGGAAGCACTAAGCCCGTTTTACACTGGACTCGTAAACGCATTATTTTATATATGTACGAACGTGCATTTCAAATTGCGTCGCGTAAAGCGGTGTATTACAACAGCGCATGCACGAATGCATGGACACGAGATGGCAAAATAGGCCCTGCTCTAATTCAATTATTATCGCACGCCAGATTGAGGAAAAAATGATGTTTCAAATCTAATTACTTCGTGTCCCATGTAACGGGCTTTAGGAGATAGGAAGATCATTAAGGAGAGTAATAAAAGTGGGTGTGGCGCAGGCGATGTCCCTGCGTGTAGGAACATCGATTAGATTGGACTTCACTTTCTTAATTAGCATCGAGAGGCCTTTTTATCTTAAATTTAAATTTTTGATGGCTTTTTTCATCGTTTGTTAGCTTAAACTAATCTATATGTTTACCACACCAAAAGTTAAAATGTTGACCAAATCTCTTTAATCTCTTCTAAAAGCTCTTCCCTCGAAGTTTATCTGAAATTTTGCCTATCCGCTTGTGTACATCGCTTGCAGGTTGTTTACCTTAATGTTTTATTGTGGATTGAAGTTTATTTCTTATTTCTGGTGGTTTTCGCGTTCTTTGCGGCTGTTCTTTGCATTTAATAAGAACAATTTTTGTGACGTAAAATCCTCTTAGTTCATTAAAATTTACAAACATGTTTCGACGAGAAAATATTCTCAATTCCTCGTGTGGAAAACGAGCCATGTGGATAGGCGAGTTGGTAAGGGTGTGTCAACTCAATCCTCCCGATTGAAGCAGTTATGTCTTGAATCTCCCTGGCTCTGCCATGGAAACATCTGTTTACTCTCCTCTCGAACAATCTTTCCTCCTCTTCCGCCTCGGCGATAACATCGCATTCCCTTTAAGACGAGGAAGGGGTACTCAGCGGGGGATTGCGCAGTTTCTTTGCTCGGAGAATTAGACGGTATTCCACCGCTGCCCTTGTTTTAATGAATCAAGTGACGATCGAAGCGCGCAATGCCATGCGATTAGTTCCGTTTAGCGCGTAATCATCTCGTCGAAATGGGAAGGGAACAATGGTTTCGACCTCGGAGAGTATGACTTCATTCGTCAAGCGAAGAGTTCGCGCCGCTAAGTGAACGTAACAGACATCAATCGGAGACTGATCTTGGCGAAGAGTTGTATTTCTCGGGCGTCGCTCGGCCAAAAATTTGAAGAAAAGGCAGAGTTTCAGGATTCAGAATATGATGTTCCCTCTTAATTATCACCTCGGAGTTCCCCTCCTGGTCATTGGACCACGTAGCTAATTAATCCGCCCTTTTCTGGTATTTTGTCTGAAAATGACTACAATGGAAACCAAATGAATTGCATCCCGGTGTACATAGGCATTAGTTCATGTGTTAAATATTATTAAAAATTCAATTCACCCATAAAATTCAAAAGGAACTCTCTGAGCCCTGATGATGCATAAATAAATATGTGAATCGTTGTCGAAAGAGTAACAGTTTACACATGAATTAATGACCTACAATCTCCAGGAAAATAACTATATATTAAATATTATTATGAAATCAGTACGTGAAAATGGTGAAAATTTTCCGGTAAAGGAAAATTAATTCTTTTGAAGGCGCAAAAATGGCTTGAGTTATCTCAACCAAGCTGTAGTATCCTCCTCGCGATACTGCGAAAGTGTTTCCAAAAGTCTGGATTGCAGGAATTTGTTACATCCATCAGAGTGATTTAATTTTCTGCGGAGTAGAAATTGGATGATTTTTGTCCAAATTGGCTTCATTATCATCATTTGTCTCGCGAATTCCGAAAGTTGTTGAAGAAATGTTGAATAGCTATTTTATGTCATCAGGTGGTGTTAAGTGGCTTTCATTTGGCGCATATTGACATTGAATAGGAACACATAATATTTTCCTTGTTGTAGTCAACGCTACTGAATTGCAACAGAAAAAATAAGTTAGTTTCCTTATTCCTCAACGTAGGAGTGTAAAAATCGTGTTTCAATCAATAATGTTGACACTCGAAACATCGGTCGTTCACATAACGAAAATCATAACGTTGCAGCGATGTATCGAAAGATTGGTCAATTCTCCAAATGTCATAGCAGATCACGACAGAGGGCCCTTAGCAGTTAGGAGCAGACACCAAGTTTGCCTTGTGGATTGGTAAATTTCAAATGGAATACTTTTCTACTTCCGCGAATAATTATGATAATCTGCTGTCGGAATGACAAATACTTGTGCGATGTATCAGTCTGCACTCTATCAAAACTCGTGGGATTCATTCTAAGATCCCGCAACGAACAGGAAGGAAGGAGTGAGTGCTATCATAACTGGTTTCATTTGCTACAGTTTTGCGGAACGCTAGCCATTAAATCCATGACAGCAGGACGCTAATCAAGAATTTGAAGAAAAATGGCACCGCTAAGACTGCGGAAATTCCTTCGGGATGAAAATTTTCTCTTGGCCTTTTAAAATAGGTCATATCTTATGCAACAACCGCCAGATGAACCCCAAGTCTCCTCGGCGATGCACTGGGTCTCTGGAACATGTGAGTCAATCAATAAAAGTCCCAGTTTTGTCCCGCATGCAACGGTTCCGCGTCAAAGTGCCTGCCCGTTCTCTAGTTTATATAAAGACAGCAGCTCTTTCCAGATGTGCCGAACCGAATGGAAAAGCAACAACCCAATCCATGACGTGTGGCTCTTTGTTGACTGTTTGCCGTGGTCGGTGGGACAAGAAGCAGGAACCCCAAAGGCACCGACCGGTCTTGAACTCGAGTCGGAAAGCTACCTGGAAAAAGTGAAGGACGCCCATGGATCATTAGGGTTTTTCCTTCCGTCGACATCCCTCGCCTGCTGTTCACCTGTCCTCGCCTCACAAGGGTAGAAATGCCCCCGGAGGGATCCAGTGGAAAAGCTGAAAACACCTCTCCCTAGAATTCCCCCCCCCCCCCACAGGGCACATGGGCTAAGTTTGGGGTTCGACGATCCCTGTATATTGAGTGCACACACGTTATATTACCTTTCAGGATTCAGTTTTCCACCTCAGTGACCAATTTTCGTCCTTCAAAAAGGCGACTCGTTGAGTGATGTCCCGCTGCAGGTCCTTCGAAAAACCCCTGCATTCCGTCGCGCGGTGCGTATGAGGATCCCCAGGAGGCCATTCTGTCGTGTATGCGCGATGTCCCTTGAAAGCCCTTGAGGACAGTGGACTCTCGTGATATGTTGCCCAACAAGTTCACACGCAGATATACGAATTATAATAAAAAATATATTAAAATCGAAAAAATTTTGTCAAATTTAACATTAGTTTTTTATTTATCCCCGTGCACGGTGGAAACAAGTTTTCGCGTTAAAAAAGATGAGCTTGGTATTTTGACTTCATACTTAATTTAGGTTGTCGGTCTCTTTTTATTGTGACTTCTTTGTAAACAGGATTGCTTCGAAAAACGAGAATAGCTTAATTGCTTTACATCTTCGCGTTACTCTGCAAGCCATCACGCAATTGGCGGCAGGTGGAGAAATTCCACAAAGGTATGATCTACTCCTACAGCTCCAAACCATTTTTTATTCGCGCACCCCTAACTCGTCCATTTCCAAACAATGCTCCCCCATATATCACAAAAATATTTAGTATATGTATTTTTACTGCTAGTTTACGAACCCTCTTAAACCGTCTCCTAAAAAACCGCCGCCCAAAAAAAGTGCGTATCCCTCAGGACAAGTGCTTCCACAATCTAGTTACCGATGCACCACGCTACCTACTACATAAGTCTCAGTGCGAGTGTTAACAGATTATGAGAATACACGCATGAAGATTTCCAAAGTAAACTAAACGCGCGAGACGTGCTCTTAGTTCTTATTAGAGCATCCCTGGAAATGATTTATATAGCAAGTTTAACTGTATACTCTTTCCCTTTTAAAGGTGACACTAATATTTTCCAAGTACCGTGAATGTGTCTGCATTCCTATCGGGAGCTCCACTTATCCAGATTGTCTCAGTTCCCCGACTTCACTTCAGTTGAGAATAAATTAAAAATATTTATCTGCTGCATCAGCGGATACCATTGAAATTATGCCATCTCGATATTTTTCATTGGAGTCTTATTCTTACCGATTGACATTTGTGTTGACTGAGGCATTTAGTTGATCCTGGACATAGTTTATTTTCGTCAACACTAGTTTGCAGAATCATCCCATCATCGATTAGGGTACCAGCCTATGGAAAATATATAATATACATAAAAAATTTACTGATAAAGCTCACATAGCTGTTTCGCACTGTCATGGCAGGGCCACTTCTCGTTCAGCCATTTGGATTGGTGGCGCAACTAAAGGTATAGCAACGATTTAGAGGGAAGTTCAAGGGTGACAGTCAATAATAGCGACTGTTACACTCTCCTGAAATATATCGATAAATATTCGTTTGATTGCATCCCGATGACACAATGTATCGTGGAACTTATCTCAATGTGACAGAGGGTAAATTTTCAATAAGCATGCATGAAATAATATGCCATGACAATGTTAAAACCTGGCTGTGTCATACGCCGCACAAGTGTAGAGGTATTAGAATTCCTAAATGAAACAGACGTTTGAGACGATTTGTATGAATTAGTAAGCTTATTATTAAGTGAATATTTGCACTCAATTAGTAATTGACCCGGCCCATATTATTTTTTTCTCAACGAACGCCGAAGTTGTGCAAAAGTCGGTATTATTCCGCGGGGACACTGGAATACACATGACGCATAGGCGGCTAGGCCGGTCCGATAAACTGAGCCGTAGGGAGTAGAAGGGGAAAAAAGGAACTCTCTTAGGTTCCCTTCCCGTGCTAATGCCACTCCTTACCGTGGCCAATGACTCTCCTTCCTCATACCCCTCTTGCTAAACCTGATACCTGTTCTCCCAAAAGCAGTCGGCATTCTGAAAAGAAAGTGCTGCGGAAGAACCTCTGTAATGGCCGTTCGAGTCGAGGTACATAATTGCCCAATTTACAGTACAAAAATTGCAACAACGCTGGCACAGATATGAGCAGGGGCTATTCCCATGTCTTTTGTTCATGCAATCGCGGAGTCATTCTACATACGCTTTACACTGCTCAACTTTCAGTGAACGTCCATCCTCTCCTCAATCTGTGCAGTGAAATACCTCGTGTAAAACGGCCTTAACGCGCGGTCGGACTTGCGTGCATACTGACATGCAGACTCCCACACGCATTCGTAAAATGCATCTCGGACTATTTATCTAGTTTATTTTTGGCTTTGGAATGACCAAAATCATTTATATAGCCTTGAAATGTTATGATGGCGATGTATGACAATAGTAAAGCAAGTGTAAGAGTTAACGGGGCTCTGAGTGATTGGTTTGTAATAAATCGGGGTGTAAAGCAAGGATGCGTAATGTCTCCATGGCTGTTTAATGTATTTATGGATAAATGTGTTAGAGACGCATGTAGTGAAAACGACGGAGTTTTGATTGGAAATGCAAACTTGCGAGTTCTTCTATATGCAGATGATGCTGTTTTGATCTCAGACAGTCAACAGGGATTACAGAAGCTCCTAGATAAGTTTTGTGAATCAATGGAGGGGATGGAATTGAAGGTAAATGCGTGCAAGACAAAAGTAGTAGTTTTTGATAAGGAGAATGGGGAGAATAACTGTATGATGAGGGCGAATGGTGAAGTAATTGAACAGGTGGATGAGTTTGTGTACTTAGGTAAGATGTATGCGAAAGATGGAAGAATAGATGAGGAGATAAAGAGACGTGGGAATGCTGGAAGGAAAGTGGTAGGTAGCATGTGGAGAATATCAAGGAATGAGTGCTTGTCTAAGGAAGCGAAAATTGCCGTGTATAAAAGTGTACTTCTCCCCACTTTGCTATATGGTAGTGAAACATGGGTATGTCAGGATAGACATAAGAGTAGACTAAACGCCGTGGGTATGAGTTATCTAAGGAGATTTGCGGAAAAAGTAGGGTGGATAGGGTCAGGAATGAGTGGGTCATGAATGAATGTGGGTTAAATGCTCCAGTAAAGGACGTGTATGAAAGGAGTGTGCTTCGTTGGTTTGGCCATGTTGAGAGAATGGATGAGAGTCGAATAACGAAACAGATAAATGAGAGTAGAATGAATGGTGTGAGAGGTAGAGGTAGGCCGAGAAAGTTGTGGTTGGATGTGGTTGAGGAAATTCTTAGGAGAAGGAATATTAGGAGTCTTACATCTACATCTACATCTACGTGACACCCTGCGAGCCACCACGAGGGTGTGTGGCAGGGGGTGAAGATCACCAAACATGCACTATTGACATGCAACTAGGATATTTAAGGGAGATATGCTAGATAATAGGGTCACATGGAGCTAGATGGTTAGTATCTACATAATAAGGAAGGGATTATTGGTTGTTATTACATGCATCATGCACTACAGACTACTCTAACTATATTTCACCTACCTATCCCTTTGCTACGCTGCCTATTGTTCTCTCTTATGGTACGCGGGAAAAATGACATTTTAAATCTATCGGTACGACAATCTATCTCTTTAATCTTGTTAAATGATCAAACCTAGCATAATACGCAGGGGTTCTCAATATATATCTAACGTCATCTGTGAACAACTCTGTTTCGAATTTACTAAAAAGGTTTAACCTAAATTTTAACCTGCGTTCTGATAGTAATTCCCATCCTAGTTCTTCTATTAAGCTCGTAACACTTATACAATTATCATAACGGCCTTTAACAAACCTAGCAGATCTCCTTTACACGCGCTCTAATTCTTTAATCTGAAGGGAATTCTTTAATCTTAAAAACAGGAGGGCGTGTATGAAACAGTGTATGGGGGTAAATGAGGCAAAAGATGTTTGCAAGGATAGGTCAGTATGGAGGAAATTGTCGAAGCAGAGTTAGGTGTACAATTATATATTAATGAGTGAAACATTTTAACTGTGCCTACCCCGAAAGGGAACGGCGTGATGGGTATGTATGTATGTATGTACGGCATTCCAGTTCATTCTATTTTTCATTCGCGCTCACTACCTTGGGCAACTGGAAAAAAGTAATCTTTATTATTGGGTTCGTAGGGGGTATCGTTGAAGATTATATTATTATCCACTCTTTAATTTGTCCCTGAATATATCTTATTCTTTGTCATTTATATATTGTTTATCGTTTCGTTTCTGGATGTATAGGAGGGCGTTTAATTTTCCCCTCAGGAAATAATCTCAATTCACTTTTGCCAGGAACGTGTTTTAAATATTAACATCCTCCTAAATTATAAATTAGAGGTTTATGTTGGTGCTTTATTAGGTCAGAAAAGACGTTAACGGTGAATTCTATAACCACCAATGAACAAAAGACGTGAGGAGAGCGATGGAACGAGTGTCGGAATGGGAAATTCCGCGGCAGTGACTCAACGCAACATTTCCTATCCTGATTGAGTGACACGTTGACGCGCGTGAGAAGAGCGTCATGAAATGATGCATTGATTCTATTCAGATTCATTGCTCTTAAGCAGCAAAGCATGAATCATGTGTCATATCAACGTGAGTGAATCTATTCCTTTTTTCTTTTATAGTTCATTAGTTTTGAAAGTTCTTTGCACACTTAAGTGAAGTGATGTTTAAGCGTGTTTTTCTTCATAAGACATGAAGATCTGTTACTTCGTAGACCGCTGAGGTCACCTTCAAATTTTCACCTCGCGTTTCTGTTGCTATGACTATTACACTAAGTTTTGCGTTCGTGCGGCGGCAGCTTTGATCACGTTTTAACGCCTGTTTACTCGAGGCAAGTGCTTGCACGAATGGACGCGTGAACAGATGATCCTTCGTAATTACATCGAGTAAACACGGAAAAGTGTGTTAATACTGAACGAATGTTCAAAAATAGTCTCTCTCTCCGAATTCTAGGCATCTGTTTACCTGTTTTTGAATCTACTTGCAGTAGAGAAGTGCGAGCAGATACCGAAGGGAATTCATGAGAAAAACTGATTTAGTTGGCTCAATCCTGATCCTAAATGAGAGTTTTGTCACTAATCGGATCTTAGCCCAAATAAAGTTTGTGTCTGTGCGGCATATAAATCAGAGTTTCAGGTGAGATGTCGTGTTAATTTATACTTAAGGTATTAAACGCTCGCGCTTTAATCAAAATACTGTCAGTGGTTACCGAAAGCAAGAGTTTAATTAATTGCAATCTACTGAAAATTCAAAGTCAAAACTATTAAAAGAGGATCGTTATTTTCCACAGCATTTTTTCTCTCTCGCTACACGTTTCAATGTGATCTCTCTTCGTCATCTGGTGTCTCGATATGAAGATTCAACTTTGATTAGGTCAATATTCCTATCTAGTAAAGGAGATAGGAGTCGGGAGGAGGTGGGGGTTAAGGGTCAAAAAGTTGGAGGCGAAGAATTTGTCCCGATTTTATTTGTCTTTAATGAAGCGCGTAATACCATGAATTCGTCAATAAAATAAGATGAAAAAAATTACAGCTATTTTTCAATGCCTTTTATCATTTATGTGGTACTTATTACGATAATACTTATTCAATCAGTAGTTTGTCCTTGTTGTAGACGAGAAGAAAGTATGGAAAAATGAAAGAAATTATTTTATTAGTTGAAAAAGAAAGGTACACTTTATGGGTAGTGCGACTCACGGCAAGAAAATGGGGAAGTAGATGGACACTAGGATTGTAGATTTACACGCTGGGAAAATATATGACAGATAAATTGTTCGGGAAGAATTCTATGTCGAGAAAACGACTAAGAGTGCTTATTTTGCATATAGAATGGTACTATTCTAGCCTATGGAAATCATATGAATGGCGTTAAGAACCATGAAAAAATTGCTAGAGAGTAATTGAATGGTTGACGTCAATCATAGTTTTCCTACGTATGGAACTAACGCCTTGTGCTGATTGTTTCCCTATAGTTTCGTAATAAGTTATTTTCCTCAGCCTCTCTAAAACAATGATGGAAGAAAAAATGAATTGGTAGAATTACTGAAGAAGAGCAGTGCATTACTTTCGTGAAATTGGTGAAAATTTAAATAAATCCTCAAAATTATTATGAGGGAATAAAACGGTTAACAATGGTGCAATCTTCGTATTGATAACTGATGATGCGTTCCTAAATTCTCCTTATTGGTGAAAAGTGCGTTTGAAGACGACCTATTAAACATTATTTAATGATCAATCTATAGTATATACCTACGTTGCGAAGACCAATATCGATGGAAGTACACGGTTGATATTGAACGACCTTGATTTTAAGTATGAATGCTAACATCTGTAACAATTTAACCTATGTGACTTATGCTAGCTCTTTCTAGGAAAATCTAAATAAGGTTTAGGAGTTCTAAATAAGGTTCGCAACACACTTCAATGAAGAAAAAGTCGAAGAAAACACTCAAATGAGACAAATGACTATGGAAAACCTGTCTCTGGTGGGTAGTTAATTCATTCAGTGTTCGAGAAGGTTAGTATATAAGTAACTTTTCTCATCCCGAGGAATGAAATCAGGGTTTCACGCAGCCTGGGTTTCCACGCATCGATATCCTCATGATGAAGCTCTGGTATTAAAGATCTGGTGGAATCGTGATGTTGTGCTAGGTTTATAAGCTGCTAATCAAATCGAATGCAATAAATTCAAAATGGATATAAAAAAGTTTTAAGATTATTAGCTTCATTCATTCGAGAATTTTGCGGAATGTGAGGCATGATTGATTTTGATTCTTGGGGTTAACAGCCTTTGTATCCCATATTAGAAATGGGTGACTGTATAATCAATAGTGAGGGAATAAATTTTCTCATAATGAAAATGGACTGCGGTTCAGGGGTTTTCCACAGACCTGTAGGAGAAACGTCACAGTTTGAGTTCTGTTCAGCACCATGTTAAGGTTATCGGCTCACAGCAATGTACGCCAGGGACTCGCACTGATTTTTAGGTTAGCTGAAACATCATCGCAAGCTTAAAAGTTCCCCTCTCATTTCGGTATAAATAGTTTCTTAGCCGAAGTATCTTACTGCGTGTATTTCGACTTTCGAGACGACGTAGAGGCGTATGGAGAAGTGAATCACGCGTGAATTACGCGACAGAAGGGAAGCCCATGCCATTGAAACGAAACTGCTTTAATGTGTAATCAGGATAGCTTCGAGAGAAGCCCCATCGTCAGAGCTGTGTTCTGGTAAATGGTTTTCAAAGCCAGGCCCGTCGGGGTCGCAATCCAATATCCGGCCCTTGAAGTATTCTCAACACGGCATTTAAGAAAGCACCCTTGGAAGGTTTCACTCCTCGATAGAACTGCGCCCAAGTTATCAGCTTAACCCGTGGGTTACGGTAAAGTCTCTGGATGAAAGATCAACATATTTCGAAGGACGAAATGTTCATGTAGGTTCAACTCAGTCAATGCGGTATTATTAGATTATCCAAGATAATGCACCCTGTTTTTTCATTAATTCTCGACGAAATGGCATGCCGAAAATGTGCCTCACACATTTGAGTTTCATTTTAGAATTTCTGTCTGAGACTCATTGTGAACAATGGCTAAGGGAGAACAATATCATACCAAAATTCCAATTTGTCCCCTACTAGAGGGCGAGAGGTAGCCGGGCCAACAGTGTATTTCTTTATTTTTTCCTTATTATTCATTTCTTTTATTTTTAGTACAGGGTAACTGATGGGAAAACTTAAATATTTTATAAAAAGCCAACATAGAGTTGATCAGTTTCGATATAGTCCTTCCTAACAACATTGCGACCCGTGCTCTGCATCTATCGACGAAATTAGATGTCAACTGTTTGCACTTAGTTTTTTCTCAAGGGCCTGTCAACGTCCGAAATGACACGTATATTCTCCATCTTAAAATGCTCTGAAAACTGGTAACCTCCGTAAAGAGAATTGAAATTATATTGCCCTGGTATTGTTGAAGGCTTAACAACTGTGAGGATCCAGCGATGCTCAAAAATATCCATTTCGTTCTTTAGCATTCACGAACATATTAAGGACGATTTTATACTGGAAATCGGAATACTTCGCCGGAGGATAAAGTGGTCAGAAAGTTCTCAAAATGATTTTAAGCTTTTAGCGCCCATGGAGTAGCTTATCCGTTGTAACTTGGAATCACCCTCTCCATATTACGTATTTTCTCGATGGCAGAAACGAATGAATGTGTAAAAAATATTAAAGATTAAGTATGGAGATTTTGAATAATGCCGATAATTTTGAAAAGTAGTAATATTGACCAATTCATCAGTGATGTGGAAATGAATCTTTAGAAATGAACATGGAGGGATCAGTTGTCACATCGAGAGCTGTTTAAATTTTCCTTTATTTTCATTTAGCCATCCACATTCTTGCCCAAATTCTCGCCCTTTTGTACAATAGGAGATTTAAAAAGATAAAGTAGACACACTCAATCGTGTGCTAATTGAACGGTTCCACAAAGGTTTGTGATGGTCTGAGTAGGTAGGCGAAAGCCAATAACGGCATATTCTCGATTAAAGACGCTTCGGAAATTAATCACGAACCCTAACGGGTCCGTAATTACTGTCACATCCGATGGCCGAAGCAAATTGCTTGAAGCGGTCTTCATCAGCGTCAGCTCCGAAATTCAACTCTTGAGATAATCTGCTGGTATCGGATACTGATATATCGCTTTCCGTCTAGGTATCAGATAGATAGATATAACAGGGCTATTATGAAATTTAACTAATATGGATAAGTATGGGTGGCTGAGGCTCCATTTTTTGTATTCTGTGGTTATCTGGCGAGCCTATCGCCTACTGAGTTCACCTGCGCCATTAGAAATAGATAGGTGGGATAGGTAAGAAAGGGATCAATTTTTGCGCTAGTTGAAGGTTGGCGGAGTAATTTTCCTACTCCCAGTGCAAGACCCCGAGGAGCCAACATTGAAACTTTCATATCGGAGTATTGATGTAGCTTCTACTTTCGAAGTGATTTACAACAGAACACCCAAGTAGGGATCAGGATCCCCAAGAAAAATCATCACTACTGCCGGTATTTGATTGAGGGCCGTCGGAATGAGAAACGAGTGCCCTGGCTACAAGCTTGACCAGATACCTTGTTACTTATTTTTCGCTCGAAAAGAGCAGTTTTTTTGGTTCGTGTTTTCCCTTTTTTTATTACTTTTCGATGTTGATGATTGTCTTTCTCTTAAGTAATATGGAAGTAGGGATAAATAGCTATTCCGATCAGCAGACTTGACGTTTTCTACCAACAGATAATACTATTGCCATCTCCATTCATGATTATTCATTTTACATAAAGTTTAAAGAAATATTTATTGTTCTTGTACTTTCTTCGTCCGCTAAGAACATACAAAAAGCATACAGAAAATACAATATAGTAATGGAGCTCATACATTACATATTATATTATTTTGAAAAAGTTTGAATATATAAAATATAGAAACAAAAATTATCGCACAATAATTCATGGGGTGTATAATTCTTAATCTTCCTTTTCTAGGACATAAAGATGGTGAAAAAGTTTTTTCTTAAAAATAAACAGTGAGATGGAATTTTTATGTCTTTAGGAATATTAATCCATTTCGTTACACCAGCAACACGAAAAGATCTTCGGTAAGTGTTCGTTCTATGATGAGGGGTGAGTTGATAGTTGGGAGCCATTCTGGTTGTGATAATTGACTTCATCTCCCTGCCGGAAATAATTTGAAACTGATACTCAGGTTTTTCATGTTCGAAAAGACAATACAAAAACGTCCCAGCCATATATTTTCTACGAGTTTTGACCTTCAGCCATGCAAGGTAAGAAAATAAGGGGAAGGATGATCATTTTCTTTTAGGTTAAAGACAAGCCGTACACACATATTTAATAGCTGTTGAAACTTTGCGTTTATCTCTTCAGTGAGATCGTGGTACACAAGGCAGCAATAATCAATACTTTCTTATGAAATTGCCTCACACGGCACTCTTTTACTGACTTTTTTCCCTTAACTTTTTAAATTTCCCTCTGCATGTCCCCACTACGTCATCATTTTCGTACTTCCACTACCCTGCTTGTTACTACTTCAAATTATGGTCAATTCACTAGATGCAGGTGTATACCATCCAGGCATCTACGAATAAAGAACCTTGAGATAAATTTTCCCGACTGGTATCAAGGTAAAAAGTTATAAATTTTACTCTACTGTTGAACCTTCCATTGAAAATCGAATTTTTATTTAATTATATTCCGTAATATTCATCACTGAAAAGTTTGTAGTTTGAACATTACAACTGTTTCCCGGTACACGCGTGTTTCGATTTGTTGTTGTGAAATGAAATTTTCTTTCGTGATATAATAGGGATTAGCTGTGATTTTTTTTCCGCTGTAAGATAAATCCAGCGAAAAAAACAGTGCAACTCTAGGACCACGCTCAAGTCTGCTGCTCTGTGAAACGTTAAACCGTTGGCAATGTGTAGGAATCGTGTTTGTTATTCCGGGCGTATCCACCAGCGCGGCGTGTGCTGCAGATAGACCGTCCGAGAGGGGTTGAGACATCCTCTTCTGAATAACCATAGGTCTCATTTTATCGTGTGATCACGCGTCAGACCTTGTGCAATACTGCAGATGTAATTTAGCGAAGCGTTGAAGAGCATAGTGAAGAGCGCAATGTGGCTTAATTGAAGGAATTTTGTAAGAACTCTTGAACTCCCGCGGGGCAAGGTTTGTGCATTCGTCAATTCACCAAGGATTTTTCCGTTTCCTACGCTTAAGATTCCATCCAAGTAAGTTACCTTTCATATTAGCCATTCCATCGGAAAAGAAGACCAGGAAACATAATGCATATTTTTCGAGAGTTGCAACGGCAATTCTGAAAAAGAAGTCTCATGTTGGATGATATATTAGGCATTATAATTTTTTTGATTATCCTCGAATCTTATATTCCTCCTATTAGCCTTAGCTTCTGCGACCAATTCAAGAACAAAGCATCATTTAATTTTCTGACTTTGCGTATAATTGCGTACATTTATTGATAGCATATAATATTTCGAATTTTCCCTCAAACAATTACATCACTTAATCATTACCCTATCATAGTATCATATAATATGTTCACAATCTTAAAATTTCCCAACTCTTTTTGTGCTTGAAAGCTTATACTTAACCTTTTTATCAAAGGCATGGGAACATGTAAGTTATGGAAATGTAATCAGGACCTGTGATGTTTTCAATGTATTGGAGTTAATTTCTCATTCTCTTCATTAGCGTTAAGTTACACGTACTCATTTGTTGCGATGAAGTTATCCTGTCTTTATTTCAATGTCCGTTCTAATGGTTTAGCTCTTGATGTGGTTCAGTCACACTTTCCGGGTGAATTCAATACCATGCATACGAAGTCGCTAAAGTACTCATAGGTGTCGCATAGAAAAGTTGCTGAATACCTTTGCGTTAAAAAATTTGAAGTGAGGCACAGATGTACTCGAAGTAGCTGCTTTCAAAATATCAGTGGTCATCCACACTCCTCTGGGCATCCCAATAAGTCTCCGTTGATGTACTCTTACAACAGTAACAAGTTAATAATGAATTCCTTGGGTATTAGCATAGTACTCTGTGGTATTAGTTACAGATTTTAGATGGCACTCATAACAGAGCTCTAGCCATAACTTCTCCTTAGTTTAAAAACTCATGATTTTAACTTAAAATTAATTTTAAATTTTAAATTGAAGTTTAAATGTTCAATATACTTTTCTTGAACATCTATTAAGTATTTAAATGGCGAACACGAGTTTCTCTGCAAATATTAACAATGTATGATTCCTAATCTCTCTCAATATATCAATTGAATGATGAAATGAAGTCTCGATGCATTTTATTGGAAATGGTTGCTTCTGATACGTTTGATGCCGTAATAAATGGATTAAAGTAGTGATGGACGCGTGGAGTCATCGATTGTGCACGCAATGATGTTTGTGCGTACTTCTTTCTCTCGGTTAAGGTTAACTAATCAAAGTTCAAGGGTGACGTGACGCGAAGACCTAATTGATGGCTGGGTAATCATTATCTCCTTTATGATACAGTATTGGAACTATCTTACAGTTTGAAATATCTAAACTGAGAGTTTTTACATTTTAAGGAAGGATTTTCCTGCAGTATTGTGGTTGTAATATGAACTATATTGGTGAATATTTTATCAAAATTGCGGCTGTTGAAAAAAGATCTCGATTCTCTGTAAAATTTAATCCTGAAATGTCTTCAATTCACCGTCTCCCTGGTTGTCCGTCCATCCATCGTCCATCGACCGTCCATCCGTTGTGAAAAGTTATCTGCGACATTATGTTAATGAACGACGGCGGATGATACAGAGTCAATAAACGCATGTATAAATTCTGCAGAAAAGAGAAGAATACTTTTAACTCATTTCTGTTGAAATATGATGATTGATGAAACACTTAAATGGTTATTGAAATGAACGAATACCCCCATGATTCTTGATAATAATAGCTTGGTAAACTTTCGTAATAATGCCTCCGTAATAATTCCATACTGTCATTTTTCTTACATTTACACTTGGACTATTAACACGTGAAACAAAAAAATGTAAATATATTAATGTATTGTAAATTAATGATACGATATAAATATTAGTATTATTATTTTTACATATTGACCTCTTGCATTTACTTGAAAATTGTCAAGACCAATTTCGATAAGTCAGCGTGGTCTGTGCCCCTGTGTGAAAGATTACCAAGTATTTATTTTCATTAATTGAGAAAGGAAGACGATGACTTTCTTTCCTTGAGCATGCCTCTAGGAAAGTTTCAAATCACGACTGTAAAAATGGTAGTATTTAATTGGGATAAAATTTTTGTAGAGAACTTTCCAAAGACCTGCCAAGGATTTTACTGCTGAACGGCACCATCGCTAATCCGATTGATTGAAGTAACTTCAATCACAGCAGCATAACAATGGAAAACAATCGAAAACGGAAAAAATAGTGGAACATACGAGTCGTTTGCTGCAGAGCAAGGAAACAAGTAAAGGCATGGAAGACGGGTGAGTTTTTCGTGATTCAGTGTTTCGTTTTGAATGTGATGAGGTGAGTCACGAGGAGATAGTAACGAGGACAAAACCTGCTCCTTTATCTCTTTCTCTTCCCCAGGCAACCTCTCACTGAGTCACAGTGGTCTCGCCTATTAACTTTATGTGAAACTTGATGCTTCGCTCGTAATTGTGTTTCCGCTAGCACCAATGTCTAATTTGCATGGAAATTTCTCGATCAGAGCATTTTTGTAAATGATAAGGCCCATAATTTCTTGCCCCAAATGTGATCTTTCAGTCCTCTGTATTTTTACTGTGAAAATTTTTAAAGTATTCAATAGGGACGCGTTCAGTCCCTGTGGTGATGGTGCATTCAGCATCTACGCTATACAAAAAACTGTTTATCTCACCCTTTCTTCATTATTTACACACTAGCCCGGTAAGATAAAGGTTCGTGCTTCCATTCCCGGCCCAATTGGATTTGTACTCTCGGCAATCTTCTACTTACTTTCATCGACATATTTCGGCAGAGATTTACCCCTTCATATAGTGTTGTCGCTAGAAACTCGAGAGAGTGATTTGTCTGGTCCCTATGTTTGGGGTTTGATTACAATGCCTATCCAAAAAGAAATAGCCTGCTTTGTTAACTCTGCCTTTATCGAATATCTCCATATCCAAGTCATATGTGTATAATTATTTAATGTGATATCGATGAGCAGCGATAATTCCGGGGCTTTCGTCATCGAGAAAAAATAATGTACGCTCCGTGATGTCAATTTCAGTCCTTACGACTTTATTTTTTGTAAAGTATGTGTTTAATTCTTTTTAAGTGAAAGTATGACTAGAAGTTAATGGTTGAGAAACCTGCCCTTAAATCGAAGCAAGTCAGCGTAGTCTGCATCTTGTTGGGTTTACCCGCGAAGATTGATGATAAATGCCATCAATTTCGCCTGCGTTCCGGCTCGCGTCTTTAGGTCGAAACCTTTGTTACCTAATCAGTGGAATCCAAGACGATTCTGTCTTCACCGCAGAAGCCTCCGCAATGAAGTTAACGACTATTTACGGCTCGAATCTAGCTTTATTAACGGGAGGGATGTGTCTTCATCTCGTCACATTCCATCAGATTTCGACCATCTCTCTTCGTCGCTAATTCATATGTGATGCAACTCTCGTGGTTCGCATTGCATCAGTAACGCGGGAGTGATCAGGCACCTTACTGCGTGGAAGTGGCTGCAAAATTTTCAAATCATGCGCTGGTTTACTCAGACCCTGGTTTCGATGTAAGGGCATAGTTTTAGATGCATGTATTTCCAAGTTTTGCGTTACAATTCTACCTACTCGCTAATGTTTCCACGAGACTCTCGAGAGTCTCGAAATAACAGATATTAATTGGTGTTTAGTGTAATATGATTCATTGGTATTTAGTGTGCCATTATCCCTAAAACTGCGTCTGCTGATGCGAAGTATATGTCACGACTTCCTAAAATATTGAATTTGTAATATATTTCAATGATAACTTTGCGATAAATTAGGTGACTATTAAAAAATATTTTTTCCGATTCTGCTATTTCTGATGGCACGAACGTGAATTCTGGAGACAAGTATGGGAGTGTTATTGGCTTACTATGTTTCCTTATTATCTATTATAAATACTTTGGAAAACTTATCTAGCAAAAGATAGTTTTCTGGAGCAGTAATTTTCAGTACTCACTTATACGACAAAAATATCATGGAATATACTCGTATATGAGGTAAAGTAACGCCCAGCGACACTTGCAGTCCTAGTTAAAGCTTACCTGCTCAGAAAAAAGGTTGCCGCAATTTCGAATTGCACATCGCACATCACCTCGGCGAAAGGATGTATGGCAATTGAAATCACTGTGTACCTCTGCCCGCATGAATTATCTTCCTAAATTAGTGAGGATATTTATCACAATGTCGTTGAATTGTGTAGAGGATGATACAATAAAAAATAATAACTATAATTGGTTTTCCTTTTTCTTTGTTTTCATTTACTTTTATATTGCCAACCGAAATTCCATTCAATCAAAAAGTCCACTACTGTAGCTTCTAACCGGTATTTATTCATCAACCACTTATTCTAACTCCACTCATCCTACTTTTCCCACAAACACCTAGCAGGTACTCCATTTCAGATGCATTCAGTTCCTTCTTAAAGGGGTAGGTACTTAGCGAAAAAATCTATTTTCGGACTGTCGACACTGCTATGTTGGATTGATGGCACTACGGTTTTCACGATACGTTGTAAAGATGCAGATATGCCGCAAGTTATCTCTTTTGTGTGTGATTCCTACCTGATTGGAGCGATAAACGTGTTTATTAAGTCCAAATCAGCCATTGTCATCCATCCTGTAGATTTCAATCAATGTTCATGTCTCTCAAGTCTCTCTTTACAAAATGCCTGTCACTATAAATGCCTCTCTCTACAAAGAACTATTAGAAGGCAAAATTATCTTATCATCGAAAAAATTGAAATGAGAGAGCAATTTTATTTGAGAATGGCAATGGAAATAATGACTTTGGAAATGCAGTTGTTGAATGGAAATCACGGAAAACTTCCCTTTCCGATTTCTTAATGATGATGATACTCGTATCTTTTTCAAGATGTTGAATCCCACTGTTACATTCCCTAAAAGGACTAAGTTGCGTTAGATGGTACTTGACCGTTAAAATAGGATTAAGAAGATGGTGTTGCAGTTACTGAAACAAAATTAATCCAACCTTTCTTTCACCATCGATGGCTGGACATCCATCGCCGGAAAGTCATACTATGGAATCACGACTCATTTCATAGACAAGAATTGGGTTTACAAATCTCTTGTTATTGACTTCGTTCCATCCAATGGTAACCACACAGGTAGGGATATTGCTGACGTTTTTATGAATACCCTAAAATCCTTGGAACTTGAGAACATGCTGCAAGTAGTTACCGTCGATAACGCCTCAACAAATACTAAATTCATGGAGGAACTCGGAAATATGCTAACAAGTCAAGTTCTGATAGTACTGACTAGCATTTTGGATGCATGGAACATATACTTAACCTTGCAATACAAGGTCTTTTGAGAAAGTTGCCCCTGGAGGACGGGCTTCAGAAGACCAGTTTCTATTAATTGACAGTGATGATGCAGATTTCCAATTTCCAAAATAGCGTTGCGGAATTTATTCCAATATGGAATTAATTCCGTAACGCTAATGAAGCTGCAGGGGAAGGTGAACCATCACTGAACCCTGTAATAGGCGTCCCAACTAGGTGGAATTCAACGGACAATGTGATTGGAACAGCGCTCAACGTGAAGAGTGGTATTTCAACCCTATGCGATAGTTTCAGTGACCTGAAACGCCTTAAAATCAGTGAATCGGAATGGACACTGCTTGAAAATGTGCATGAAGTTTAAAAAAAACTTTTAAGTTCTGATGAATAAATTAGGGGGAGAAAATTACTTTACCCTTCCACTCGTTACCGTTCCATTTAACTTTTTATTGGATAAACTAGAAAAAATGATGGAAATACTGGACACCAAGCCTGGAAGAAATGAAAGTGATGATAAACTGTTGCTTGACTGTCATGCAGCTCGGGACAAGATGTTGAAGCACTACCGCCTGACGAACTGGATTCATTGCGCGGTATTAATATTAAGATTAGATCGTCATTAATGTGAAACTTTCTCCTTGACGCCATGGGGAAATGAGATGCAGGATAAGTCGCTATTGAATTTTGAAGAAAGGTTCAAAGTCTATCACAATAATTATTCCACTCAATTGCAGTCCACTAGTCAATTGATCAAGAGAATCTTGAGAGGTCTGCTTTGGTATAAAGTGATGAGGACGACCTGCTAGATGTATATTTTCTATACAAGCAGGCACGACCCAGCTCTGAGAGGTATGTTCTTTCAACTAAGCTTTTCCATTTATTTACCCGTTGTCGATTAAGTTCGCTTACCTTAACTGTTTTGACCATATAGATCAGAGAATTTAAATTAATCTCTGAACTTTAATTTAATTTTTTTTTACTTTTCCGTAGAGTTTTCGCCCCTTTTTTGTTATCAGTTGATGGTTTTACTAAATTGACCCCTATTCAGTCATCCCAGTATGAATAATCGAGGAAAGAACTTGAAAACTATCTTCAACAGCCGAGATCCCCTAGTCATATATAACATATTGACTTGGTGGAAGGCAAATGAGCCAACTTTTCCAGTGCTGGCAAAAATGACTAGAGACTTCCTTGGCATTCCCGCTGCATCTGTTCTAGCGGAATCATTGTTCTCGCGGACAGCATTGACGATGAGAAAGCATAGAAACCGCTGCCAGAAGTTAATTCTGTGTGAACTCGTAGGTGACGTGCAATTTGGCAATTCATATAAAAAACATATCTTGACCTATATGTTTCAAATATGAAAATTATTTAAACTACTTTTTTAAGCAAAACTGTTCATTCTTTATTTAACCAATTGCATAAATATTACAGTTATATTTTTTAATCTTGTGTGAATTTCTCTGTACTAAGTTTGTGACTGTATAGCCATTTTTCACTAATTTTATTTTTCAAATTTCCAGTTAATTCATTGAGTATCAATAAAATCATTGATTGTGTATGCAGTTTGATGTATTCGGTGTCCAGTTTAATATTTATTTAAAATTCATATGAATGTCAATACTATTTGCAGTGTTCCGATTCAGCGATTACGTACGCAAAGGAAACTGGGATTTTCATGGTACTTTATTTTGGGGGAAACGAGACGAGAGTCTCGTCCGAGACTCGAGACCGAGAGGAGACTGGGGTTTACGAGACGAGACTCGAGACGATACCCGAGTTCAGAAAATGAGACTGAGACGAGACTGTCTCAAGTCTCGTCTCGTGGCAACACTACTACACTACTATCTTCATTCCATAAACCTGATATCATTTTTGGTGTTATATTAAAGACAAAAATTATTAGAGTCCTATCAGAATATCAGTTTACATTAACTGGATTGCTCAAGTAATCATATTTAATTTTTGACGTCACATTACTTTTTTCACTCTTCCCACGAACTGCAACCTTGACGCGGTGGAAGGGCTTGCGCGTTCCAATGACCCCTGGGCCAATGACGCCCGTTCCAATGACCCAAGAGCTGGACTGGCTGGAGCAATTGATATTGCCCCCTGTAGGGCCACCCATTCCAGGTATGTCAAAGGGTAGGAGCCAGACGAAAGGTATTCCGTGATAGTATCACGGAAAAAAACGCTGTTGGGAAGCTGGGGTGGGAGTCCCTCCCAACTATCAACTGTACAGAAAAATGAAAATCGTTCAACGAGAAATTAATCCTAGCAACTACGGGACGCCGCCCAACAGGGTATCGTGCCCGTCAACGTGGGAGGCAAGGCCACCGCGGTCGTCATTACACGAAATCCTTGCACTACAGATTCATCACAGGATACAAGGACCTCGAGAGATAAGAAGAAGAGGAGGAGGAAAGTTCCTATTTAAATGGAAACTTGGAACTTGATGAGGGCTGGAAAGCTAGAAAATATCTAACAGGAAATGGAAAAAGGGAACTTAGATGCCTTTGGGCTGTGTGAAGTGAGATGGAAAGACTGTTGAAGTGATAGTTACTGAGTCTCAGTTTCGCAGCAGAATCTGCACGACCATGCCAACCACCTGCGTAAAAAGGACACTCCCCAACAACCGCGTGTTCAGAGGAATACACCACCGGCCAGACCACCCTCCCCGACACAAGCAGTCTCTCCACAGGCTGTTTTGACAGCCACTGCACCGTCGGTACCGCCGACAAGTAGGGAGGAAGTAGATCAGGCCGACTCTGACTTCGAACGCGGTCGTTAAACGAAATCACTTATGATGTAGGACAAACCAGGCAGAGAGATATCCATCGGAAGATCTCTCTGCGGACTAATGTCCTGACCAGGTTGAATGGCTTTATCGGCGAAATCCTAACGGAGACGTCGGACCTCTGGACGGTCAACTGCGTGGTCTACGCTGCTGCCAAAATAATTGCCAACTCCGAAATGCCCACCTCTAGGGAGGACAAAGCGGCAAAACGGCTGGAACAATTTGAGGCCAAGATCACGCTGGCGAGACGGCAGGTTTCGAGGATTCAGTGTGTGATGGAGTACATGACATCTGGGCGGGCTTTCACACCCAAAGTCCGGCGCATAGCACGCAGCCTCAGATTTCACCATCACACACTGAACAAGAATGTGCTGCTCATCGTGAAGCAGCACGCTGTTGATAGAGTTCGGGCACTCACCACGGCCCAGAAAAAGCTCCTGAAGAGGAGTAAGGCCGTGAGGGAGAACTCAACCTTCCTCCTTCACCCGTCCCGTCTCTTTCGACCACCTCAGTCTGTCGCCGAATCTCCGCCACCCGTCCAAGAGGTAGAAAGTTTCTGGAAGGATATCTATGAAACGTCGAAGCCATTCAACGGAGACACTCCGGCCATAGGCCTCTTTAAAAAGTTTTGCGACTGTCACCTACATGAAGTGGATGGACCTCTTTCAGTCACAGAGAGTGACGTGAAGAAGGCCTTCTCTGGCAAGATGAATTTCTCGGCTCCTGGAATGGATGCTGTGAATAACTTCTGGTGGAAGAAGTTTACTTCCACCCACCGACATCTCGCCAGAATCTTCACGTCTTTTTTCTCGGGTAGAAAAGAAATTCCACCGTGGCTGACTGAGGGACGCAAGGTTCTAATACCTAAGAAGGGAGAGTTGTCCAATCCTAAGAACTACCGCCCTATAACCTGCCTCAACACTGTATAGAAGGCGTTCACCTCCATCTTGAGCGACCTTATCCTCCACCAGGTCCAGCCGGTTTGGGAGGAGGGGTACGAGCAGAGGGGTTCAAAGCGTGGAATCGCGGGATGTAAGGACAACCTGCTCATTGATAGATGCATATGCCAGGATGCCATCCAGCGTAAGCGCAACTGCTAAACACTAGCACTGTGGGTGGAGTAAACATAAAATCTTCAGATACAGTAAAATATCTTGGAGTTACCTTAACATCTGATATATCGTGGGGATTACACATACTAAACATGTGGCTCAGCATTAAAGAAACTAGGTTTTGTTAAACGTATAATAGGAAGGTCCTCGGATGAAAAAGTCTAAGAGAGATGCTACTTCGCTCTGGTTAGGCCACACCTCGAATACGCCGCGAGCATTTGGGACCCTGGTCACATAGATTTAACCAAAACAATTAATAAAATACAAAGGAAAGTAGCGCGCTTCATTAAAAACTGTTAAGAGCATGCATAGTGTGTCTCACAACTTTTAGAGGGATTAAGGTGGGAGCCCCTAGAGACTCGGAGGCTAAACGCTAGGCTTAGGTTGATTGATAAATTCAGAACCGATATTTTTCAGAGCGACATATAGATATAATATTATCATGACTCCTCACTACATCTCTAGGTCTGACAGACGCGATAAAATAAGAGAGATACACTGCCGAACAGATAGGTACAAGAACTCATTCTTTCCGCGAACAATAAGCGATCACAATAAAAATTGAGCTCCACTAAATACACTCCTATAATTCATGTCACCATTTCATCTCCAAAAAAAACTTACACATTTACACGGCTGGTGACCTAACAACCCCTGCCACACGCCCATGCAGTGGCTCGCGGGGTATTATGGGTATTAGGTAGATGTAGAAGTAGCGCATGGATCCATTAGTGTTTCTGCAAGAAATACTTATATGGCAAAATATGTTCCGTACCCTACAAATATGTTCTGAGGGGTGTTTTTCATTACCAATGCAATATGAACAGGAGAGGACGATGGCGAGCATAAATTTTAGTCATCCGCTCGTAAGTATTGTTCAATGCGAGCCAGAGATTACATCATACCTGTTAGAAAGTATCGATATATAGCATCCACATGTTCGAGTAGCCCCAAAAATATTTTCAACGATTCATTTTATCCGTGGCATCATGAAATTGCCAGAGAAATTGCTGCCTCTCCAAGTGGCACTGCTTTGCTCTTGAGCAGAGTGGAGTGCGGGAGAGCGACGGAGAAAATGACATCGGCTTCACCTCTATTTCTAAAACCTGTATTAAAGCAATTCAAAGACTATCAGGTGTATTGGACCGGTCATTTGTGTTTTTAATAACACACGACTTGTCTTTATCCTTTTAAACAAAGTTACAAAGTATAATCTTCGACGTAGAAGAAGAGTTCTTTTCCCGAAATAAGAACGACAAGAATGCAAGAATACGTTTTTTGGTAACTAGTAAACAACATAACGGCAGCAGTAATTAAATACCAATATTCTCTTAAATAACGAAATACTACAAAAATTATCACAGTAAATGCACCGAAAGACAGGGCTATGACACCCATGATTGTCCAGAGAGTAAAAATGGGTAATGATACCGTTGTAATCTAATCATATGCGAATTGGAGATTATCTCCAAACAGTATTATATGCGACGTCACTTAACAAATTTCGCGGGAGGTTGATGTAGGATGGAGCATTTTTCAATATAAATAGGTATTGCTTTTATGTGGCCTATTAACTCGGAAATTACTTCGAATAGGGCGAATGGCTTAGACTAGGATTCTTACCACGCCTGTGATCGAACTTAGCCTGTTGCTACCAAATCCTAATTAATACACTTGTGATTCGAGTAACACGTACCAATGTCGTGAGCGTCTCTACGGAATGCTTTAGGGCATGAATTCTCAATCTGAGGGGAATATGCATAGAGTTACGCGAAGTAGATTCAAAAACATTCGACAAAGTGTAAATATGAAAAGAGTAAATGGAAAAATACGAGTCACAAGCACTTCTTTTCCATGAGGAATAAAATTAATGGGAAAGGGCCGTTAAGAGGTATACAAGTAGAAAATCATAGAGAACCATAGCTCTAGGGACATACATTGAAGATACAATGTTAGCCATTTGGAAAAACGAAGAAGTACCCTGGTCTCACAAAAAAGTCACGGGATCAGTCCTTAGGAGAACCATCCGTAAACAAGAGAGAAAACCTCTGTAATCACCTAGCTTTGGAATTTGTGGGAACTTCGAATTGAAAAAAAAATAATTAAGAGTATAGCGAGTAATTGCTGGGTCTCCTCGAGACTTTCGCCCGCAATGTTCGATGCGTAACCATAGTTTTAAAGTAATCAATAGATTTGTTTTTTATTTTGTTGGTGCATGAGCGCTAGGTGCACCACTCGGATCGTATATCATTTCGTGTATTGGTTCATATTTTCAAAATGAGATATTTTTAAATCTAATTGGTTCGGTAGTATACGGAGAACATTTCACCCAAGGGGAATTTCATTTCATTGCGATTTCACCCAAGGGGAAGGCTTCTCCGGGGTATAACTGCTAAAATTTAGGGTGAAGACCTTGCCCTACTAACCCATAATATTTGTTAGTCAAATTTTTCGACTCGATTCGGGAGGAGAAATTTAGTTGGTACTGTTGTCTCAAGTTCGAGCAAAATCACTCTTTCAATCATATTTACCGTGTAGTTTTCCTTTAAGATATCAATCGAAGTCCCAAAGTAAATCAAAACAACTGAAATAATCTCATGACACATCGTCTGCTGTTCAAATTTGTGACACTAAAAAAAAGTTCCGCTTCGGTGAAAATGTCGATATTGATCTATTGACTAATATGAATGGAGTCAGTCCGTCTGCTCCCTAAACATTTATTTTGCATCGCTGACCTACTTCGCCCAGATGTTGTCTCGTCTGACCGTTTTACGAGTCACGCAAAGGGTTTTTAGACGCGGCCCTGGATGGAAACTCCTCGAGGCCCGCGTTGTAGGGGATGCCCGAGGAAAACACACGCAACACGAGGCCGCACGGGATAGGTCGGTTCGTTTACCCAAGTGATGTCTGTTCGTGGAGAGAAAATCTCGATTGATTTTTTCCGCGCTTCGGCGGCCAAGAGGAAGGGTTGTGGGAGTGTCGGCGTCATTGCCCTGACTACGGAGGTGGGTTTGGAAACTTCGTGAACGGTTGCTGCTCCTTCTTCTAGCTGAGTGCCTGTGTGCGTAAAAAACCGTAAATGCGATGTTTACCCGTTGCCCACGCTACGGTACCAGTGCGTTCCAGGCAGGTTCTTCGGCGATGACAGCCCCTGAGAAAATTCGTAAATTTCGTCGGCCCCTCCGACCCCGAAATCTTCATCGCGGGTGGGTAATCAGCTCATCATAACGAGGTCATCTTGGAAATGAAAACAATAGGTAAACAACGTGCCAAGTGGTGTAACTTTCTATATGAAACCACGAAAAGAAACCTAAGTATTTCTTTGGATTTTGAGGGATAAGGGTCCTTTTCCATGAGCGATGCAGGGGTAGTTTCTAGCTTTAATGTAATATTTACGAATAAATTGTCGACTTGATTGCAGGAAAAACATTGGAGCACAATGACGAGGAAAACGATATGAAAAACAAGGAAATATTTTACAAAAATGTGCGGAAATGAATGATAATGACTTGATGGTGTAACTGGCATCATCTGAATTACGCATGAGCGGCGATTGAGAATGCTAGTATCGAAATACCAATTCCAATATGTTTATTGACGGAGAATTTCCCCCATTCATGTTACATGCAAAACCTGTTTGAAAGGAGGAACAATACCGAAATTCAATGTTAGTTTTAATGATGATATATTTTCTCAGAATTGCATCGAAAAGTTGTTAGGTGTCATTTATTGAAAATCAAACGTACGTTCCTGGGGTCTTCCTATTGATTTCAACTGTACTCTATCTGAACTTCTTAGATTCAAATGTTAGGTCTTAAATACCACTTTCCTCCTTCATTCCTTCCCGTAATCATCTCAAAGGACGATAAAGAGAATTCCTACCAAAAACTGAATAGGCACTGTGATTCTATGTCTAACTTAATTCCTAACTTAATACTTTCTAGGTTGAATAATGCCATTTGGAACTATACAAATTCACTTAAGATAGAAGTGCATCAATAGCCATCTTGGATGGTAACACGCCTTATTATATATAAGTGTATCAGCGACGCCTCTCTTAGCATCTCAGTGATCGATTGATACAATCGTGCTTTATAAAACCAGGATAATTATGCGTTTGTTCACTCTTGTCAACCAATTTAATAATAATAAATTCTTGGTTTCTTTGATAACAAATTAAGAGCTACATATTTTACGCAAATCAGTGACAATACAATGGAATAATCCGAAGTTTCTACCTAGCTATGATCACGCCCTTGCACGGCCTCCTAGCTTATTAAACTGAACTATTTTTTATGAAAATGATGTGGAACAACTGGTTCAGGTTTTCATTTCCGTAGGGATTAGATTTGGTAAAGTTCGAAAATAAGTCATCACCTCTCCAACAAGATGTATTAGTTTGGTCATAGTTTTGTTTCGCGCGTCGCCGAAATCATGGTGCGAGTGCAAAGCCGTGTCTTTATATCCTAATCTGCGAAAAGCAGTTTAATTCACACAGGTTATGTCAAAAGGAATGAACGGTGCAAATATTTTGTTACATTTAATTATCTGCATGCACAAACTCATTTCTAAGCCGCTAGCATGGTTATCTATAAAGCGAATTTTTTATTCCTCGTTAGTTCGCTCAAGAGCTTAGGTAATCAGGATTTAACCAAGTGCTTAGGTTCTCGATCCAGTGGAAGAATATTTTTCTCCTTCAAAATAATGGAACATTTCAAGAAGGTTTTTCATAGTTAACCCAGTTATCGCCATTACATCTTACCCATAAAGTAAGCCCTAATCGTAATCGTAAAAATTCTGAATACCGAGAGAAGTCATGAAATAGGGCCGAAAAAATAAGTTTCATTTTTACGTAAACTTCAAATAAATTCGATTCGACGTATTCATAAGAATACGTCGCTATTACTGCAACGAATGTAAATTCAAATCCTAGGAAGCTAAACGTTATCATAACAAATGATTTTTTTCCATTATATTAAAAAATACATTATTAGCATACAAAGCAAATTTTCACTGTCTTCCGCTTATTCCCATTCCATAAGAGAATTCTCTTTCATTTTTCATTATCATTTAGTTTCAGAGTTAATTTTATATCCTTGCAGCCTTTTTTATTTAATCAAATTAGAAATACCGGATGCAAAAAGTGGAGACGAACGCCAAACGAAAGGAAATATAATGAAGGTTCTTATTCTTTCATGCGAATTTTGATTTCCTTTCGAATTCTTGAAACTTCAGAAAAAAATCGTGAAATTGCGCAAAATCACGCGTTTTTAGTGCACAGTCCCCATGTCGATCTACAGTAATATTTAAGCCGAAGGGAAGGGTTGTTGGGAAGTAGCTCTAATTAGCATTTTTTAGAATAGTAGCTTCTTCGACGAAGAAAGAATTTAGTTGGACGAAAGATTATTTAAACAGTCAGACGGAAGAATTTTGTTGGTTTAGAGCAGTGTTTTCCAAACTTTTTCGAGCCATCGCCAAAATCCAATGCATTCCAAACGCCGCCTCCTCCCCATCGTAAGCTTTAACATGGTAGAATGTATGGCCAAAACATGTAATCGATAAAAACAAAGGTCAGATACTAAATTAATGTTCATTTTTAATCCAAGACATTACTTGTCTATTTATCCCAGGACGTTTATGTATGGTCAGGTCCACCAGCGCCCTCCTGCCGCCCCCTTGTTTCTTTTCGCCCCCCGGGTGGGGGGAGCGCCCACTCGGGGAACCACTTACATCAAACAGGGTTTAACAAGAAGCATTCGACCCGAGTGTGACTGATTCAGTGCATTGGAAACGCATTCTCGACGGTCGATCCTCTCTTGCGGTGGATTAGTCTCTTGGCGTGCTCTTATCTGATCGCTGATCATGCGAGTGACTATCTGATAGCTTTGCATTTATTTTCTCGGTGAATTGAATCACGACCTCCTGCTTCCTTTGAGGAAACATCCTTCAACCTGTAACTTTTGACAATATATTGTTCTTAAAGATATTAACGCTTTCAATACTTTGAGTTCTTCGAAGTATTTTGTACGTTGCTTGAAATTGTTTTATCGCAATATTTTGAGCTGTCCAATGAGTTAATATTCCATTAGGCAACATTTATGTTTTTTTTACTCCCGATTGGGATTCAGAACGATTTAATGACCCTAAGGCATTCGCGTGGCCCGATTTTTCCGGGTAGTGCAGTGTTTAAACCCTGATCCTCTCCCTGAACAACTGAGAGGATTTTAATGCCTCCCCAAGGAGAGCAAGGGAAATAATCGGTTAATACGTTGACTCATCATCATATCCACTAACGCTCCATATAAATCCCTGTGGAACTTTTCAAGTGCATATCCTTATTGATCAAACATCATTTTGTCTATATTCTATAAGTTTGAGTATTTCATTTGAAAGTTCAGTGCAAGAGGGAAGGAAAGGACTAAGCTTACAAGAAAAGGACTATTTGTAGGTAGGGATAATATGCTTGCATTCATAAGAATTGATTTTTAAGGGTAAAAATAATGTTGAAAAGTTTTCTATGAATGACAAAGTGTAAAGTATTCTGAAAGGTGGAGACGCTCCTAAACTTTCCAGAATCGAGCTCAGGATCAGGCTTGCATTCCAATGGTTTTCGCACAGTGTCGATACTCTATTTATATACAACACTGGTATCCACACTCGTGCTTCTTTAGTTAACAGCTTATCGCACATCCCTACATTATACGTTTTTTTAACAAATACTTCAGCCAGTGTGAGAATTATTATCGGAAAAACGGAAATTATGCAATGGATTGTCGTACAAATGTTTTGATGTGCACGATTAAGTACCATCTTTATTTATCTGAAGCCAGAATACGATATGGAACGAAATTATCTGCGAGTAAGATATAGAAATTCCTCCTAACGTTTACATACCATTCAAGTCAGATGAAGTGCGTTACCAGTAACTTATCGATAATTCTGTTAAAATAGTTCATCCACGTTAGCCACAATTATATGAAAGGAGAACAAACGTAGAAAAAAGGAATATCGTCATGAAGTCTTAATTTGAAGCGCAGTTGGAAATGGTTAGTAACGTGTGGGGGAAAGAATTATGGTGAAATTTACGAATTCGTTGTTGAAAATATTGGGCAGTGATATGCCCAATATGCAGTGATTAGTTCAAAGCTATGTATTTTTAAATAGTTTTGTTTGGCTGTCGAAGGATTGGTTCATTTTCGTCCCACACATTTGATCATTTTATCTTTTTTTGTCGGTCCCAACGTTACAGTACGCTAGGTAGTATCCATTTCTCTTTCTCACTTACTCTTTTCCCGTATTTCATATTGTTATTTCAACATGTGCTGGGAAAATAGTTTTCTGTGAATATCTGGCTTTGACTTAGTAACCCATGCTTTTCATTGAGTAAGTGCCTGAGGAGCACAGAATTTCATTACGAAATGCTTTTACTAGAGGAGCGCGGGAGGTAATATTCTCGGCAGACAAAAACCAGGAAGCTGACCCCTCCCTCTTGTAGCGAGTGGGACCAAGGTGAAGGACAATGGGCAGGGCGCCAAATCACGCCCCGAGCGAGGTACCACTGACGCTGCAGCGGCGGAAATCCCTGATTCCGCATAAAAGGCAACCGTGCTGACCCAATGCGGCTGACAGTCATTGCTCGCAAATATATTTCGTGTACAACTGAAAGGGTAAATGCGTAACAAAAAGACTTTATCTGTAACTCTATCAATAATAAATCAATGAATAAACTTGATTTTTCTACACTTTTTATTTTCCTTCCACTACCTAGGTTTCGACACTCAGGTCATCAGGTGACTACACCTAAGTAGTCACCTGATGATGACCTGAGTGTCGAAACCTAGGCAGTGGAAGGGAAATAAAAATTGTAGAAATATCAAGTTTATTCATTGATTTATAATGAATCGTTTCCACTAAGTAGCGGCCGACAACACCAACTATCAATAAATTCGGTAAAAATGAGTAGTAATGATTACATTTCTATCTGATCGCCACTGACCGCCCAGTTCAACGTGCTTTTCCTCACGATCGAATTGCTCGAGTACATTGGTCGGAGTTCGATTCAATTTTTTTAATGTCCTCTTTATCAAAGGTTGTTTTCCAAATTTGGTCTTAAAATAGTCTTTTGGTAACGGATTGCATTGAGCTCTCGGAAGGATCTGGAGTCACAATGGACTACCGCAGTGCATTCTTTTTCTCTTCACCAGTTTCCTCTTTTACTCTTTATATACTCAATTCATTCATTGCACTTTGAATTTCATTTTCCTCACTGCCCGCTGTTACTGAAAAACTTCTTTTCAACCACATCCGTCAAAATCTTATCTCTAAGTGAAGTTTTTTATCCTCCTTTTCTGGCTCCATTTGTAATTTATGAAGTTCTCCATCCCTAACTTTTTTCGTATGTCCTTGTCTCATCCGCCCTCATTTTATCAAGATGTCACCTAATCCACAACCTAAAAGCCTCCTATTTACGCTCATGCACATGTAAACACTTCTTTGTCTAGTGCTCTACCTTTCTTTTTTTCTTGCTAGTGTACGGTTTTCTCCAACATTCTACGCTGATAAGTGAATTACTCCGCTGCTCTAATTTACTACCTCACCAGCTCAGCAATCCCTCTCGAAATTTTTCGTCTATGGTTGATGATTCTCGTCCCTTATTTAAGTAATCTGTGATTCCCTGGTTAACTAACGCTTGCCCCAGCGGAAATATCACCTCTTAGCCTATTTCCAAGCCTACATCAGTCACTTTTCACGTTTCACTAACTATGACGTCGCTGTGTTAGTTTGCAAGCGTTGGTAAAATTCTCCCCTCCCTACCACACGTCTACCTAGTTCTACATCTGTTAATCTTACTTAGGCATTCTTATTACAGTATAAATTATAATTTGAGCTTCTACGAATAAACAAAAATAAACATGAGTCTTGACATTTTTCGAACCAAAAATCTTCCTAGTAAGTACCAATTCTCTTCATATTGTGCGATTCCAATTTGCCTAATTTCAGAGAAAAACTAGCTGTTGTACAGGCAAGTCTTGGCACATGTGGCTAGTCTTACCATTTTCGATGCTACAAATCACATTTCCTTATCCCATCATATGATTTAATTTTCACAGACTTTTTTACCGTAAGCAGATATTGCCAGTTGAGGGCCGCCTAGTTTGCCTACATGATTCCTACCTTTGGCTTTCGTATTTTACTTCCATTTAAACGCAAATTATATAGCGAAAGGAACATTTATCATCAGTTGGAAACAGTTATAACCGGTAAGAGTGGTTTTATTGGTAGTCTGTATCTATTTACTCTTCTTTTCTATTTTTAAGCTTTTCTTCCTCGCTCTATTTCCCTCTCAGTTCGGCATACCTTCTATGCTCCTTTATCCGAAACTACTCACCTGTAAACTTCTGCCCTCTTTCTCGACCCTCTAGCATTACATCTTCAATAGCGGTCTTCAGCATCCCCTCGCCTTTCACTGCTTTTACTACTCACCTGCTCTGCCTCCTTATCTCTTTCTTCCAGCATCATACCAAGTGCCACTTTTTTTTCGTCTGTCAGCCAATCCGTGTGAAAGAGAAATTTAGGTAAAAAGATGAAACACCGTTAACATTATAGGATCATGAAGATCCCGTTTAATGGTAGTTAAAAATGAAATACTATTACATTAATAACTAAATTAGTTTATATGAGTTAACTATTCTTTTATGAACGACCCTACTTTTTGAATTAAATAATTAAGAGTGAAGCTCATTTGGTAGAATAAAAACTGAAAACCAGAAAAGAGAAAAAACTTTATAGTGTACTTTTTACGAACTCCATGGATGTTATGTGGATTGAATTCAACAGAATACTTTGAAGTACGTGAAAAATGAATTGCATAGGCGATTGAATAACGCGCTAAACAATTTTTAGTGTTCTGTATAAAGGATAAACATTTTGTAAAATCCGTTACAAGATCAGTGTATCATCCGCCACAAACTAATTCAAAATGTTCAGAATAACTTCTTATAACATATATGCTTATCAATCAATGCAATCAATTATTGACTAAAAACAATATTTATATTAGATATAGCATGAATATTTGTTACTTTTTCGATGGCTATCTTTGAGGAAGAGTTATTGCTGATATTTCTGTACCCACTATGGCATCTTCAGAATTATGTACCGTCCGTTGCACGTCATTACATTTACCTTACTACAATAAATCAAGTAGAGCCACTAAAGTTGCCATGCTTACTAAGGCAATCAGTTTTAGTCTATTTCTAATCTTGAAATGAGTGTAAAAATATTTGAATGAAAATATATATTTCGTTTAGTATAAATATAACATCCATTTCATATGCATTGACTGTGGTGTGCTATTCTCCTCGTCCATAAAAATAAGGGGTAAAGATGAGTAAAAATTGAACATCTTTGGAACGAGGGGATTCACTAAAATTGTCCTCATGCAATAATTTTTATTCTTTAACTTATAAATGCTATATATTCATGCTCTGTCATTTAATAAGGTAGAGATGATAGAAGGAAGAAGACATTGTAAGCAAAGGAGACTATATCACGTAGAAGATTGCACTAATAATTGGGCCCGCATTTCGGGATGTGAGGGATAGGATAATGAAGAGGCTGATAATGAGCGTAGGTTAGAGCGATATTGAGCGTGGTTTGAATAACGTTCTGGGAAATTATCTTGTTTATTTCTAATAATTTTCCACAAACTCTTAGCCGTTCGTCGAGACAGATGATAGTTATTTACTTTGAGCGGTAGTTTACTCGTTTTTAATGTAATATAGACAAGCTTCTAATGGCTAAATGTTTTCTTTGCTGCTTCAAACAAACAAACACGGTCAATAGGGTGGAGCGAGTAAAATATATCACTAGCATCAACAAGTCGCATGGCAAACCTCCGGGAAATTCTTGAGTAAGTTCTCTTCCCACAAAGCGGTTGAAGGACACGATTTGACATCACGCAAAGGATACTCCGACTCGGAGTCGCTTGTATGAATGATACCACCATATTTGCTATTTAAAACTTGGGCATTTTGAATATACCGTATGACTACCTGCCGGTGCGTAAACGTTCCAGAATGTCATTAAGGAGCCCATTTTTTTAGTATTCATGACCGTACGGATATGGTTGAATTATCCATTTTATTTGTTCGCAAAATTTTTAAAAGAGTTAAAGTTTGCCAAGATTTCCCGTAAGAAAACACAGTAAATTTTACATGTAAGTGCATGTGTATATCAAAGGACCTCGGTTGTTTTTCCTAACATATGGGCTGATTCTAGACGATATCGGCACATTTCATTTTTCATGCAAGGTTTGTTTTCCGTTCAAATTAGGCAAAATCCCTTATCGTTGAAAGAAGTTGGGATTCATTACAACGATTCCAGAGTGCCAACGAAGAACTCTTAGGTTTTTAGTTTTATTTGGATGTAACTCCTCGCTCTTTGGAAATTGTGCGTGCGTTATATTTATCAAGTGCAGGAGAAAGCCAAAAATAAAAAAATACGAGTGTGTGTGTTAATGGCCATTGGAGGACTGTATCAATTGGGGCGTAAATCTTTTGTTTTGAAAATTTCCGTGTAGATGATTCGATGAATGAATGTCTTTTATTTACGAACAAACCTCTTTCAAATCGCACGGTGTGACTCAGTCAAGCACATTGTTTGCGCACTTCACAGAGATTATTGGAAACATGCCATAGGAACGCTTTTTGAGTTCGGTGTTTAGAGCTAAAATCTTGTCCAAAATCGCTGCGCTGCGGCTGTGTGATTCATAACAAGTAAGATAACCAACTTTTAATTTATGGGACTTTTGTCAGATATTCATGTAATAGTTTATTATTCACGGGTTAAGACCTTGAATTTATTCCCATATCATTTCTATTTGAAAGCACTTCAATTCCTGCGTTACGGTCCTTGCCTCATATTAATAATGTGAAATTTCAAGAGTGGAAAGCAGTTTAGGGTTTCGTCTTAGTGATTTAACACAGGACACTTTATTCCTTAAGAAGGAATAGATGTAAAACATTACATATATTTCATTCTATGAGTTAAATACCTCTAGTTGCGTGATCATGTAACCAAGTTTCTCTCGGCTACATATTGTCACGCCTTGAATTACGGCTTTCTGGTTCAAGGAATTAAGTGGAATAGAATATTGCATCGAGTTTCATCACGTTTGTCAATTGTGAACATTGGCCTCTGGGATTTTGTGTGGCATGTTTTCTCTTCACTTCAAGCGAATGTAATTTATCCACATTACCACTCATCACGTTTTTGTGCATTAATCCATTTTTAAATGAATTGACCCCGCTCATATTTTCGACGGTGGGGTTTTATATTACGATTGAGTCCCGGTATATTTATTAACCTTTAATTCACCACGCTTTTTGCTATGGACTCAATTATTCACGCATTTTATTTAAACCACTCCTGTTGTGGATCCAATTCATCGTTTTGGCTTCGTTAAAAACTGCAATGAGCGGACATATAGTGTCTCACAACTTTTAGAGGGATTAAGGTGGAAGCACCTAGAGATTCGGATGGTACATACTAGGCTTGGTTTGCTTGAGAAATTCAGAACTGGTGTGTTTCAGAGCGACACAGAGGATATTATCATGACGCCTCACTACATCTCAAGGTCTGACAGAAGCGATTAAATAAGGGAGATACATTGCCGAATAGATAGATACAAGAACTCATTCCTTCTGCACCCAATAAGCGACCACACTAAATACTGAGCTCCACTTAATACACTCCCATAATACACGTCACCATTTCACCTCCCAAAAACTTATCCCTTACATCTTTACACGGATTGTGTCCTAACACCCCCTGCCACATTCCCATGCAGCGGCTCGGAGGGTGGTATGTAGATGTAGAATCCTTCGTATGGCATTGTAGCCGTAAATCTTCGCTCCTTATTTCGGGCGCTCGCAGTAAACCCGTGGTTACAAAATATGAACTTCAAAATTCTACTTCGAAATACTACGAAATTCTTCATCGCAGTTAAGGAAGTACAGTGGTATTTTTATTGGAACTTATACTGCGAAACTCATCCGAGAGAGTCCAAATAGTTGAAAAAGTTTATATCCGTTTAGTAGGTACAGCTAAAAAACTGTTCACATGCATAGATAAAATTTGCCTTAGAGAAAACGTGTTATGAACACGTATTTATGTGTTGTTGACTTGGCACATTTTGGTAATATGCCAAGAATGTTTTGCGGCGGAGAATGGAAATCTAGAAAATGGGTTCAGTTTAAATGAGGTCGATAAAGGTTATTCGATCGGCGTCCTTGACGGCGGTGTACCCATTAATCACCCCCATTTGTGGATGAAGATGGGTCACGCCCAACGTAGAGGCAGGATTCGGAAGAACGTCCAAAAAAACTAGCGTTACGTGGGAAGAGTAATGATTTTAGCCGCTCCTCGAGGAAGCTTGTCAAAGCCCTGACAAATACGTCCTAAAATTATGAGAAAGTGGTACATTTAATGTTAATGGATGAAATTGTCTCTATGGCTATCGTCCTTTTCGAGTATAATTTCTTACCCTGCCTGCTATTGTGTACTTATACGTCTGCTCAGAATACAATTCATCCCCCAATTTTCGGAAGAAATGCATTATTCAGTAGTCGTTTGAGTGTTGATCCATTTTTTGAAAACAACTGACGACTGCTGAAGGCCCAAAGTTTACTTCCAACTGAAAGTATTAGTCGTAAGATTTTTGATCACTTATCTTTCAGTATTTTCACAAAGAGAGTCTGAATACCATGGCCGGTGGAAAGTAAAAAGTTTTTTTACTGTTCCTGGTTCTATTTCCCGTTGAGGTTAACCTGAAACTGTTCGATGAGCTAGAATTTCACGCCTTCACCTTTCAGTGTAGGCACAATTGATGAGAGTCAAATGATTCAAATTCTAACCAGGATGCATGGCTATGTTCTCTCTGGTGGAAACTTTCTACTACAACGTATTGCTTACCGAATCCTAAAGAATGTTGACGTGAATTTTACGAGGGGGTGAGAATTAAATAGAGGAAGCATGGCCATTAACCCGTATGGTCAAAGTTGAAGCAAGCACATGGAGGCATGGGCTTTTTGTGACTGGTTTTGCCTTCAGTATAATATTTTGTGACTGGGCTACTCCTGCCAGTCACAAAACATCGTATTACATGTGGCTTTAACTGATATTAGACGATTATTAAACGCAAGCACCGGAAACATAAGTCAGAGGAAGGGCTAAACTGTGCCGACTGTAATGGCGAAATCAGCTTCAATAATCTAGGGGAATGACGCCATCAATTCTTTTATAGCCTATGAAGCTTAGAAAATAGTACCTACCTATGCCACCAAAATTTAGAGGTTTGTGGGAAAGAGGGGCTTAATCCCCCAAAAATCGTCAGAAATGGCTACGGCACACATTCATAATTATTACAAATTTATAAATTATCGGTTAGTCAACTTTGTTGTATCCAGACGTTATAGAAATAAAATTACTTGAATTGTTCCACACTTCATTATTTTTTCTTTCTGTTATCAAGGGGAGGGCGAAAAGAAACAAGGGGGCGGCAGGGGGACGATGAAGTGAGGGTCCTGTCCAAATGCTGTCATTCATACGCGTCCAGGGATGAGTAGACTATCTACCTTTAACTGTCTGTATCTGTGTCAGACTATCTATCTGTTGGATTTGAACTAAACATTAGCTTGATCGCAATTTTTGGAACTTAATTTTTATCATCTTCCTGATTTGGCTATGTGCTCTTATGATTTTCAAGCTTATGGTTGAGGGCGTTAGGTTTAGGCTGGTAAAACAAAGGGGGCTCGAAGAAGTTTGGGGAGCAGTGCTCTTAGAGGATTCCAATAATATAGAGTGAGCATCTCGTTGTGTTTTGCCACTCCTTGGATAAATGAAAAATAGATTGAAACCGATCAAGGCAGTAAGTGGAAGCACTGGCGTAGCCAGGGGGGAGGTAGAGGGTTGAGGGCAGCTACCCCCCTGGACGAGACATTTCATGCCAAATCTGCTATACGAAACCGGACAGTTCGATGTCCTGCCTCTCAACCCCAACATAAATCTACTGCTACGATTGGATGTCCTGCTCTCCCACAGAAATCCTTCCTATTTAAACCCGGTGTAAGAACTAAGGTTGGGTAAAACAATAAACCTGTCGGAAAAATGCCGCCTTATGCTCCAAAATCTTTCCTCGCATAGTAATTGACCACGACAAAAACTGAGTTCCACTCAAAACACACCTATAATACACTTCACCGTGACACCTCCCAAAATCTTGACCTTAGCTGGAGTCCTTACATCATCTGCCACTCGCCAATGTGGCAGCTCGCTGGGTTGTATGCAGCTGTAGATGTAGAAAATACGAGATGAAAGATTGATGAAAGAAGCTTGAAAGAGACTTGTTCGCTGAAATATAGCGGTTATATTCTGGCGCTAACCCTGTTAGTAAGTATTTGTGAAATTCTACATGTTATGGAGAGGTAGTCGTCGTAAACGTCAGTCATTTTAAGTAAGATAGTCATTTTGATTGTCAGGTGAGAATATTAGGATATTAGTGTGATCTGGGATTCTTCTATTGCAGATATGGAAGCTATTTAAGAAAATAATTAAATAGAGATAAATAGAGCAATTTTTGTGAGCTGCCTTTGAATGAGAGGAATCGTACGCCATGTAATCGTTCTGCTAATCTACCGGGTTTTTTGGTGTGGCCAGTGTTGCAGACAATTACGCTTGTGAAAGGATATCGTTATCAGGGTTATTAACGTTATCTGCTATTGATTGTCAGCTGCTCAATTTCAGCAACTAAAAAGGCACGTTGGGTTCCCTGCTTGATGGAAATAATTTTTTAGACTTTTCGAGTTTTTTTCTTCTTACATTTAAATTAAATCGAAAATATCGAAAAGTCTTTAAACCCCATGCAGAATCTTTCAGCAAATTTGTTAGTTTTTAATACGTAATTTAGTGACTATTAAGTCCTAAAACTAGGAAAAAAAGTATACACCCAAGCGTTTTATTACATCACCTTTACACTTCCTTCGTGGTGTTACTATTAGTTTCTTCGAGCGTAGAAGCCTGTTTACACGATACACGAATCCGCCCGGAATTCGAGAAGACTTCTTGGGATTAGAACAAGGGCTATTTTCTGGACAGGCATTCACGCATTCGCGCAATTTTCCGTGTTCCCGGGATGAATTTTCGACGGGACGCACATTCATGCGGGGTTCATGCATCGTGTAATTACGCCTTAAGGTAGTTTTCTTTCCTGGAGTTTTACACTGCATTGAGAATGGGAAGAAGGACGGAAGTATTGGAAGAATTGGAAATTAGGAGGAACCAGAAGGATGGAAACCTGGCGAACTAAATCCTGCCTAATGCCACAATCATATTAGTTGCGGAAGCTTTGGGAGTCTCATGTCCAACTAATAGAATCGTTAAATATTAGACATATTTTGTCCGAGATCACATATAAGGTTTCGCTGAAAAAGTTTTTGGCCACCGTTGAGCTGCCTAAGGTTGTATCAATTACGCTCGAGTTTGCAGGTTTTAAGACAAATCACAACAATAATTAAATAAATGTCTAACCAGCGATGATCACCGCTTACCTTCGCATATAATTAAGGTTAAAACATTCAGATTTCTATTTAAGCATCCGGATATTCAATATTATTCATGATTATGCGATGGACACAAATGAAACTTGTTACCGAAGAGGAATGCTTCCATTTACTTCATGACAAGCTTCTCTTCCCAACTTCGATTACAAGCTACACGCTAATTTGGACTAATTAAGCATGGAATATATGGAATTCAGGCGAAGGTGGAAACTATGAAACTCCCCTTTTCATGCGTCACCATTTTTGAATTCAAACTGTGGATTCCAGGGGGTTGAAATTTTCCAGGAGTAATGGAGCCCGCAGAAACTCGATACTTAATACCAAGCGAACTCGAAGCGAGAAGATCTTTGACTCATATCAGATATCATATCTTAAGAGAAGATTGTTTTTTTCAGCCTTAAATTCTAAACTAGAAGAGAAATAGATATGTTTCATGCGAGACAGCTGCTGGCTAGCAAATTGAGTGAGCTTTTGAAACTCAATCCGTTCCAGGGTACGAGACACCAGCTACGCAGATCGGGTTACATTCATGGGGACTTGGTGACATGTGGACAATGGCGACACCTGTTACCAAGGTAATTTCAAACTCTTTGAGATGAACCCACATGTTTCATCCGAATGCTACAATAGCATAGATCATTATTGTTAGAAAAGCAAAGTTTTAAATTCAGTTTTTACTTAAATCATATCAAATTTTAAAAACTGACGTATTGGAATTTTACAGAAAGGAGTTGGTGTTGTGGCATGGGTTCTGTCATCCCATCCCGGTGACTCGGATTTTTTTAGTTCGAACCCTGGCTGAGGCATGCATGATACCGAGGAAATCTGATCCCTACTTGGCAGCTTTGTAGGGAGCATTTCAAGTAAAATGCTTATTCGTACCATGAGACTGCAATGAATGATAACCTTGGAGGCTTTCGTTGAGAGTAGGCTAATGTCGACACCAGGTTTCTCTCCACCCTTCGTCCATTCCCTAAGAAAATCTTCCTTTACGAACCTGTCATTGCAAATAACCTCCCTTGCCCTGCCTCCCCAATGGATTTTTTGGACGCTGGATAAATCTACATCTACCTAATACCCTGCGAGCCGCCGCATGGGCGTATGGCAGGGGGTGTTAGGTCACCAGCCGTGTAAAGATGTAAGTTTTTGGGAGATGAAATGGTGACATTTATTATAGGAGTGTATTTAGTGGCGCTCAATTTTTATTGTGATCGCTTATTTTTCGCGGAAAGAATGAGTTCTTGTACCTATCTGTTCGGCAGTGTATCTCTCTTATTTTATCGCGTCTGTCAGACCTAGAGATGTAGTGAGGAGTCATGATAATTTTATATCTATATGTCGCTCTGAAAAATATCGGTTCTGAATTTATCAATCAACCTAAGCCTAGCGTGTAGCCTCCGAGTCTCTAGGGGCTCCCACCTTAATCCCTCTAAAAGTTGTGAGACACTATGCATGCTCTTAACAGTTTTTAATGAAGCGCGCTACTTTCCTTTGTATTTTATTAATTGTTTTGGTTAAATCTATTTGACCAGGGTCCCAAATGCTCGCGGCGTATTCGAGGTGTGGCCTAACCAGAGCGAAGTAGCAGCTCCCATTTACTTTTTCATCCGAGGACCTTCCTATTATACGTTTAACAGCAGCAGCAGGATAGCAGCCAGGCATTTGATATCCTCCAAAGTATGTGTTCCTCGACTTCAGAGTAATTTGTATTGGCATACTATTTTAGGTCAGTTATGGTATATCAGCGGTTTGCCTCAGATTATTTTCAAATACTTTTGCTTGGACGACAAAGAGACTAAGAGAGAAAGCAGGAGTTCTAATAACCTTGCACCTACGCAGTCCATTTGGAATTTGAAATTGAGAAAATATTATTTCTCTGGTGATCGCATCACTGTCGGGCTTAGATACCAGGATACCATCCTTTTCGGAAATGTATTCCATCTTAGCCAGAAAGGTACCGGAATAAGATATTTTTGGGCTAACGATTCTTTCATTAGTTATACTCTTATAGGAATCCCATATTTGATAAACTAAACCGGGCTGGAGCACTCCCTAATTTAGGATAATGCATCGCCCAGGATGTTGGTAGTCGCTATCATAGAAGCAAACGTAAAGTAACTTTGGATACAATTTTGCAAACCTTCAGCTGGATCAGAAATTGAGGAATAATGGATTAACAATGGTGGGGGCTCTACAAAAAAGCCATACCGGGGAATTTTCTTCCTAATCGCTCTCGTGCCAATTATTCATTGATTTTTGGATATACCATATCAATGAATTTGGTATCATAAGTCCCTATAAAGGGAAAGTGTAATTTTATTGTCTTCCATGCTTATGATAAAAAATTGCTTCTGAGAAACTAAGTACAAAAGGAAGAATGTAGTAATGCCAGTAAGTGTGGCACAGATAATATTTGTCAAATGTTTCAGTCCTACTGTAGTATATTATTATTATTATAGTATTATATTTTTCTTATAAGAAAAAACGAAAAAATTACTGTGTTTATTTTTATAAATCTTTTAGACGTGTGTAGAATTGCAGTCTATATCATTTTTACTTAACTCTCTCCTCAATGGAAAGTTAATTAGTTGGACAGACCGCTTTGTTTCCTGGAAGTATTGACAGAAAATGTACAGTGAGAAAACACATGCTGTGTGTAGGACAGATGGACCAGTAATTGCGTCCAAAAAGGCCAAAAAGATACCTACACATCTAGTATTCAGGGTATACCTCCGGAGAGACAAGTTGACATGAAATCTGAGAAAAAAAACTCCAGCGACCGCAATGCCACTCGTGCACTATAAAAGGGCAAATATTTCCAATCAGTGACTTTTGCGACTACAATAATTCCAATTTATGTAAATTTCTCGGGCTCGCCACCGGGTAAGAAATTCATAGGCAGCCGACGTTTCGGGTTCCGACTCGATACCCATTTTCAAGGCTACTGAATTTACACAAATGTTATTCGCCGGGAAAGTGTAAAATCATACATAAATACCAATTTAATTTTTAATGAATACTTAAACAAATTCTTAAAAAATTCTTTCCATTATATACGTCAAAACCACTGCTCTTTAATTAATTTTGTCCTATATTACTATTAAAGATGTGTTTCAGTTTAATTTAATATTTTATAAACGTACAGAATATGGAAAATTAGCGACTTATCGTTTCAAACGGCCAATTATAACTTCCTGGCCATCGAGTGCTGCAAAGAGTGCGTTTATCCGTTTAGGTTACGAAATTCAGGAATCCGCACGAGGGCGAAGAGTGTGTTTGAGGACTCAATCTATACATAAAATGAGTCGTGGCATCTTCAATTCACCGTTGAGAGATTTTTTTCATAGATCGCACAAGGATTGCATAGGTCATGTCAACAGAGAGCTGTGATTGATAAGGTCTCATCGAGCCATCGTAAACTCTTTCAACCTCCTCCCTTCACCATCGATCGTTCTGAGGGTATGGCCTCATAAGGCAATAAGTTGAAGAGATCGATCCGTTGACCTTTGCCTTAGTCCTGGCTCGAAATACGCACAATTGTGCCAGGGGGCCATCCTACTACTCAAAGGAGACTTTCCCTGAAGGGTCCTGTTGCCGAGCCTGGTTGAAGACTCATTGCGAAGACAAGGTTGTTTTATCAGTCGCAAAGATCGTGTTAAAATTGTTGGTTCAGGGATAAGTTTCAGCAAGTCGTTCGTAGCGATAGTTCCTATCGAAAGGAATGCGACAGTAAGAACACGTGTCGCTCGATCTCGCAGATTACTGCGGAGTTTTGGTACATTCGTTACATATTTTACTATTATCAAAGTATTGATTTCTTATACTTTATAAATTAAGGAAATTTATACTCAGAATAGTTGCAAAATATTTATTGATCAAAAATTGTTTCTGTACCATATTTCTTATGCTGAGTCCTTTAGCAATTGTGTGAAATTATAGTTTGTGGAGCCTCTATCCCTGCCTATCTTTACTTAAAATTTTATTCTTCTCCTTTTTCATTTTTCCTCCCCTTCTTAGCGAAAACACTGCCTGCTTATTTTCTCCGTTTTTTCCGCACCCCTTTCTTGAACGCCATCAGTTTGCGATGTAGAGATAGGCTGGCGGAAACTGTCAGTATTTCCCCTTATACGGCCACGTTATGAGGTGAAATTTGAAAGATTGTTAGGATGAAGTCTGTGAGCGTATTTTTTCGAATCTCCGATGAATATTGACTGATATTTATCAGTGACGATTGAATATATATCAATGAAAGATGAATATAGATAGTTTGTGTGAGCCAATTAAATAGAAAAATAGATATTACCGTTGAATATTAATTATACATGAGCCTTAATAATTAAAAGATGACGGTAATCTTACGTTAACTAATTTGATATTTCTGTTTCCATATCGTCCCTTAAATTGGGGTGCTGAGTGCTGGCAAGATAGTTTCTTACTTAAATAAATAGTTACGCGGGTAAAATAGTTATTGGTTTTGATGCGATGCGTTGATTTAAGTCCGTTAACGGTTCCGAGGAAGGAGCAGCCGTCTGAACTAATCCTTAACTATTTTTCTTGAAAAACAGGTTTATAATTTCCCATATTGTTTGATTACTCAAAGAAAAGAGACATTTAAAATGTTATATCATGATATATAGTATATGGTTTCGAAGGGACTGCAAGCTTTAGTAGATGCTTTAGAAATGAAGTGTGGGATATTCCTAATGAAGGTAAACCATAAGACAACAAAAGTAATGAGATCTCTAGGACAGAGAAAGCGAGGCTGGCCATAAAATTTGGATGCTACAAATTAGAGCATTTTAATTACTTAGGTAGAACGATAGAAGGAAACGGACATAGTAGAAATGACATAAGGAAGAGAATAGCGCTAGCTAAGGAGGCATTTAGTAATAGAAGGGAGCTGATGACGGGGATCTTGCATAAGGATGTGAAGAGGAGGCTGGTGAAGGGCTTGATATGAAGCGTAGCGTTGTATGGGGCAGAAACGTGGACCCTCAGAAAGGAGGTCGAGAATAGGCTGTAGGTATTTGAGATGTGAGTGTGGAGAAAAATGCAGAAGGTGAGGTGGACGGAGAGGAAGACTGACGAGGAAGTGCATGAGATGGTGAGCGAGGAAAGGAAACTTCTAGATCGGCAGAATAGATGGCTGGAGGATGTAGTAAGGGGCGATGGGTTGCTCAAAAGTGTGATACAGGGAAGGATGTTGGGCAAGTGGGGACGGGGAAGAAAGATAAATAGGTTTCATGGATAGGATGAAGAAGGGTAGATCGTATGCCGAGGCGAAAAAGGAAATGCTAGAGGTAGTTAGGCCCCTGAAAATGTAGAAAGCCGGAAGGAGATTCTCTGGCATTCAACAAAACCTACCCATACTGGTAGAATACTTTAAAAAAATAGTATATGGTGTTTGAGTTTGAACTCATCTTCATTATATCCTTGTATGATGGCGGCCATCTACCCTTGAGGAACGAAAGTCTATGAGCTAGACAAAGGTCAATACGACGGTTTCGGTCGGATACTGTGAGAAAATCCATTATGAAAAATCAAAATGCTTTAGTAATTTTTCGGACAGCTTCATTTTGAACGACTGGTTTCATCGTATAGGCGACATCTTTACATGTCCGACGTGAAGATGCCGCCTATGCTATGAAATCGATTAAACCGGTCGTTCAGAATAAAAGAGTTAAGAATTACCTAGGCATTTTGATTTTTCAGCTAGGCGAAAGGTGTGCTCCTCTGTGATTAGGCTGTGGCAGCACAGTTGAGCCAATGATGCTTTATTTTAGGCGGTAGCGTCTCTTTTTAACCCTCAATACACCGATTTTTTCTTCCACCATGTGCAGTCATTTCATCTGTTACCTCCACTCGTGGGAGAATCAGGAACGAGGATTAAAAATTAAAAACAGAATTGAATGTTACGAATGAGAGATATTTTCTTTGCCAATCTGTACAATTGATGTCACTAAAGCATATAGACGTAAAGAAACCTAATCAGAAACAAAAACTTCTATATGTTACCTCTAGGTAACTTAGCGTGATAGAGGGTTAAACCAATTGAACATTGTTTTCGAATTAAATGTGATTTCTCCTTTCCGTCTCGATCTCAGTAGCTGTCGTTACCATAACACTATGCGTCTCTTATCTGAGGCTATTCGCGTTGTTAAGAATTGGCGGGTAGGTTGGTAGCATTATTTGGGAGATGGGGGTAGAGAGTAGTGAAGCTGTGTCACTTTAAGGTAACTATAATCAAAAGGCTTCCTTCCGACAGATGGCAGTCCTCCCTGCACGATACGCAACAGGGATTACGATGTCAATGAAAAACCATGGTCTGCGTAACTGATGGAGGTGGTACGGGAGATGATTTAAAAAAATTAGGTAAACATATAAGTTTGTGTCGATGAATGTAATATTTTTTAGCGAATGAAATTTAGTCATCAAGGTTTTGTGGATTAGTAGTCAAGTCATTTTCTTAATCAATGAATCTCAGCGAATCTGTTCAACAATCAGCCCATGGTGATAATTCCCTCTTTGCGACATTGTTGTTGCTTCATTGTTTACTTCTTTAGTCCTAACAAAGACCTCATTCATTTAAAAATAAATCCATAGGCATGAAGTTAATTTCCTCTTTCGGAAAATGAATGGGTGTCCCATGTATCGGAGAGAGCCGTCAATGAGTTCGTGTAACTGAATTACTTAAGATCAGTCCTCAAAAACTTAAGATGTCAAAACAATTTCACCATTCGTCGAAAGTAAAATAAATTTGCCAAGATTTTTTCCCTGAAATTTTGCGTATGCTTTCGAAGAAAAAAGTTAACCATTTGATGATTTTTTTTCGTATTCCAGTGAAAATTAACACCAACACGTAATTTTGAACCCTTAATCAGTGACGGTGCAGTGGTCTGACAGACCGCTACAAATTTTAAATTATGAATATTTTCAAACAGTTATTTTCAAAACGTCTTTAATTCTTGTTACCTTCATTTTTTTGTCTAATAAATATGTAGCATCCTCAAAATTTTATAAATTTATCCTTTATTTCTGGAAAATGGCATTTGAATTCAATGAGCGGTCGGTGAGACCTCACGTCACTAAATTGGAAAATCACTATTCGCTATGTTGGTGGATATGTTTCCGAAAGAGATTAAAAAGACAAACCTACGCCATTGTACAAGTATAAGAATAAAGTTCTCCTTGTTTGTAACATTTGATAGTCACGCAATGTGCATAATTTGTTTGTAAATTTTTGGAAAATACGTTTGGTAAGATAGAATTGTTATTCAAGACGATGCCGATGACGATCGCAAAATAAAAAATTTAGCTTTTTTGGAAATTTCACGCTCCTAATCCTATAAATATGAAATATGTGAGAGATTTTGTTAACAATTATGTATAATAAAACCACGGCTAATTGGGTGTTTTTGTGTCATCATGCCTGTACTCCTTGAAAGCCAAACGCAGGTCACGACTTAAAGAATGACTTAAAATCCCAAAATAGCGCGCTCCCTCACCTCGCTTGTGCTGTTCATTTGTGCCCTTTTTTGAGTGATTGACCTCTCGTTTAGTCTTTGGGATACGTGCACTAAACAACGAATTTTACAGACGGAAGAAATGGAAAATGCTGAGGGAAAAACGGGAGTAACGTCGCTTTGCAAGTGCCGTTACGTCCAGGTTTGTGAGAAATATATTTTTCGACTATCTTCGTCGGCTGGTTTTATACCACACAACTTGGAAAACCCTTCAGTTCGGAGATTTGCTAGTGTTCGGAAAAGCTGGGTAACTCTCGCCGGTCTCTTGTTTATTGCCTGTGCCCATATAATGTCAACGCCCGTTCGTGGTCACCGTCCTCTTGCCTAGCGGTCGTCTGACACGAGGACACATGCTGGAGGTGTGTGGAGGGGAATTTCGGGGTACCTATGCCATAGCACGGAGGTTTGTAAATCCTCCACTCTTCTCACAAGTCTCCGTTTTGATAATCATGCGGATACAAAACTGACCCGGTGTTTCCGATTTCCGATTTATAGCGCTGTCTAATAGAGAACTCGCAACGCTGCTATCCATTGTGCACCATAACTTGCATTGGTGAAATGTTAATTACCTTCAGGGGTCGTTGCCACTTCAAAATGTATATCCCCAGCAAGTCAGCCAAGTACTGTTTGAAAATGATGTGCTAGACTGACGATACAAACAATTAAATGTATAGTGCGTATTTAAACGCAGGAAAAGACATTGATGAGTTAGGTTTTTCAGAGGAAGACCAAAATTCGTCGAAGTCAGCTCAATCTCTTCTTTGTCTCTCTGAGCCAATAATGGGGTCCCGTATAAACATCACAGCGGATAATTGGTTCACATATATTTAGCTGGTAGAATGGATGAAAGGCAAAGGAATGTCGCACGTTGGCACAATTAGAAAAATAAAAGGGGAATACCCAGTGAGTTCGGGCCAACTAAAAGGTTAGAGCGGACCAAAAAAAGTGAAAGTCAAAATTTTCGAGTCGGGTAGGTCTTATTCGGTGCTACGGCGTAAAACAAGAATTTTGATACCCGGGTCGACCCGATCAGACCACGGGAAAAGGTCCCGCACGGCGCTTGAATATTTAATCTAGCTAATCATAGAAATGAGAGGGATGATGCGCTGTCAGGGGCCGAAATATCGTTCGGACAGAAAATTTCATGACACAGAATGTGTACAGAATGGTCTATTTTAGTAGGTAAAAATAAACCAAGTTCTTATCTCCAAAAATAAAAGAATAAATGTAAAAAAAAGATGAAAAAATATTGCCTGTTTTACAGGGGCAAATACAATTTTTCGCAAGTTATTCACAGCAAAAACAAGATCAAAGTTTATTTCCTTATCTATCATTCGCAACTGTAAAGAGGAGCAATTGACGTTGCTCTTCATCATTAGCCAAATTATTGCCCTTTAGAAATTAAGTTACCAATTGTACAGCTCTTTCCGCTGTATCATTAACAATTTTGATGTTTTTCACAACACTAAGTCCTTTGAGGAAATCCTGATCAAGCCTCCACAAGGTCGGGTCTTTATCTATGAAGCTCGGTGAAATACCAGTTACATTGAAAAATTTGTTAGATTGTTTTGTGACAAAGTCCTTGAACTCATCTAGCCGAAGGACAAGGAGGTGGCCAATGGCAGTGTTTTTCAGACTTTCCAGAATCAGATATTTCGTTTGTCTGTGCTTTGGCAGTCTGCGAAAGACAAAAAAGATATGACATGGTTTGATTTTATAAAATCGGTAGCTGCAGAGATAGTCAGGCCCCACTTGAGAAGGAGAATGCAGAATCGTACACATCCAAGACAGGTAAGAATAAGTATCGGACAGATTCTCTACTTAACGTTAGAATAGGCAGAGAAGCGGACAACATAGAGACTGTATCCTTCATAAAAAAGCGAAAACCTTCTTTCTTGTTTCAAAAGCAAAAACCCTGTGACATTAGAACGCACAAAAAATTTGTTAAGACTGTGCCAATATGGAAGTGTGAGGGATTTTTCGAAAACATGTAATTTTGATCAATTGCAAATTTCGTTATAAAAGTATTAAATGAAATATTTTTACTCGTGCATTATTATTGAGCATTACAGCTTAAACATTTAAGAGCTTATATTCTTCTCAAGAAAACATTAATGATTTATGACTCTAATAATAAATTGTTTTTATTTCAATTGTTTTAACCGCGATTTAAATAATAATTTACCCTGAAAAAATGGTTTGTGTTGGTGATATATAAAATTAAATATGAGTTTATGACATGGTGCTGAGAGACATAAAAAATAAAACATGCAATCAAAATATAGTAACAACATTTTATGAATATTTTAAAAATTGCAGTCTCCCAGATCGCACGTCACTGGTCACTGGTAGTGTGACAAGAATTGCACATCACTGGTTAAGGGTTAAAGAAGTATTCTTTCGAACTTCAGTCATCATCTTGAAAAGTGTCTGCAACGCACATGAAGAATAACAAAAAAGGAAGATACAATTTAACGTACAATCTAAAACTGTTTTCCGTCTTTGATACTGGTGAACGTCCCCGCCTTTTGCCGTTTTCATGGCAACTGCAAAATGGGATTGGCAAAATATATGCGTTGCTATGGATTATTCACAAAGAAATTGCGACCCCACGTTCATCAGACAAAAAAATACTTAAAATTGGCTTCCCCACTACCTTAAGAAGTAACGTAGATTTCTCTTGAAACATCCTGTTTAGTAAGAGAAGCCAAAAACTGCAACGTTTTCATGAGGCGTTTTTCTGCAACGCTGTTTATTCGAAAACGAGGAGTTGAAGAACTTCCCACATCTATCGCCACCCTGCAGATAATAAACTACTTTTGCCTCAGGTTCAGTCTTCTTGATCAATGAAATCAACTTCCATGAGATATGCATGTATAATTTAATGCCTGTCGGTCGCAGCCTTTGTTATTTTTGAAGATCTCGTTGGAAATAGCGATCGTGAAAACTCGAGAGAACTGTCGCTAGAATAGAAAAAAGGAATTTTGAATAAGCCTTCTTATTTTAGTAATCTTAATTTTGTTTCGTATTCGCAAAATCGAGAAGTTTTGCAAAATATTCCTAAATTTCCTATCGTTCCGTGCTCATTTTATAAGCACCCTCTTAGCAACGCGTGCCATTGTTGAAGACTGCATGGGGAAAACGTCCAAAATGAATCAATGGAAAATTTATCGTCTGCGGATTTTTAAAAATGTCGTTGTATGCATGGTAGTACTCAAAGGACTACCATGGTTGTATGTATGGAGAGGCTTTCTTTCGGCATCGATAGTTGTGTGTACATACTGCTACCAAGGTTTCGATCAGACTGACTTAAAAATTTTAAAAAATCTGATAATGTTAATAATATTTTCTTAGGTGTTTTTTTGGAAAGAAGTGCTTTGGTAAAACTACTGCTTAGTATCGCAAAAATATAATAATTTTCTTCCTTAGCGTGAGTGGCGGCGAAGGTAGTCAGGCGGGATGACCACCAGTCACATACATATTTTATTCTACGCACAATTCTAATAAGTTACATCGGTTCATTCGTATCCTGCCTGCATTATTACGTGAGACTATAAAAAAGTACCTGCGAGGTGATTGTGAACTCCTTTCAGGCTCCCCACGGGAGATGTTCATCTCGAAGAGAATGGTTTTCCGGGTGTTCTTCCGCGTTTATCCATTTTTAAGGCAAGAGTTCCAGCTGGCTTCTTCAGGTACGTTGAAGTGCCGATGCAGGGTTTGGTCCGTCGATGTGTCTGTTTACTCCGTTTTCGCTCTTTCGGGTTGATGTGTGTCGTGATTGGTCCATTCTGCTGAAGAGCCGTATCCACGCGATGGCCAGAGTGTAGCCGTCCTCTCGGTTGAAATGTTCTGGCGTTTTCGCTATTTCTATTGCTTCCCGTATGATTCTAGGTAAATAGCGGGCTTCTTTTGTCAATAATGTGGGGTTCCGAAATCAATGTTATATGTGGGCTCACTCCACTGATGCTCTTCGACCGCCGACTGGCGGAGTTGTCTATTTTTCTCGGCCATCTTTTATGTTCATCATATTGGCCGAAGTTTGGCAGTGAAGACTTTCCTATCATCGTCGGGTTTTAACATCATCAGGAGTACTGTGGATGATGGGAATATCGAAACGTAGAACATAACCGGTTGGAAGCCCTCGAAGAGTTCACGTTGAAAATCACGTGGGAGAGCATCATCGCTCTCTTCTACTCGTCATCGTGATTACTATTTGCGTGAGGGTGGCGTTGGTGATTTAAAGACTCATGTACTATCCTCCGTGACTGAGAAATTATGAACCGACTTTGTAATGTTGAGCACTATTTCGAGAAACGCTCCGCTGCTTAATTAATTAAATTAGGTAATTGAGAGTCGAGCCAGCATGCGAAACGCGGGAAACGTGCGAACAAGCTTGGGGGAGATTAAAAAGTAAACGCAGCTAAAGATATTACTGAATAAAAATATTCTCCTTTTAACTTGGTAAAAATCACTGCGACACTCTGGTTTTATTTTTAGAATTCTGTCTGAGCAACAATGGATCAAATTGGTAGCTCGCTAACGTGATCACCATGGACACGGCATTGTTGAATGTTGCTCCCGTTACATCCTGGGAAACACGTTCTTCGAGATGATGACCATAGGTAGGAAAAAGGGTATGACCTACTCCTCTCTGTGATTAAGGGAAGTTAATATACCTGAATGATTAATAAATTAGTTGGATCTGCCTACAGCGTTTTGCTCGACGCGTATAATAATCCTACGGCTGACCTGCTCTACTTTGTCTACTCTTCAACCTACTTACCTGACATTAGGAAACGAATCGAAATATGAAGAAATTATAAAAATGTATTCAGGATATTGTTGATATTACGAAAGCAAACCCGCGCTGACTGTCATTCCGTCCGCTTTGCTACATTTAAGAGCCCTCGCTCCCTAGTTCCGTTAACTTTCCACCTCACTTCATACAAACTTCGTCTTCGCCCGCCTTCCCCATTTGTTGCGTCATATTTACACTCTCATTTATCTCACTCATATTTACACTCTTAAATCATTTACATATTTACACACTTTCCCACCCTAAACATATAATCCTGATATTCCGCGTGCCGATATTCACCGTTGCGTTCCTATGTCGTGCCTTCTTTGCCTTTGGTGCATTATTTATCCCTACTGCCGTTAGAATTCGCGTGACGACGGAAGGAACCTTGCTCTCACCGCTGCCGGGCAACACACCCAGGGAGTCTACTTCCGTAGTTGCCAGGATACATTATATATGAGAAATATCCGTAATTTCAAGGCTCTAGTAATTGAGGAGACAATCCGTGACCTACCTCAATAGCTTTTTTGCATGAAACCATCAGGGGAGAGGGCGCCCCTCAGGGATCCCATGACGTTATTAGGAAGTCGCCTCTCTGAAGCCCGTTTTACACAGGGCACGATATTGCAAAATTTTCAACTGCATTTTTTCCTCAATCGGGCGAGTAATTAGAGCAGGGTCTTTTTTCCCTTCTCCCGTTCACGCATTCGCGCATGCGTTCTTGCAATAAATCGCTTTGCAAGACGCGATTTGAAATGCACGTCATACGACAGATTGCGCAAGTACGTGCCTCGTGTAAAACGGGCTTGAGGAGCAGGTATTGCGCAGACTACCTTTCGTCTGGCTCCTAACCTCCGACCTTTCTGACAAGGGTGGGTCTATCAGGAACAATTATTTGTCTGCTATACAATAACTTTAAGTCATTTAAGCTATAGGGGACATATAAGCGCGCAATCCCACGACAAGTCCTGGGGAGGGGAGTGGTAATTGGTGGTAATGCTCAAGTAAATATTTTATCGGCAACACTTGACGCTGAAGGATTTCCCTACCACCCGTATCCGCTTGACGCCGCTGCATTTAAGGCCGGACGTAGGTCGCCAAATGCTACATCACTGTTGTACCTCGTCATCGGAGTAGAGGATTTTATTTAAAATGAAATGTGAACAAGAGACTCAACGATGCGTGTTCACTCCTGAAAGAGGAGGCGGCCGGCAGCCGAGGTGATATGCGCCACCAAGCCCAAGGGCCGATGGGTTGGTTGTCACACGTAGGATTTATCTGGAGTGATGAGGAAAGGTTGAGAAAAACTTGGCATCGGCATCAGCCTACTCTTAATGAGTGTTACCATTAACCAAATTTAAAAAGCGGATGATAGGGTGGACATGATAAGGCCAGCGCTAAGGATGACGTTCAGGTTTCCCTTTTCAGTTTTGGGAAAAAGAGAGCGGGAAACACCACCTCGGCTTCCAGGAAAAGGAAAGGACCTTTTCAAGTGGTACACCCAACTCACCCTATCTCGTGCCAGCCCACCATCGGGTTCGTCCCTTGCCGAGTCGGCAGCGACCGCAGTCCAGACACCTGGCTTATCCCCCTCCCCATCCGTCTCCTTCCCCTCCAGGGAGCGCATCAGTGCCGCCCTCACCAGCTACATGCCTGGCGGTCTCAAGCGAAATGAAACATGTTAGCAATGAATTCGCATTCCGAGCTGTGCATTATTGACTGAGCCAATTAATTCGACCAAATAGTTCTCTGCTAATAACCTTTGGTACGGTTTACGTTGAAGAATTGCTTCCCGGCTCATTCTCTCCTTTGTGGTCATCATATACCTGTCGCAGTCCCGCGGTAAACAGCTGTTTAAGACATTCGGAGACAAGGCCGTTGGAGGGAAATATGCAGGCAAGATTCTGAGTGGGATCCCTGACGACAGCGCATCCGTCAGTGTGTACCCTCATTTTCCCTTTAGCCAGTTAGATCCTCGAGGTAAGTTTTCAACACTACCCTGGCATTTGCTGTTTACCGTTAACGCTATGTGGAAACTATTTAATTTGCTTGAGAATAGGTTAGGTTCAGCAGAGTGATCGGAAGTGTTGGATCGTAACTTTGGCACCTTGTATTTCCTTGTGTTGAGTGAAATCGTTCATTAATCACCAGTATGTGTAGTGCTGAGAAACATTAAACACTTCAGAGTTCTGTGGAAAGAATCGCTGTGAGGGTACTGGCGGCTAATTCAAACGGTTTGGAAGCTCTATCCGTGACCTTGGTTGGTTTTTGTGCCAGTGACAAACAATCTGTCTTCGCACTCGTTGATTCGTTAATCTGTACGAGAGATCATATTTGCCAATGGACAATATCTTTTAGTTTGAGGATAATGAGGATCATGTATTTAATGCCTTTCCGCGCGCAGTAACTTTTTAGTTGAGTGTTCGGCCCATATATGACAAAATTAAGATGCGAAATAAGATTCAGCCGTAAACGGTATCTCAATGGTCTCAGTTGCCTTAATAAAATTTTCTGGGAGCCAATTCTACGAGGAAATGTGGGTTTCTCATTGTGGAAATTAAATGAGTTAAGGACACATTGTATTTCGCCAGGAAATTTATTGATAAATGACCACATTAATTCATTTTGCCGGGCATACTCACAATTAACGGTGAAGCCAATGTCGAGTTCTGATAAGTATTCTTCTGTACTTTTTTGTGCCTCCCTACCATTTATAAAATTTTGACTGAATGCAAGTATTATTTTGTGTGTGGGCTTCAATGGAAGAATTTTATCTTCTGATTTCAGAGTACAAAACCCGTATGTGGTACCTGCTATCTTTGAGATGTTGTCCTGACATTGGTGCTTTCATTTCCAGGTTGACGATAATGAAGATTGACGCTGAGTAGTAGGTTCCAAATTTAGTGGGAACATATCATAAACATGACAGTCACCTACACAGCTGAAGTAGCCACCTGCCGGGGCCTGGGGTGTTTTTGGAAACTTCTCTTTAGGTAATATTTTCTGTAATAATGTTGCAATAATCTGAAATTCATCTTAATCTGCTTCAAGATACATGGTTTAACATAATGTGCAATTTGAACTCTTTTTTCAAAGGTATGGTTTACCATTGTAAAAGTGATGATAAAGTGTATCCCTAAGTCAGTATTTTACTCTAAGGTCAGTTTGATCACTTCCGTGCTCTCATAGATTACAAAGCATGATGGGACTTCAGATTGACATTTATGAATCCGTAACTAAGTTTGTCCGGGATGGCTTTAGACATTTTTTTGTTACACCGTATACCTAACAGTTGGGTAACAGTCAAATTTTCAAAACTTGAAGTATGTCAAGATTTTGTCTGAATTGTTGATTGCACTTGATGAGGCAGCTGAGTGTATCAATAACGTACCGAGCAGCATTAGATGGATAAAGCGGTCAAATATTGCTGAAACTGTATATGTCTGACCAGAACTAAGGGGAAAAGGAAAAATCTATTCTCTCTGAAAACTTTTTAGGGTAGGCCAGGCCAACCCTGAGAAATTTTTGGGTAGGCCTGGTCTGCCCAGGCCTACCCAAAGCCATCCCTGGTGTATGCAAACTGTGGTTTCTTATAAGGTCTGTAATCTCAGGTTTAGCTGGATGTGCCTTGATAGGCTTCACCTAGGTTTGAATTTAGGGCCCCTACTCAGTGATCAAGTACTCTACCCACTTGTTTACTATTTCAACTGCTTTTGCTTTAAGAACTTTTATCACTTAAAGTCAAATTTTCTTTCTTTTGTTACAGATGGAGAGGGAGCATATATAAGCTGCTATGGCCAAATCTCATACTGTATTCAATTTGTTATTTTACCCTCAGTGCTCTCTATCGTTTTGTCCTGAGTGGATCTCAGAAGAGGTAAGCTGCCAGTATTAAACATTGTGTAATCATTTCATCATTTTGTTAAAATTTCTTTCGAGTTTTTCTATTCTTGCTCTAATTGGAATCTGTCAGGATTTTTGGTCCCTCCATATCATTGATAAGTCTCTTGTCCACCTTTACCCTTTTTCTCAACTTTTGGTGGCTGATCTTGAGTGTGCTGGTGAACCATGCCAAATTTACTGTGTGGGAATTGCATTGTCTATGCCTATGTGCTCTTATTCGTTAGAGCAGACAATGCTGTTTGGCCACCAGGAGCCAGAAACTGAGATGGAGGGGAAATACCTTTCACTGGCTACTCACCCTGTGACATCCACCCTAGATGAGTTTAGGAAAAGGGTATAAGGAGGCCACCTTCTGGAGCAGCATCGCCTGATGTTTGCTTCGCCAGTTAAATTCTTTAAATGTGGTGCTAGGGTGCTTAGCAGGTTGAGTCATCAGCTTGGGTTAGATGACCAACATCTTGACTAGTACCACAACAGCTCCCTCATATGTGACTTCAAGGGTTTTCAGTAGCACTATTAACTTTATTTAATGCATTAATATATGAATGATCATGAAAATTTACTGCAAAATGTTTTTTTCTGGAATAATGGTTCCAGGTGTCATGATAGGAATTGTTTTTCCTTGTTATCAAATATAGAAAAGTTGATACACTCTTAAAGAACTGTAGAAAGTTGTATAATTTGCCAAATATGCAACCTTCGGTAAATATATTGCAGCCAAGTTTTGGTGAATATGTCAAGCAGAACGAAAACATTAGTGCAAATGACATCTTATTCATATCGAGCTTGCTAATAATGATGATGCCACTTTAATTGCATCCAATAACTGACTCCTCAGGGAATAGGCATAGCCAGGGTTTGTATTAGGGGGCTAGGACACTGATCTGTAGCTGTAGATTTATGTTAGGGAGTGGCAAAATATCATCCTGTCTAGTTCCGTGTTGTAGATTTGGCATGAAATGTCTGGTCCAGAGGTGGGAGGAGGGGCGGGGCAGCTGCCCCCAGCTATGCCCATGCCCGAAGGCCTGCTCACCTTTGTGGCAGTTGTACCCATGCGAGACTGCTGCATACTTGTATGTGGCTGAGTATGCTAAAGAGATGAGACGTGTGGGGAAACGTTTCCCAGAAGCCTTACTTTGTCTCTTTACAGCCTTAGTTTAGCCCAATGTTTTCTCTCCTCTACCAAGAACTTTTTATGGGTGGAATGGTTTTCCTTACAAAGAATTTCACCTCTAGTACTAATCAGTAAATCTGCCATCAAGATCAATTTTCTTGTTTCATCTTGATCATTGTGCTGGGTTGGGTTTGAGAAAATTCACTAAGTTCTATTGAACGATCAATTGATCAGATTGTTGCTCAAATAAAAATTTTGATGCTATAAAAGGTTTGGCCATCATGAATTGATTTAGCCAAATTTTTATTTTTTTAATGTATGGGCCTTCACGTATATATATTAAAATAGTGGTGGGATGAGATCTTTTGGGAATATGGTTTCCCTTTTATGTCAGACGAAAGAATATTTAAGATGGAGGTGTTAATTCCTTATTTCTAATCCAGCATTATTTAGTAGTTGCTCACATTGACCCCCCTTCCCAAATAAACACTCAAGTTTGTTCCTTATAAATGCAAGTAAATACAACCTTCTCTCAATACATTTTATTGATAATTATATCTATAATCACTCTTTAGTCATTGGACCGATTTCCTACCTTACACATACTTTGTCTTTTTCCTGAAATAACCTTAACGAGATTTTTTTGCAAGTGTGTTTGAAACAAAATGAGTATATTATAGGAAAGTTTTCATTCCTAATGTATACTTCAATCACTTTAAACAGAAATAATTCCTGATAGTATCGATAGGGTCTAGGGAATGAAATACACATTGCAAATATGTGCATGGGCATAAGGTGTTCGGACTGGGTATAATTTGACTGTGCATGGGCATGCATAACTTGAGTATCACTAGGGGGTTGGGGTTGAAAGGTAAATTTGAACACCATTTGAGTGCTGTTTGCAACTACGAAATTATTGCTAATATTCTTTCTTTTCCCTTTCATACTCTATGTTAATCATTTTAATTTTATGACTTTATTGAGAAAAATTAGCAAAGTAATGTGAAATATGCCCCTAAACTTTGTATTTCCAAGTTGTTAACTTTATGGAAATATTTTTTTCTTCAAGATTTTGAGGTACAACTGCCACCCCGAAGTACTTCTCTGAATAAATAATTAGTATCCATGTATCCGTCCTCTCTATATACTAATGTGCATATCTGTTCCTGAATACAATTAAAGCTGATCATGGAAATGATTATTTCATTTTCCTGATGTTTGTTAACTTGATAGGACTCTTCTACCTATCCTGTTCAGTTACATCCTGGTTTGTATCAGAGGCAATTAATGCAACCCAGAAGAAATTGATTGCTATTCCTGCTTTGTAAAATACTGAATAGAGGATGACAAATATCCTAGCAATAAGCATGTATAATTTTCAAGATCTTTAACAGCTGTTGGGAGCTTTACCAGCTATTTAACCCTGTTAGTGGTGCCTCCTGCTAGTTGTGCTAGCGAGAAATGAGGAGGGTAATTTAATGAAATGTATCATCTTAGGAAAAAAATATGAAGTTATTGTTTAAGATATCCTTATGCAGTTTTTTATAGTATATAAATTGAATAAGCTAAGAGTTATGAAAGACTTTTTTACCATCTAAAAAATAATCATGATATTAGTGTACTAGAGTTGTACAATATTTGCGCATGAGCCAATATATCGGCCTGCCACACTTAGAGGGTTAAGGTCCATCTTCTATTTGGTCCCTCTGATTTTTGGTCTTGGAAATAAAAATGATATTCATTTGTTACTTAACACGTTCACTGAGGGGCTGATCAAAGGCCTCCCCCCCAGCAAAGGCTGAGTGTGACCCACCGGTGGGTCACACTCAGCCTTTTGCATGGGCCCAACAGTGGTCCTTCTTGATTCCTACTCTCACAATACTCCACGCTAGTTAAGATAATTCAATGAATTTTACAGCAGTGTCGCTTGTTGGATTTGCATGACCCACGGTGGGCCACACCACAGTGAAAGTGTGAATTGGTGTGTACTGGATCTTTTTCTCAATATTCTTTTTGTAGATTTACCATTATAGAAAGATGTCATTACGATGTATTCTGAAAATTTTACACCATTGATGTCTTCTATATTGCCAGCACTTTTTGTGTTATTCACAACCAATTAGTGATTAATGAACCTATTAATTGATGAAAAAGTTTCTTTTTTTCATTTTCAGTCTCTTTGAACATGTTGCCTTGTATTGCCATGCACACAGTGACCTCATCCCAGTATCTTTTGTGCTTGGTTTTTATGTGTCAATTGTGATCAAGAGGTGGTGGGACCAGTATATGGGAATACCATGGCCTGATAGTCTGGCCATGTTTGTTAGTACCTTGATTGTTGGAAATGTGAGTATAAACTTTTTATCGTGGGTATCTTCTATTTAAGATGAATATGAATTTTTAGAGACTTCAATATTCTCGAGTTTTAAGTCAGTTGCTTTTTGCCTCAGCGCTTTGTGAAAAGATGAAATATTGGAGAGAAGGCTCAGTATTTTGTCCTTGGCTCTTTAATTTTTTTGTCTGTTTGGTGTCACAACGTCAGTCTCTGTTTTTTAAATGCCATGTTTCTTTAAGTCCTGGGAAATCTATTGTATAATCATAGACTAGCTATGATGTTCTGTTTAAGTTTAGGTTTGATTTTATGTTAAGATTTTATTACAAAAAAAATAGATTTTAAAGTTTGTGTATACCATATTTGCTGGCATTGCAGGCTTGTTTTTTTTACCTGAAATAAGTCTCTCAAAATTGCTATGCATCTTCACTGCCAAAGGTTGCTGTTAACTCTAGAGGAAGTTAAGATGAAAACGGTTCGCTAAAAATCAATGCAGTGAAGTAAATACTGTAATGAATATTTCACGTCAGTTTACTGTGGTGGAATGTGAAGAAGAACAGTGATCATTTCCTGGTACTGAAGTTACAGACATGAATCATCTACATAACTATCTTGCTTTTCAATTAAACTAATTTTTTTCCCTAAATTTTGCATCCAAAGACTTGGGTGTGTCCTCAACATCAGGACATCCTTGACACCTTTACCATGCTCACAAATAAAGTTTTTGTCTATTGATGAAGGCTTATGCATAGTGACGGAGAAGGCATGGCTAATTTTCTTGGATGTCTTCCATGTCGATTCATCTTCATGTGACAGTTTCACCAGCATTTCAGCAGGCATCTTCAGGTTTGAAGTGTGCATGCAGGTTTCTGCCTGTCCCATATAAGCCTTGGTATTTCCCATGCTATGCTCTGATTGGCCAGTCGGTGAAAGAGTTGCTTCCAGGCATCTGAGAGCGGATAGCCATCCTCCTTGTTGAAGGTTGGTGTTATTACTATCTTGATGGCCTCTCAAATGTACCATCCAAGACTCTGACCAGCCAATCAGAGTGCAGTGCGGGAAAAACCAAGGCTATATAGGATAGGCAGAAACCTGCATCCACGCTTCAAACCGGAAGATGCCTGCTGAAACACCGGCAAAACTGTTGTACGAAGATGAATCGACATGGAGGAGATCCTGGAAAATCAGCCACAAATAGGGTTTTGTATTAATTGCCTAGAGATCGTAAGGCAGCATGTTGAATACTTTCAATTCCCTATAGTTTTTGGAGCCAGTGTTACTCCTTTTGTTCCAACTTAGAAGATATGAAAGTTGTCTCTACCTCTGGTGTTTTATTTATGCACATCAGAGTTCTTCACTGCATCAAAAGAATTACACTTTACACATATCACTGGTGATAAGATATAAAGACATGGAATGGGGCACATTTGCAATATCTTCAATATTCGAAGATGATGGGCCTGATATCTCTCTTTACCAATGAGCTAGGCAATCCTTTTCTGGATTACAAATATGTAAGCAGCATTACTGGATGACACCTAAAATTTAATCGTATCTGGATGACACCTGGAATTTACCCAATCACTACTGTTTCCTCATCAATAAATATGTAATGATTCAATCACTCAAAACCCACTGCCTATAAATTCTTTGAAGATAAGACCAATAATGGGTAATGAAATGGTGTGACATTGCAAAACTGAAATGCCTGATTTTGATTTGGATTGCCCCTTCCCCTGAAAGTGGATATATTATTAAACTTCATGCAGAGTACATACTCTAATAGCCAACTATATTGGGCCAATGTATGTCCGGTATGTACTCCTTGGCCCATTGATGGCCCAATATGGTTGGCTCAGTGGGCACTTATATAGATGAGTAAGGAACCACTTTTCGTAGCCATTGTTGTACCTACTCAACATCTTTGTTATTACTCAAAATTCTGATGTGTTTTCAGTGTATTTTTAGACAGAGTGAGCAAAGTTTGGTTATGATTTTCATGGTTACAATAATTTGATCTGCCAGGAATATACCCCCTAAGTACGTAGTTATTTACTCGTTATATCTAGTTTGATTCTTATTCATATGCTTTGTTGGTGTTATTTTTTATCCAAGATTGAAACCATTAAAAGTGACAGGGCCAACAAAGATGAATTAGGTGATTTATGCTGGAAAAGTTCTCAGGTTTTTCTTCATATCTCAGAGTTGGTTGTCAACAATATTACTAATGCTAATTCACCCATTGCCTTCGGGATTACAGATCTAGCTTTTGAAATGTTGGTTACAACCAATCTTGAGATCCTGTGGAAACTCAAAAACTGCCCAAAAGTGTATTCTCTGAGAAACCCTGATAACTCTCAGTACCTTTTGTGTCATGACCAGGTGCCTTTTATTGGAAAGAAATGGATAGAAAAGAATATTTATTAATCCGAGGATTTAAAATGATAAAATCCTTGGAACAAAGTGACTTACATGTTTTCAGTCATTTTGCATACGCTGCAGTTTTAATTACTTTTTTATAACATGAATGACACTGATGGTGGCTCATGTAGTTATTTCTTGACCTTCATATTCCATGCATAATTTTTGCTTAATACAATTATGTCAACAATATAGTACCTATAGGTTTTTGTTTATTTGCTCCCTTTCATCATTATGTATATCAGCTATGTACATAATTTTAATTTCTTTTATTTTATTTCACAGGATGAAAGGGGACGGCTAATGCGGCGCACAATTCTTCGCTATGTGAATCTTTCATTTGTTGTCACTTTAAGTATGATGTGCCCCCGTGTTAAGAAGCGATTTCCAACTCTAGACCACCTAGTCGAGGCAGGTGGGTTCCACTGATCCACATTCAAGATATTTCTCTCTGCTGCACACGAGAGGACCGTGAGTCAGTCATCAATGAATTACAGTTTGGCATTTAATCAAACTTTGTGTCTTTTTAGAGGTTAATTTTGTTTCTTAATGGTCGTTGGTTTTGCTCAACTGTGCTTTTAGGAATTGGCTAACTTTTTTTATTCTACTAGTGCCATATGGTTATTATGTGATAGATCAGTCACATACATGTAGAGCAAGGTGTGGTTAGTTAATGCCTGAGCCATAGGTATAATGTTGTACCAGTAGTGTCATTGTATTAATGGTAACAAATTTTCTTGTGAACATAATTTCATTTATCCTTTGAGACCCTGCTTTTTTAGATTTTTGGTAGTTCATAGCTTGGTTTACCATTTATTCCCAACCTGAATTATAATGGTTGATGTACTTTTTCCATGTGATTAATAAAAGTGAGCCAGGTTTTATGATGTTTGGTAAAGACTAAATGCAAGATAATGTAGCCTTTATGTTATCTTAACATTGAATGAGAGTTTGACTTTTGTATAGTATATCAGGCTGCCTGCTAGTTCAAGTGGGCATCTATGATTGAACTGAATGTTTTGTCTTTGGTTTTCATTCTGAGAGAATACTTAACCAGAGGTGATGTTATATGGATATTTGCTAAACACTAACTTGATAATCATTAACTCAGGAGTTAATTATGTCTCTATTTTCCACCTTATGCTATTACCATGTATTTGCCTTGTCTACTAGTCATAATGGTTCATTTATGGGAAAAAAATATTAAAATTTTATCAATTCATGAACTGAGACAAGGAAACGCTAACAAATTAAATCATCCATGAGCAACTATGTAGTTCCTTTGTATAGTTTACATAATCTGTCGGTGTCAGTACTGTCTGTCTGTACTGACTGTCTGTACAGTACAGTCAGCACCGACAGTACAATACTGTCGGTGGTCAGGGTAAATATTATCATTGGCAAATATCATGTTACATCGCAATATTTACAATCATAGTTCCAACATCTGTGGCTGCAGCACACATGTGTCATGTTGTCCTTGCTCTTCTTCCAGGGTATGATCATCTATTGGTTGCCAAGTTGATGAAATACTAAGGTGGTCTTTTGGGATATACTCTTAGTCAATGTTAGTTAGTGATGTCATGACAGACAGCACACTTATCCTTGTGCAAGGGATTGTGTGATTCATTTGCATTTATCAATGTTATAAGGGTAATACACTGGTCATGACTCTTTAAACTGGAAGAGAGAAAAGTCTCTTAGATTTTACTGGTGCAGACCACTATCAACATTTGATATATCTTTCTCCATCTTGGCATATGCCTATCTCTCCTCATTCCATTCATAAAATTATTCTCTTCCTTCCCATTCACCTAACATCCTTCCCTCTATCATGGCTTTCAGCATCCCTTTCCCATCATTACCTCTTTGAACAACCGTCTCAGTTTTCTCTTTATCTCTCTTCTCTCAATAGAAATTTCCTTTTTTCACCCATAGTACAAAGCATTTCCATATTTGTCACCCTCTACATACCTTGCACTTTCTTCATTCTCCTCTACGTATCTCAAACATTTGCAGTCAACTCTCGACCTCTTTTCTCACAGTCCTTGTTTGTGCAACGCATACATTGCTACATTTCATATTGATTAGAATGTATAGCTCTCGGGTTTCCAACTGGGTGATGGTGGTTTTTGGCACCGATGTTTTGAAGGCATATTAAAACCCTTACATAATCTTTCCAATCATCAGCTCCCCACTTTTGCTGATTGCTGCTTTGTCTAGTGCTACACTCCTAATGTTTCTACAATGATGCCTATTTTCTTCATACTATCTGCCCAAGTAATTACACTGCTCTTCCTTCTCTAGTTGGTGCCATATATATTAAATAACCGGCACCTCTGTCTATGTTCAAGTAAATCTCCTTTTTTTTGTACTAATGTGTATTCATATATCCGCATTTTCCTCACTGATATTCCAATCCATCTGCTAAAGCTTGCAATCTCTTCAATAATCAGCTAACCCATGTATGGTGGTCTGTGAATCTAACTGACTTATCACCTGTTCTGCTACCTTTATTTCCTCCTCTGGCTCTTCCCATCTCTCTCTTACTATTTTTACTACATAAATGTTGAAAAGCAAAGGCAATAATCAGCAGCCCGGGCCTTACCCCATGATTTATAACTACTCTCCCTGATTTTCTCTGCCACCATCACCAGTGCTTTCAGGGCCAAATACCAATTTTAGATGGGTCTCACTTCTTGCCTATTCATTCCTAATTTCATTAGTGTCAGCATTATTCACTAAGAGGTTGAAACATGCTGTGAAAAAATCATTTGATTGGACTGAGACTCAAATGCAGATCTTCCTAAGGCTGGTCAGGTGTGTAGAAAGTTATACCACCAAGCTACCTTAATTTAAGATAAATTTGGTGGCAAGTCCTTGCAAACTAAGTGTTATCATGTCAAGACCTTGTTGATGCCCAGGAAATGTGGTTGTTCTTACAAAGCTATTTTCATGGAGGATAAACCCAGCATAGTCAATTTGGAATGACTGACTCGAACAAAGTCCCTTTGAATTGTACCCAGTGTGTGGTATGTAGTCGTTCACCCAAGGGCAAATACATACTGCAAGGGGATGAAATTACCTGTGATGGAATTATTGAATTAAATCAAATTGGCCTTGGATTAAGATGGCTTGGTGATGTAATTGGCTAACTCAGATGACCTGCCATTGGGAGACCTGGGTTTGAAATCAGTTCAAGTCAAATGGTTTTTCTATGGACCTTTCCTCCTCAACAGAGGCTTAGTAACCATGCATCTCCTATGCTATGGCATGGGCTTGAGACAAGAATATCTAGTTTGCATAAGCCTCTGATGAAATTCTCCTTGAGTTAAAATGGCATGGGGCTGTGACTGGCTAACACCCCTGACCAGGATTTGAGAGATCAGCTTTTGTATGTCATCATGTCAAATTATTTTTTACCAGTGAATTTAGTCCCTTGGATGCTTATCTTTGCGCCAGTGTATGTAACTGTGTACCACATCATATATTTGATGCAATGATTATAAATTTGTCTGTGTCTGCATTATTTTTCTTTAATTAAATCTGTTAAATGCCTTTTTGAAATCAACAAAGTAAGCCAAGATACTCTGATTATAATCTTGTTTCTTTCTGTGGTTTTCACATCACCAAAATTATATTGAGTTGCCCTTTCCTTGCCCTTTCCTTGCCCTTTTTATGTGGTCAATCTCGTGCATGGATTCTCACCAAGAACTTTTTTTGTAGGCACTCGAGTCACCATCAGCACTTCTCGCATTCCTGATTCAATGTATTTCCTTTGCTAATATCATCATCTCATCTATTTGGTCTGATGCCTCTTTCATCTTTGTCCAGTCCTAATTTTGTCAACATCATTTTAAGTCATCATTTTGAAGAATTGTTTATTGCAACATTCCATTCTACACCTATTTGTACTAATCACTTGGTACCTTCCTGTGTCATCATGTTAGCATCCCTCTAAATTTTCCTGATGTAATCCTTGGTTTTCCTTGGTAATACGTCCCACTTATTTCATTTTCTATAATCTTTTTGAAGAGGTTTTTCAAAATATGATCAATTAGTGTCTCTCTAGATTGCTGAATTTTCATTAATCGTCTTTCTCCACAACTTTTCATAGTACTTCGGTGTGGGCAATTTTCTCATCCAATTGATCTATACCCAGCTTAGTCATACTCATCTATATCCTTTCTATATCCTCTACATCCTTTTCTTAATCATTTCCCTCATTAGTAAGATTTATCACCCAAATTCATGTAATATAACAGCTTAGGAAATATTGCCAGAGTTCAGGGGTTGCAAAAATAAATTTGCAGAGGATTTGAAAATTTACCGACCTTTTTCAGAAATATGAGAGAATTACAGTCGAAGAATTTCATAGAGTAATTTATGGTGGCGTATTGACATAGTGATTGCCAACAGCTGGCTCCCAATGCTTTTATTGTTTTAAAATTTTTTTATTTTCATAAGGAATACAGACCTTGATCTAGTAAATGCTTTAGAAATGCACATATCTTTAAAGGGAAGAAAAAATATCTTATCTGAGGATTAAAAAAAGGTAATTTATTCAGCCTGTTTGTTCATATTGCCTGAGTCCTGGAGAGAGTCCTGGTTTAAAATGAGAACCTGAAGACCTCCAACTAACAGAATGTCATGTACTCTTAAATGATGTTGCATCAGAATTTCATGGGTTTTGATTGAAGTTTGCATGCTGTAGCTTCCCATGCCATTATTTAATTAGACCCTATAATAGCCATAGCAGTGATTGGTTATTTTGTATCATCAAAATTAATAGTTAGTGCACTAAGTAAACTAGTGATGTGGTCAGGATTCGAGGATTCGATCGAATCTTATTGAATCCATGGATTTGAGATTCGATTGAATTCTTTCAAAGAGATTGAATGAATTTGAATCCGGTTGTGCAGGTGGCATGTGTGAAATGTCGCTGTAAACTCTTCGTCGTTAATTCATTCGTATTCTATCGTCAGAATTAATCATTTCAACTCTGTTGAACTTCTAACGAGTGGCATGTGGGTGAACATTCATTATGTCATAAAATATGCATATCAGCAGAGATTTTTATAGCTATTAGATGCATCTAGTTTCATTTCAAAATCACCCTTAGACGTATGTGCAACTCCATCTTCCTAACTTTCTGGAGCATATTGTATGCCGCCACGTGCACACTGCTGATCATATGTGTACCATTTTTATAATTTGTTCAACCGATAGACCGAAAATATTTCTTTTTGTTATTGGAAAAAGAAGTTTTGAGCTGCAGAAAAATATACACCTATCAAAGAATGTATTATAAAACATTGCTTATACTACACAGTGAAATTTTCTATAAATTGTCTCTGTTGCCCCTTTGGCCGTGGGTTAGCACCGCAAACGTTAGAAAAATTTAGCTATTCCTTTTTAAGGATTTATTTAGGAGCTATTAGGTTTTTAACACCCATCAAACATATATATGGGTTAGATTAAAATGTGCTGATATACAGGAATAGATGTTCATGATGCCAAATGTTGTGAAGAAAAAAGGTAGTTCTCTCCTTATAATGAAAAGGTCATTATATTTGAAATATGGCCATAAGATCGACATAAACTTGAGCCAAGGTTTACAACTTAGTCGTATCCTTTTGCTCCACATTTCAATATGATATGCTGCATTTGTGTCTCCAAAGCCACTTGCACACTGTCATAATGCCCATAAAATTTTTCAATTTTAGCCAGCTAAAGCCTGATATTTAGCAAAAAAATAAAAGGAAAATTTTTGAATAACCTTGTTGGAAAATACATTAAACAGTGCAAGAAAACAAAAAAAAATCAGTTGTTTTCTCTGAAAAATCTTTCTTTATTCCTAACTGGGGAAGTAATAGACTTTATTTTGAGACACATTTCTGTTCAGTTTTATTGTTTTTTCTTAAAGCTAAATAATTATATTTTAGATTAAAGGAAAATCTAAAACAATTCATGAGCTCATAAACCTACAAATAAATTAAAAATGGATTTGAGTTTGCTTTTGAATATGTTATTACTTATTTATGCATAGTTAATGATAAGGAACTGGGAAATATAACTAAGGGAAAGCTAGATTTGGATTCGAAATTTGGTATTCAAGATTTGATAAAAATGGGAGATTTGAATTCGGGAATCAGATTTGACAAATTTTGGATTTGACCCATTACTAAAGTGTTGACTCTTTTATCCTAGTTTTCATGTGAGTGTTAAGCATACAAATTATTCCTCAAATTAGATACCCCTGTGTCTACAATCTTATGCCAAATATTGGCCTTATTTTAGGTTTCATGCAGCCTACAGAGAAGAAAATATTTGAAGATTTGGATTTAAAGACTCCTCATCCTAAATATTGGATGCCTTTGGTTTGGGCTGGGAGTATCGTCACTCGTGCCAGGAAGGAAGGAAGAATCCGGGATGATTTCTCTATGAAGACCCTCATTGACGGTCTTTGTACTTTCAGAGGGCAGTGTGGTGGAATGCTAAATTATGATTGGATTAGCATTCCCTTAGTGTATACTCAGGTGGGATTTCTTTGCAAATTATTTTTAGATACTAAAACTTATTAAGCCAATAGGATTGCAAAAATTGCCTGTTCTTAATACATATCACATTTTGTACAAATGAGTATCTTTTTAAAGGTACCTATTCCATATCTCTCCTTTATTCTCATTATTGAGTCTGTGTACTTCAGTTCTGCTAAAAAGGCTTCTGGACCACTTCAGTACAAAATCATTTGCAATGGCTAAGTACCTACTGTATTGTATATGGATAGAATTTCAATACTAATTATACTGCCTATTGATTCACCATTTTTGAACTTGTTGGTGTTGACCAACCAGTTTTTTTTTCCTGCAAGTGTTTGGCAAAGGACCAGTTTTTTCCTGCAAGTGTTTGGCAAAATTAGTTGATTTGTTGCATGCTTGAATTACTGTTCTTACTATAAAATCTGATTGCATAAGAGACTTTGGTCAATAAAATAACCCATAATTTATTATTTCAGGATTAAAATAACATGTTTACAATTCATCTCTTGGGCATTTTTGCTGATGAAAATTATTAATTTATATGTTGTAAGAATAGCATAGCATGAGCTGTGTTCACTCTAGGTAATGCTTGTAATGAATGGGTGTGATATCTAATTTAGCTGTGTTTTAAGCTTTAAGCAAGGGAGTGTCAGTTAATCAGGTGCAGAATCTTGACAAAATTTTGCAGAGTGGTAGACTTCTGATAGTGGTTTATGAATTAACACCATTTTTGGGTTATATATTCAATCACTTAAACAAAAATAAACTTGAATATTTGTTCCCATAAGTATCAACTGTTGAATCATGCTACCTATTTAGAATGATAGATAACTCAGGTAAAAATATCTCTTTTGCAACTGTTTTAAATCTAATTTTCATCTCATTTTCACCACTCATTTGGAATTTCCTTGCTACTCCTTTGCAATTTGATACACGGGAAAATCAGTTTAAATCAGTTGAAAATGAGTTTTTAACACTGTTGAAAATGAGTTTAAAAATAGTCGCAAGAGAGATTCAAATGAGTGAAAATGAGTTCAAATATAGTTGAAAATCAGATTTAATAGAGGGAAAAAGAGATTTAATTGAGTTGCAAAAGAGTGAAAATGAGATTCAATTGAGTTGAAAACGAGTGAAAATGAGATCAAACAGTTGAAAATGAGTTCAAAAGTAGTTGAAAATCAGATTTAATGGAGGAAAAATGAGATTAAATGGAAATTTCCAAACATTGCATTTAACAAATGATGTGGTACGAAGTCACTCGCACGGGTGCATATACACCAGGGTTGAAATTCACTATGAAAAAATCATTTGACTTGACTGGGATTCGAACCCGGATCTCCCAATTGCCGGTCAGGTGTGTTAGCCAGTTACACCACCAAGCCATCTTCCTTCAAGGCGAATTTTGAGGGGGGTGAATGCGAACTAGATGTTCAGGCCTCAAGTCTACATTGTAGCACATGAGATGAAGTCGTGCTTACAAAGCCACTGTCGCGGTGGATAAACCCAACATTGTCGTTATTAAAACGGGTGGCTAACACACCTGACCGGCAATTGGGAGATCCGGGTTCGAATCCCGGTCAAATCAAATGATTTTTTCATAGCGAATTTCAACCCTGGTGTATATGCACCCGTGCGAGTGACTTCGTACCACATCATTTGTTAAATGCAATGTTTGGAAATTTGTCAGTTTCGTCGTTTTAATAACAACAATGTTGGGTTTATCCACTGCGACAGTGGCTTTGTAAGCACGACTTCATCTCATGTGCTACAATGTAGACTTGAGGCCTGAACATCTAGTTTGCATAAACCCCCCTCGAAATTCGCCTTGAAGGAAGATGGCTTGGTGGTGTAACTGGCTAACACACCTGACCGGCAATTTGGAGATCCTGGTTCGAATCCCGGTCAAGTCAAATGATTTTTTCATAGCGAATTTCAACCCTGGTGTAGATTCAATGGAGTTCAAAAAGAGTGTAAACTAGATTTAATCCAACTATCCCCAGTTGCACTTTGTCCCTAATAGCATAATTTGTTTTCAGCATATGCTAAGCACATTTTCAACATATATGTGTAAAGCATATTTTGAGCATGTGCTGAGCATATGTAAATGTCCAGGAGGGCATATGCTGAAAATATGCTCAACATATGTGGAAAAAATTTGTTCAGCATGTTCTGAAACTATGCTCAACATATGTTTTTAACATATGTTCAGCTTGTTTTCAAAATATGCTTAGCATATGCTTCCAAAATATGCCTGGCATATGTTTCCAAAATATGCCCATTATGCTCTCAAAACATGCTCAGCATAAGGTTGTGTCCATTTATTCCCTCTCAAGTCAGTTAGTCTGCCAATTCTACAAATACATCTCCATGGGCAATAAAACAAAATATATCGGCTAGTCAAAACATTTTCACTTCCTTAACACTCTAGGCACACACAACAACAATTAATGACTAGTCTCTAACCTCGAATATATCATTAAAAATGCCACTGTTGATGGGTGTAATTAAGTAAAAGGGTTTAAGTATACATGCTCTAATAAAACCGAAACTATTTCCTGACTCGACTATAGAATAAAATCTGTGAATGTATTTCGAGATTTTTGTTGAAATTCATACAGCACACATCATTTCAACCAATGTAGAAACACAGTAAAGATGTAAACACAAGGACCATTATGAAATTCAGTTGAAGTTCAAAAGCTTTCACTTATCGTTTGATGTTAACTTTTCACACGAATGATTCATGCACTGTTAATAGCGTTCACAAGAAGGACTTGGGTAGGCACTATCTTTTCAGGGGGAAGTAACAGTAACACACGCTAACACGTCTTCGGCAATAAATGATATTGAATCCATCGTAAATGAAAGTAGCACAACACCAGTGAAACTCACTACGTACATCTCGTAAAACACTCATCCTATGCTTGAGACATGAATATAAATTGACCCTAAAGCCACTAAAGATACCTCCGAATGAATGCCTACGAATCACCACTTTGTTTTGATTACTACTTTCAATGCAAACAGACAGTAGACTACCGCCAAGCGATGGCGACGAAAGGGGTCGACTCGACTAGTGACCCCCTCCGTCAAGGGTGACTTAGAACATACTAGACATTATATATTACTTGACATTAATTAGATTCCTTGCATGCAGTATTCAAACGCTGAATGCTCCATATATATTTAATATGAAATGTGTATGCTTGTGTGTAGCCATACTGTATGACTAATACGACTCTCTTTTCCGTACTTACATCCGTTTCCGATTGCGATTGAATTAATTCAATTGTAATCAGTTGAAAACTATTTTTTTCAAATTGATTATGAGATGTTCCTACCCAAGACTATGATTGGCAGTTACTCTGAAAAATTGAAACTAAAGAAAATCAGTTGCAGAGGAAAATATTTGAAATCAGTTGCAAAAGAGATATTTAATCTGAAAATCAGTTGCAGAAGAGAACTTTAATGTGAAAAACAGTATGAAAATGGGATGAAAAAGTGAATGAAAATCTGTTTCAAAAGAGTGCATCGAGAAAAATGAGGATGAAAACCAGTACAAATGAGTTTAAAATCAGATGCAAATGAGAAAAACCCTGTAAAATGTGTTTCAAAACTGTTTAAAATCAGTTGCAAAAGAGAAATTTTTACCTGAGAATGGTCATGAGGTAAGTTGAATGACTGTTTATCCCGAAGGTTAAGAGTTTGATACCTTTGGCTAGTGAACTTTGTAATTGCTTGCATTGTATTACCTAGGCACATTTTAGAAACTTTTACTTCTTCAACCAAAATGCATTAAAACATAGTTACATATACCTGGGCACATTTTACAAACTTTTGTCTTCAACCAAAATGCATCAAAACAAAGTTACATTTTTTTGTACCAAAGTCCACCCTTGATCTTTTTCACCATGGAGATATAATATAGAAGATAATAATTTTTAAATGATTACTCGTTGCATGTGCCTAAAATGTATTTCTCTTCACTTCTATAATATGTGAAGTGTGCCTGGGTATAATTATTATTATTATTATATGCAAAGAACAAGATAATTTACCTGCCACACATCAATAACTCACAACCATGAAATCATCTGTCATTTTCCTTAACCCACAACCTCTGCACTTAAGAGTTTACATTTATGGAACAAATAACAAACAACAAGTTTATGTTTTCTTTGAAGTAATGGATACATAGGTATATCCAGAAGGGGAGTGATTTGTTAATCAGTATTGCTGGAACCTTTGCCTGCAAAATGTTGTCAACATCCTGGACCAAATCAAGTGACTCTCCCCTTGTAAATGTAGTTGTTATTATTTCCAATCTATTGAAATGTTTTGACTGAAGACTAGTGATAACTTTTTTGGTAACTTATGTAATGTTTACAATTGAAGATTTAAAACTAAATAATGAAATATTATCATTACTTAGGTGGTGACCTTAGCAGTTTATATATTCTTCTTGGCAACATTGATGGGACATCAGTTCTTGGATACTGCAAAAGGAACGGAAGATATGCAAGTGGACTTAGTGGTGCCAATCTTCACATTTTTACAGGTTGTGTAATTTCCTTGGACACTCAATTGATTATTTTGTAATGGCAAAACTATAGTTGAGAATTTATGAGGAGTTGCTAAAAGTACTTAGGAAAGTTTCCATTCATGTGCGTGAAAAGTACCTCACTGAATATTAAATCCCTCGTGAGGGTACTTACAAAGACATGGCTCTTTTTATCAAAAGCACTTATGTTAAGTGTTATTGAGAACACATAGGTTTTAAATTTTTGACAGGATTAATGCAAAACAGCTCTGATCAAATCATCCTTTTTTAGTTGACTTTGCTAAGTAGCTAGACATTCCATCATAGTCCATTGTCCCTAAAAATTGCTTGCTCAATCAGTGCTATTTCTCATTAATACTATCAAAATTTTAATTCCATTTTCTTCTCAATAACTCATGAACTTTGCATTTGTGCTTTCAAAATCTTGATTGACATATCATAAAAATTCACGGTGATGACTGCACTTGTTACGGGAGGCATTGGAAACTGTGGTAGCTAGATTTTCTGTGGCTATTTCTCCTTGAAAACGGATCCACATTCAAAATTCCACACTTTTGCCTGGATTTCTTTGGAAGCCTTAGTTTTTACAATGGCTGCCAGACTTAAGGGGTTTTCTGCAGAACTTAAGATGCCGTGAATTTCAGTGAAGGCCGCAATATTCAGAACTAATCAAGCATATAGTTAATAAATACCAAGTTTTTATTCTGCAATGATTAACTTATAATGACCAAGGGTTTTGTGAAAGAGATACTTTTTATGCTTCCTCTGTTAATAGTTCAGGGTTGGTCATCATATTTGTCAAAGCAGAGATTGAATGGGCATCAAAGGTGAGTTAACAGTGGGTAGCTTATGCCCAGATGGCACTTATTACTGGCCTACATACCCATTTTCAGTGCTGTGTGCACTATGGTCCATGATGTTTGCCTTTTTTGTTTGTTTAAATTAGAAACTCACATGTTTCATTTTTGCCAAATGATGTGTGTTATTGTCAGAAAATACAAATTTTCACCTTTATGATTTTTTCCTCCATGGTGCCATACCCAAGCAGCCACCCAATATTGGACCATTATCAGCCTGATATTGTTTGTCGATGAGCCAATTTTAGCCAAATATTGTCAGTCAATATCTGGCCAATGTTGAAATGATAACATTTTACATTATTTAGCCAATATTGGCTTCATCTTGTTAGCCAATATTGGCTTGATTTGTTAGCCATGATTCATCCTATAGACCACGTAAATTGAAGTTGAGCATTAATTCAGACTTAAATGCTCAAAAAGCTGCCTTAATGGAGTATCATTATGTATTATGTAATGTGCATACAGTAGCAACTCGATAATATGAAGTTGGCGGGACCGAAAAATCGGCTTTTCGTATTTTCGAGTTTCGTATTTTCGAAACTTTTTCACAACTTGTGAAAAATATTTCCCTTTCCCCCCCCCAGACTTTTCTTGTCTTTGGAAATGTTTTAAAACGATTTATAGTTGTTATTCGTGAAATTATTCGAAATCATGCCTTATTATCAAAAGTTAAATGTCACAAATGATCGTGATATAACTATCACCTCTTAGTTCCCTATGCAAATGATTTTTAGTTGGCGATCATTTTCTTTGCAAAATTTTCGCTCAGTTTAGAAGATGTATTTAAGCAAGTTCTGCATTTGTATGAGACTCTAGCTTTCATAATCTGCGTCTAATCAGGACGTGCACCTGGTATGGGCGTTAAAAGAGACATTTGTTTTTAACATCTCTGCAGTTAAGACGGTAGCTGGCCCAACCGCACTGCCAATCACCCTTTCTTTATCGCTCAAGCATAGGTAACATGAGCAAAGGACTCAGTCCATTTAAAAAATCCTTCTCAGATCATTATTTGTGGTTTCTTCCACATTTCCTGCTGGATATACAAACTTGAGCAGCCATATTATTTTGTTCCAATTAATAGTTGCTTGACGACAAATTGGGCCTGATCCGGTCATTTTCCATATCTTTATCAGCTTGGAGTATACTAAGCTTCCGGTTGTAAATGCTGAGATTTTTTGGACAGCTGGAATATTAATGTGGAGGTCGTGGAGATGATACCGATGAAAATAGAACCTCAGATTACGATTCGTGGAGAACAAATGAACGCTTCAACTGCCGCCCAGAAAATGCCTTTGCTTGGAATGTTGGCGCTTCTCCAACCCAACTCTTATCGATATTTCTAACATTTATTCAGCTAGCTGCCCTGACTGTGCTTCCACTTGCCCTTTCTTTATTGCTCAATAAGAGATAAAAAGAGCAAAGGACTCAGTCAATTGAAAAAATCCTTCTCAGGTCATTATTTGTGGTTTCTTCCATATCACCAGCAAGATATATGAACTTGGGAAAAAATATTATTTTGTTCATGCCAAACGGTTTCACCGCTCTTTGAAGTTCGCGTAAGAAACATTAACTCATGATCAAGTCTCTTTTCACTTTGATGAATTGAATGAACTCTTATAGTTCTATTCTGCAAAACATTAATCCAGTAAATAAATTAAGCGATTATTTTTTAATCCATATATGCATAATCTATTCGCGTTGTGGGTGTTATGCTGAATGCCATTATATCCAATGGCGTCCTTAATACCATCTTCATTTAGCTAATACATAGAAGCTAATAAAATTCCTCGTATTCAAAAAGATTTTACCAAATCACTCCACGATTTTCGGAACTTTTTATCCACAATAGTGTAAAAGAGAAACTTCATCCTAAATGGGCATCGCGGAGATATTCCACATCCAGCGTTCTCCATTCCATAATTTAGTTATTTTCTTTCCCCTCTGCAACTTGCGCCTTCTATACTTGACTGTGCTGTGGAGCATAAGACATGATAACTTAATAAGATTTACTTTTTGAAGCGTAACTTTGTAAAATTAACTCAGTGGGTCCTCGTGCCACACACCCTAGTGGTGGCTTGCATGGTATTACGTAGAAGTAGATGGACATTTGAGCTGAATATGTCAAGACGTGACAAAGCTTGGATCGTAACAAATGAAATCAAAGTGGATAACCAAGGTACTCTTTTTTTAATAACCATGAAAATGAAAGAAACTTCTCCAGCACATCTCCAGCTGGAAACTTGCTTCTGTTGCACAGATTACTAAGCCACACATTTCTGGGACTTAAAATCAACTCGCTATGAAATCTCAACTGAAGGAAGATTCCAAGCCACTCGTATGTTGTTTGGACACTGGCAAGGTACAGACTGAAGGCCTTCACATTATGAGTCACATTAGTGGTTCATGCCCATTCCACACGATTTAGCACTTCCAGGTCATGGCGAAAGACAGCCAAGGGACTCCTTCTCTGAGAGCTGAGCAAGGAGTGCTCTCTTCAAATGACCATAGGAAGAAGTAGGGGTTACGGAAAAAATCTGCCGTAGCTGAGGCTGAAACCTAATTCCTCTCTGTGGTAAAATCTTGATAACAACAATAAGTTTCCCACAGAGTAGTATTTCCGTACTTAGGTCCTTCTAAACGTCATGTGATTTTGAAATAGAACACATCAGGATCCAATTCATGCCCATGTTGTGTCATATTCGTACATTAAAATGCCTAGGACTCAAAGTTACTCATGCCATCACAGTGAAATCGGATTCAATCGTTCATTTATCTCGTGGAAATTGGGGATAGCAGTGATGATAGATCAAATGTAATGTATTAAGGCCTGGTTACTCAACGAATTCACGGTAGTAATTCATAGATGAAAGTTGGTTCCAGTAAAATGTCATGGAGTTACCTCAAGAACATCTTGGAATTAAGTTAAAGAGAAGGCTTCCGTGGTGATTTTATTTTAAAGATTTTATAGTTTTTCTGGTCTACTCATGTGATAACCTATATTTCATAGGACAATATTTCGTGGATGACGGCTTCTTTAGGTTGAAGTTTATATGTATATCGGAAGTAGCCTTTTATCACAGGTCTTATACATTATAATGTTATATTGTTGAGCCACTCCCCCAATTGGGTCAATTGTTTCAAAATTTAAAATAATCCATTATAAATGCTAAATTATATCAATCGTGGGGACAGCTGTGCCCTCGCAAATTCTTGGAAACCGGTTTTTTTCTATTGATGCATGAAATATGGACAATGGGTTTATTCAAAGTAAAGCCTTGGATTTTGGGGATGGTGACTGCCACAGATATCCCAGTCCAATTTCCCATCATTTAATCGCGTCATTTTTCCGTTCAAGCGCTCAATAAATTAAAATTGCAACTAATAGCGCCACACATGTGTTATAACCAAAAGGAATTGTTTACATAATGGAAATGCAGCTAAAAGTTAAAACATAAATAAAATACCAGAAAAATTGCCTCAAGGTACCATTTTCCCCATCACTCGACATCTAAATATCCACAACTTAAACTTGATAAATAACTGTGTGACTCAGGCGCTCTTGAGAGATGAATGCACTAACATTTGTGTATTTTACATAATTGATAGCTTTTATTCGGCAACGCTGATTTGTTAGGTGTCTACGTTGGCAAATAGAGAGCTTTTCTGATGCAATATCCTCCCAAGGTTTGTAAAAACGAACTCAGTTTCTCTGTGGGGACTGGGTCCAAGGTTCGTAATTTTGAAAATTTCGTATTTTCGAAACTTCATATTTTCCAATAGCACCATGTATTTAACATAGGCTTTTCATCGGGACCGTCAGTTCTGCTTCGTAAAATCGAAACTTTGTATTTTCGTGCTTCATATGATCAAGCTTCTACTGTATTTTGGTTTCAGCTAGTGGACTTTACTGGCTTCTGTGATCTTTCTGACATGGGGTCTATATTGGTTCCTGATATTGGACCCATGTTGGCTCCTGATATTGGACCAATGCTGCCTAAATAACGGCAATACCGGGCCGATGTTGCCAATATTGGACCAATATCCAGCCATTATTCATGGCCTCTCGGGTAGTTGTTGACCACAAATATAAGTTTGAGTATTCTAGTTATAGTCCTGAATCATAACCGTTTTGTGAAGTACATGCTGGTATTTTCTAAGCATTATTTAAGGAGTTATTTGGTCCCAAACAAAAGGAATTTGAAAAAATTAAACTTTTGTAAGAGCCTAGAATTGACGTCGATTTCACTGTAAGTTTAGAGAAAACTTGTAGTATTTTCTCCTTAATATGAAAATGTCTATGCATTCAAAACTAACCTTCCGGGCTACATTAATCACGGTCACAGTTTGGAATTTTGCAATGATATAGTGTGTGAATACTTGAAAGTGTTAAGTGTAGTGAGTACTTGAAAGTACTAAGCACTAAGTGTAGTGAATACTTGAAAGTACTAAGCACTAAGTGTAGTGAATACTTGAAAGTGTTAAGGGAAAATATATTGTGAAATTTTTTGTGTAAAATATTGCAACACTCAAAGATGATTATGCCAAGGCCATGGAGTAGATTCTGTAGAATCACCCCTTATAATAGTACTTAAACAATTTCAAATTGTTGAAAGAATCAGGAAAATTTATAATTGGCATTTTTCTATATAAATTTTTAGGCTTCAAATTGTGCTGTATCAATAAGTGCTCTAATTTCCTGGGACAATGTACAACATTAATAAGGAAGTGGGTTAATAGTTCTTCAGCCATGTATGGAGATAGTATAAACTCCTATGATTTTAAATCAGATCCTTTGCTGGATTTCTAGCTATAAAATCCTCATGAAATGGTAGGTACATAGTCCGAGAGTCACACACAAAAAGAATTTGGGAAGAGGGGAATAGAAAATTTCATTACTCCTTCAAACACAATTTTTCATTATTAAAGATGGGTAAATTTCCATAATTTTCATTAGAGGTAAATTTTTCTAATGGTAATTTTCAAAAATTCCATAATTTTCCAGTCATTTTTAATTTTGACAATTAATACCTAATGGAGGATTTAATAGGCAAGTCAATAGCAATAACAAGGTTTTACAATATTTTAACCAGTGCTATTGCTACATTAATGTATGAGAAATGAAGAAAATTTAAAAACAAATATGGCAGCCCACATGAAACTTGGCGTTCATTCATAAATGGCATGAGAAATTTTTGTCCAAACCATTTAAATGATAGCCCCACAAATATTCCACAAGTAAAAATATTCCACAAATAAGTTATACAGTAGAGTGCCGATTATCCATGGTAATGGAGGGGGAAGCCCAATCAGATAATTGAAAAAAACGGATAATCCGTTCATTTTCCTGGTAGTTTTGCCTTTAGTTTCAGTGCCATGGTTTCTTTGAGTCTTTAGCGTGCATTCCATTGAAACACTCTTTTCCAGCCATTACATTTTACGGCCATTCCTTCATTCCATTTACTTCTCCAAAACATTTCACCAACTAAAATTATGCCTGTCAATTACATGCATTGAAGACGCTCTATCATATCGCAGAAAATTCAGTGATGAATCTTAATCTCTTACGCGCAATGTGTCCCGTTTTTATATGCCTGATTACTATTGTACTATTTGCCCAGCAAAACTGTTTATTACGCAACATATTACGCTCATTTCGAGGAATCTGAGACTATGCCGATCGGTAAATTAGCCTCGCATTTTTTAACTTTCCGTATAAAGCCCATCCCGATAGCTGACCCAAAGTTGTACGACTACAGTTAGTCTGAGTTAAATTCCTCCAAAGCTACAGCTCAACAAAGCACATGCCTATTCTGCGGAGATAAGAAGTCACTTCTCGGAGTTCTGACCCTTCTGCCTAGAGAGCGACCGTTTATCGAAGTAAACAAGTCAAGGTCACAGACCAGCTCTATTCCCAAACACATGAGGCCACGGCTGCTACTTACCTCCTTTTCGTGTGCACTCGTGTCCACTTGTGCTATTCGATTTTGTAGTATAGTTCAATAATTTGGCTTGATTTTTAAAAATATCACTCACTGTAGTGATTCCTATGCCACAATCCGCAGCTAAATTAGCCGGTGACTCTCCCTTGGACGCCCTTTCAATAATTCTTAACTTCACAGAAGTATTTAATACTACGCACTTCCTCTTTCCCACAGAATTACTCATTTTGAATCAATAATTTTGCCGACGCAAACTTGCCAAATGTAAAGCAATATAAACCGAATAAACTCACACGCCCAGGTCGCGAATAAATTGAGCACTGAGCAGAGATTCAGTAGACTCACCACAATGCAACAGTGTCATGTGCGTTGTTGAATTGCCTATTGCAGGAAAATCTTTTTTGACGGCAAAAAATTTGTTGACTTTAACACTGTATGCTACTCACTGTCTGTCTGCTACTGGCTACAACTGCGGTCAGAAGTGGTAGCAGGTGGGGGGAGGGGAGGGTTGGAAAAGAGAGTAGGGGAGGGTATGAAAGGGAGAGCCGGGGAGAGAGAGGGGAACTTGTTGAGGGACTGATCATCGGATAATCCTACGGTCGGTTAATCGAACGTCGAATAATCAGCGCTCTACTGTATGTGTCTTAATTTGTAAGTAAGACAGTTTGAAAAGTATATATAGACTTCGCTTAAAATAATGTTTGGAATATATTGGTATGAGAAATATTTGAGACAGAGGTGAATATTACTGTACATTAATTAATTTTTTAGGGGTTGCTGGAAATTACAAAAAATACCTCAGTAATTTATCAAAATTACTGTGGTAATTTTCAGAATGGCTCATCTCTAGTCACAATGGCACAGGTTGTTGAAAGCTAAGTTAATTTTCAGAATGGCTCATCTCTAGTTACAATGACACAGGTTGCTGAAAGCTAAGTTGATTTGCTAAACAATCTGAGCATTTAAAAGTATTTTCTGTAAGATGTGTCTTTCTTTTCCTTAAGTTGAAGCCTGATGCTGTGAGAAATGGACATGGTTGAACAAGTCCCTCTTCTTGGACAGACCCTTGTTTGGTTCCAATGAACTCTGGGTAACATTTAAATTTTATTTAAATTAATTTATAAAGGGTCTAACATATTTTTCTTCTTTGTTGTAGTTTTTCTTCTACATGGGCTGGCTGAAAGTAGCTGAATCTTTGGTGAACCCTTTTGGTGAGGATGATGATGACTTTGAAGTAAATTGGCTGGTTGACAGGAACCTTCAGGTAGGCTTCCATGCAGTGGCTTAGGCAGGAGTGAGTGAAAGGGTGGCACCTCAGGTGGCACATTTCTTTCAGAATGGCAATGTTAATATGAATGCAAAATCTCAAACACTTTTTTAATGATTAGAAATTTACAAATTTATTTTTTAGAACCAATTGTGTTTGGCCTCAAAAGTAAGTTATATTTTATTAATTAATCTGTTATATTATCCATGTAACCCTATAAACAAACAAAATATTTAATATCAGAGATGAATTTGCCAATAAAATAGCAGGAAAATTACATTTTTTGTTTTGTTTTGAAACCCAGAGACTCAAGGAGGGAAATGCTTCCCTGTTATGAGTCTCATGAATGTTTTCTCTACTCCCCTGTACAAAGATCTCTTTCTGCCACAAAAGGCAGAGGTATTCTCCTCCTCCCCAGAGTTTTAAAATTTATTAATTTTAAGGCAGATATTTTGCATATAAAATTGCTTTTATCAAAGATGGTTACACTATGGCCATGATCTAGGTTTGTTTGCATCTAATTGAAACCATGACTTCTGCACAATTTTTTTTCCTTGCTATTCTGGATACAATATTGGATGTAACTTGGATATTGCTCTTCTGTGGTGCCTATTTGTTCGAATTTGCATTCTATACATTGAGGTTTTAGTAGTGTGCTAAATTTAAAAAGTAATTTTTTATCTTAATTATATATGATTGCATGTATATTTACTGACGTAGAAATGCCGTCCTCATTCCTACTTCTTTAGGTTTCCTATCTCATTGTGGATGAAATGCACCAGGAACATCCCGATTTGGTCAAGGATCAGTATTGGGATGAAGTATTTCCTGCAGAGTTACCATACACAGCTGCTTCTAAGCAATACCAGACAGGACCACCTCAGGTATGTAGAAAATAATAATGTATAGTTGTTAATTTCTCAGTTATCAGTGTTTAAAATTTAAGTATTATCATTACTACATGAAATTCAACATTTTTCATAATAAATTGTGTATTATTTTTATGTATATAAGTGGACTTTTTTTTACCATGTTTTCATTTTTAATGTTTACTCAAAAATCACCTCCAGATCCTGAGCCCTTTTTGAGGATTAACTTTTCCCTTACCCTCACTACTTCTGTCAGATATAACAGATTTTACCATAGATGGTCAGTACTACCAAGCCTTTACCGCAAAACCCTAAATAATATAAATGTTGTGGTAGCTCTTGATGTTATTATTACTTAGGTTAGGTTGCTATTAAAGACTATATGGAATGAAATAAGCTTGGCCATAGTTTTGTTAAAATTATTTTTATTTATTATCATTACATTTTTTTCAGGGATCAACAAAATCACTAGATATTCCCATGGACCAAGTAGAGTTCATGCCAATGGAGACAGTAATGGAAGAATCTTCTATGAAGTTGCTTGATGATGATGATGATGTTATGGTGGATATGGATGATATTCAGGTGTGTGAAGTATCATTTCAAAAATGACTAATGGAATGATCTGACTTTATTTCAGCCTTAACAATAAAATTTTATCTATTTTAGGTTATATCTGAGTGATTGAACTAAGCGATTACTATTGTATGTACATATTTTTACTTATTTCTGTATCAATTATATAATTCAATAGGTATATGGAGTTAGGATTTAAGAGTATGTTGCATTAAAATAACTGCCTGTCTGAAAAATGCATGTAAGATTTAAACATTACAGTAAAATGTATCATTACCGAAATTTATGGGACTGAAATATTCGGAGTTTGTTGATTAGGAGTTCGTTGTTCTCAGGTGCTTAGGGTGTTCCGTCCACAAAGGGGTTTTATGCAAGTATGTAATTGAACCACTGAAGTGCTTCACTCCAGCAAAAACTCCTGAAATCTATTATGATTTCACGAAGGAATCACTACTCACAAACACAAACTCGTAAAACTCCGCAACCCCCTCGACCATGCTCCAGAAATGATAGAATGCTCACCCCCTCGACCATGCTCCAGAAATGATAGAATGCTCACATGTGCTTGTGGTGCTGACTTAGACTGAATATTCTCTGAAAACACATCAATGCTCCTAATTTGCTTGTTTGTAACCATGATCATGATGGGTTAATTGTCTTTAAAAATGAGCCCACAAAAAAATGTCTTTTTATAGATACTTTTTTCAAAAAATTTGTTCCCTAGAGGTAAAAATCATGGACTCGAGTTAAAAATTCCTTTTGTTAATCGGGAGTTTTTGTTGTATGGGAATTCATTTGTGAGAGATATTTTGCAATGCATTTAAATAGGATTATGGTGGGACCAATGACATTTCTTCTTTAATCAGAGGTGTTTGTTCAGTGGGAGTTCGTAAGGCAGAGGTTTTACTGTATCATGAATTTGTATCTTGGTTCTAAAGATAAAAAAGGTGGGGGTATAGAAGGAGTTGGATGAATGAGTGATAGGAAGATGGGGTATGGAGGGAGGGTAAAGTTAGTGGGTCTATTTCAGATACGGGGAATCAAAAGTTTGAGATGACCGATTACAAGCCTGCTCAAGGGTATAGAGTTCAAGACGGGAGGCTGAGGGAGGGTGATACCAGATGCCAACATTGAAGCAATTGTCAAACCTGAGATAGTTGGAAGAGGGGACTGGGAGGGAGGCAGTTTGGGAGGAAGGGGTTCAGGAGGCTCAGTGGCTGTTCATCCAGATTCCTAGGGGAGGGATGCTAAGGGTGATGTATGAAGACAGGCTTTGTTTGCATAGCTGGTGATGCACTACACTCTTGTGATGCAAGAGGGAGAAGAAGCCGAGGTAGGGAAAAGGTGAAGAATTTTTAAATGAAAGGTGGGGTGATAATTATAGGACAGGTCGTGCATCATATGCGATGGCCAGGGTTTTGGTGTAGATAGTAGGTTTGGGTTGGATTTTGGTAGTTTTCTGAGTGCTAGAGAAGTTTAGGGGCATCTTAAGGTGAGGGAGAGATATATAGGGAGATGTTGGTGATGATAAGGCTTTTCGAAATGAGTGAGAAAATACTCTTTAGGGATCATATATGCGACTGGATGCATAGGAAGTCAGTGGTTCTCAAGGAAAGGGTTTCTACTATGAGATGGTTTTTGGAATTAGGAATTTTTTAGCATTATTTTGGAGGGCTTTTGGATAACCTCATCAGAAGAGATGGAGTAGGTTAGATTGATGTTAGTGTGAGAAATGCCAGTTATTACAGATGTGATGTCTTTGCATAGAGAGAGATTAGGGAAGGTATGTTTTGGTGTGGGAGGGATGGCATCTATTTTAGAGGATGTTGTCACTTTCAGTATGGGTTTCATGTGGATGGAGATGTTTAAATGGTGATTGGAAAAAGCATTGTTGATGTGGAAGACAGTAAAGTAAAGGAAGGAAGAGATGTGGGAGGTGCAGACTGCGGAGAAGGCATCAAGGGAGAAAATGAAGAAATTTAAGGAATCCAAATCATGGAGCTAAAGAAGGAAAATGTCATTGATGTATCAAAACCAGGCTATTGGCCTGAGGGGATGTGAGGATATGAAGGACTCCTTGACAAGGCCAAGAAATAGCTTAGAATAGTAAAGGATTCATCTTCTTCCCATGGTGCAACCTCTGGTTGAGAAATACAAACGGTCTTTGAAGGAAAGGGCATTGTAAGTAAGGATGAAGTTGGATCAGCCAATTATGAATGCAGAGGTAAGGAAATGTGGAGTGGGGAATTTATAAGGAAGTGGCAGAGAGAGAAGAGGCTTTTGGAAGGATTGGGGTTTAAAGGGAGGTGACATTGATAGAAGTCATTATGATGTCAGTATAAAAAGTTGGTGGCAGCCAATTGTTGCCAATGTCTTTCCAAATAAGAATACCTGGGTTATGTGGTAGTATCCACAAATTGGTATGAAAAGTCAAAGTTCTGTCATTTGACTCCTGATCCAGATAGATTTTTTTCTCATGGCAGTATCTGCAATAACTAATTGTCATCATAGTTGCTAATTTGGTAAAGATGACATTTTCATCACACTTTAGAGTTTAGCCTGGAAATGATTAACCTGATACATAAGTTAATCTATGATGCCTTCATTTTTGTGATTGCTACAGTTGGACCTGGAAAGTGGGAGTCAAAAAAGGAAGGAAACTCATCCAATGAGAATTCTTATGGGCAGAAAGGCATCTGTGAGTTCTAAAATATCAGGCTCATCAGTTCCTGGAGGTCCTCACCACCATCAAAGTGTACGTGGGAGAGCTGGTGAAATAATTGAAGGGATGGGTCGCAGCCTCCTGGGGTTGTCATATTCCTCATCAGCTGCTAAGGGGATGAGTAGCAGCTACCAACATAAAAATCAAGCCGCAGCTCAGCATCAAAATACATCTTTCCGTCCAGGAGGAAGGAAACATTCAATGCTGTCCATGTTCACACGAATGTTTAATCGTGAAGATCATACCCATGCTGAGTTGAGTAAGTCTACCTACTGATTTATTTAAGTACTTATCAATGGGTGGCCAGCATGATACCACTTATACCCTAATATTAACATTTAGATCTATAGTTTATTTTTCCGTGGTTCCTGGAGAATCAAAATTTTAGAAATATCTCACATTCGTTCCATGTTTTAATCAGGGGAGTCATTTCATTGAGTCACCCTCGGAGTTTTTCCTACAAATTTTTATTACTTTTTCATGCCATCATTTCCTACCTTATCAGTTTCTGGTGCATGATGATGTTTGTAAAAAGTTTTTCCCCTGTAACAGTTCACATTTATTTTTTCATTTCAAAGGAAGGTGTAATTTACTTGCATTTTGTTTCCAGAGAAAGCCCTGAAATAAGTAACTTAAATAAAACTTTGTATTCTCCATTATAGGTTTAATAACACTGTGTTATTAAACCTATAGTGGAGTATGCAAAGTTTTATTTAAGTTACTATGAATTACTTCCACAAAGTCAAGCCTGGAACCATTTCCTCCCTGAAATAAGCTTGCAAAGGTTGTAAAACAATGGTTGGGATTAAGTACAAACAGTAATCATCAACATTTTAGCGATGATTGACATTACTTTTTTCTTAGAATGAAAGTTAAACATACTTATATTTATTTCATTATGTTTACTCAGCCAGAAATGTTTTGCTTTGTAACTGCTCTGGGATGCAAACTGTTTTCTATGAAAACTTCTGTAACTGGAAATGAATTGAAACAAGCTCCACCCAAGTTGGTCACCTGAGTTACAGGCCAGCGGGATGGAGCTGGGGTTTATTCTATGATGCCATCACTCCTCTCATAGTCATTCCCCCCCCCTTTCCTACCTGTTCCTCCACCTCCGCTCCTGGCTGTTCCACTTCCTCTCTACTCAAAAACCTCACTCATCATAGATAATGTCAATTTTTACGATTAATTTTTCAAAACAACCTCAGAAGGAGCAAAAAAACTAATTTGTCACCAAAGAAAAAGCTTATCTCACAATAATTACGCTTTCAAGAATGTAGAGAATCCTGTCCTCCCACTTGATATCTGACATTATGAAGGTTATTAAATTATTAACCACAGTTAGCCACATAAAAGAAATGCCAAAACACCCTATGGTCTAATATGCGTACTAAGAAATGACAAAAAAATACACTGAGAGCCTTAATGAACCTCGAAATCACTGACATAATATCTAATACAAGGAAACAGGACCAGATTTGAAGGTCTTATCCACATCCAAAATTTTGGAGACTGTCTCTTATGCATGATGATGGAACAAAAAGAGAAAAGACAAAATTTGAATTTCTGAAAAAAATATATTTACAGTAGATTTACAATTTATTTCAATTTATCATGACCTAAAGGTATAAAAAACCATGACTGAGTCACTTGATGAAATTGTCAATGTCTTTATTCTATAAAATGCCATCTGGCTATTATTTTTTACTCTAGGAGCAATTCTTCATCTTGGGGTTTGACCTCATACAGGGTGGCGATCGTCAGAGAAAACCTAGAATTGGCTGGGAATTTTCAATTTCTGGAAAAGTCAGGGAATTCTCGTAATAGTCAGGGAGAAACTGAAATATGAATCCTCGTTATTTTGCTACCATTGCATTTATCAGCCAGACTTTCCCACCCATTATTTTAACTACTAAAACCAATGTCCGTTGCAGACGTGCATGGAATAAGCATCATCAATTTGTGGAGTATTCAGTTGTGAATCTTATTTGTTGTGAATCTTAGTTATTTAGTTGTGAATCAGACGTACAATGTATCCCTTTTGTTCATACTTATTGTGACATTTGCTCATTTGTGTTAAAAATCATGATCACAATGTATTACACTCATCTCAAGGGATCCGAAGCTATGCTGTTCGGAAAATTTTACCTTGCTTTTTTTTTAATTTCCAAAACTCAGGTCGAGAAGTAGCTGGAACACGCTAGCTTATAGTAAATACATGCTTGCAGTTCTAAAAATACAAGGTGATTATTAGAAAATTTAAAGCTGCCGTAGAAGATTTAATTCTGCAGGAAAAAATATTCTGATAATAGGTGACCTTTTGGCGATTGGTCAGGGAAATTGGTAAATCCATCAGCGAAAAGTCAGGGAAAGGTCAGGGAATTTGAAAATTGGATATAGTTGCAACGTAAAATGGTGATATGCCTTTGGAATAAATAAATAAACCCTGTCATACCATATTTGTTTCAGCTATTCATAGGAAAAATTAACTTCATCACCTATAACAAGATTCATGAATAAGTAAGACTAGGTAAAATTCAAATAAGAATGTAATTACTGCATATAAACATTATGCTATGAATAACAGAACACAAGTTAGAACAAAGATTATTTACATGTACATACAAGCCAGTTGCCAAACCAGTAAAATACCTTTAATGTTGTTGCTATTTTTTAAACGAACAGACCCAAGATCTTCACATAAGTTGTTTGCAAAAGCAGGTCTTGAGTATTATTATTTGTTCTAAAATACAACCGCTGTGACTATTATGTCACAATACAAAATTGTATCGGGTAATCCAATATTTTTAGGTTCCATTTACTACAGATCACCCAATTATCAGAAATAAATTTTGCTTTTATATTTTAGGAAGCCACCTTGGTAGTAATGCATCTCTGAGAAGCCACAGACGAGGACCTTTTGGTAGAAGTATATCAAGAGTCAGCTGTTCTCAGGCTAACTCTCAGGCTAATTCACGCACTTCAATAAACCGAGAAAATACTGCTGATTTTCAGGTAAATAGTCTCGTGTGAGCAATTAAGTCTCACCTGAATCTTCATTGCAGTGATCTGGGGATTAAGTCCTGTATTCAATTAGTACACGTCTATTTACTGGTCATCACTAATCTAGACATGTTTCACTGCTTCACATTTATATAATAGTTATATATAAGTTTACCATATATGAGAGGTGTATATAAGTTTACTGAATAGAAAATTGATTGAATTATACTCATTGGGGCACTGGTAGATATGAGTTCCATTCCAAGAGAGTCAATGCACCTGGACTTAACACGTTGCGTACCGGTCAAGGAGATCTCCGTGTTTTGGGTGCCGAACGCTGAGGACCGGTCACGGAGATTTCCGTGTTTTCACATGTGGTAACAAAAGTTATCCCGCTTCTTTTAATATTAGTTACTTATGCTCGCAATTGCTTCTGGTGTATATAAGAATGTGCTGTCAATGATTTATACTAGTTTTATGCCAATTAAATCTTGAATTTCATGAAATTTTTTAAATGATCGTAATTCACTTTTAGAGATTTATAACGCGTATGAATGAAATTTCACTGAGCCATACTGTGTGAATAAAACTTGATTAAATATTCCATTTTCCAATAAAGCAACTCTATAAATTCTCCATTGTTCTGAAATCAAGAATTATAATTTATAACTAATTAGGAAGAGCTATAATCGAATGGTTTTTTTTCAATCAGTGTAAATACAAAATCCTTATGTCGGTAATTCTCTGATCGCCTAATGTATAGTGGCGTAAAGTGATTAATGAATAGGTCATCTCTCGATGCGTATTTACGTCTGGCCTTCACACGCGCCTTGATTTGGATTATCAGAAGTTGCTTTGCTACATTGCTCAACGTGAACACAAGTTCCCGAGGCGCCAAGGAATCTGAGGGCCCTTTGAGCCTTCATCCCATCTTTCGGTCCTTGAGAGATAGGGACCAGATGGCGACAGTGCTTATCTTTGTTAGTCTTTTATTTTTTCCCTGCTTAGAATGCATGTTAGTCTCCTCTGGGACGTTCTTTAGTTCTTTGCTCTCTTCCTTAGAGTTCTGGAGTCACGTAGTTGACTGAGAATCATTTCCTTAGAAGAAATGTTCTGTGAAGTTACCCTAAAAATAAGCGCATACACACGTAGTCTATGTAGCTTTCAATAATTTCCAGCAATAATTCCTGCATATCTTGTGTACTGAAAAATTACTCCAGTAATAATAAGCCCCATCGATAATAATGGCGTCAACTAGTGGTGGTGCATCTTGTGGAATGACAGATAAGGATATATATGAAGAACTTTGTGTTGATGAATTATCGGACGTGCCAGATGATTGTGTAGACGAGTGTGAGAGCTCAGATAGTGAAATTGGATTTGCTATTGATGGAAGACAACCTAAAAGAAAAGCTGCACAGTTAGTTTACACTGATGATAGTGATTCTGAAGTAAGTGACAGCGATGGTAGCTTAGTGAAGGACAGCTCTGTGACATGGAGTAAAATTGATCTTCCAAGAAGTTTGGAAGATTTTCAGGGAGTGGCAGGAATCACCAATGCACCTGGTAATTGTGAATGTGTTCTAGATGTAGCAAAATTGTTTTTTGGGGATGATCTTCTTGAAATGATGTGCAATGAGACCAATTTGTATTACATGCAGAACGAAGGCAGATACAAGTGTTCACAGAAAACTGGAAAATGGAAAAATGTAACAGTGGGAGAGATGAAAGTTTTCTTAGCAATTATAATTTTGATGGGAAAAGTCAGGAAAGATTCTATCAAGGAATATTGGAGCACAGATGAATTTATCAAGACACCCATTTTTAGTAATTTGCTCAGCAGGAACAGATTTGAACAAATTTGGAATTCCTGGCATTTCAGCGATAACGAATCAAATTCTGAATCTTCCGATAGATTACATAAAATCAGGCCAATTCTAGCATATTTCTTACAAAAATTTAAAACAGTGTACATGCCTAAACGTGATCTATCTCTCGATGAAGGAGTAATACCTTGGAGGGGAAGATTGAGATTTAGAACATATAATCCAGGGAAATTGGTGAAGTACGGATTATTGGTGCGAATGGTGTGTGAGAGTGAAACTGGTTATATTTGCAACATAGAAATATACACAGCTGAGGGAAAAAAATTAGAGGAAACCATATTGACTCTTCTAGATCCGTATTTACATCGCTGGCATCATGTGTTCCAAGACAATTATTACAACAGCGTACAAATAGCTGAAAATATTTTAGTGAAAAAAACTCGAGTTTGTGGAACCATTCGTGCCAACAGGGGCTTCCCACTGAATTTAGGCATGAAATCAAAAGTTTGAAGAAAGGTGAGTATGCGTTCTGTAGAAGGGGCGAAGTTATGCTGCTTGCGTGGAAGGACAAGAGGGAGGTGAGGATGATTTCCACAATTCATAACTCGAGTATGGGCGAAGGAAAACGAAACAGGTGGACGGGAGATATAAAAAAAAAACCAACATGCATATTGGAATACAAAAAGTACATGGGAGGAGTAGATAGAGCAGATATGTACTTGGCTTACTTTTCAGTGCTTAGAAAAACTATGAAGTGGACGAAAAAAGTTGTGTTGTGGTTAATCAACAGTGCCCTATTTAATTCTTTTGTGGTGTATAAAACGTTGAACACAACTACCCGTCTAACTTTCAAAAAATTTGTTTTGGAAGTAGCCAAGGGTTGGGCTAAATGTGAGGAGGGAAAAAGTGCGTCTTCCAGCGATGATGACACGAATGGCAGGAGAGAAAGGCCGACTCAGCGTGCGCTTCGCCGAGATAACCCGGCAAGGCTGGCGGGGGGAATGATGAGACACACACTAGAGAGGATAGTGGGGTATGGGAAGAAGAAATATCCATCGCGGATGTGCCGAGATTGTTCAGCAAATAAACTTAGGAAGGAAACTCGGTATATCTGTGGATTCTGCAAGGTTCCCCTGCACAAAGGACAATGTTTCACCAAATACCGTACAAAAACAAAGTACTAGAATCTCTGGTGAGTAAAACGCTTCAAATTTTATTAAAATACGTTAAAAATTAACCACGCTATACCGGTTTTCATGTATCAATGTCATTAAGGTTAAAACTCCTTTAAATGATCGGTCCCACCCGATGAGATGGGATTTAAATAGCCGGTACGCAACGTGTTAAAGTGATCACTTTAGTAGGTGCGCAGATGATTATATACCTAATGGAAAAATCACCATTGATAACAATTTGGGGAGGACTACAATGTGATGATGGAGAAATCTAGAGTGGGAGCTAGAGCAGAAGCTTTGGATGTAAATGGGAATAGTTAATATCCATGGCTAACAAGTTTTGTCTTATTTGAAACAAATGACTTTTTGTATAATGTCTGGTGCATCATAAATTCTGGTGATGGCATTTCAAATTTAAGGGAGAACCATTTGTCGTCACGCACATGAATGAAATTAGAGTCATTCACTTACCTAGTAAATCTGTTGGGTTGTGATAAGCTTGAATTTCTATGTTCTTTTGTTCTGCCCAGCAGTCTTTTTCTAGTCTTATAGTTTCAGCTGTTCAAGTTTTTGAAACTGTTAAGTGAAGTCACATGTGTGTTACGGTTATGTACGAGTTCAGATTAAGTGAAATTGAAACTGCATTTTTGGAAACTTGGTGTGTTTTAATTTAGCATAACCCCATCAGGTTATGGGCCCAGAAGCGTTGAACTAATTATTTCGAAATGTCTCACGCCGTAACTTGTAAAAGTTTGAACCAGTGAACCTTTCTTGCTATTTTTTGTCTACAAGGCTCAGAACATATTTGCAATGACAACTCAACTTGGTGAGACAGTATCTGGTGAGCCAGTTTCAGTACCTCATGGAATATTACGACAACAACAGTTATGATGACAGGAAGTGATTAACCCAACATTGAGAAAATAGATAGCATGTCGAACTTTAATAATTGGAAATTTGCCATGAAAATGTTTCTGAACTTAGAGGATCTGTGGGACTGTGTAGACCTGCCGGAAGGAGTAGACGTTGATCCCCGTAAGGGCTCGAAAGCTTTGGTGAAAATATGCTTATCCGTGAAACCACATGTGTATTCCCATTTGAGAACTGCAGTCTTCAAAAGAGGCGTGGTGTAATTTGAGCAGAGCATATGAGGACTGTGGACTAACTAGGCGCTTCGGCTTGATGCAATGACTTTTCAGTTGCAAGTTTGTGAATTATCCAAGCATGGACAGTTATGTTGCGGACATTATGGGCTATGCTCAGAAATTAGCTGATATCGAAAAACCGGTGAACGATGAAATGGTGGGAGCGATAATTCTCAGTGGACTTCCCAGTGATTATAAACCTATGATCATGGATGAAACTTGAGAGATCAGGAATGCCCATCACCAGTGAATTCATCAAGTCAAAGCTGGTTCAGGAAGACATCAGGAGGAGAGCTGAGGTGAAATCCGAGGAATCAGTTCTTGCAGCCCATGCAGCTCAGCCTGCCCATGGAAGGCACACCACGAAATCACGCAGCAAGAAGAATTTCGTCCCAAGGTGCTGCAACTGCAATGAATTGGGTCACTTGCATCCAGGTTGTCCGATGCCACAGAAGAAACCATTGTTTCCGAAGGGAGAGAAGAACATCTCAAAGGAGCAGAATAGCGGTAATTTTTTGTTCACAGCATTGCCAGCCCAGTTCCAGTCTGGTGAGTGGTACATTGATTCTGGTGCTTCAGCTCATATGTCAATGAGGAAAGACTGAATGCAGAATTTTAAGTCATCTGATGCCAGTAAAGTGACTGTTGCCAACAATTCAACCATGACTGCTGTCGGTAGTGGTAATGTTATTGTATATTGTACATGTAAATCAGGACGGTAATGTTTTGCAAAAAACAATTGCTGATGTTATTTATGTGCCAGAACTTGCCACAAATTACTGCCAGTCAGTAAGCTTACAGATAATGGTAAAGTTGTTGTTTTCTCCAATACAAAGTGTAAGATTTATGAGGGAGAAACTGCCAACATTGAGGGGGATGAAACTTCAGAGAGTTCCAGGAATGAAATATTAAATGAGTCAGCAGACAGTGTTGAGAAGAATTTTGGAGATATGATTATTCCATCTGCAGAGATTCAGCTCACTCATGTCTCTACACCAGATCAGGCAATTGACATTGGAGATTCTCCTGACAACTCAGATGCTGATGAATTTGATAATTATGTTCCAGTTAGGCCAATTATTCATGAAGAAGATAACCTCTGAGGATAAGACTCCTAAGGATTTTGGGCCAGACATGATTACTTGTCAAGTTTTTATGGGTCATCATAGCACTGAACCTGAAACAATTCAAGAAGCTTTGTCCAGACATGACAGAGAAAAATGGAAGATGGCCATGGAAGATGAATATAACTCCTTGCTGAAAAATAAGACATGGGAGTTGACTGATCCACCACCTAACAAAAATATCATCAAAAGTTAATGGGTGTTCAAAGAAAAGAATGCTGCTGATGGAAGCATGAAGTACAAAGCCAGACTCGTTGCCAAGGGCTTCAATCAGGAATCAGGCATTGATTATAAAGAAACCTTTGCTCCAGTTGTCCAGTTTGCTACTATTCAACTTCTTTTTGCCATTGCAGTAGAGAAGGATTTAGATGTGTATCACTTTGATGCCACAACAGCCTTTTGAAATGGTGAATTAGATGTTGACTTGTACATGCAGCAACCAGAAGGGTTTGGAATGGCACCAGGCAAAGTATGTTGCGTATTCAAAGCCATTTATGGTCTGAAGCAAGCATCCAGGCAGTGGCATTTCAAAGTAAGATAAGTCATGAGTGAAATTGATTACACTAGCTCAGATGATGAACCATGCATGTTCATCAGAAAGAAAGATGATACACTGTCCATCATCTCAGTGTATGTTGATGATTTTTGCTTTTTACAAATGATCCAAATGAGCGTTCCCAAGTAGTAAAAAGAATGAACTCTAGATTTAAGCTGCAGGACCTAGGAGAGGCTTCAAATTTTCTTGGTATGAGGATCATCATAAATAAGAAGAGCAATACTATCAGCATTGATCAAGAAAAGTACCTGGAGGGAGTAATAAAGAAATTCGGTGTATGGGATGCCAAGCCAGTTAAGACACCGCTGGACACAAAATTCAATTTGGATGTGACAACAGAAGAAACATCACTTAATTACCCCTACCAACAGTTACTAGGATCTTTAATGTATCTTGCAGTTCTTATGAGACCTGATATAGTTTATTCCATTAGTGTGTTAAGCCAGTTTATCAGTGACTATAGCAAGGAACATTGGTTAGCAGCAAGGAGATTGCTCAGATATTTAAAGGGAACATTAAATTACAAATTGCACTACAGTAAGACAGGACATGACATAGTAGGGTATACCGATGCTGATTGGGCTGGGGACTCATATGATCGCAAATCTTATTCAGGCTATGTTTTTCAAGGTTTCAGGTGGGGCTGTGTCATGGGAATCGAGCAAACAAAAGGTAGTAGCATTATCAAGCACAGAAGCTGAGTACATTGCCATTTCAGAGGCAGGAAAAGAATCCATTCATTTAAGGGGTATACTTCTTGAAATCACTGGAAGACAAAGTGCTGTCGTTATTGAAAATGATAACCAGAGTGCACAAAAATTGTTATTTAATCCTATGTATCATAATAGGACAAAACACATGGATGTAAAATATCATTTTGTTCGTCAGGCCATTTAGGATGGTTTGGTTAAGGTAGAATATCTGCCCACAACAGAAATGGTGGCAGATGTTTTCACATAGGGACTCAGTGCACCAAAGCACAACTATTGTTCATCTAATATTGGGCTGTAATGTTTTTGAGTGTGTTATACAAGTATTTTGTACAATCTTTGATTTACCAGTGTTTACTGAAAATATTTGCTTTGTCATTTTTCTGAGAAATTTAGTTTTGAGAGATTCTGTGCTTAAGGGGGAGTGTTGGATTGTGATAAGCTTGAATTTCTATGTTCTTTTGTTCTGCCCTGCAGTCTTTTTCTAGTCTTTTTTGTTTCAGCTGTTCAAGTGTTTGAAACCGTTAAGTGAAGGTACATGCGTGTTTCGGTGATGTACGAGTTCAGTTTAAGTGAAATTAAAACTGCATTTTTCGAAACTCAGTGTGTTTTAATTCAGCTTAACCCCATCAAAATCATATTTTCTTGCTTATGAAATAGAAATTCTGTATCCTCAGCTTTGTCCCATAAAAATGACATGTTCCATTTTCTTTGTGCAGGATGAAATATTCAAGATGTCTGACTTGTCAATAAGTTGCTCTACTGAAAATGATATCCACAACGCTCACAATAGGCAGAGGAAGCGAAGCCACCAACATCAAAGGCATGTAAGGAGAAAGCTCTCTGTTCGATTGTCAGGCACAGAACCTTTGCCTGGGGATCAATTGATGAAAGAAGAAAATCATGTGGAGGAGGCTGGTGAGGAGACTCCATCAACTGTTGCGTCTTCACCAGGTGAAGGGGAAAGGGTAGTGGGTAAGAGAATTTGGGTCTTGAAGGAGAAGCGATCAGCAAGGGGTGCGGCCAAGGAACTGAGGAGTGATGAGATGGATAATGAGGAGGATTTTGAGGATGATGATAGAGGGGAAGAAGATGACAATGGCATCTGGTTTGCGAAGAAGAAACTTCTCTTGATGAAGAAAAAGGATACCCTCTCCAAAGAGGTACATTGTGGCTCTTATATTAAATTCAACATTTTTAATAACAACAACAGCAATTTATGATAGCTTAGCTAATCTGGAAGAATTAAGCCTATTTCTCATCATACTTGATCCATCACCAGACCTAGCCCATACTAGATATTGAGGACTGAATCCTGTAAAAAGTCCATACTTGATATTGAGGACTGAATCCTCCTGGAGCCATCATAGAGGGCTTCACTCAGTCATTGAACTTGTACTGATGAGGAAATTGTATTTTCATTCATATATCTTTGCATGGCTACTGTACATAATTTTTTGTTCCCTAAGGCTATGAGTGTTTCCTTTGAACATTTTCTATTGCATTGCATCATATGCCAGATGTTTTTAATAAACTGCTGCTAAATACTTTTTGGATTGTGGCACATTGCATTCAATTCTAATGCCATAAAAAATTACAATTATTGGGAATGGAGGGAGTGTTTTACCAAGAAAATCTTACAAAGTCAGCAATAATCTAAAGATTTTTTGTGTGTTTCACTTAGGCCTTGGATAGCTCTTCTCAAGCTGATGGGCAGAGGAGTCCGACTGGATCTTTGAAGAAGGGAGAGGGTGCAGTTGATGACATGAGCATAATCAGTGATAGTTCTGTGAAAACATCATTTTATCATGGAAGTTGGGACACTTTGGCAGAAAGTAAAGGTAAGCAGAGAAGGTATAAAATTTGATATTCAGCTATGTTTTCCATTGATAATTTAAAGCTGATTGAAACAATTAAATGCAATGAAAGTTGCCTTGATTATTTTAATTACTGATCATGTTTCTTTTTTTAGCACAACACTGATTTTATCGTGTCAAATGCCTTTATTACGTACAACTCTTTAAAAAAAATATAAAAATACCAAACCACTTTGGATGATTCCGAATCAACATTGTAACATACCTATCCTATTTGAATATAAATGTATATATATATTTATTACCTGGTTCGTTACTCCCTTGATAATGGATGGTGGTCCAGCTTAAATTTATTGTGGTGGATAGAGAGATAAATTTCACCCTTTCACAAATAAATTCACCAGAGTGGAAATACAACATGAAATAGTTTTATTTACGTTAAATAATTCAGGTAGCAAATTAAAGATATCTCACTATCTTTACTTTTATAATTATTTAGTGAATTAATTCATTAATTGGGCCCAATTCAAATAGATACCCGTGATCTATCACATGCACATCATGCATTAATACATAAAATAAACCGTGTGATTTTTAGTAGTTCTGCGGCTTTCCCCCATTTTGCAGTAGAGGAAACGATTTGAAGTGGTAAATCACAGTGGGTGGTTGTCTCCCATGGCAATTGCTCTCTCCATGCCGTTGGTTGTGTCGTCTTCATCTGTTTGGGCATCCTCACTCGTCTTTTATCACCTCCACTTTCTTTTTCACCATGCTGGTGTTCTCCCTGAAATACGTCCTCTCTGTTCTCCCACGAGCCCACAACAACCCCACTTCTCACCATTACTACTGTGAGTTTTCTCACGTATTGTTGGTCCCCATTATTTCGCCAGGTGTATTGCCAACCTTTTGGCATCAAAAGGACAGGGTTCCTACGGTATCATCACAACATAGATTCTCTCTGAGCCAACCGCGAAATCTTTTGGGTTTTACAAGATTACTAATGGCCAAAATATATGACTGCTCATTCCAAAAATCAGCTCAACCCCCACATTTGCTAATGAAATCACATCGCATAATTATAATCAAGAGTATGTACTGGAGAGGAGATTGTACGGTAATGTCCTTCTAGGAGGCCTCTCCATTGTTTAATTAAGTTCATTTTAAATCCCTCTCCATAGACATTGGAATATGTAAGATTTTTTAAAACAAAGATTCTTGCAGGGAAAGTGTTTCAATGGCTCTTAGGAGTATCTGGGGTGAAACACAATGGTCTTATAGGTAAGGAGAGAAAAGCTGTAATTTTTATGATCATTGTTCATCTCACAAGGATGCTGAATGAAGAACTCCTCCTCACTCAGGATCCTAGTGGTACCACCCCTATGTTCCCAATGAATTTGGAAGCTTGGACAATAATATCCCATATTAGGCAGCTCCTTAAAACCTCACAGCCCAAAAGAATTTATTCTTGGTCCACTTGACTTCTCCCCAAAATTGATCATCATATTAAGGAATGGGTAGAAGTGATTTTCTTGCTGAGTTTCTTCCCACACAGACTCACTGCGAACCAACTAGTGGGAGACCATGAAATTGAATATTTAACCTTAAAGACCATAAAATTTTACCTTTTATTTAGGAATCACATTGTTGGAATTATTTAAAACTGGTGACAGGTCACACAGGAGTAGTGAAAAGCAGGTTTTTAGTCCAGAATAGATGTACAGTCACTTCAAAAAGTATCGCGACATGCTAGACTAACAGCCCGTATAGGTTGGCTGTCATTGCTCAAAGTACGTTGGCTATCCTGGGTCGTCTCTGGTAGCAATGAGAATTTGCAGGTACACTTTCCATCAGACAAAGCGCCTGGTTAAGTGAGACTGCATTATGGGAGTGCTCTTGTTCAGAGGCGAGGACAGAGTTCCTCCTTGACTCGGCCTTGAGGATGTATTCAGTGATAGAAGTAAGAAGGGATAAGTTGTGAAAAGGCAATATTGAATGGAGTAAATGATTGAGTGATTATACGAGTGAAGTCGCACAGAGGAAAAACGAAGAAGAAACGAATGCATGGGAAAACAAGCTCCAACCTATGTATGAAGGAGAATGGGGACTGCTATCGTCTAAGCTCAGTGAACTAGAGAGCCTTTCGGGCATCAAAGGCTGATATTTTAAGTTGACTGCCTAATGGACAATTATGAGATATATTGACTAAAGCCATTGGACAGTATTATTATTTCAGTGTAAGTATCCTAAAGTTGTGAAACCATTTTCGTGGTTATTTATAAAAAATGCAATATAATAACGATTTCGAGGTAGAGAATAGAAAAGGATAAAGTACCGTTGTTACTCCTTTAATTACCAGCAGCTCACCTGTTGAACACATATCGCTTAAAAGTCACAAATAAGTAATAGCGTAGTTGTTAAAAAAAAAGAAATGTGACAATGCATATGTCAAACATCCACAAGTAAAAAGGTGATTAAAATTGTCAGTGATTTTAGTTATTGAATTCCTCTTGTAAGCCAAAGGCTAATTTTTCCGTCTCCATTACTCTGGAAAAAATTTTCATTGCTGAGCATGGTGAGGTCCCGAAAGGCTTAATCATTGGTGAGATTTTTTGTGATAGAACCCAAACGGGCGGCCCTCTGGTCTTCGGTCAATTTGGGCTTCCACACCCGATGATAGTGTCGCAGGCCTGCTTCGTGAAATCACTGTTTTTTTGACTACACCATAGTCTTAAATCCCTTTTAAGAGTTGTTATGCCACCAACCATCAAAGGAGAATCCATCATTGAGGCAAATACTGACTTATCCACGTCTCGTGTGGTACAGCAGGGCCTCCAAGTTCGAGGCGTACTGTGGGATGTCTCATCCTTGTTTGCCCTTCTTAGCCATCTGTGGAGAAGGCTCATCTGTGAGGAAGGTGAAGATGGACTCCTAGCTTGGAAGCAGCTTTGGACTCTGACTTCCCACCTTGCAACAAGCCCACCATCAGAGCGCACTGGGTCGTGCTGGTTTCGCAAAGAGGAGCTCTTTTCACTTTCCTCTTCGGAAGAGAACTGCCGAGTATGATTATGATGCATCTGAGTTGCGAATACCCTTGCTCCCCGCTGTAAATTCATTTCAGTGTTAGCCTTCCAACGTGAACAAAGTCCATAGCACTGTCGGAGTTTAGTCCCACTTGACTTAGAATATGTGTCATAGTGTACCAGACGTTTCTTATAGTCATCAGTGATGACCCAGGATAGCCAACGTACTTCGGGCTTCAACAGCCGACCTATACGAACCGCAAGCGTAGTGTGTCGCGATACTTTTTGAAGTGACTGTACTTTTTATCATAGGCAAAATTCATTTTGAGGATAGCTGAAGATTCTGCTGGTGTTGTGAGAAAAACATTTTGATGAGGGTGATGTTTTGAATGGGCTTCAAATACATCTGAAAGTGTCATTTCATCCTTTGTTAGTGAATACATGTGGGTTGTGAAGTTGTACTTGAATTTCAAATCTGATTTGATAGACTCTTTGGGATGGAGAGTTGTTCATACAGAAATTACTATTTAAGAATGCCAATTAGAGTTTATATTCAATTCATTTAGCTACAGTATGGAATATAGATATTAACTTGGTTCTTACTTTTGGACTATCCCTTATGCAATCTGAAGGTTTGGGCAGCATAACTACCGTTGCTTCATCACCTGCTGCTACTCCACTCACAAATAATATGTCATCTGAACAAAGCGTGAAAAAGGGGGAACCAAGAATAAACCTTGCACCAAGTGCTCAAGACAAAGAATGGTGAGTGACAAAATTTATGACTTTTATCCATATTGACTTGTATACAATGTAACAATCTGTAACAGTGACTTCTAAACTTGTTAAATAAGCTGATAACCCTCTGTTTATCTGTTTCTAACCTGCACATATTCACTTTCAGTGCCTACATGATCTTAAACTATTTTCTTCATGATACCATTCACATTAAATCGATTAGGATTTTAATGGGTGTAAGTGTCCAAAAGTGGAATATGTAGGCATTAATAGGAGCAAAAAGGAGGGATTACTAGAGTAGTTGGAGAAAATTCTTGGGGAGGAGAATGGAACCTGATTAGTGAAAGCCACAAGGATCATATAACCTTAAACAATGGGAAATGTGAGAAGGTAAACACAAGAGAAAAAGAAGGGGATAAATATAAATGCAGAATTAAGGAAAAGGATGCTCAGAGAAATTTACTTAATGAGCAGAAGAAAGCAAAGAGTGTGCGTTGGAGGGAACAGATCAACTACTGGTGAATAGGGAATGTGGTATTGATGGGGATATGGTGGGACAACTGGAATACATGATAATTACTTTGAAAGAGTGTGGTGGAATATGAAAAGAATCAGGTTAAAGGTTCATATAGATAATATAATGCACAGAAGAAGAAATAGAAGAAGCTTATGTGCAAATTGAAGAAGTCCTTGGGGTTGTGAATGGGAAAGAGAACCTCAAAAGAAAGAAGGAAATAGTGTAGGATATTTTGGGCAAAAGAAATGCTGAGGGAGAAAGACCGGTGGATTTAAGACGATTTTAAGACGAAGACTAAAATCCTAGTGTGCAGAAGAGAGAAGCTGAATGTAGAAATCACCCTGAGAGGAGAGAAATTAGAGCAAGTGGATTCCTTCACCTATCTCGGAAGTGCCATCATGTGGGACGGAAGAAGTACAATGGACATCAAACGGAGGATATCCCAAGCTGAGATGGCATTCAGGTGCTGTGCTCAAAGAAGATAGGACTACAAACCAGGAAAAAGTTGTGAAAACATTCATGTGGAGTGTAGCACTCTGTGGATCGGAAGCATGGACCATTGGAAAAGCTGACCAGAACAGACTTGAAGTCTTCGAAACCTGTTACTGGAGGAGGATGCTGAAGATAAAGTGGATGGGAAAAATAAGAAATGATCAAGTGTACAGAAGAGTAGAAGAGGAGAGGACCATTTGGAACACCATAGAGGAAAGAAGAACCAGATGGATTGGACACATCCTGAGACAAAATGGGTTTGCTAAAAACATATTGGAAGGCAAAATAGAGGGGAAAGTTCCCACAGGAAGATCCAGGAATAAGTTCATGGACCAAATAAAGTGAAAGTACTCAGGAGGAGTTAAAGGAACTAGCATTAGATAGGGCTGGGTGGAGGGCTGCAGTATGCCAATCTCAGGATTGAATGACCAGTGATGAGATAATATAACTACAGCTGTTTTTACTAGTTTTCTTAATGATGGAAGGAGGAAACTATTGTGGGGCTGTACCATGGGATACATGAGAAAGTAGTGTGGTCAGAAGGTTTTGTCTGAGTGAGCATAGGAATTTTGAGAGTTCTGAAACATGAGTCTGATTTTGCACTCAGCCAAAGTAATTCTCAAGTTTTAATGGATATTTATGTATTTGGAAAATAAGACTACTTGGAGGATGACCATGATTTTGGAGAGGAGAGGAACGCATGATTCCACTGAAGTAATGAGGAAATGCTGATGGAAAGAAACTTAGAATATGGCCAAGATGGTTTTGCCTACTTTACAGACTTCAAGCTAACATTACATGGAGTGCAGTGGCATAGATATGAATTTTTCATGGGTGGGATCGATCAATATAGTATGAATCAATGCTGCTTATTTTACAGGGGCTTTAAACACTTTTGTATCAAACTGTTGTGAGACATGGGTGTAACCACATTCATTGTAAATATACAGCGATAGCTATTGATGTTATTGATATTCAAGCAGATATACTCCCCTCCAAAAAAACTTATCACCTTGGAGCCGAAAAATTTCTTAGTCCCGAGTTGACGTCAATGGGACAACATGGTTGAACCACGCCCCTTGCATGGGAATGCAATAAATACATGGAAACAGAAAGGAAGTCTTCAGAACCCCCTTTCAGAGAAGGAGCACCCCTCGATGAAAAATTTTGACCATTAAGAGATTATTTCTGAGGGGATGAAGGGTGAGTTAGGTCCATTGTTGTGTCGGTCTCATCCAGTCTGTACCCTCACGCTTATGGGTGGGAATGTATGAGGATAGGATGGTTGGTAAATGAAGAATGGCAGAAAGGTGAACAGCAGAATCATCTTTGTTTTCAGAATTTCAGGAATTTGTGCAGGTTTTGTCGCAGGTTAACCTGGTGGAAAACCCACGAATACTTCATTAATGGGAGTATTTAAGAATTATGAGTTGATGAGAGGGAAAGATGGAATGTTAAATGTCTTTTCTTGAGTTTAGATGGCTTAGGTGAGGGTTATGGAAGGGGGTTCTGAATGGACAGTTCAGAATCTCAATGGACAACAAGGGAGTGAAGCAAGAATGTATTACCTTTCCTTTCTTGTAATTACTTGTTGGAAATGGTTAATATAGCAGAAGAAGCAATGAAAGTGGGTGGGGAACTGATAATATAAGATTTTCCAATGACCAATTCAGTAACAGCCATCAGCCAAGGTCGTACATTCAAAGATGAGTGCGCTAGAGGTGTAGTGTGATACATATATAATGAGAATATATCATATTAAGTTGGGAGTGATGAGATTTTCTGGAAGTAAACTGTCAGGACTTGGGAATGAAGGTATGAGGGTATAAAATAATAATAATATCTTTATTTGCCCAAAGATCTGATACATTGATATGAAAAAGATATTGGGTACGTCATATTCATACATACATATATTATACACAATTTAATGTTTTAACAGACAGTGTCATTGAGGTATTCCTCAATGGAATAGAACAAATTATTTTGTAAGTACCTTTTCCGTTCTGATTTAAAAGCATTGATGCTTTTTATTTCTTTTACACACAGTGGTAATTTATTGAACAATTTTATGCCCATTTCTTTGGGTCCCATTTTAGCAACTCTTGCACGTACATCATTGTAATGGATGTCATTTTTTGGCCTTGTGTGGTGTTGGTGGAATACACTGTTCACATCAAAATTAACAATGTTATTCTTCACATACATGATAGTTAGAAATAAATATATACATGGCACAGGAAGAAGATTCAAGTCCTTAAAAATTGGTTTACTGGGGGGTCTATTACACTTCTGGGCAATGATTCTGACAGCTTGTTGTTGAAGTCTGAATATTTTTAAAGACAAGTGGGTAGATCCCCAAAAGATGATACTGTATGAAACATGTGAGTAAAAATCACCAAAACATAAACTTAGTAAAGTTTCTCATGTTACTGTTTGACTAAGCTGTCTAAGGATGTAACAGCTTGAACTTAACTTGCTACTAAGGAAATTGATATGCTCTGCCCAAGACATTTTATTATTAAGAAATTATCCCAAGAACTTGCAGGTGTTAACTTGTTCAATTGATTTTTGTTCCATTTTATTAGCATGCTTTCAGATGGCTGACCGCTGGTTAAAAAGTGTATCAAATTACTTTTATTAGGGTTAACAATTAGAAAATTATCTTGAGCCCATTTGCTAATTTTATCGGTGACTAACTGAGCTTTGTCAGATAAAGATTTACAGGAAGTGGATGATACTATAACTGTAGTGTCATCAGCATATAAAATAGGGGTAATATTATCAATCCCAGATAAGGCCAGCGGTAAATCATTTATATATAACAGGAATAGAAGCGGACCCAGTGTAGATCCCTGAAGTACACCCACATTAGACTTACAAGGAAAAGATGCATGTCTGACGCCATCAATGGTTAATGTTACTACCCGAGATCTGTTGTTGAGATATGATTTCATCCACTGAAGTGGAATGCCTCTGATGCCCAATCTTTCAAGTTTAAATAAGAGATGATCATGATTTACCAGATCAAAAGCCTTAGTAAAATCAAAAAATAAAGCAAGTGTTTCTTTTTTGTTATCTATAGAGAGCAATATTCTATCTACCGCCTGGTATATGGCAGAAATGGTAGATTTTCCACGTGTGAACCCATGCTGATCACTAGAGAGAAGATTGTACGTATCCAGATAAGATACTAAACGAGTATATACATTTCTCTCAAAAATTTTTGAAAAGGAATTCTGCAGAGCAATAGGTCTGTAGTTGTTCAAATCATCTCTACTCCCTTTGTTTTTATGAAGAGGAACAATTTTAGACGCCTTCAGAGAAGCCGGAATGATGACCATTCTCAGAGATTCATTCACTAAGTGCAGCAGTGGAATCTCAATAATGTCATAGCTAAAGAATATTACCTTTGCTGGAATTCCATCTAGACCTGAACTTGAACTGCTTTGGCTGAATTTGGATATGACAGACTTTAATTCCGTATCATCACTGGGCCTCATTAAATAAGACATTGGATTAGCCATTGCAGTGTAGGTGGAGTAAGGAACTGAAGAGTTAGGAACTAAAGCAAAATGCTCATTGAATACATCAGCTAGGTCAGAGTAGCATTTTAGAGTTCCATCACGGAAAACTTGAATATTGGGCAAAGCAGATGCTTTATCTTTATGCTTGGCATTGTTTATGATTTTCCAGGCAGCCTTAGTTTTGTTATTTGCTTTAAATAAAATGTCTTCATTAAAAGTCATTTTTACTTTGGTAAGAAGTAACCGGTACTGATTTTTCATATGCTTGTAATGCACTTTACTTTCAGTACTACCACATAGTTTTTCTTCATATGCAGGTAGATCAGACTACGTATCTAGAATCAGATACCTATCAGAATCAGGTATCTAGGGATAATTTGGAAGTCAATGGGCTTGGAATTGCATTGACCACAGGTGCTTTTTTTAAGTTGAAGGGAATTTGTGTGAGGGCTTACCCATTGACATTGTATGTATCACTTAAGTATTTAATGTGGAACATGTCATCATATGGTTGAGAGACTTGGTTGTTCTAGTAATAGATTGTGTGTGAAATCATGACTATTGAGATGTGGGTTTGGAGAAGGATGGAGAGAGTAAGCAGATTTGGGAAGAAGTTTGTCTTCCTCACTCTCTTGGTTATGTGTTTGGGAAAGGAGATGCAGAAGAGGCAGCAAAAGTGGATAAAGAAGGTAATGAAAGGGAGCAGAAAGTTAAAATAAGTGATGGGCAGGAACATATTTAGTGTGCTTGTAATAGAAGGAAGAAGAAAAGGACTTTCAGATGATGTAATAGGAGGTAGAAAGTATAACCTTAAGTGAAATTTAGTGATAAGATAGCAGATAAGAGTTGGAAAAGTTAAACATTACCCTAATTGGGTGACTCAGTTGACTTAAGGACTCTCCATAAAACTCTCCTATTAATTGGTTGAATACCAAAATATTATGATCCAGTGTTGTTAATATTTTTAGTAAGTTACCATATAGTGGGGTGGCTTTTATCACAATGTTTTTGCTTGGAATGAAACTGAATTATGTACTCATTTTAGTTCCAACTTATGCTTTCAAGTATGTTACTTTAAATGGTACTACTGAATTGAGTGTAAAATCCATTTTTATCCCTACAACTTTTCTATGATCAAAGGTCACCCCATTTTACATACCTAATTGCTTAAAAAGACAAATTGTCCTTATATATGCGACAAATCTATGTTTGAACTAAGGCATAATGTGAAACAGGTAAATATACGTAAAATAATTGACTCTGAATTGATTATTTTGGCCACAAGTTTTGATGAAATGCACTAGTACCCTTGATAAAGGTATGAGGAAAATATTCAGCATGTTTAAATACCTTCTGTGTTCCTTCAGATTGCCTCACTTAAGTTAGTTATTCATTTCAGCATGCAACCAGAAGAATCATGGGCTGGCACTGGATCAGATTCAACTAATGCAGATCCTATGCTGGCTGCTGTTATTCCTGGGACCCTTGGAGCAAATGTGGAACAGACGTCTGCTCGCATCATCTTACCCAAAAGAAATGAGATCCCAATGAGGCATGTTTTTGAGCCCCAAGTCACTTTTTTTCCCTATCTTCAGAGCTCTCACATTACAATGCCTAGAGGTCGGGTGACTTCCCAACTTGCTAAGGGAATCAAAGAATCAAAGATGGCAGCTATCAAAGAAGCTCCAAATGTGCTTCCAGCTCAAATCAAGTCAGCTCAGGATTCTGAGAGTCAGGATACTAGAGTGGCAAAGATGAATGAGAACAATTTAGGCACAACAATGGAAATAGATGAGAGACGAAGAAAGTTTTTTGAATCTTCCCCTCCAAAAATCCACTACAGTGATACTCTACAAACGATTCTTGCTCCTCCTTCCAGTCCAGGAGGGTGGAATGTGAATGGATCATACATCAATGAATCCCCTATTGCCATGCCAATGAGTCTTAGAGAAGGCTCTCCTAAATTAATGAGGCCAAATATAAGTATGGAACAAAAAGACACATTTAGCCTTCATTTACCTGAAAAACAACATTCCCCTTTCTATGGAACTTCCAGTAAACATGTGATAATTGATGAAGAAGATAGTGCCAGCCCTCCTAGAGATTTGCATGTGATTAGTGATGACAGTGCTGATACAGCCCTTCATGACACAGCTGGAATGGAGGGAGTTGAAAAAGGAGTGACTGAAGGGAATAGAGAATTTCAGGGTGATACAGGTGGCTTAAAAATAGAAACTGGTCGAACAAAAGAAGAGATATTGCAGCATATGACTTTACAATCTCTCCCTCTTAAAGAAGGTGATTCTCTGCACCCATCTGAGTACACACATATATTCCAGCCACATATTCCCTCCTCAGCCATACCTGTTCCATCCATGTCACCTGCACACAATACTGGCGGTGATGTGCCATTGCTTTGTGATAGTGAGATTACTGTTGCACAAGATCTAGAAGCCAGCATTGGTGGTGGTTTTGATAGTGGAAGTGAGGTAGCTGGGAGAGTGTCAGAGGAGATGGAACCCTTAGGAAGCAGGCGTAGGATGGTTGGTCTAAGGGACTTTGTGGAGCTCGAACCAATTGAGGAAAATGTTGAGCTTGTAGGGACTACTTTTCAAATGGAAACCGATAAAGAAGAATTTATGGAGGAATCCAGCCCTAGCAAAACAGAAGAAATTGCTCCAGAAACTTCGGTATAGGCTTCATTTGTATAGGTGAATAAGTACAAATTTTGGATGCTGAAAGTATTTGTTATTTTAGATACTCTTTCAGGTTCCTATTGAAATGTGATCATAGTTAATGTGAGAAGGGTTCCTTTTTGAAGGAACTGATATATTAACCATCTTCCAGTGAGTTCCAAACTATGTATGCAACTAAGCTTTCTGAAAATGAAACCAGTGCAGTATTATGTGAAACATTTCCAGTGGTTTAAAATTGTGAGAAACACATCTAATGAGGTATTATTTTACTCTTCCTGGAATTCCATTATAATTGCTCCTTTGATGGGGGTTAATATTTAATTATATAAATGTGTATTTAAAGGAAAAATAAGATGGTTGATCTGTCAGACAAACTAGTTTCCGTAACTGCTTCTTATCTGTAATGCACTGGTTAAATTATATTTTTTACCATTTTTCTGCCATATGTTTAAATCTGTTTGGATGTTCCCAATAATTAATAATTTTGGCAATACAGTTTTGTAATGGAGAAATATTTTTATTACAAGGTAAAAAGTGAGGGAAAGACAGAAAGAAAGAGGTGTGTACATAAATGTGATGAAAAGTGAGAATGTTAGGTATTCGGTATTTTAATTTATTTTTAATGTTAATGTCTAAAAAATTAATTGACAACTTTTGCCTATCTCTAATTTTACAGGAAAGGTGATTCCCCACCTAAGTATTATTGGGCTTAAAATTTGATAGGAAGATTTTGCATGTTGTCATGCTGTTATGTATATTTTTGATAGGGTATCAACATAATTCTCATGTCTTTGTCATCTGATTGATTTTATCCTTGTTCATTTTTGGGCAAAGGCCTAAATTTCTGAGTTTGTCTTAGGCATGAGGCTATCTAAATAGCAGTCTCAGCAGCTTAATATGCTGTCAAGCCAGCAGATTGTTATGAAGTGACAGCAGTTGATAACAGTTTCTGTTGCCTCAAAAACTAGATTTCACTTGTAAATACCTTTATGATCAAGGTATGTACAATCTGTAACATGCATTTGTACTGTTATTTTGTAAGTGTTCTGAAAAATTGTTTGGCATTTTGGCTGTGCATTTTTATAATTATTTTACTCAAACTTGAATTGTGTATTAATTTATTGTGTTAAATATTTTTTATGTGTATAACTTCAAGAAAAACCCAAATGACTCCCTTGGTCAGTATTTTTTTAATGAGAAATTGCTCTGGTGATGTGAATTCACAGCTGTGAAATAGATATATGGGCCTAATTTACAAGTATGTACTTCATTTTTTTAAGCATACTAATAGTTTCAACATGAAATGAGCACAATAAAATTTTATTGGAGAGTTGATCAATTTTCTTGTTTGTCAGCTGAAAGAATGACATACAGGGCTTGCAGATGATGATTTTCCAAGTTCTCCTCCACGTTCATTCCTCTTGGTGGCAGTAGGTCCAGCCAGCCATCAGCTTTTTTCAGGTCACAAGAAACAGGCCCTGCTGAGTAAGTACAGACTAGAACCAATTTATGGTGAACTGAATGATAAGTGTTGCCCTTCCATACCCTGATGTTCTAAGCTGCAAACCACACTACATCCAGCATTTATAAATTTGCCTTGGGAGAATAAATTTATGAAAGTGCATATGTATTTTGAAACATTCATGTTCTGTTCAATTTAAGTTCTGCAATCCTTCATCATGTGTGTGCTCATGATATTTACCATATTTAATGGCATTAAATAAGCTCTTAGGTCTTAAAAAAAGTATGGCTAAGAATCCCTAATGGATCTCTTGTGATCCCTGATGCATTCTGAGAATGGGCTAACTTTACCCCTGAGGTTAATTTATACCACCTAGCCTGACTCTATTACAATGAATTAATGTTGGTATTTAAGAGTGATGGGCATTTTAGTTCACTTGAGGGAATAGTTCACTGAGCTATATTTCACCTTGTTGAACAACTCACTGTGGTATTGGTTGCCTAATGCTACGGGTAAATGCATGTCATTTTTGGAGAAATTGAGTCTCCATTCCTCTTCATTACTTTTGCGAGATATAAATGGCATAAAAATGTGGTGTTGAGTATAATTTTCCCTTTTAAATTACTCTCAATGGCAATCCAAGTGTTAATATTTGTAATTTTTTCAAATTACCAGTACCTCATTTGCATAGTATTTTTCACGTCTCTGCAATTAAATGGTATGGTGTGCTTTTCTTTAAGTCATAACTTGTCGTGCAAACTTGAGGCAACATATTATTGAGTTGAAAATGCCCCACATAAGAGGATACATGCCTCTTTAGGGGTAAGTTGAGATCCGTCAGGATAGAGAAATATCAGACAAAAGAGGTGCTCATATGGAGGCATAGGGAAATGCCCCAAACAACGTTCATTATAGTGGGCAGGATCAGAGAAGTCAGGGAAAACCATGATGCGATGCCTGAATGTGTCATTCAGTATCATTATGGAGGGGGAAGAGGATGGGTGTTGCATATAGGCGTGTCTACTTTCCAAATATTTTGTAGAGTCTGTTATTTTCTTAACAGTATATGGCTTAACATGAAAGTAACAGTCTACTTTATTGTTTTATTGGCAGAATTTTTTCTGCTGGCAACACAGAAAAATATAATATTTGAAGATTCTCGTGAAATTGAAGCATCATCATATTTTAAGTCGTGCAAATTTCCACAAAATAAAATTCACTTTTGACCCAGGTTCCAATGTTGATACATCACCTTCACGCTAAATGTGGTACTAAGTGCTCAAGATTTCACTTGAAGATGATTATCAACATTGGAACCCAGGTTGAAAGTAAATTTCATTTTTTGGAAAATTGCATGGTTTATTATTTCATGACTCATGAAAAGGTATTTCTCCTGTGAATTTTTCTAGCTTAATCCTCTTTTTGCCTTTGGTAATCAATCGTGTATCTATGTAATTGGTGGTGGCCTGAGGATTGTCTTCTTCATATATAACCTGCATGAAACTTGCATTCTTTTCTAGACTGGCCCTGAAACTCTCAGGAGAAAATGCTGGAAACTATTAGAAAATTCCACAATTGAGCAACCGAAGACATTCCTGATCAGTTTGCGGAAGCCATGTCTGTCGCTCTGTAGGGAGTCCAACTGTTTGGCTAGAATGCACCACAATGTCATCCTAGTTCAGAGTGGCATCCTTGTGGTCACACAACAAATATGTCATCCACAACGGAAGTACCTGGGTCTTAGTTGGGCTGAAGATAGTGCCTTTTCCTCCGAGTCCTCCGTAAAAAAGTGGGCAATCACTGGAGATAATGGTGATCTCATTACTATTCCGCAAGTCTGTTTGAAGAATTTGCCTTCATATTTGAAGCAGGTTGAAGTCAGGGCACAGCAAAAGAGATTCACCCGGTCACGTGCAATCTGGTTTCCAAGAGCCTTAGTGTGCCGTCAAGTAATGCAAAAGTCAAGTCGTGTCATCGGGACCCGTGTAAACAGACACACCACATCTAGGCTCACAATGATATCCAAATCATTTAAGTGAATGTCCACAAGGGTCTGCATAAATGTGGAAGTTCTTCACATGGTGCTTACAGTGGACAACGTGTGGGGACAGAATGCACTAAAGATATCTCGCCAACTTGTAGGTGGGCGACCTGATGGCACTCACAATGGGTCTCAAAGGCACACCTTCCTTGTAAATCGTAGGAAGTCCATAGAACCTGGGTGAAGCTGGCATTGGAGGATACAGACTCTTGGCAATGTACCTGGTAAGGCCCGACTGCTTGATCAAGGTGATAGACTGCCTGCTACTGAATTCTGCCAGATTGTGGTGATCTCTGGTAAGCCCAATCCTGGAGAATTTCTTGTATCATTTCGCATCAGCATCTAGCTGGACATAGTATTCCCCTTGTCAGCTGGTTATACTATGGATACCCTTTGTTCCATAATGCCTGAATAGAGTTACCTTCTTCCTTTATAGCGTTGGGCCAGGGTGGAACGGCTCAAATATTTATGAATATTTGCTAATTTAATAAGTAACAAACATCCCTCCCCCCTTACGATGATCTCCTATATGAATTTTGAGATTAAGTCCTTGAGGTAGCTAGGTGGATGGCACAGCCTAACAGGTGATGTATGTTGTCACTGGTGGCAGTCAAGTTGTGATGATACAGGGCTAGGAGGTGCCTCCCCATTCTCTGCTATTACCAGGAATGGATTTTTCCAAGTCCCAGCAGGCCTCTGGATTCTAATAGGTTGGTACACTGAGAGAACAAATTGGATTAGCTATATATTCCATTTCACCCTCCTCCCATCAATCTTTCATCTTCATTTCTGCCCCTCAGTTGGTCAAGATGCTGAATGCAACTTATCCCTTTACATATCTTCACCCCAAACACCTGTAGCCCCACCACCCTGATGATTGTAGCTGGCTCCCATCTCCTTGCTACTTTGTCGCTAGTCCCCAGCATACAATGAGTCACCTGGGTTGAACCATCACTCCCTAATAGGAGGTTCTCTGGCATCTATTGTGGCTGGTTATCGTTTGAATGCAAATTACCCAAGGTGCTTTGTGACAACTACATCATCAACTGTTCTACAAGGGAACTACCTCCTGTGCAGTTTGGTGTTGTGTGGTGGGCTAGTAAAAATCTAGCCACTCTCATCTGCATGTCTCCTCCAGATATCCTTGACAGGACTCATTTTGTCGTCTGCTCCTACATTTTGCTTGGCTGCTTGTTGCTAAGTGGAATGGTGCAAACCTTATTTGGTGAATGCCATTCTTCTGCAGGAACATGTGAAGTGGTGTGGAAGATGGACCATTATCTGACCCAATCTCATCCTGCACTCCTTTGGTTGTGAATAGTTTTTTTAGTTATCTTATTATTGCTTCAGCTGTCATTTTTTAAATTATGTGAACCTCAAGCTGCTGTGAATATGCATCAACCACCATCAGAAATTGATGCCCTTGGAAAGATCCCATAAAATCAATATGCAACCTGGACCATTTCTTCCTCATCTGCCCCCTCAGCTACTTGAGCTTTTAAGGGTAAACTTCATGTTTATTGGAACATCTTACAGCTTCCAACTCTATCTAACTCTATGTTCTCATTTAACAGAGGCCACCACACAAAAGACCAGGCAAATGGCTTCACCTCTGATATACCTGGATAGCAAGCTAAGTTTGAAGCGCTTCCTCTTGTAGTATGTACGATACAATTGCTCATGTTTTCCAAAATAGATAGTTCTTGGAGTGGGACAGCTCAGTCAGGCTCCTGGCATATGGCTGTAATACAGGTGTGCTAGATGCATTTATCCTTCCATTCAGCTCCTGAAACTCCACCTGGTTGAGTACGGTGTTCTTTGTTGTTTCCTCAGCTTAGCACTCATTTTGAGTGTTTAGAATAATGGATGGTTGCTCCATCTCTGGTATGAACAAATCTACTGACTCTGCTTAGACCCCTTGTTTTGATTCCTCTGGCTAACGACTGAGTGCATCAGCTGGCCCTTGATCCTATCTAGGGCGAAAGGGCAAGAGGTAGTCATGGGACAGTAAAAGGATCCACCAAAATATCCTGATGGACAGTATCATGGGGATTGGGAGTACATGGGCCCTGAATTCCTAGAAGTGGCTTATGATCATAAGTCAGATTTACTCTTTGGCCTGCGATGAAGTTGTGAAATTTTTTAATTCAAATACAAGTTATAAGCATTCTCCGTCTATTTGGGCATACCACCTTTCCATTGGTGTTAAGGTTCTTGAGGCAAATGCTACTGGTTATTCTAGGCTATCGTTATTTTGGTGTTACAGCAAAGCACCAAGCCCATATGGTGATGCATCTCATAGTAAATAGTTCCATTTTCTCTGAGTTAAGCACTAATATTTCCTTTGATGTGATTAAATTTTTTAACTGATTAAGTACGCCATGTTCTTCAGGCCCCCATCTACACTGATTGTTGGCATGCAGTAGCTGGTGGAGAGGTTTGACTGCTGTAGCTTTATTCCATAAGAATGTATGGTAATAATATACCCGTCCCAACAGTGCCTTAAACTTCCATTTATTTCTTGGCGCTGGACCATTCTGAATGGCTATCACTTTATCTTCTGCTGGGTGAATGACCTTTCCATAAAGCACGAATCCCAAGTATTTTATTACTAAGACTATGATCAAAAGATTTTTGCTTGTTATGTTAATTTCACAGAGGCATTTGATAGAATGAATCATGAAAAACTAATTACAATAAAGAAAAGAGTAAATGGAATACATATATAACTCATTGGCAACTTGTGAATGGCCAAGTATAAGCAAAGGCATTTGATGGAGAATCAGAGTGGTCAGTTTTGGGTCAGGAGGTAATAAAAGATTTTTCTTAATAGTCATTACCTTCAACATCCATGCCTAAGAAATGGAAAGAGCTAGATTTTAAAAGTAATCAAGGAAGACAGCAGATTGATCCATAGATATAAAGAGGTGGTGATAGGCTGGCTCATTTGACTTGGGCATATATTAAAGAGACATCCCGTAATTAGAAACAAAATATTTTTTATTAAGATAAATTTAAAAAAATATGAGGACCAATAAAAAAATATGAGGATTAATTTTAACTATTTAGGTGGCTTCATAGACATTTAGTGACTATCAAGCAACTGCTCGCCGATTCCCAAGTAGCCAAGGCGCTCATCAGGGTGGAGTACTTGCTAACTACTGCACACCTTGAAACAGATATGTGCACTTAACCATGCCTCGAGTAACTTGCTTCCTTTTCAAATTTGCAAAGATTTGCTTCCTTTGATGTGCCACAAAAAATCAAAATACAGTGGGAAAGGGCAAGTATTGGAAATCAGCACTCAGGTTATAGCTACCAAACTATCAACACTAGTCTGCATTTGGTGAACAGTTGCTCAGTACTTGCTAAAAGCAGAATACATGGAGCCACCCTTAGATGCAAATATTTCTGCTTAGTACATGAAAGTTTTAAGATAAAAAATGTATTACTGACCAAAGGAAAGTTTTTAAGTAATAAATAGATAGTAACTATAGTGAAGTTATTCACTAAATATTATTAGAGCAATATTGGTATCCATATGGGTTAAGCCAGTTAGATTAGCTGATGACTAGGCATTAATTAAGGAATATAATTGAATATAATCCCCCATAAATGTCAAATATCAATTGAAAAAAGTGGGGGATGATAATATTTTCAAGAATGAGGATAGAAACCACTACAAAATTGCATTTCCAATGGCCCAAAGCAGACGAGAAAAATAGAAAACAATGAGCTTATACAATTCATTTACTGAAAAATTAATTGCTTAAGAACTTAGGAAACATTTTTTATCATGTTATTAATTATTCTTCAGCACATTGGCATAAAAAGCAGTATGTATGCCATCTCACCATGGACATTATGCAGCCCGCAATACAACACCATATTTAATGTATTTTCTGCTCTTGATCAACCGTAACTCATCTAAAAAGGTGAAAAACTTTCCACATGCACTCAATCAGTCTCATGTATTTGCAATTGTCTCATCAATTTTTTCCTAACAATTTCACTGTTTCCCTTATACAGTGCAGCAAGCATTTATGCAACCAACAACAAAACTGTCAAATATTTTCCTCACATTATAAATATAGATGTTTGCATTGAAAGTTATGAGAAATGCCATTTATCTGTGAAAGCATACAAAAATCGGGAAACTCAGAGGAAATAAATCACTCACAGAATTTTCATAGTCATCTATCCCAAAACTTTGTTCCATTTAGAACTTCAGTATTTATTTAATTACCTCCATCAATGTTGGAACCAACTGATGGTGAGAAAAAGGATGCTGAGGAAAGTCATATTGATTTGGTTGTGGTCCCTTGAGGAATGACAGCTAATAAAGTTGGTAATATTTGCAGACAAACAAGTATTGGTCAGCACATCACCCAAGGATCGCAAGTTTTTGAAATGCATTAGCAAATCAGAGAGTGAAGTAAGGAATGAATAGAAATAATAACACAAAAATTATGACTTTTTCTATTGCAAAGAATGTGAGGCTGGTCATGAAAGAAAGAGGGTACAAACTGGTGCCATAAGAGCAATTTTAATTGGTGCCTGGTTAGTAAGCTGGCAGAAAATAGACAGTAGGAAAGACATCCAAGAGAGAAATGAACCAACAAAGTCTTTTAGAATGAGAGGGAGGATATAATTGGGACCTTAGGTGGGGATCTAAGTAAAAAGTTGGTGATGAGTTTAATATGAGGTGTGGCATGAATGGCGCAGAAACATTGACTCTGAACATGACAGATGAGAATAGGCTGCAGGTGTTCTAGATTTAGGTGTGGAGGAGGATGGAGAAAGTGAAGAGAATGGAAAGGAGGAGAAACTGGGAAGTACTAGGTATGATGAGTGAGGAGATTAGGAGGCAGAGAAGGTGGCTGGAATAGGTAAAGAGGGGCAGAGAATTGAAGGCCATGATAGAGGGGAGGATGTTAGGTTAGTGGGGAAGAGTGAGGTAGAGGAGATCTTATGGCCTCAATTAATAGAGGTAGGACATATGCTAAGATGAAGAAAGAAAATGAGTAGGTAGAGGGGTGTGCCTATAAAAACTTAGATTTTTGCTCTCTTGCATTTAAGCCTCACCAGATAGATAATCCTAATAATAAAAGACAAGCTTGCTTAGCCCCTAGATATACAAAGTAGTAAGTTTATACTTTAAGGAATACTTGCAAAGGGAATATTGGATATTTCTATCAATTGCTCACATTCAGTTGGGGGCTGTATTCGTGCATGTGGCCATGTATACTAAGGATTGAAGTCATTGTTGGATGCATGGAGGAATGAGTGCAAGAGACAAGAGAATGAAGACTAATTATAAGATAAGAAGGGTACCTAAAGAGAGTTCCAAAAGGAAGAACGAGAGGTGAATCTAGGAAGGCCGAGGACACAAATTAGGGTATTTTTGTGTGAGTGAACTGAAAAGAATTCAGTTATATGGGTAGCACATTGAGCCGTTGTGATGACATTCGGAGAGTTTAATTGATAAAATAAGTAATCCCTGATATGAGAGAATGATATGAATTATTGATTTAGGGACAGTGTGTCTGATTACTATAGAAAAGGATACTTATTAGTCGAATATGGAATGTAGTTTGCACGATGCGGAACCCTGGACATTACAGTCAAATTTGAGACATAGGTGCGGAAGTGAGAAGAGAAGATGCTATGGACCAGAAGGTGGAAGAATGACTGAGTGCTTGCAACTATGGTGTGGAGAGGTTGGGGAAAAATGGAAGTGTAAGAGTTGAAGGAAGAGGGAGGTAATTAGGGATGCTGACAACCATGACACATGGAAGGATACTGGGCAAGTAGAGGAGACTAAGCCTTATGAATTGGATGAAGATAGGTGGCAAGGTGGCTACTGATATCAAATTTTTAAATCCCCTGATTTTTCCCTGATGGGTTTACCAATTTCCCTCACCAATCACCATAAGGTCACCTATTATTGGCATATTTTTTGTCTAAATCTTCTGCAGCAGCTTTAAACTTTCTAATCATAGTCTCATAATTTTAGAACTGCGAGCACATATTAACTGTAAACTAGTGTGCTCCAGCTACCTCTCGACCTGAGTTTCGGAAGTTAAAATAAAATTCAAGATAAAATTTTCTGAATCACATAGACCCAGATTTCTCGTGTTGACGTTGTGATCATCAATTTTAACACTACTAGGCAAATATCACAATAAGGTTATACAAAAGGGATATATTGTGTGTATGATTCTCAACTGAATATTTCACAAATTGATGGGGCTTATTCCATGCACATCAGCGATGGACTTAGTTTCAGTTGGTGAAATAAAGGACAGCAAAGACTGCCCAATAAACATAATGGTAGAAAAATAATGAGGATTCACATCCCAGTTTTTCCCTGACTTACAAAAATTCCCGATTTTTCCCTGAAATTTCCAGAAATTCAAAATTCCCTGACAATTCCAGGTTTTCCCTGATGATCGCCACCCTGGGTGGGAAGTTGGCAGAGGTGATGAAAAAAATTAAGCAAAAGGTACGGGCTTGTAGTAACTCGTAAAATTAATAGTGGTATTCTTGTATCCTTTTAAACCTGCCTCAATAAGAATAATTTCAGTGATATGTTCTTTCATTCCTGTAAGAAAGCCTTTAACTGGAAATGGTACAACTACTTGTCTCTTATTGGAAGTTTGTAATAAATAATAAGTCATATATTCTCATAATATTTTCAGCACATGGCTGTTAAAATACGTTACACAATAAAAATTAATAAAACCACAAAGACCAACCACTTTAGACGCAATAATTTATTGACAAATGAGGTAAAATTATTTTCTTACATATAGCCTGTTGCAGACATTTAATATGCTCATACAGTTAAGTAAAATTAAAACTATTGGCAAAAATTATTTACAAAATTTTAACAAGAATCTCTACCACTCACATTAAGCGATTTTTTTCAATTTTCATTACTCAAAATACCTTCCCCAAAGAGACAGATATATTCTCCTAATTATGTACACTTTGAGTTCATTGTTACAAAATATCAGCCAGGATTATTCAACCAGAGTGAAAACAAAACAAAATGGTACAGAGTTTGGAAGCAAATATCCCATGATTTGAAATGATCATCTCTGAGCTGATACAATTACATCATGTCAAACAACAATATGAGCCAAAATACATCCGTCCCAAACGTCAAAATAACCTCCTTTAAGGAGGAGTATAGTCTGAAGTAATGTCTCTGCAATGTTTTTGTGGTTAGAATCATCATATAAATGAAACACTTTACTCCTACCAGACATTTGATAAGTCTTAAGCAAAATTAAAATGGCTCTCATGAGTTTCGCAGATTATTTATCAATGGCAGAATTGTTCGTAAAATCACTACAGTTGATATTTACTAAGAATAATCCAAGTTGGGTTTCAGGCCATTGTGGAATCAGTATGATGACAAAGAACAAGGAAGTTAAAGCCAATTCATCACAAACTGCCCCTGCCACAAAGCTATAAAGCAAATAATATGGAGTACACAACCGATAAGCTCTCACAAAATAAAAACTTTACTAAAACATTTTATAACAAAACTGTGTGATTGTCTTACAGTGATAAGAACAAGGGTGTATGGAAAAAGTCTTTGTGCACTATGTAATACCAATGAAAACATTCCAAACAAACTCAGATATAAATAAGGCCAATGGGGCAAAGAGTGCATACACCCAGATAATAGATCAACAAAGCACAAAAAAGTAAAATAAAATTCTGTGCCCGGCCAATTGTTTCAATATGATCTTCCTACACCTTTGGCTCAAAGTAACTCAAGTTACCATTGGATGTAAAACTAAATTAATCTAAGCTTTCAAAAAAATTAATTTCATATTGTAATTTGTCATCACATACTTGTGTCTGTCTTGAATCCACACCATGTTGCTCGCTAAAGAACAGTTTACCAGCACACTATTCCAATCACAAAATCCTTAAGTGACAATGATTTATTTCTCATCTCAAGGCAATCAATGTCTTTTCTCACCAAAATTCTTTCCTTCTTTCAAAATCTCCTCATTTAAGCCTTCATGTATCACCCTGGAACTGTCTTTTGAGTCATTGAATCTTCTCTTGATAACCCTGCCACTCGCACTTATTTAGCATTATTCACTTCAGGCACCGATCAAAATAAACAGAGCCAACATAACCACCTCTCATGGCTTTCTGCACATTCTGCTCAAACAAACGACGATTGTTTTGCAAGACCTCAGCTGCCTCCTTGTTCAGTGGATCTTCAGGATTTGGTTCCTGTAAAGATAAAACATATTTCAGATGCTCCTACTGATGACTAACAAAGGGAACCACTACAATTAAAGCTATTCACAGGATTACTATAACAAACATTACAGGGGTATTGTTTCCAAAGTCATTAAAGGAAAAGTGGAACCAGATGGATCAGCCACACCCTGAGACGCAATGAGTTTGTGAAGAATATACATAATCGAAGTAAAAATAAAAGAAAAAGTCCCAAGATGAAGGCCAAGGGATAAATACATAGACCAAAAGAGGAAAGACCTGATGAGGAACAATCTGGGAGTAAGGGAACTAGAATTTGATAGGGAAGTATACAGGGATGCAGTCAACCAATTTTAAGGAATGCCATACAGTACAATTTGGAGACAATATTTGCACTCTTATTGGTTTCAGGCATCACTTGGTAGTAATTTTGCATAATCCAGCAGAGGAAAAGACAAGCATTGCAGAGTCCACTAAAAATGATTTAAATGGAAAAAACCTCAGCTGGCGAAGAGTATAAAATAATTTTTAGTGGATTATACAGTTTTTCTTTTCTGTTTCTGAACAATTCTTGGCTAATAATTTGAGGCAACAGATGTACAAAGTGTCTCATCGTGAAATGGTAACAGAATAGCATTTGGCCCAAAGTTAAGCAAAAATATCTTTTTGAATCAAAGAAATAAGCTATACTCTTCATTTCCATCCAAATATATGAAGCTAACCAATGAGGTTAGATTTAAAACTACCACTTCCACAAATTAATAATATTAGCTGAATGTTATAAATTGCACTTCTCAACATGCAAAAGCCACTTTGCTTTGCACTGAGAAAGGCGCACATGTATTTGAGGGGGTCCACATATTTTGGGTTATTCTCACTTTGCAGCATATTAGTGGATGGCTGTTTCACTGGCATTCAAGTCCGCATCATCAGGTCTGAGTGAGTAGGTAAGCTTGTTATATTATGGTAGAAATATATTTTATATATTATAGAATATTACGGTAGAAATGAATAAAACAAAATATTTCTAGTAATGAAATAAAAAAATGGAAATCCCTCACTTTGAATTTCCTGACAACTTTCCGTATATTTCAATATAAGTTGATGATTTCTTCAATTCTACCAATTCTATCAAATCTACCATATCATTCTTGTTATTTATCTAGAGTCAATTGTTGGCATAATTAGAACTTAATGGGCAAATATCCTTCTCATACTTTCCATGCAAACTAAGTACCTTTACTGGATGTATGTAAATAATGATTGCTTATGTATTAGAATAATGCCATCACTAATGTCTTTTGATTGGTGAAAATAACTCAAAAAGGAGACAACCACCAAGTAGTCATGTCATAAATTCAGATCAAAACCACGTTGATCAAGTCCAAACCAAGGTAAAGATAGCCAAGTGAACAGGATACTTGCCTAGCAATGACATTATCGTGGGATCGAACCTTTGACTATAAATTTTTGGTATTTTTTGGAGTTATTCTTTAAAAATTGGAAAACAATATTTACTTAAATGGAGTCAAATGGTCTCAGTAAGAACATATTTGTCTCTTTTTTCAGACTTTTTTAAAGGTGTAACTTGTCTCAGCAACTGTGAAAATGATGCAAGATCCCACGTCTGCCATACAAGATAGAAATGAAATTTATGGCCGTGTTGAATGCCTTAAATATTAACATTGGTCATTCCAAATCCAGCAACAATGTCTTTTTAGAGTATCAGAGTCGTCCATTCCCTTTGTAATCTTATTCGCCTATTTTGTGTTTAACCCTTTGAGTGCCAAGTGTAATTTCAAAAATTTGTCAAAATTTTAATGAATGTGAGGTGGTAAAGGACTTGCCACAGTTCCATTGCAATAGGAATAAACATACTCTGCCGTGGCACCGAAAGAAAACTAATACACTGGACTGCTGAGCAATAGAAAGAACCAGTAGCATAAGTTTCCAAATCAAGTTCACTAAAAGGATTTTCAACAATAATTGCAAAAATATATGAAATTAAAAAGTTAGTTAAAATGTAAATAAAAGTTATTGCAAAATTAATTTGTCTGTATCCAAACGAGTATAAAAAAATCAAACTTTGGATCTTTTTCAGAAAAAATTACATGAATACCTAGCATAAGGTATAGAAAAAGAGGACACCAAACAGAACACCATATTGTTTAATAAAAATTTTGTAAGAAATTTGGTTTAGTTTGAAAATTTATTCACAAAATAGTATCCTATTTGGACCATGGGATAATGGCTTCAGATGAGAATGACCATTGATGATGAGCTAGCCTTTCCTTATGAGATATGCCTTATGCCTCAAATTTATTGCCATGGTTTCTTTATGATCTACAGAAGCAAGCACAACTTCTATCCTCATTTGGTGGACCAGAAGCAAATGGAAAACTAATAATTATTTTATTAGTATCAACATCCATACTCCATGGGATAAAAAATACTTACCAAAAACAAATACTGAAGACCATAGATGATGGAGTTGATGGTGAGCACAGGTTTCCAGTCCTCCCTCAGGATATTAAGGCAAACATTCCCTTCAAGATCTATGTTAGGATGGTAAGGTGGCGTCTCACATTTAACTTTTGGTGGTTCATGGGGATACATCTGTCCAACTTTGAAGCAAAAGGAAAATCTTCCTCCTCGATAGAATCCCTGTGTAGATATTGAAAACAAGGTAAGACACAACACACCATCACAATGCGCATGCAACTTATAAGCAATTTCACCCACATCCAAAATAAATTAACCATTTCATGGCCTGGAGTATGTTAAAAATTAATGCTTGAACAGTATAAAATAATGACCTGCACATTTGATTAAATACAAATTCATCATTGGAGGTGACTCAGATAACATTTTACGCAACTTACCCATTGATGTATCTACACCTCAGGGACCGTAGATGTTGATAAGTTGTCAATAACAGCATAAAAATAAATCAGGAAATTTTATTGTGAAAGAGAATAAGATGAAACTGCCTATAGCAGAGAGGCTACCAATATATTTTCTATATTACTTAATAAAGGTTGAACCTTGCATCTATAACCCTTCAGTGTATCTAGAGGAAATAATACAATTATGCTATGCCAGGCATATAAAATCATGATCAGTTCTGAGTAATAAAGTTAATGAGGTGAGACCACACATTACAATAGGTCAACATATCTCAGAATAGGCTGAGAAACTTAAGCATTCGAGTATTTCTTCGAATGACTGATTGATTGCTGATTATTTCATATGGGCGTCGAGGTAGGATATCACGATATTTTAGCATAATTAGCATGGTAACATCTCTCGAAGTGTAACGATCGGGAACAAGTGTATAAATACGTTAGATACAGCTAAACGCAGATCTCAAGGATAGAAGAACTTCACTTAAGAAGGAAAAGGAGGGTTTATCGAGTAAATAAAAAATAAAAGTAGGGCATACGTGAGAAATGCATGAATGGGCATCCTGGTAGACGTACAAGAGTGTTGATCCAGAAAAGAAATGTAGGTATCAGGCAAACACTGTGGAGAAGTCGTTCGTTAAAATACTGCACTGCAAAGTTCCCGACATCCGCCAAGGAAAATGTTAAAGATAATACACCCACATACCATTTAAAACAGTTAGAAATTTATGAAAACAAAAATATCTTAAGCGGTATACTCTCGCCATTACTTACAGCTCCATATATTTTACAGTTACCATTCGTCACGTCAGGAGGTAACTGTAGTTCGTAATCGAAACCGACCGTAAATAAATACGAATAATGGAATGAAATCAGAACACATTAAACCATTTGAACGAGTTTTAACGGGGTAGTTAACTACCAAATGACTACGGAGATGAGCTCTTAGTTACTTGTAAATTAAGGCTATAAATTACGTTAAAATAAAAAATAACGAATTTGTACGGAAGTAATCTCTCTAAAATTTTAAATATATCACTATTCTAAAACAACCCACCTCATCTGGAGAGATAATGAGCTTGAAATTCAGTAGATCGTCCGGATCTGGAAAATCAACGACGCATGTTTTCGGAAGGTTTAATTCGTGGATATCTGAAAAAAACATAAAAACAAACAATATTGCAATAAAGGTAAAGCCTAGAATGACATCATCGTTCAACCATAAGTTGCTGTGAGATTTTCAATGTCACATGAATGAAGTGAAGGCTACTAAGAAACCTTGAAGTGGCAGGAACTGTCACACGGAAGTAAGACTCAAACAGCACACATCTGTGTCAGTCGGGAGAGGGAAAACGACAGCTATAAAGACAACCAAACTTTAGGCAATAATTATTGAAATTACTTACCCTTCGTGATCCTCAGCTGAGCAGCAGAAGCTTTCTTTTGATTGCCACCTCTTGGAGCAGCTTCTCCATCTTTTTTCTGCTGCTTCAGAGAAAACAGTTTTATCATTTTATATCCTTATGGAAAGGCCTACTTAAGAAACATACGATTAAGGTAACTGATGTCCGAATCTGATCTATCAATCGGCCGCGACCAAATAAGAAATAATTTTGACAAGTGTTATCACTGATTGACCACAACTCCTCGACAATAAGTTTGCATCATTTGTTTTTCTGTAGATAGGTGGCGTTGTTAGCATTTCGGAGAAAAGACGAATTTTAATTCAAAACATCTTCATTTCCGTGTCTTATTGAATTGTGCTTAAAAGTTATAATCGTGAAAATCTCTTCGAGTTGAGGGGTTGCAATGTTTGAAAATGAAGCGGATTTTAACAGTCATTGTTTTCAGTCTTATACCATGTGAACGGAATATTTTCAGACATTTCTTCTATCACGACAACCACTATTTTCTGCGTCTGCCGAAGAATTTATTTGGTGCTATTACTAGTTCGGATTAAAATGCATTCGATAAACATCATTATAAATATTTCATAGATGGATCACTCTTGATCCCCTACTCTTATCTTTTTCAAATAAAATTGGGCTATGTATGCTATACATGCATCCATTCAGTGGCAGGCGACGGCGACACTAAGAGCACTAGTGATCTCTACAATGGTCCACAAAATGATAGAGAAATCCTCTGCAGCAATCCAAATGGAACCTGAGTAAAAATTTCAAAGCTAATTTTCCGGTTCTAATTATTTATTTTGAAAAATAACCTCTCTTAAGGGTCTGCATGAAATAAACATAACCTTATTAGTGACTAAAAAGCAATTTTGAAAGTTAAAAATCCGGTGGAAATAATGGGAACCAAAGTAATAACCATTATCCAAATATAAAACTCGAAGGCCTCAAAGCTGTCTTGGATACCCGGGTTTGAAGTTGGTTGAAGTCGCTGGCGTTGACAGATGAAATGCGATAGCGCATCGTGAAAATGGTTGAAGTTTCAAACGTGCCTAAATCATCGAATATTATTCGCCACCTTTAAAATGCAGTTCCGGAAAGGAAAGACTATACTTTTTGCAGGGGATAAGAATGCCTTAAGTCCATCTTTATTGTTTCAGGTTTGTGGAATCCTTATATTGATTTTTGCATAAATTTTGTTCTTCGTGGGTTTGAGGAATGTATTTGAAGGACTTCCACCGAACTCGATTTAATTAGACTCGGCTTAATATATTGTTACATACTTAACAAAGACTCTAAGATACGAAGTGCAAGTCCCATTATTGGTATGGGTGTTTGGAAAACTTGGATAGTGTGGTTCCTGCAGGCTACCGGAACTTGATGGATGAAATGCATAAATGCATTTAGGGTAAACGATTGATACTATATAAGGAACGATGCAGCCTACACGTGAAAACGCTTTGAACTGCTGGCCTTAAGAGGAACAGTCATTCGTTAAATACACACCCCCATCTTTTTAAGGCTACCCCCGAGCTTTGCTTACCACTATTCCGAAGCATAATGATATGGAAAATTGCATTTAGTTAAACGTGTAGTTTCTCATAAAATTTTTCCCTGGTGAGAAAAAAGCAGAAGTTTACCTGCAGTTGTTTGGGCTGAAAGTGGTAGTCACCTGAAATCTAAGGAATGGAGGGAGGGTGTGAAAACTTTCTCCAGCTCCACATCCTCTGACGATGGTTCCTTCAATCACGTTCCTATGGTAAGACTTCTCCTGCAGCATGGTGCCTTCATAAAGTGTACAAGATATCGGATTCCATAACAGCATTATTGGTGCTCCAGCTATCTGACATAGATTGTGATGTAGAATCCCTGGTGGATATTTAGTGTGGAGAAACTCAACTTGGTATTGGACAACGTCCTCTATATCCACCACAGAGTCTATAGACTAATACTCTCGACTCATGTTCTCAGTTGGGACTTTGGCCGATAACAAATCTTTAAAGCTTGCTTCTGTGTCTTTCTCGATAAGTATGAGAATAGCTCTCTTGTGAAGGCAATTAGGGTCTTTAACGGGTAAATCCGGGTCAATTTTTTCCTTGAAGTCTTCAAATCGTTAACAACTCTGCGTAGATTATCCGGTATGTTGACTTAGCCATCATCTTCCTTTAACCTTCCATCGCCAATCTTTAGAATTGAGGTCGGAAACTCTTATGACTTCAAATTGTCTATTGTAAGAATAGGACTTTTACTATAGGCCACAAGAAGGATGACAGGTGGAAGGCTTTTACCTCATCAGATCGTGTGTCTTGATGGATGGCAGGTATGTCTGCTGTAAGTCTCCAGAAGGCCACTTGTAGTCATTCCTCCCATCAGATGTTTACTATGATAAATAAATGTCTTGGAGAGTCCTATCCAATGCATTGTCAATTGTGAGCCATAGTGCACTCATCCCTAATGATCACATTGCATTATTAAAGCAACAGGGCTGCATCACTCAGTTTTGAAATGCTGTACGGAGAAGTTTCAGAGTAATTGAAAGAGGCAATTTGAAAGCCGACTGTGCTGTCTTCCCACCATCTATCTAAGTCAAAGCTATAGCTGATGAAGCTACAGAAATTGCTATTTTCTTAGTTTTTCATAGATAAGCAAACGAAAAATGAAAAAAAAAACACTTTTCACTTGTACCCCTAGAGTGGGTACCATTTTAGACTCATCTGTCTTTATGTGCCTAGTGAGCTGCTGCTGACTTATTTTGTTGGCCTAATGCCTAATATAATTGTTTCTGCATTCCACAGTTTTGTATTTATTTCAAAAGTGTACCTCCAGCTTGTATTTTATTTAAAGGGATCATTAATGGTGATACTTTAATTTGTGAAAGTCTCACTGAAACACGCCATTTATTTCAGTTTGCTTCTCATTGGGCAGAGAATGGGATTCGGGTTTCTTACTTGTCAGCTATGCCGCTAAATGAATTGCCAACCCCAATGCATGGTGCTGATTTTCCATCATCATCTGCACTGAATCAAATCCAATTCTTGTGGGTATCTTATGAGTGTGTTGTACGTTTCTGCAGGATATATGGTTTTTATAGCACATATGTTATCTGATTTTCAGGTATTTACCGAAATGGCAAGACCTAATGCAGCATCTTTTCTCCCTCCACTGCCATGCTCTTGTTCCCAGAGCAATAATTTTAAATGGTCTTAATCATTACTGTCCTGGGGCTGCTGGTCACTTGTCAATGGTGGAGAGTAAGTTACTAGCCAATTATGTGATTTCAAATATTTACAACATTAGTTTAACCAATGAGAGTTTAGCTGTTCCATTATATGAGTAGGTATTATTTTTGGTAAAGGTGCTGAAGAAAATATCATTCCAAATTCTACAGGTCATTATGACCTATTATAATTTTAAGGCATTTTATTGATTTAGAGCTCTTATGATTTCATGTTGATACAAAAGTAGCAAAACTTGGTGGCGGTCTCCCTTACAGAATATGATGTAAAGGACAGAAAGATATGCATCTAAAAGGTAGTCAAAGGCATTGAGGGTAGAGGAGAGCACCACAAAGTCAATGCTGGCAACATAATTGCACTTAACTCAGGAGGGTGGAGAAGTGTTTTCAGCTAGTAACAATCTTCATGAACTTAACAGAACTGTGACAAAATACTCTGGTACCCCACTTGGAGGCAATGAATTGGCTATTGACCCTTTCACCAAAAAGGGTTCAGGGGTAGAAGAATTAACACTGCAATTCCACATGGTATTAGATTTATTGACCTGACCAGTTTGCCATAGCCTTCCACTTGAGCTTTTGTATCCCTCTTGCTCCCCCCTCCTACACTTACTGACTACTGCCAACAACACCCTTACTCATTCCACAACCACAACCCTCGCTCAACCTACAACCAATCCTCCGCTGCCATTACCTCCTCCCACAATGACCTAGCCAGCGTTCCCTTCCTGGATTATCTCCAAGACCCTCGCTCTCCCCTCCCAAAAAATCCTTCAAACCATCTTTCCTGCCTTAACCTGTGACTCAGCCACTTCCCTCTCTTCCACTCCATACAAATTCATGTAAATATAGAGTTGGAAATTATGTAAGTGCACTTGATGATGCTGCTCTGTGGCGACACCAGTCATGCCAATAATTCTAATACCATGTGGAATTGCAGTGTTAATTCTTTTATTCATGTTATCAAGGAATTCCACCAAGTAAGGTATGAAACTATTATCTACCAAAAAAGGGTCTTCTGCTCAATTGCCACAATGTTTTGCTACTCGGGTACATGTTCTAAGTAACAGGAAATAGAATATACTAGTTTAATTTACCATTTACTTAAGTATAGTCAGGTAATTAATAATATTTCAGGTTTAGCGTGGATGATATGCATGTATCAATATATAGGATAAATTGGTGTCTATGGTCAAGAATTCCCCATTAATTTAATTTATTCTATAATAGGGTCAGCATCAGACACCTCAGCAATAGCTCACATTTGTGCAGCCCTGTTGGATGCCATAAATGTTTGTTCTGCTAGAAATGGTGATGAAGAATCTTACTGTGTTTGCTCTTACGAAATTAATGATGAGATGGAAAACATGATGCCATACCTTTTTACATTCAATATATTTTTTAGCAGTATGTGGCTCGTGGAGTCGGTGATGAGGGATTGTTGTGGTGGGCATAATTCAAGGAATGGCAACCCTTTTGGTAAGCATTATGTTATTCTTTTATAATAATTGGTGAGTTTTATTTATATTTCTTATCATATTGGATTGCTATTGTTATAATAAGATGAATTAAAACTATGCATAAGATTTTTCATGTGTTCAGTTTTGGCACATAAGTTGATAATCGTTGGAAATTGGTAAAGTTCATTCTCCTTAGAGTAATAAATAGTATTCCTCATTGAGTTTCATGTATGATGAGTGAAGCCAGTGAAGCATTTTTTATTACATTTGTTTCATGTTGTAATTTACTGTCTGCACTCATTGGGGCTAATATAACTTTTGTTTTAAGTTTTTACAGTTATGATGCATTTCTGTTTTCAGGTAAATGTTTGGCGGTAAAGATCAAGAAACTTCTTACAAATGGTTTAAGGGAAGATGGGACCATTGTGGAATTTTCAAGCAGAGAAAGTGTGCTCTTTCTACAGAGGTTTTTAAAAATTCTCCAGTCGTAACTGTAGTGGTAACCAGCAGCAGTGTAATGATTACTATTGCTTGTTAACAGAATTGAGGGTATGTAGAGAAGCTTATGATAAAGCAAAGTATTAAGGTAACATACTCATACTCAAATATTAACAGAGGCTGTGACTTCCATTAAAAATAATCTACATTTTACTCCAAGGAAAAATTTTATTAAAATCTTCCTATGATACCTATGTGGTATGATTGTTTAAATATGAAAATTGTGTGATACAATATTTATCAAGCAGGATAACTGTTGGTTTTTAGCTTGGAAAGTGTAGTGAGTAGAGATGGGTCAATCTGCAAATTATGAGGGTAAGTTTTGTAAATTACCGTGCTATTTTACATAATTTACCGCAGCTCCTGAAAATTACCATGTTTTCGGTAATATTCACCTCTATCTCAGATATTTTTCATACCGATGTATTCCAAGCAGATTATTTTAATCCAAGTATCATACTATCTTAATTATAAATTAAAGCACTTCCATACATTTGTGGAGTATTTGTTGGGCTATTGTTTTAAAAATTTTAACGAAAATTTCTCATGTTTCCCAGTAGGCTTCCGCGGAGATTCTGACTGTGGGCAGCGATTGTTCCGGGTTTCCATCCGCGTGTATCCATTATTTCGGACAATATTTCGCCAACGTTCCAGTTGGCTTCCTCAGGTCCACTGAAGTGACGATGCAGGAATTGGTCCTCTTAATATACACGTAGTTTGGCGCCAAATTTGTGGAGGTGTGCTCTCATTGGTTGGACTCTCTGAAGACCCGTTTCCACGCGCTGGCGAGGGTGTAGCCGTCTTCGCGGTTGAAATTCGCAGGTGTTTTTGCGATTTCAATTGCTTCCCTGATGACTCTTGGGTAATAGCGGCCTTCTTTATTCAATAATGAGGCGTTGTCAAAGTCAATGCTGTGGGTCGGTCCACTCCATTGATGTTCAGCCACCGCTGACTGGCTGAATTGCCTGTTTTTTGCGGCCCTTCGGTGTTCTTGCACTCGGCATTTCAGAGCTCTTGAAGTCTGGCCGATGTAGGAATTGCCGCAACTACATTTTATTTGGTATACTCCTCCATAGATGTCTTTAGGGTGGTGGTCTTTCGAGTTGACGAGGATACTCGCCATCTTGGTAACGCATTTAAATCTGGTCATGACGTTGTGTTTCTGGAGGGCTCTTGCGATTCTTTCCGTGGTCCCGGCGACGTAAGGTAAGATGGCGTGTGCCCTCGCCTTTTCTGTAGTACGGCTCTCTTCATAGGCCCTCTTTGGGGCCATCAGTTGCTGCTTCCGTTCCATCTTGCGGATTATCTTCAGGATGTTTTCTCGCCGGAAGCCGTTCATCTGGAAAGTTTCCATTAGATGTCGTTTCTCTTTTGCGATGGAAGCAGCGTCTGAGAGCGAGCATGCTCGGTGGAATAAAGTTTTAATTACTCCGGCTTTCTGTTGAGGGTGGTGATGGGAGTTCGCATGGAGGTATCGGTCCGTGTGGGTCTTTTTCCGAAAAACGGAGTGTCCTAAAGACCCATTTTTTCTTTTCTCGACGAGGACGTCTAAAAAAGGCAGGCAGTTGTCCGTTTCCGTCTCCATGGTGAATGTGATGGCTGCATTTTGTGCGTTCAGGTGGTGCAAGAACTTCTCGAGTTCATCCGTTCCATGTGGCCATACCACAAATGTGTCGTCCACATACCTCACAAAGAGTTTTGGCTTTTTGTGGAAGGACTGCAAGGCTTTCCGTTCAAAATCTTCCATGAAAAGATTGGCGACCACCGGTGAGAGAGGGGATCCCATTGCAGCTCCATTTGTTTGTTTGTAGAATTTACCGTTCCACGTGAAGTAGGCGTTTCTGAGGCAAAATTCCACCATCCTTGGAATGTCTCCCGGGAGGCCGTCACTTGTGAAAGTCTTGATTATTTCTACTGCTTCACCAATAGGGATATTAGTGAAGAGAGAAACTACGTCGAAGCTCACTAACATATCGTCCTTGCTGATTTCGGTCTTTTTTAAAATCTCAATGAAGTGAGCGGAGTTTTTCACATGCGTCGGCGTCTGACCGGAGAACGGTAGGAGTTGCTGGGCCAAATATTTGGCGAGTTTATGCGTTGGAGAGTCTATGGCACTTACTATGGGTCGTAGAGGGACCCCTTGTTTATGGATCTTGGGTAGGCCGTATAATCTAGGTGGTTTGGGAGCCGACTCGATGATCCATTTCCTTTCTTCTGGAGGGATCGAAGACTGGTTGATGATATGTTTTATTCCCTTCTGAATCCTTGAGGTGGGATCCGATTTTTCCTCGGAGTAGGTGTTCTCGTTCAGGAGACTGTTGATTTTACTGAAGTAGTCTTCCTTCTTCATCACCACAGTTGCGTTCCCTTTATCCGCCGACGTGATTATAATGCCATCATCCGTCCGGAGTTCCCTCAAAGCTTTTTTCTCCTCTCGGGTGACGTTGGTTTTGGGAGTTTTGGAATGGAGCAGTATACGGCTCACTTCATCACGTAGTTCATCGGCCTCTTCCTTAGGTAGTTTCCGGACGGCGTATTCCACTTCTGTCACTAGTTCTTCCTTAGGTAAGCGGGCAGGAGCAACGGCGAAGTTGAGTCCCTTGGAAAGTACACTGACAGCTGCCTCACTTAGGCGAACGTCAGTCAGGTTAACTACCGTACGGCCCTTATCAGGGCCATGGTTTTCTAGCTCCGGGTGTTGACGGCTATGAAGGCGGTCGAACTTTTTCACCTGCTTCTCTTTCGTTGAGATGAAGGCTGTGGTAGCAGAATTCCACGTAATTCTGTCTAACGTATCCCAATCCGTAATGTTCAGGGATGCACTAAGGGCTAAGTGCACATCATACAGCTCCTCCGTGCATTTTTGGATGTCCCATCTCGTGTGTTGCACTCTTTCCCGTAGCAGGGCAGTGCTGGCTCTTCGGAGAATCCTTTGAGCTTTCTTCGACTGGATATGATGTTTGACCTCGACAAAGGCAGGGATGGTGTTGGAGTCTCTGCATCGCTCGAGAAATGCCAAAGAAGATAGGAGCTTCTCCTTCCTCTTGCGAAGTTTCTCGAACCTTCTGCTGTTCCTGGAAATTTCTTCCCCGTAGAAATTTCTGAAGTTTCCCAGTAGGCTTCCGCGAAGGGCCGCAAAAAACAGGCAATTCAGCCAGTCAGCGGTGGCTGAACATCAATGGAGTGGACCGACCCACAGCATTGACTTTGACAACGCCTCATTATTGAATAAAGAAGGCCGCTATTACCCAAGAGTCATCAGGGAAGCAATTGAAATCGCAAAAACACCTGCGAATTTCAACCGCGAAGACGGCTACACCCTCGCCAGCGCGTGGAAACGGGTCTTCAGAGAGTCCAACCAATGAGAGCACACCTCCACAAATTTGGCGCCAAACTACGTGTATATTAAGAGGACCAATTCCTGCATCGTCACTTCAGTGGACCTGAGGAAGCCAACTGGAACGTTGGCGAAATATTGTCCGAAATAATGGATACACGCGGATGGAAACCCGGAACAATCGCTGCCCACAGTCAGAATCTCCGCGGAAGCCTACTGGGAAACTTCAGAAATTTCTACGGGGAAGAAATTTCCAGGAACAGCAGAAGGTTCGAGAAACTTCGCAAGAGGAAGGAGAAGCTCCTATCTTCTTTGGCATTTCTCGAGCGATGCAGAGACTCCAACACCATCCCTGCCTTTGTCGAGGTCAAACATCATATCCAGTCGAAGAAAGCTCAAAGGATTCTCCGAAGAGCCAGCACTGCCCTGCTACGGGAAAGAGTGCAACACACGAGATGGGACATCCAAAAATGCACGGAGGAGCTGTATGATGTGCACTTAGCCCTTAGTGCATCCCTGAACATTACGGATTGGGATACGTTAGACAGAATTACGTGGAATTCTGCTACCACAGCCTTCATCTCAACGAAAGAGAAGCAGGTGAAAAAGTTCGACCGCCTTCATAGCCGTCAACACCCGGAGCTAGAAAACCATGGCCCTGATAAGGGCCGTACGGTAGTTAACCTGACTGACGTTCGCCTAAGTGAGGCAGCTGTCAGTGTACTTTCCAAGGGACTCAACTTCGCCGTTGCTCCTGCCCGCTTACCTAAGGAAGAACTAGTGACAGAAGTGGAATACGCCGTCCGGAAACTACCTAAGGAAGAGGCCGATGAACTACGTGATGAAGTGAGCCGTATACTGCTCCATTCCAAAACTCCCAAAACCAACGTCACCCGAGAGGAGAAAAAAGCTTTGAGGGAACTCCGGACGGATGATGGCATTATAATCACGTCGGCGGATAAAGGGAACGCAACTGTGGTGATGAAGAAGGAAGACTACTTCAGTAAAATCAACAGTCTCCTGAACGAGAACACCTACTCCGAGGAAAAATCGGATCCCACCTCAAGGATTCAGAAGGGAATAAAACATATCATCAACCAGTCTTCGATCCCTCCAGAAGAAAGGAAATGGATCATCGAGTCGGCTCCCAAACCACCTAGATTATACGGCCTACCCAAGATCCATAAACAAGGGGTCCCTCTACGACCCATAGTAAGTGCCATAGACTCTCCAACGCATAAACTCGCCAAATATTTGGCCCAGCAACTCCTACCGTTCTCCGGTCAGACGCCGACGCATGTGAAAAACTCCGCTCACTTCATTGAGATTTTAAAAAAGACCGAAATCAGCAAGGACGATATGTTAGTGAGCTTCGACGTAGTTTCTCTCTTCACTAATATCCCTATTGGTGAAGCAGTAGAAATAATCAAGACTTTCACAAGTGACGGCCTCCCGGGAGACATTCCAAGGATGGTGGAATTTTGCCTCAGAAACGCCTACTTCACGTGGAACGGTAAATTCTACAAACAAACAAATGGAGCTGCAATGGGATCCCCTCTCTCACCGGTGGTCGCCAATCTTTTCATGGAAGATTTTGAACGGAAAGCCTTGCAGTCCTTCCACAAAAAGCCAAAACTCTTTGTGAGGTATGTGGACGACACATTTGTGGTATGGCCACATGGAACGGATGAACTCGAGAAGTTCTTGCACCACCTGAACGCACAAAATGCAGCCATCACATTCACCATGGAGACGGAAACGGACAACTGCCTGCCTTTTTTAGACGTCCTCGTCGAGAAAAGAAAAAATGGGTCTTTAGGACACTCCGTTTTTCGGAAAAAGACCCACACGGACCGATACCTCCATGCGAACTCCCATCACCACCCTCAACAGAAAGCCGGAGTAATTAAAACTTTATTCCACCGAGCATGCTCGCTCTCAGACGCTGCTTCCATCGCAAAAGAGAAACGACATCTAATGGAAACTTTCCAGATGAACGGCTTCCGGCGAGAAAACATCCTGAAGATAATCCGCAAGATGGAACGGAAGCAGCAACTGATGGCCCCAAAGAGGGCCTATGAAGAGAGCCGTACTACAGAAAAGGCGAGGGCACACGCCATCTTACCTTACGTCGCCGGGACCACGGAAAGAATCGCAAGAGCCCTCCAGAAACACAACGTCATGACCAGATTTAAATGCGTTACCAAGATGGCGAGTATCCTCGTCAACTCGAAAGACCACCACCCTAAAGACATCTATGGAGGAGTATACCAAATAAAATGTAGTTGCGGCAATTCCTACATCGGCCAGACTTCAAGAGCTCTGAAATGCCGAGTGCAAGAACACCGAAGGGCCGCAAAAAACAGGCAATTCAGCCAGTCAGCGGTGGCTGAACATCAATGGAGTGGACCGACCCACAGCATTGACTTTGACAACGCCTCATTATTGAATAAAGAAGGCCGCTATTACCCAAGAGTCATCAGGGAAGCAATTGAAATCGCAAAAACACCTGCGAATTTCAACCGCGAAGACGGCTACACCCTCGCCAGCGCGTGGAAACGGGTCTTCAGAGAGTCCAACCAATGAGAGCACACCTCCACAAATTTGGCGCCAAACTACGTGTATATTAAGAGGACCAATTCCTGCATCGTCACTTCAGTGGACCTGAGGAAGCCAACTGGAACGTTGGCGAAATATTGTCCGAAATAATGGATACACGCGGATGGAAACCCGGAACAATCGCTGCCCACAGAAAATTTCTCATGCCATAGAAAAAAAAATCCAGAATTGTACGTGGGCTGTTGTATTAGTTTTAAAATTTTCATTATCTTTCATACATTAATGTACCAATAGTAATGATTTTAATGCTGTTAACCCCTTGCTATTTGACTTCCCACTAAATCCTCTATTAGATATTAATCACAGAAAATAAAATTTTGGTAATTTTCCAAAATTACCATAATTTACCTCATTAATTTATCTGAAATGAAAATTCTGGTAATTTACCCATCTCTAGGAGTGAGCCATACTGAATATTACTTAAAAAGTTATCTTAAAGTGAAATCTCAAAATTTAAATTTTTAATAGTTTTGCCTGGATTTTATAATCAAAGTTGATTTATGTGCTAGTAAAATTCCTTTTTGATAGAACCGATTGGTTGTTTTTTGTGATTGATAACCTTTATTACAAATGCATTGCACAAGAAACTGTTACAAAAATGAATGCTGAAATATATCTGCGGTACGTAATTAGTTAAAATTAATTTTACGCTGTTGAAGAGGCTTAAATTTTGTATTCAATTAATTGATGAACTTATAAATCAGTAATCAAGTTTTTTAAATGAATTACCTGGATTTGAACCATTTATCATTATTAATTCATGGGTTAATCATCAAAATTACTTAACAATTTGCATGGTACATACATCCAGGAAAAATGGCTGCTGTGGGAAAACAAGGAGGGATAAAAATTTTTTAAATCATTGAATTAAACTGAAAATGAATGTGGCTATCATGTGAAAAAATTAGATTATTTTTAATTGAATGGCCCTGCAGGTTCTCTCTTGACAAATCTACGAGGAAGTTTATCTTGGAGGAAGTGTCTCTTGAGCCCACACTTGCCACCTACCCTAAATCCATGTTTAACTCCTATTCTCATTTTCTGAAATATGTAGTGTATTGACATCAGAGCTTCAAATGGGATCAAGGTCATGATTTTCACCAAATTAATCCAGTGATCATCTAGATGTTCTACCATCCTGTAATATTTGGGTCAAGGCGTGTTCAAACCCTACTCTCAACTTTCAGAATCCTTCAGATATTCAAATTTTATTTGAATTCCTAGTGAATGAGATGAAATTTGAAAATGATGGGTTACTCCATCTTACAATATCTCCTTTGTAAACTCTTACTCTACTTCCCAGCATCAAAAATTGTAATTTTTCTTCTTATTCTCCTTTTGCCCCACATTCTCTCCTCAATCTCTCCCTTGAATAGCCCATGTCCTTGGTCCACATCTTCTGCCTCCGTAAAATTTACAGCTGTGACTTCTCCCCCGCCATATGAGCACCTCCATGCTAACCCTCCTCTCCATTCTTCTCCAAACCCACATATTGAAAGCCACCGTCTGTGGGTTTTTTCCTCATAGACCCAGTAGTTAAATCATACAGTACTACACCCTCTAAGAGAGAGAAAAGTTGGGAAGTATGGATTGTCTCCAGGTATAACAGTAGCATTAAAACTTCACAAATGGCTCAGGCTAAGTTTCAGTAATTATTTACCATGGGAGTAAGTTCTGATATTGGTCTTCAGTGTAAATGAACAAGCCTCCAGGATAGGGAGATGGTGATTGTATTATTTATTAACTATTTATGTTTTGAGGAATGAGCCCAATCTGCCAATGCGAATTCCTTATTGAATTATGTTGGGGTCATGATGGTTCTTAAAGAATTGCCATTTATACTCTTGTAATAGCCAACCTCGTGTGTAGTCTGACCCCCTATGTTTCAGCCAAAAAAAAACTTTTCCCTATGACTCATGTGCAGTCCAACCTAGTAAATGAGACCTTGTGTTACACCAGCTTAAAAAACTGTTGAGCCTACTAAGAATAGGGCCTTTGCAACCAAATTATGTCTACCTTTTCTGCTCACTATGCCCATTCTTACAAAAGTTTTACCATGGAAATAGACAACAATCAATGGGTTAGGAACGTGCCGTACAGCTGAAGTGCATTTTTTGCTTTCTGCCTGCTGTCATACCTCAGAAGTGCATTTTTCACTTTCCTCATAGTGTAAAAGAGCAGTGTGTATAATTTTCCTTACCAGATGACACATTTGTCGGGCTGTTGCTCTTCTCAAAACAAATGGCACAATCAGCTCACAGGGCTGGGTGATGAGATGAAGGTTAGATTGTTAGTTGGGGGAGCCTTCGTCAGGAGCTCGGGCACCTAGACCTTTAGTGGTCCTTTGTGCCTACCCCATTTTAACCTGCCTGCCACATGCATGAGATGAAGGTTACTAAGTGTGTTCAAGGATACACAAATTCTACCAAGATTTAGGAGTCTCGGCACACAGTACTAAGTAGGGTATTCATGAACTATTGTCCAAAAATCATGTCCTCTCATTCTATTAATGTGGCATAATTTTCTGATGACGGTTCATGAATACCTGACTGCATACTCAATCCAGCCAACCAGACTGAACCAAACACGAGATGCAAAAAAAAGTCCCATATTACTTATAAATAATTAATTTTAAGTTACAAAAGTCAACTGATGACAATTCAATAAACTCATTCTTCCATGCAATTATTTCGGTGGATTATGATATTGATATATTGGACTTTGGCCCGGGAGAGATATGCATTATTTTTTTCATGCTATGATTTAAGCCATCAAAGGAGTGATGTGTATTGACTGATCCCCAAATTTTTGGACCAGAAATTTGGTGTCAAAAAGTTGGCTTACACATGAGTGTCTACAGTAGGTATTTGGGATTCCAATGGGAAATTGAAATGCTTCTGAGCAATGTATCTTTGCCACTAATGAGGTTATCAATACATCAGTATTTGAAATCTTATGTCAAAGGTATAGCAGTACATCATGAAATATACATGTTTAAAGAAATGGACAGTGTAGTGGCTTGATATCCTTCTGTAAAGAATTTTAATATCCTGAACCTTATACTGAAGCATGTTCTAACAGGCTCTTGAATAATGGGTAACTCTCAGGTAAGTATGCATTCAATAAATAATTGAACTTATGCATTTTGTAAATATTTATTTTAGAAAAACACATCATAAAGAAAATACCATGACTACAAAAAATAAAATCCAACACTTCATAGACTTCTTAATTGTGCGTCAATATTATTTTCAACTATAAAAGTCATAAAAAACCATTAGGAATCACAAAAGTTTTAGTAAAATATCTAAACCGTCATTAGGTTAATATTATTCTGTTAAAATACATTCAAATTCCATTTTAACAATGTTAAAAAATTTGAGTACAACTTCATCTACGATCAATGGCTGCCTCCGAAGTGGATGCGAGTCTCCCTTCAACTTAAACACATTTGTCACTAACAATGCAAGTTTAGGCACTTTCAAGGACTGTATGTTTGTTAAATACTGAGAGTAAGCAATCAATGCATGTAAAATAAGTATGAACAGCATGATTCTTCAATCAAATATAGTAAGCTCATTTAAACTGGCAGTTCATTTCAGTTTCAATAAATAAACAGCTTTATTATAGGATTATATATCTGGTAGATATTATCATGAATAATAAAAATATTCATTGATTCACAAGAGCTGAAGTAAATTATGGCTTTAATTCTAATATGATGATGACAGTGCTTCCAAGAGCATGTACATCCTAGCGAGGTGCTTATTGAAGCTAACCATCTCATTAAACCATGGCAAGAATTGGAATAGGACTAGCTTACACTTTTGTACTTAGTAAATAAATTGTAGAGCACCCGTAAAGTTGATTTCAGATCCAGATTTACAATGTCTGCAAGTAAATAATTAATTAACGAATTATTTCAAGCCAATAACAATGTAACATTATTTGAAATTACAATATCTTATCGTAGTGCTTAAATTAAATACTTTGCTGTTCCTAAAAAATACCCTAAGGAAAAAATTCTTCCCCATGATTTTTAACACATTTTACTTTTCATCACTCAGGATGTAATACAAGAAAATTAGCAATATTTTATAAACTGTAGGTCACATTTATTGCTAGTGAAAAATCATAATTGTTATTTCAATTGAGAGTTTCTGCAAGCATCTTTGAAATGAGAAAGGAAGACCCTAGAGAAAAAGGAGAACAACAGGGCACACAAAATGCAGATATCTTGCCTGAGTAATTTCAGAGCTAAAACTTGTATGTAATGCTGAATTAGCAAAAGATAAATGGCTGTAAAAAGAGATATGCTTACCATGATATTCTCTATAATTTTTCAGGACCTCATAAAATAACAATAATTTTTGGTAATTATAAGGCAAATTCAAACATATTTGAGAAATTTTTTTTTTAGTAAGTTAAATTCCAACCTTACTATTTTAAGTCAAGCCCATTTATATTTCCTAGATACTTACGTATAAATGAAGGCATGTATATACAACTCATTTGTGGAATATTTTCACTTTTGGTGTGTACTTCTACCATTTACTACTTCTTACTAAAATATTGCTAATTACTGAATTCTCACTCACTAATACTTTTCTCCACTACTAGTTCTAAGTATACTGTTTATGGGAATTAACTAATTACTAGTCCTTACTAATTTCCTCATACTATGACAAAAGAAAGCCAAACTGTGTGTTGCCTCTGTATTTATTTTGATGTGGTTTAAACGTCATTATTACTTTCCTACTGCCACTAGCTTTCCTATTTGATCCTCAACAGCTATAGATGGCTTAAAACTAATACTTAGAGGGGAAGTACTGTAAATTTTCAAAAATTACCATGATTTGCTGTGGTAATTTACTTCAAACAAAAATTACATTAGTGCACCCATCTCGAGGTGTAATTTTCCTGACTTCAGAAAGCATCCTTTCTCAGCACATTATATTGAACTGGATAAGGGCCAATCATTACTTGAGAAAACAGTATAAAATGATAGACTAAGATTTAAACATTTTACCTTCAGGTCGTGCCTTGGGACGAGCCAATCCAACATCTTGCATCAACTGAAATGCCAGCATGACATTTTGAACTTTCTGGTCGAAGTCTTGGGGAGTAAGATGAAATTCATAGAGAGGCACAAAGAATCCTTCAAGAAGACCCATTAGGAGAGTTAGGTAAACTCCATCATGAAACTGAGTCTCCAATTCTGTTACTTCCAAATTGACACGGCTGAGATGCTTGTTCACAAAGGTAACAAGTGACTAGAAAGAGATTCATATGTCAGTATACATTTTTATCGTTGCTCCAAAGAAGTTGGTATGCACAAATTTAAGAAGCCACCTCCACCATATAATAATGCCAAATTGAATGATTCAATTGTATCACAAGCAGTTCCACCCAAACACGTTTCTGTAAGAAATGCAGCCTTTCTCACCTTCTTAACAACCTGGAGTTTATCTGGGGCATGGTCGAAGAGTGTGTCAAAGGCATCTCTTTCACATCTCATTCCCAAGTCATCATAGGTGGATGTTATCTCTTCTTGCACAGTGCGATGGCTCAAGGAACCATCTCTTTTCTGAAAGTGAATTGTATCATATAATGTAGCAATTGACACCCAAAGAAACTTTTATGGTGATAAATTACCAATATTGAATGATAGCTGTTAAATACATAATTCATATTTCATTAATGTAATGCATAATTTACACATATGAGAACCAATTAATAAATAAATGCTCTTAAGAGCATGTATTAGACATCTATTTCCATAGAAAGTTTCCCTAATTTAAGACAAATATTAGTGAGGACTTGGTCACCCAAAGTAGAAAAACCTTAGACAAATTCCAGACTAGTGTGCTTCCTCAACCCTCCCAAGGGATGGAATATCAGAGGATGCTTGACCCTCAGCTGCCAATATCACATTAGTTATTCAGCTACCTTTATATAATATAATGAACAGATGACTATCGGGGTTGCTATAAATTATACAGAAACTTTTATTATAATGAACTATTTCCAACAAGACACTACGGCTAGAAGAGGGTACATCTGACAGGAAGAGGGAAGTTTTCTTTAAATGCTGTCACAAGTTTAATGTAAGAGACAATGATTAATTTTCATTGCACCAGAGAGATCTCTGCTAAGCTCGAGAATGGCTAGCGGGCAGTATTTCCATTTTTCTTGAGAGCTTTTGGGGCACTTATGCATTTCTATTTCATTAAAAATCTAAAATAGGTGTTCAGCACTCTCACGTTCACCTACTTTGTTTCAAATTTCCTCTCAATTATGGGACAACATCATAAAAAAGATAAGTGAAAACCAATAATTCAATTTACACATATTTTATCACACCAACAAGGAGCATGATACGTATTTATTTAAACTGGGTTCCCTTCTATACAAACAGAAACAAAACATCATCATAAACACTATAGGTTTTCAGCTGTTTATATCATCTTGTATGAACTGATGTCAGTTTCCCATTAAATACAGTGCTCCATCTCCCACCCTTTCTAGCTTTCTTGACCCTGAAAGCCATGTCTATTCCTTCTAAGCAGGGTTACCTAACAACTTCTGATAATAATCACTTTCATCCTATCCTGACTTAACCTTTGCACAGTTTATGTTGTTTTCCTCCAAGCCTTGCAGTATATAATGCACCAAAATTATCAAAGTACCTTAATGATTTATCTAAAAAAATACAAACCAAAACACTGCATTTTTCCTAAAATTTAAGAACAGGCTCCACACAATAGCCATGCAAGGAAGATCAGTTTCCACAAAAACAATTCCTTTTGTCCATCCAGATACTATCTACCCTCTTATTAAATTAACAGGATGGGAATCATCAGGGAAAACCTGGATTTGTCAGGGAACTTTGAATTTCTGGAAAAGTCAGGGAATTCTTGTAACAGTCAGGGAGGAACTGGGATAGGAAATACTCGTTATTTTTCTACCATTGCATTTATCAGCCAGACTCTCCCACCCATTATTTTATCTACTAAAACCAATGTCCGTTGCAGACGTGCATGGAATAAGCATCATCAATTTGTGGAACATCCAGTTGTGAATCTTAGTTATTTAGTTGTGAATCAGACATAAAATGTATCCCTTTTGTAAATCCTTATTGCAATATTTGCCTAGTAGTGTGAAAATTCATGATCACAATGCTTATTGATAGCAAAGCAATATTACCCTCATCACAAGGAACCCGAGGCTATGATGTTCGGAAAATTTTACCTCCCGTTTTTTTTAACTTCCGAGACTCAGGTGCACACTAGCTCGTTGTAAATACATGCTTGCAGGTCTAAAAATGACACAATGATTATTAAAGTGGTGATACACGAACAATATCATGTGTGAACTAAATCTTATGCAAGATCAATTTCAATTCCCATATACCCCCCTTCGTTAGACAGGAAGAAGTGTCATCCTACCCTCTCAACCTTTCACAATCGACATAATTAATGAATGGCCCCCTTAGCTCCCCCTCAAAGCAATTTAGTCAGGTCACAAACCAACTCAAATATGATATTCTTGAATATGATGCTGCCGTTGCTACTTGCCTCCTGTCTTTGCTCGCAGTAGCGAGCTAACATTTTGTGTGCTTATCCAAACATTTTTACATTCTTTGGCTCCCTCTTGCAATCAAGGGCTTATAACCACATTTATCAAACTGTTATTTACTTCTGAAGATCACTCACGCCATCACATCCAATTTGATCCAGTCAAACAACTTGGCTTTGGTTTGTGTTTTTCGTGCACCTTAATATAATCTGTGCCAGAGTCCGCCAGTAAATTGGTCATTAACTTTCCCCTTTGATGCCTTTCCAGTAATCCTCAATTTCCCAAAACTATTACGACTTGTTGCTACCTCTTTCTTGAAGAATTAGATATCATCAATATGTAATTTTATCGAAGGAAACATACACGGCCACGGAAATACGATACACGGCTGCAGAGGCCATATAAGTTCGCTCGCCTGGATCGCATCAACGCTTGTGGCAAAACTTCTCCCCTCCCACTTAGCAAAAACCACTCTGCCAGAAAAACCACTCATCACAAAAATACTTGCGAATGCCAAAAACTATCTTCACGCATTTGGCCTCGCAATGGGGTCTTATGTTTGCTGTCCACAGTAGATAAATCAGCTCGCTATTTCACTGAAAGTGGTAGTGGTGCACTCCATTCTGACCGACTAAATGCTAGGGCCATTTCCTCTGCCAATCAACTACCCGATAAGGATTCCCCTACTCCCCCAACTCCTGCGTTGGTCTGCTGGCTCCCCTCAACCGCCAGCCACGTCTCTACGCTAGGCCCGGCCTCTTTTTAAACTGACCGCGGATGAGAAGGGACCTACTGCAGTGGAGACTGGTGTTCGTCTTCTATATATCAAGTTTATGGTATTTAGCCTAAGGGCTTGTTTTCAATTGTAATACTTGTTTGTTATATAAATGTTCTTGCTTGAAGTTAATCAAACTGGCTAAGGTGGTTGTTATTTTCTCTCGTCTCCACCTACCATTCACAGTCACTTCACTCGCGACGTCAAGTTTTAGTGATTTGTGATGCACGCTCGCAATGGTTCAGGGGACTCACCATAATGCAACACTGTCATATGCATACCTGATTTAATAACCTGCTGTAGGAAAACCTTATGAATGTGGAAATGTTGCAATTCTCTAGACAATATCATGGTTGCTGCAATGGCGTGGCAAGGCAGTGGTAGATGGGGGAGAGGGTGGACAGATAGCAGATGGGGGAGCAGTGCTACTTCGGGGATAGATTGTTGGAGAATCGGTACTCTACTACTAGTGCTCTTTTGAAATATATATTATTATGTGTAAATAGTGTATAGATTATTGAAGAAGCCTCATCAAATATTTCTAGATGAGTAGCATTATAAAATTATTTACAATAAAAGCCATATTTGATAGTTGTTGTAATAATTGTGATCATGAATCTTCACATTACTAGGCAAATATCACAATAAGGATTTTTCAAAAGGGATACATTTTATGTCTGATTCACAACTAAATAACTAAGATTCACATCTGTAACTTACTATATATTTAAGTATTTTATTGCCCAACTTTAATTAAGGAAAAAATATGTATTAAAAGTGAGTATAATTTGGATTAGAGTTTAACTTATGAAGGTTAAATTTATTTTTCATAAGGGTGTACTTGCAGATTTTAATGTATCAATTTCAGCTTTAACATGTTCTGAGTTTTGACAAAAATTTAATTCAGCAGAAATAAAATATTACAATATTAGGTGACCTTTTGGCGATCAGTCAGGAAAATTGGTAAATCCATCAGGGAAATGTCAGGGAATTGGATATCAGTAGCCACCCTGATTAAGTTCAGACATTGCTTACAATTTATAGGAAGAAAATTGGGTTTTCAATTTGAAAAAATAGCAACTATTAAAGCTATCAATTGTAGATTCCCAGAAAAAAGCAATGGGATCATACTATTAGCTCGCAGCCCTGACAGAAAGCGTGGAGGAAGCAGAGAAATAGGCACTCCTATTGAAAATCCAAAATCGGATGCATGAAAAATTAGCTTTACCCTCAGTTCATAAAATGCAAGCTGAGTTTAAAATGAATTTCCAATTAAATCAAGAGCATGCTACTGGTTAAGAAATACCTATAAAAATACCAAAGATCGATGATGTCCTCAGATTACACTTAAAATGGTATAATCTCCCACTTACAGGTAGCTTCTTCTGAATTATCATATTTTTCAGTCATTTGTTCATTGAGAATAAAAAATTTTCTATTGAATATTTAGAGGATAAATACATTTTATAACATAAAAGCACTAAGCTTGAACTTTGCATTCATTTCTACTTCTATGATCAAAGCATCTACAGGGAATTATTAAAACTTTTTCTGTCGTACCACCGACCATAAAAATATTTCCTAAACAACACAAATAGCATAATTCAGGATTATATAAAGTCACTTTCTGGAGAAGCAGTCATCTTCTGTGATGATATCAGCGTAGATTTAAATTCCATTATATTTATGATATTAATTTATATTCTATTCGAATGAGGCAGACAATTCATAATGATTCTCTTATTGACTCCATTCATTGAGGTTCAGTAAAATCATCAGTAAACAGAACATCAAAATAAGGAAGATTCTCAAAGTAATCGGAATAATGCATGTACAAACTGTACACAATGCACTCCCATGAACTTCAAGTACACTACAGTGAGGCAAATTCATGTATTAAAACAAAGGTCATTTATAACTAGTAAAAAACTTAACAGATAACTACTGAATGAATACACTGAGTGTAAACTCAGGCTTCAGAATCAAATTGAGGCATTAGGGGCTACAAATTTCCATGCATTCACAGTTCACAATAGTCTCTCAGTCAAGAGATGTCTGTTGCCACCAGGGAACTGTTAAATAATAAATATGTGTGGAACACATGGGCAAAAAAAGACTACCACCATAAATCAATAATAACAACCTGTCTCCCAGACTAGATAATATTAATAAAAACAGGTGGAGAAAAGAAATCATCTGAATGATAAACTAGAAATAATTTTATGACGAGAAGCATTACATGAAAATTTCAGGAGAATACCATTTAGACTGGTGGACAAAAAACACATGAAAGGTAAAAACACATCAAACCTATTATGTAAAAAATGCATTGCCCTAAGTCAAAAATTTACCTGGACCACCACGACGCCGACAACCACATTTTCTGGAAGGCGAACTGGGGCACGGAAGTATCTTGCTAGAGCTACCAAAAGGTGCAGGATGGACACGATATTTTTGGAATGAATACTTTCAACACTCCAGCGATTAGGTGCCCACCGAGGAATGCCAAGGACCTAAAATAAAAGCATCCACTCCATAAGATGATATATGGCTATCTTAATAATAGCAAAAGCCAACATATACATTAACACTTTCAAAAATTCAAACTTCATAAAACTAAAAGTAAACAGCACTATAAGAGCTATACATCAAGCACAGAACTCTTTATCAATTCTACAATTCACAGGTTTTTGTACAGAAACACGTTTTCCATAACACACATTAAAAGGCACTGGTTTCAAGAAATATCTAGCCACCAAAATCTAATTTACACAGTAATAACAGTTTCACCACTTTTATCTTAGATAGAGAAATTTGTCCTTAATTTACAAAACTATGTAATGCAATCACAAATTAAGCACAAACCAATTGATTCTCTGTGTATATACGTGACTTAAGTTATTATCTTAAATTATAGCACAGTTCAACCTGAACAAAGAAGGGCAAGATCAACCAAAATGTATACAGTAGCAATAGCCACGATTCCTTTAGTGCTTTGAAAAATAACAGAGAGGCACTCAGATTTGACACACCATACCCCAAGTTCAAGCTATTTACCCAAAGTTATTTTCTCCAACAGCTTGTAAATATTAATAATATGTAATGGCCAACATAATAATAAATGTATGCACAGGCATTTACGGGTCATGTATCATCTGAATAATTTCCAAGAATTTCCGTGTATTTTGAACCTTTATAAGTTACGATTGGGCTGTGATGAGGTACGCGTGGCAGGGGTGGGTAGAGTGGCATGTGAAGAAGGAAGGGGTGGCTGCTAGCCCTGTGAAGGTAGGTCTCTGTGAAGGTCCTAGGTGAAATGGGAAAAATGATGGTTCTAATGAATTCCACATTGATCCCCCTTCCAATTGGTGTATGGGTTCAAAATGCTAAATGGGAGGTCCCAAGAGTATTTGGCAGTAGTAGGCCCCAATATAAAATAGAGAACATAAAACAAATTTCTCAGCTAGTATTCTCTGTGAATGGTCCAGAGAAGAGAAAAGCTAAATATATAACAGGTTTGCCATATACTAAATCATCTCACCCAAAAAAGTCTACTTAGAAATATAATAATTAGTCACATTAAGGCTTTGATCGGTAGCAAAATGCTAGAAATTTCTAGTCTTACACTCAACAGCAATTTTACACAGATTACAGCAGATGGCTGAATGATCACTCTTAAATATTTCCATGATAAAAGTACTACCATCTTCCAACCAACAAGCTTTGATATATGATTTTACGTGATAGCAATGCACTTCTTCAAAATCCTGTTCCTGAACCCAGTAACAGGTCTGGGGTAGGATCATAGTTCCTTGTTTCAGGTTTTTATCACAATCTAAAATGGTAATGCTCAAAGTTATTGTCATTAGAAAGCACTATAAAGTTCTTAGGGGACCATCAATTAAAATTAGCAATTTAAAACACCAGATAAAATTTGAAGAAAGAGTATCCCATTTTTTCTCTCATGATCATGATTAGATAATAATAGTAACACATACATATTCCCAATTGAGAAATGAGATCTATGAAAAAACAGGCTATCATCATAATTCACTGTTCACATTCAATTCTATGACAATACCCCTTTTCTCTAATGCATTTATGAATTCTACGCATTGGCCATAAAAAATCTTGAGATTATCTGCCACTCAATTACGACCAGTGCCCACCTTGTTAGTGACTCCCAAGACAACACCAAGTTTCTGCTTCTGTCCTTCCTCAGATTGGGTCACTTCTGGAACATCCATCTTTTCTCCAGTCAGCTTTTCTATAAAGGATAAATTTAAGATGTTCAACATTTACTGTTTTTCACTAATTATTAAAGAATATATTTCAATGGAATATATAAGATGAATACTATTGATGCAAGAATTAACCCTTTCCGGTCCGGATGTGGACTGAGGAAAGCGACATGATTCCACATGAAAACACGTCGCTTTCCTGCATCAAGCATCGATTTTTTCAAATGACTTTCATTAATTCATAAATTCATTTTATCTCACGACATATTTTCACCTTGCGTAGATTATATCATCTTCTACATGATATACATATGAAAAAATCGACGCTCAACGCAGGAAAGCAACGTGATACCATTTGGAATCACAGGACCGGAAAGGGTTAATGCATGTAAATAGCAAGCCACAGATAAAAACGACAATTCTTGATAAATTAATTATTTTACTCTAGTAAAGACTGTAAATGTTTGCCTGACAGGATCCACCCATTTCCCTTCATTAGGATTCATCATTTTAATTAATGTATTTGCTACAGTCTCAGAATTCTCAATTTAAAAGCTGATAGCACAACAAAAACCAAATTATTAATATTACCTCACTTAAACTTAGCTTCTCTGTGTGAAAAAAGGACTTTAACGTTACCATGTTTGACTATACATTTCTGAGCAATATTCAACTGGCCTCAGATGTAAATATAACCTTAAATCTATCTCAAAAAATACACTGTCTAGATATAAAAAAACTGCATTACAGTGAAAGCGTAGCAACAAGATCGAAAAATGTTACTCGAGGATAAAATGTGCTGCCAAGTCAAATTATATTAACTAAGAGTTCTTACAACATTAGCATTTCAACACTGCACAACACAATGCACGAATTTTGGGCCTTATAAATAAGCCTTTGTAAGCACTATTCACCTTGCTTCTAGCTAAATAAGCTTTAATTAACCACAATAAACAGGTACTTACACTGTGAAGGTATCAATAAATTTACTTTACAATGAGAGTTTAGCAAGAAGGTAATAGAACAATGTGGCGCATGGATAAAATGTACTGTCTAAGAATATTGACAAAGAGTTATTATAAAATTATTTTTTTAAATGCACAACATAACACATGAATACCCACCGACGCTTTACACTGCCTAATTCATTAAATTAACGTCATTAAGGCAGCTGATGTTTTAACGGCAGACATTCAGACTTTGAAAATTAACCCTTTTCCCACCGATGCACTCACCAAGCAACTTCTGGAGAACCTGCCCATCGTAAAGATCCTCTTCGATATCTTTCACAATTATTCTTTGATCTGCCAGCTCATCATTAATCCACTCAATCAAAACGCTAATCAACTCCTTCAATTTGGGATCCTCATAGGATTTGGGCTCGATCATTGAACGCTCTTCATTTTCCTCTACATTAAAATCGGAAAAAAATAATGTCAGTACGAGAAATACAATAACACAACAACTAATATTGATGTGCGGGGAGCGATCGATAACACAATATAGGCACAGAGATCATATATGTCATTTGTAGAAGCAGACTTTCCAAAATTGTCTATATCCTGAATATATAGAGGAAAATGATGAAAATCAGTGAAGACTTAAATAAACTTACCCAAGGTATATTCCTCGGGAGGCAAGTCTGGTGCTGTAGGGCTGCCTGGTGAGTCAATCGCATGTTTGCCTTCCTCTTGAACTTCTTGGACTGAAAGCAATTGGTTCATAAGTTGCGTCGATAATTTTCATTTTCACTGGTCTGTAAGTGAACAACTCTAGCAGCTGAAATTGGGTTAACGCGAAGTAATTCCATAAAATCATGTCATCAGGCACATTGGGAACCACCCACCAGCACATCCTTATATGGTTACAAATATGGGGAAGCACAGCTCGAAAGAACTTGGAGCAATGATGACAACTTCTTGGACAATTCGTCTCGCACGTTGATAAACCTTACCTTCTTTGATTCGCTTTTTCCTCCCTAATGTTCCAATTTTCTCCCAGAATGATTCTTCCTTCTCATCTTTCTTAGCAGACACAGGCCGAGGAGACTTCGGTCTAGGAGACGCCATGACAGCTACTGCGACATCTGCATGGAGAAGTTCGTAACTAGTTAAGGGGGCGTTAACTGCGCAGCGTACATTTTATGCGGTTGAACTCATCATCAAGCAGTTCAAGGAACATTTTCGTCATAATTTGAATGAATGGTGGAAATTACCTTTACGACTATTACTTTGTTCAAATTTTGAAAGCGATTCTTCGTCGTTGACGTTTGCTGCTGTAGGCTCTTCATTTTCTTGGCCGATGTCATCGTTGACGTCAACTTTTTTTACGCACGCGACAATTCTCGGAACCCTTGAGGCGGTCACACCAGTCACACTTTCTTCGCTAAATACTTCATCTTCCACATCCTCATCGGAATTATACTCTGGAGCGGTAGGATATAGTCTCATCTCGGTTGATGTCTGCCGGAAAAGGGTCGTTTTCTTCGGCTTTTCCACTACTGGGTCCGCATCCAGCGCTTCTGCAAAAATAGACGAATGGTTTTATATATAAACATTAATCATTGTTTTACTCGGCCTTAAGTTTAATATGACTGCTCTAGAAACGTGCAAAATTCACTAAGAAGTTTAACAACCTGGCGAAATCGTAGACGTAACCAGTTATTAATTTTTGTCCGTTAACTTCATTTTTTTAAGATTTTATAACAATTTAATTCATCGATATATACATTTTCGCTTTTAAAAAATTAGAATTTTGTGAGATGTAAGGAGGTTTCTCAAGTAAGTGGATGCCCTGAATGTGCACCCTATCAAAAAGTTTCTGCCCAGTGTTTTCATGTAAAAATTATATCGTGATTTGGCCATAATTAAGAACTATTGAACTCTATAAAGAATCCGACGTCGGACGTATGTAATATGTTTGAGGCATTAGATTTCATTTAAGGTACCCAGAAAAAAATCAACTCGTTGTCTTCGATTACATTAGGCCCCATAAGACATTTTTCCAGACCTGTAGGAAAATTTTGATATAAGATATACATATATGTTATATAAGATATACATATAAGATATTCATATATGTAGAGATCTTCCAAAATATTTTTGTGCTGTAAAACTACAATTTTGCGCTTACCAGCGTCCATATTCGACGAAGGTTTGAATCAGCTCAGGCTTTCTTCAGGGAATCACTGTGGATAGTACAAAAAGTTTTCTTGAAATGGAAGTTGTTTTCCAGCGCCCTGCGGCGCTTCCGGCGCACAGAAAGGAAATTGTGGCATCGCGAGATAATTCTTTCCCCATAATTTCCTTATCTAATTCAGGAAAACCTTTTCTCGAACTATTGCGACTTTTGCCACAATTTTCACTGTGGTACAAAACATTGGTTATGCTTACCACCCTGGGATAAAACGCAGCGTTTGGGGTTTACTGCAGAAGTTGTTCCCTGATTGGATGCTACTGAAAGCTCTTTGTATTCCTCGTCTCCTCCTGCATTGTGCGGTATTACTTACAAAGCACTGGAATGACTCCCATGGTAATGACGCTCCGTGGGGAATATCTGTCATATGAGAAATATCTACTTCAGCTTGATCAACTTTTCCTTACCTTCGTAATGGAAGAGGTTTGCCAATATAAACGACGTGTCGACATAGAACTTTCCTATTATCATAAGGTCATACCATAAGAGCATAAAGGATCTACAGCCCTCATGACCAGAGCTTAATTTCAGACTGCAGTCCGGAACGTGGTGGTGGATTAAGAGGGGGATGGTCCCCCTTTCCGCCGAGTAATTCCTGGTATTGGAGGACACATGCCTCAACCTGGCCCTGAGCTGGGGAGTACTCCATACCCACAACACATCCTGCTGCTTCAGAGTTACTTGAAGGTACATCTTTGTGATGCGCCAGTTTATAAATCCTTCATAAACGCATTAACCACTGGGCGCCAATATAAGGTATCTTCTGGAACAATTTCAGTCGGCGTTGTGAGTTGTCCCCTAATCGTTGGTGGAGATCAATCGCTCTGTCACGAGTAATATCAAGCTGTTCCTATTTCTTCTATTCCGATATGGCGTATTCTGTCATTCTTATTCTATTTGGTGGGTTGGTTGTTTATTAGAGGAGGCGATGACAGTTTAGGTCATTTGCGCCATTGAGGGCACATAAGCGCAGTTTTCATTGAAGGAAAGTTTCGTAAATGCGTAGATGTAAAAGATATTTTCCATGGAAGTAACGCATGGTGCTTAAAACAAATATTAATTATTGCTGAGTCTGGGTCCAGTAAGCGATTTACTCTAACATAAATATTTTCGAGCCGTCGGAGGATTTGAGGATTTAATCGCTGTTTATTTATGTGCAGAAATTCAATCTTGTATTTTGAGTGGTAGGCACGAAATACATCTAAAAACAATAACAGGCAAATTTCAACAGGTCACCTTTATTTTACACAAAAGAGAACGCGGCTATAAAGAAACTTTTGTTAGCTTCCGGCGCTTACGGATTATTTTGAAAATTGTTCTCAAAATCAAATTCTGCGCCTGTCAGGGGGCTCGAGTTGAATTGCGCCCTCCCGGTCCCGCCCGCTAAACTGTCCCATGTCAACAGACGACAAATGCTTATTCCGTCACTGTCCGTCGCGGACAAAAAACTTCGATACCTTTTCCTCAGTATTTTCATGGGTAACTTAAATTGCGAACAAATAATAATGCATCCGAAAGTCACTCTTTGCAACCAAAAACATGGCAAATTTATCATCTGGGAGAGGCGAGGAGGGTGTCGTAAAATCTCACGTTACCCAGCAAGTTTCTTTATAGCCGCGTTCTCTTTTGTGTAAAATAAAGGTGATCTGTTGAAATTTGCCTGTTATTGTATTTAGATTTATTTCGTGCCTACCACTCAAAATACAAGATTGAATTTCTGCACATTAATAAACAGCGATTAAATCCTCAAATCCTCCGACGGCTCGAAAATATTTATGTTAGAGTAAATCGCTTACTGGACCCAGACTCAGCAATAATTAATATTTGTTTTAAGCACCATGCGTTACTTCCATGGAAAATATGCTTCACATCTACGCATTTACGAACCTATCCTTCAATGAAAACTGCGCTAATGTGCCCTCAATGGCGCAAACTAGCTGTTATCGCTTCCTCTAATAAACAGCCAACCCACCAAATAGATTACTGTTGGTAAAGGATTGAATACATTGATACTGGGGGATCGAGTAGTAGCGGCTGGAGTATAGGATAGCCACTCTCGATGAGCCCGGGTTCGAATCATTTTTAAGGAATCTAGGAGTTTTGTTTCTTCTTTTTTCTACAGAGGTTTCCTTCTTTTTGGAGAGCATTTCAAATGCAGTGCTCCGTCCGTCGGATGGGACGTTAGAATCTTGGGGTCTTTGATCGTTGATATATTAGGTTGATCTCTTCATCCTTATTCCATTCCCCAATAATCCTTTCCTCACCAACCTACCAACCTGCCCTAATAGAACAAGCGGCTTCAGGTCGGTCGCTTCCCCAGATAACCAACCAACGACGAGCTATCCGGAGACTGAAAGAATGGAGATTAACCTACTTGCAACGGCAGGCGCAATCGGCGCAATGGTATCCACAGTTCAACGTTCCGTCCAATAGGCCAAGGACTTCAGAAATTTCAAGTGTCACCAAAGTAGGGGTCGGGATAACAAAGAAAAATCTCCGCCGCTGCCCGGATTCGAAACCGAGTTCTGTAGATGTTCAGCTAGCACAGGCTCCCCATTCCGAGTCCCAGTCATGGGCCGCGTCTGGTTTGAAGCGCCAGATTCTGCGGCTTCGTTTCCCGGGTAAAATATTTGGTCTGTAACTGCTCTAAAACTGGTTTGTAACCGCTCTGCTTCAATCCGTGATGGTGTTGTATTTTTGCCTGATTGCCTAAATCCCCAAATATCTTTGTGGGAACCTGAGATCTTCAACAGGTTATGGGCCCAGATTACGTGTGCACTGCGCAAATACTGTGGCAAGAGAAATGCGACGGAAAACATAAAATCGTGGACTTTAAAGTTTCGGAGTTTGAGAGAACATGGGTGAAACGAAAACTTTTCGTCAAGTCACAGGCTATCGAGTTTAGACACAGATTGTTATTCCGTGTATCAAAAAAAACAATCATGACAGAATCCGGAACGACGATCACTGTGGCATCCAGTCATTTACCGCCGATAGACAAATTGGAGGGTGAGAGCAACTGGGCGAACTGGAAATACTTGATGGAGTTGTTCTTGGGTCTTGACGATCTCGAAGGCTGCATTTTGGCTTCACCGTCAGAGACCATACAAGCCAATCCTCAGTGCCCGGAGATGAAAAAGGACTTAAGAGCTAGATCCAAAATCTCGCTCATGGTGCAGAAACACTAAATTGTACACGTAAGGACTGCAAAAACTGCGTTCAAGGCATGTAACAATTTGTGTGAAGTGTTTGAGGATAAAGGTGTTTTTAGACGTATTGTCCCGATGGACCAGTTGCTGAACACTAAGCATGTACATTACAATTCATTATGTGATTGCGTGGTGGGTATGCGGGACACTATCCACAAAATTGCGGAAACTGGCAAGCCAGTGGACAACGAGTTCAGTGCTTTCCTCATGTTAAGAAACTTGAGACCTGAATACAAATGGCTCAGGCAATTGATTGAGAAAACGGTGAAGAAAGATGAAGAGTTGACTCCGGATCTGGTTGTCAATTTGCTTCTACGGGAAGGACAGAAGGAAGCTGCGGATCGAGGGGGTGCCAGCAATAGCACGTTGGCTCTTTTGGCAGACAACAGTAGCGGACATCAGCGTCACCGTGGAAGCAGTTCCTCCCAAGTGAACAAGAACGGCAAGGGTGGAAGGGGAGCTAACTGTCCCAGTAGCACCACTCCTCAGCATCAGAAGACGCAGCAACAGCAGCAGCGACCATGGCAGAGGGAAGGCCTGTTGCGGGATGAGCACCAAAAGCAGCAAGGAGGCGTCACAATTTGTTACAGTCGTGGCAAGCCTGGTCATAAGGCTTCCAAGTGCTGGTTTTGAGGTCGGAATAAAGGAAACCAGAGTGGTAGTGGATCTGTAGGTAACCAAAGTGGTGGATCTACTTCATGGAGTCTTTTGGCTGGTATGATTGATGTGAATAAAGGAATGGACTGGTATGTGGATTCTGATGCGTCATCTCACATGTCTGATAATAAACATTTCCTGGAAAATTACAGAGATATCGAAAATCAAAATGTCAACTGTGCAGGTGACCAAAAGCTGACCACATAAGGGATGGGTGATGTTGTTTTTAGTAAAAAAAGTGAAAATGGTTTAATTGGGATAAATAATGTAACATATGTTCCCAACCTTTCAGCTAATTTAATTTCTGTAAGCACTCTATCTAAGTCTGAGTTGGTTACAATTTTCGATAGAGATGGTTGTAGTATTTATGACAAAAGAAGTGTGAATGTACATGAAAGACCACTCATTACTGTTAGAGAAACTATTGGTTTTTATAAATTGAATTTGGAAGTAAAACAGCAAAAGGTACTTGCAGCTGTTAATGTATCTCAAGCTGATTTGTGGCACAAAAGATTGGGGCATTTAGGTCACAAAAGCATGCAGTGTTTGTCAAAGGGTGTTGAAGGTATGGTTTTGAATATTTTGTCGACTGATGTGTGTGATAGTTGTGTGGAAGCCAAACAGGCTAGGTCATCATTTCCTAAGAACAATGCAGTGAGGGCAAAGGAAGTTTTGGGTATTATTCACTCGGATGTGTGCGGCCCTATGGATAAGCCATCTTGGGGTGGACACGAATATTTTGCTACTTTTATTGATGATAAGACGAGGTATACCTATGTTGCCCTACTGAAAGCTAAAGATGAGGTTTTTGAAAAATTGAAAGCCTACAAAACTCTTGTCGAGAAACATATGATCCAAGAAATTAGATCTGACAATGGGGGAGAGTACTGTTCAAAAGAGTTCTCTGAGTTTTTACAGAGAGAAGGAATCCAATGTCAGTTAACTGTGGTAGGAACTCCCGAACAAAATGGGGTCGTGGAGAGAGCCAATAGAACAATTCTTGAGAGATCAAGGGCTCTGCTGAAGGAGGCTGGCCTAGGAAATAAATTCTGGGGGGAAGCAGTGAATACCACTGTCTATCTGCAAAATATCTCACCAATAGTAGCTTTGAAAGACATAGTATCTTATGAGGCATGGACCGGCAGGAAATTCCATGTTGGACACTTAAAAGTTTTTGGGTGTGGGGGTTATGTGCATGTCCCTAAAATTAAAAGCAAGAAGCTGGGAGATAGAGGTACTCTATGTATTTTTACAGGTTATGATGAGGAAAGGAAGGGATACTGCTTGATTAATCCTAATAATCCGCATGAAGTGATTGTTGAAAGAAGTGTAATTTTGGAGGAGAATTTGTTTCCAGGTAGGAAGAGTGCTAGAAATAGGGATGAATGTCAGTGCAAAGCTCCTACTGACCTAGGTTTTCAGGTTCATGTGCCCGTTATTCCTGACACAGCGACGGAGTAAGATGATGACTGTGTGAGTGTTGGTGATCATAGTGTCACTCTACAGTCAGATGAAATTGTTGATGTCCTGGAATCTGAGAGGGAGCACAGGTATCCAATCAGAGAAAGAAAACCTCGAGACTTTCCTGATTTTGTTGCTCACAAGGCATCATTAGACAATGTTGAAGATGATCCAGAAACAAGAGAGCAGGCGCTTTCTAGAGGGGATGGACAATTGGGGGAGAAAGCCATGAAAGACGAAATTACAGCATTAGAGCGTAATGATGTTTGGACTCTTGTCCCGAGGCCTGCTGGCAAGAATGTGGTTAAGTGTAGATGGGTGTTCAAAGTAAAAAGAGGTCCAGATGGGGAAGTTGACCGATACAAGGCTCGATTGGTAGCAAAGGGCTATACTCAGTGTTTTGGTCCGGATTACTTTGAAACATTCTCACCAGTTGTGAGAGCATAGAGCCTGAGAGTTATATTGTCACTAGCAAACAACCTAGACTCAGACATTGAGCATGTTGATGTGTGTACTGCTTTCCTCAATGGTGACCTACAGGAAGAAGTGTACATGGAACAGCCTGAAGGCTTTCGTGATGAAATGAATTCCAAAAAGGTGTGTTTGTTAAAAAAGGCCATATATGGACTGAAACAGGCCTCTAGGTCATGGAATGTAAAGCTCGATAGAGTATTGATTTCTTTGGGGTACCTAAGGTCATAATGTGATCCATTTGTACATGTGAAACTAAAGGGTATTGGTGTTCTAATGGTTTTGGCTATTCATGTTGACGATATTTTCATCATGTCTAACAATGAAGTCGGTAAGTGTGTGTTGAAAAAGAACCTAAGTGAGAACTTTGATTGCCGAGATCTTGGTACTTTGATCTATTTCTTGGGTGTGAATGAGGATCGTGATAGAAAAAAGGGTGAAATCTGTCTGCCTCAAAAGGCATATTTGAAAAAGGTTCTTTCCAGATTTGGCATGCTAGAGTATAACCCGGTGAAAACTCCTTTTGAAAGTGGACTTTATCTGACAAAAAATGAGGGTGAGGCTCCAGATGTGCCATACCAAAGATTGATTGGGTCTCTTATGTATTTGAGCTTATGGTCTAGACCCGATATCACACAAGCTGTAAACTACTTAAGCCAATTTAACAGTTGCTATGGTAATGAACATTGGGCTTGTGCTAAGAGAGTGTTAAGGTATCTGAAAGGGACTGCTGACCACTGTCTCAAGTACCAGAGAAGTGGAGAAGGACTGTGTGGGTATGCCGATGCAGACTGGGGTAGTGACTCCCTTGACAGAAAATCCTATTCTGGATGTGTGTTTACATTTGGAGGGGGGTGATCTCCTGGTAGTCGAAGAAACAGAGTTTGATAGCTCAGTCTTCTACAGAGGCTGAATATATTTCTCTGGCGAAAGATGGAAATGAGGCTGTCTACTTAAAAAAACTTTTTAAAGGAACTTACTGGTAAAATATATCCTGTTACTCTGTACTGTGACAATAGAGTAGCCATTTTCCTTTCGAGCAATGCTGCCTTTCAGAAAAGGACCAAGCATATAGATATCACATATCATCATCTAAGAAATCTTGTTGAAAGGGGTAAAGTTTTGGTAAAGCATGTGCCTTCAGAGTGTATGCTTGCTGATATGTTCACTAAGCCCTTAGCTTGGCCTAGATTTAAGAAAATCGTTGAAATTCTTGGTGTTGTTGAAGTGTGGGATTAAAGGGGGTGTTGTTTTTTGAGTTAATCCCGCCAGAAAGTGCTTTTTCCTATATCATTTGTTTTTGTAACTGCATATTCAGTGTTGTGAACAAGGATAGTCCGTGGTTGTGAATAAAACTGCACTTCCGGTGTATTCTTCAATCCGTGATGGTGTTGTATTTTTGCCTGATTGCCTAAATCCCCAAATATCTTTGTGGGAACCTGAAATCTTCAACATCTGAAAGGCTAATTTTTGATCTGGAAGAGGTCTTTCACTGGTCGGGATTCATAACATTTTGATGCATCTTTGAAATCCAGACCAGTTCAGTCCAGTATCAGACCACTTCCAGTTCAGATATTAGTCTTTCAGAGCAGTAACAGACCAAATATTTTCACTTGGGTTACCAAACGTGATTCTTAATGACAGATTATAGATAGGATCACCTAAATCAGGACTTTGGAAAGATTTTCCGTGCTCGATCTTCCATTATAAAGTCTCCAGCCGCGGTCCCTTAAAGAATTTCGTGACTGACTTCATGTGGGGAGTAGAATTTTTTGCTTCGCTGGTTGTGGTGAGCGATGTAAGAAACAATTCCCCTCGCAACTGGTAATGCAAAACGTCTTCCCGTACAGCCTGTCAATGTAAAAGGTGGAATTATGCAGCAAATGGGGCCGTGGGCGATTTTTGGGGTCCCAATTAGCGAGGAAGTTTGTTTGATAAAAGAACGAATAGATCAACGGGTAACATCATCCATGGTGGTTGGTTGTATCTCCGAGGATGATACACCAGTGTCGATTACAAATGCCAATGGGAAATTTTTGGGCAAATACATTTTTACGATGCTGCGGAAATCATCATTCTCGCAAAGTTATTTAGCATTCTACGTATCACCCCTAACATGTGGAGTTCATCATATAAATTTGTTTTACCTGCCATTAATTTAACATGGTGTTAATTGTACAACCTCTACTCTCTCTAATATAGTTAAAATTCAGTAATTTTATTTAGATGGAGGAGCATAATTTAGTGAGCGCGTTGCGAACTTTTATGCGTCTAAATGGCATTGGAAAACACATATGAGCCTTCTCGAGCGCTGGATTCCCCATGGTTTTATCGCAGTAGCAGAGCAACATTAAATACCTACTTCATGCGTAACGGAGGATGACAAAATGTTACCTTTAAATTTCCTAAAGTGAACAATTTCATGTTTTTGTTTTAATAAATATCTCTCATATGCAAATATTTTTACTCCGTTCTGTTTTCATGAACTCTAGAGCTGCCATAAGGACTTACGCGAAGTCTATTGACGAATTCAAGTCCGCCAGTTTATTTGTTCGTTGCAAGAAAGAAAAGCTAAAATTAAGGCAGGACGTTATTAAAGTTGATCATTCTTTCTTATTTGAATAACTCAGAAATGAAAAAAATTCCATTTCTCCTCCTTCCACTTGCTTGCAGGGCAGGAGGAGAGGGAGCGAGGGGAAGAAAGGAGAGGGGGTGATATAAAACCCACCTCGCCCCTCCCGACCATACCGCCGATACTGCGATACTGCCGGTACTTTCCATTCCTCATCGGTACACGTCATGCGTCGAAACGATTTGAACATTTAAGGCCTACGGGTCAGTTGTTTTTCCCAGGGCTCAAAACTCCTATAATCTTTATGCCAAATGTGGATGATCACAGCCGCGTCATTTTGGCAGCGGCCGTATACGTATCTCTCATGGCTACGGATCAAACATGATATATGGATGCTCCTAAGTAGTAGATTTGAACTATAGGTAATTTGAATGAAGAATTTCTCTTTTTTTTCCCCATGCACTCGCAACATTTATTCCCCCGGATTGACGTGGAAACTTTGGAAAAAATGCCAAATCTTTGTTTCTGATGACGACTTCTAATGCTTGTGGGTTATCAGCTTTACCATGAGTTTTTGATTGTAACGGTTCTATTTTTCCCAGCTTTCATTGTGAGATTAACATTATTTCCATACGCCTAAAGCTCCTCTTTGTCTAAAGGCCTGGTTACACTAAACATTAACCCGTACGTATTAATGAACGAATGCATGAACCAAATAGAACAGGTTCTATTTTTCTGTTCACGCGTTCATGCATTCATACATTAACTCGCACGGGTTAATGTATCGTGTAACTAGGGCTTTAATTACATAATGAGCGGTATGATAATTTAAAATTTATTTTATCCTACTATCCATTTTGCCGTATGAAGAATCATCATTATGTTAGCAAATGACTCAATGTCAGCATTATCCTTTGCGTGTATGGGGTTTTCTAAGGTAGGTTAATAATTTGTTACAAGATTTCTGAGTTTGATAAAGATACAGTAGGTCTGGTTCGGTAGCATCTATGAGCAATTAATTATAGCCGCACATTTTCATTTAACGATGGCGGTGTAAAGCGGGCGAATGTTATCTATTGCAAAGTAATCTATTAAACTAAATTGTATTCCACACAAACACACAAAAACATAAAATTCTTCAGTTTTTGCTTAATGCTGAAAATTAAATTCTTTTGAGGAAATTTAAGATTCGAAGTACTTCACCCCTCGTGACAATACGATTTCATATTCCGCGTTATCCCGTGATTTTGTCTGCTTGACAAGTAGACAAACAGTGGAGCCATCTGTTGTTCATCAACAACACGACTGCAGGCTTCCGGCGTTTTGGTACTCGAGTTTATTCTTCTAATATTTGTTGTTCAAGTAAGTGATGCCTGCAAAACTTTGTGTATATTACGTAATGGGCCATGAGTTGTGCAGATCAGTATCCTTACTTTGTAATTTCTCCGAAAGAAAGCTAAAAATTGCGTTTATATTCGTCGCCGCCAAAATGGCGAATGGTGCCATCTTTTGTAGAACTGTTTCATGAATTGGGATCATGCAAATGTGCGGAGAGCATAACATAGAAAACGAAGGAATACTATCAGTCATCACGCGTGAATTACCGTGTATGTAACTAGTTAGTATTGTAATGTATTGTTTCAGCGTGACATTTAATACCATTGCGATCTAGGTTAAGTCGTCCGAACCGCTAGGAGATGCTACATGGTGTGCATCAACTGTAATTCGTAGCCAGCCGTCACATGTGTGCATTTATTAGCCAGAGATTCTTCGGCTTCTACAACATTTAGTGGCATGTTGCATATGCTAATGCTTTATTGCGGGAAACAAAATTCATGAATGTCTGTGTGGAAAACCTAATTATTTAGCGTTGACGACTGCCTGGTCTGTTACTCGGTTACATGATGTGAATATCGCCACCTCATATTGTTTCCCTGTGGTCCTGTCTTTTGCTATATTGTGATTTGTTTGAATGTGACGTTACGTATCTTTGCCGTGACATATAATATGCAATGATTTACCCTGCCCTTCGAGGGACTACCCTCAACTTAGTACTTATCATATAGCCATTTGCTTCGTCGAGTAGCTTTTTCTCCAGAAAGTTTTCTGGTCTTGTTGTTAGCCGCGAACATGTTTGTTACCAGAAATCGACTTGATTTACTCCTGTGAGGTATTTTGTTTTCTTAAAATGCAGGCATTCAGTTGTAATCGAAATTACTTTTATCAAAGCTCTTGCTCTTAAGGTGAATTTTAAGCTCTCAAGGTAATTATCATTTCTAATCCACATCTTCCCTGATCGTCTTGATTTGTCTTTTTCTACGTTATCTTCAGTAGTGTATTCTGTGTGCCGTATGTTTATCCTCATGAGGATTTGGTGGAATGTTTATATGGATATATTCTTCCTTAGACATGCAGATGGCTTATCCTTCGGCACAGACCTTTGCGTTAAAAGTTATTGGTCACTTCACATCTGTGCCCATGGCTAAGTGAAATGTCATGATTACTAATACGTACTGCTACTACCAGATTTTTGTGTTAAGTATTAATTGTGAAGTAATTCCAGTGTCTTCATTAATGATTACTTGCTGAGTATGATCTTGATGTTGAGGAAGCTAATTAAATTTTTGTATTTCTTACGGTCAACTGATTCATAATATTGATTGTTATCAGATTGTCATTCATATTTTTCTCTTGTACCATTGTATAGTGTGTGCTAATGCAATTCCATCTTGAGGCACATTACAGCTTATTATTGACTTGCTATCAATTGAGTCAAACTGTCAAGCAATGTTTGTTTCTAAATTTTGGTAATTTCTGACTGAAAAATGTACACTAGATGCCTTTTTCCCTGTCAATCGTATTGATTAATCTTCAACTCTGTCTCTCTTGATTTCATTTCTGTTCAATATGCTTTTTATGTATGTTTTTCTTTATAATTTACTACGTCAGGCTAGAAATAGTGCAACAGTAAATTTGTTATTCATATCTATCAGTCTTCATTGTCTTATGATAATTTTCATTTTTCCAGACATCATGTTTTTAAATGCTTTATCATATTCAGGTATGGTGATGAGACATTGTTCATGAAGATAGTGCTAATGCATTGAAGTCCATTATTCATGTAATTAATCAGAAGACATAACATTTTAAAAATTAAAAAGAATGTTATAGTCTTTTGGATATTATTGGTTTTATCTAAGTATCACGGCTTAATCCCTCTGTTTAATGATATGATAACCCCTGAATTCAATTTGTGTGTGTGTGCATATTCACTGCCTAATTCATTGCAATTTTGATGTAGAAGGTGAATGGCATTGTTATTTCGGTCTCAATAGTGCTTTAATTCTGAGTTTTAATCATACTATTTTTCGCTTAGTTTATGTAAATCCTAACACCCACTCCATTTGTTACATAGAAGTAATAGTATTTTTGTAGAGTCTGATAGCCTTATGACTATAGCTCGTATGCCAGAAGAGGCATGCTATTTCATTCCTTTTTTGACCAAGTTTAAATCTTCACAATGGAAGAGCATTCCATAGCACACACAAGACAAGATTCATAGATGTGGTAAAGATAGCTTGAGTTCTAGAACTGTTCAGTTTCCTTATATAATTTGTTTCCCGAATGCACATGTAGACTCACATAGTCTCCAAGTTATGAATGTTAAGAGTGAGGACGATTTTGGTATCAAAATATTGTTTATAAGCACGAAGAAGAGTGTAAGTTCACAAAATACAGCTCTACAATCAGTTGCACATGCTTCAGTGGTCAGGCTGACTATGAAAGTTATTAGAATAGTCAAATGATTGGGTTATGTAAAGAGATTTAGAAGTTTCCGTTGATATCTGGAGCCTCAGGATGTCATGGGTATTTTATACCTCTGGCACATGGTTAGTCTGAAGGCAAGAAACGTGTCATATTGTTCATGAAATTTACCACCAGTTTTTATGGAAAACAATGCTTTTGAACATTTTTCCAAGGTCTTATTTTGATGTTTGATGATATAAGATAATTTTTTAGCTCTTGATTGTTGTTTAGGCATTTCGGTTGTAAATTTGTTAAACTAGTATTCCTTAATATGTAATAGTTGATATCAGCCCATAATCTACTTGTGTTCAATAGGCATGGATTCAAAACGGTTATTTTAATGTATTTGCTTGTCAATTTCATATCATCATTATTCTTAGTGCCAGAATATAGTTTTCAGAAAGGTATTATCAATAAAAAATATGATTTAGTTTTTGTTAAGTAGGTGATGAGAAGTCAAAATTCAATTAGTAGCTACATGTCCACCTTACCACATTTACTGATTAAAATGCTATTCAATCCCTTATCCCACTCAGTCTTATTCATCCTTATTCTGCCCTTAATTTATTTCAGCTAATCAATTTCTTCATCATGCTTTGTCTCTTTTAATATTGTAGGAGACAGTACTGCATGATGTGTCGTAGAAAGTGATGGGTTGTCTCTAAAGTTTATGGAGCTGGACAAATGTTTTCCTTGCCAGCAATGATCGTTGCCAGATCTCAAAAATCAATGCCTGAGTGAGTCAGGTTTATGTTTCTCCTTTGTTAATGTTACTCTCATGTTTCAGGTTGTGATTGTGCCCTGTGCTGCAATTGTGCCTGTGGCAGTGATGCTTGATGCTGTGTCAAGATTGTCAGTGGTTTTTCGCTGACTAGTCAGTGGAGCTGTGTGGGACTTGAGATATTATGCCGAGGGGCGGCGGGGGGAGTGGGAGTGGTGGGCCTAGTGGTGCTAGTTCGACTGCAGCCGGAATGGGCACGTCTGGTGCAACTACTCCAAATACTGTCACAGTGACAATAGTTTATCCCCAAGGTTGCCGAGAAGTCACTGAAGATCTTGGCCCTGATGAACTTATTCGTAGACTGAAGGTAAAAGACTTAAAATGATTAAATAGAATGTGATGTTGATGAGATATCAAAACCCATTTTAGCCAATGTCTGTTGGATGTGCATGTCAAGTCAAGGAATAGTTTCTCTATTTATTGTACAGTTGTCAGAACTGAATCATACATGAATAGTTCAGTTACGTAAGGAAATATGTTTGTAAACAAAGAGAGGAAGGGATATAATTGATAGGAAATCACTCATACATTTTATTAATGAAGATTACTCTTGTATGTAAACATGTAAATGACTTAATATGATGATGTGAAAGACAAGCATTTGCATGTTTTGTAAAAAGCAAGAGATGGTAATTCAAGTTACCACATGTTGGAAACTCTTGGACGGTCTATAATGAATAACTCCGAACACTCAGGATAAAAACTACATATGTTTATTTATTCTCAGTACTCTCCACTATATTATGTACCATTCCCTGAAGAGATATTATGGCCAAATTGACACGACCTGTCACCATATCGCATTCAGCACACACTGCTACCTCTCTCCCACCATGTTGCTCCCAAGATCCTCTTCATCTTTACCCTCATCATCCTTATCCCCATAGTCCATATACTTTACAAAGACCGTGGTGGCTCCCCACACACAGAGTTGGAAATGGGTTAATTTTGAGGTGAGAGAAAAAGGTGGAGATGAAATATGCAGGGAAATAAGAGCCGATGATCATTAGATTATTATTATGGTTGAAAAATTTACCTCTTGTTGTTTGAAGGCACTCCATTGCATGTTTTTGCATCCTTTTTATTTTAAAGTTGAATTCCATATGTTAAAATTACAGTTTTGGTATCAAAACAGTTAATTCACTGGAAAGCTCTGATAAATTGTCTGGTTTGAGTTAATTCTAGTTCATAGAGTTGGTACAACTGTTGTTGTGCTGGTCCATTGAACCAGCACCTCTACAGGCAATCACCCATAGATTGTGCTAAAGGTGGGCAGGCTCCCCTGAGGAATTTCCCTAATGTCATTTGGCTCCAAGAATGTAAGCCCAGATATCTATTCTGAGTCTTCATCATGGCTGGATGTTCGTAGAATGTGTGGGATGTGGTTTCATCCTCTTCTTCATATCATGTTTATATAGCTGAATTAGTGATGTCGCAGAGGTGGAGATGCCTCATCACTTGATAGTTGCCTGGGAGGAGTTACACCATCACTGGTAGTTGGTCCTATTTAGTCAGAGACATCTCTTCACTAGATGTGTACTTGGTCCTGGCAAGCGTAATGGATGGCTGGGCTGGCCCCTGCCAGGGGTGGCATTACAGAGGGGATGTTGCAGTGAATTCCCCTCTCTTCCCCCCCTCCTCCTAGATAGGGTACCGTAATTTTCCAATTGTAATACGCACCCATTTTATGGCGAGCGCTATGTAAGAATTTACTTACCACCATGTATAATATACAGTCAGCTTTTAGAGAACTGCATTCTATGCCATTGTCCGCCGTGCCGTTCAGCGCCCGAAAGATCACTGTGCAAGCGGTAATGCCGCCTATGGATGGTTTTTTCCTTGCCCTTTGTTGTCTCAATATGACGATCTATTTGTAGTAGGTTCTTTTCCTCCAAAACTTTGATGCGAAAAAGTACCTATGTCTGTATTAAATTCGCCTCGCTCCATGCCCGTTTGTGTCAGACACCACCCGCACCATTCTGCTTAAGGCTCCTGAAAACCTGGTCACAGTTTCATTTTTAGAGACTGTGTTGTGAAAGGAAGCCAGTGTGGCAAAAACAGCCCTTAGGTTGTATTGTAGGAAATAATTTTCAGCATTAAAAGTACAGAGTTGAGGTAGGATGTGCTTTCATATCAGTTTTTTAATGGGTAGATAATGGTTGCATTATTTGTGAGAAACTGTAGTAATTCGGGTAAATGTGGTTTAATGTGTAAGGTTATTTTATACGTTCTGCCTCTCTCTTGCATACTTGGGCAACTGCACCTAGAATGAATTAGAATCTCTTCATCTTAATTTCAGCATAGCCTGTGTGTGCTCAAGTTCAGTAATGCTTCAGGAATTCCTGCCACTGTTACATTAATTACTAATTCCACTGTGGCTTACTGTTTTCCCCTCATAAATTGTATCTGTTTAAAGCTATAATCAAGAACATGGCATAAGGATGGAAAACTCCCATCTTGACTCTGTTGCCAATGGAAGCGAAAGAATTGAAGTTCCACTTTTGGCCACAGGCTGCGTGTTTGAGTAATTGATCCTTATAGCAGACGTCTCTGGGCTAACTATACGTGTTTTTATGTCTCCTTTTTCTCTGCCAGTACGATGATTTATACTGCAAGTAATACTGTCAGGCATTGGAAAGTCGATTTATGTACCTAAGGTACTGAGCCATAGATGAGAAAACTCTTGAGATCGTCGTGAAATAAATAGATGACACCAAAGGCGTACAGCATTAGGTGATGTGATCGGTGGATTCGTATACCGAATTCCACTCTAAATTTCTAATTTATGATGTAAGATAAGGGAACAGAGTTCATTGAAATAATTATTAATTCAATTAATACAAAAGCTAGTTCATTTCCTGTTATTCAATGCCAATTTAAGTATTTTGAAACCTCCGCTAGCGAAATCAGCTGATGATGGCAAAACCAGCTGATGTGGTTGGTCAAATTTGCGAATAGAATCTTCGCAAGTTTGTGCTTCCAGAGGGCTAGATATGTAAACATGGTTATTGTATGTCCTCAGGAGTAAAATGTAGCTCACACACCCTATCCTCCTTCCCTAGGACTTTATCCTTTCGAAGAATAGCCTTCCTCCATTTTTGAAGCTGAGACTCCGGCCGATGAATAGTTTCGAATAAATAGAAAAACATCACTATTGAAATATGTTCATAAGATTAATAGTGCTATGAATTCCCAATTCCATGTGACCGTAATGGCTACCATGCAGTAAGGGCAACAATCACCACCCAAATCAACTTGCATTAGCCTTAAACAAGCTTTTGTTCTTTATGCCGAGAATCTTGTTCCTCCTCCTTGTATTCCCATACCCTGTAGAGCACCCCGGTACAAAACAACACCGCAAACCCATTTTTAACCAAGTTCTCGTCGTTTTTCCGCACGTATACACTACGGACTCCCTTCACTAAAATGCACTACTCGTTGTCAACAAGGATCCATTTGGTAACTGTGCCACATATCGGAGGGTTCTGGAACGCTATTAACCTGCGACAGTAATTTTAGCAAAAGAAGGTCGAAAGCGCATCAAGAGTCACTTCCTTATGCAGTGTTCTTGGCTATAATATAAAGTGAATTCTAATTAATTTTATATTCCTGGATAATACTGTGATGCTGCTATTTTTTGGTTAGCACACGATGACATTTCAAGGGTGCTGGTTATTTCAACAAAATTTTGCCTCAGAAAGACTGATCTTGTTTTAAATGTTTGTTTGGATATGAAGAACTTTTAAGTTTTTTACTTGATCCAAGGATCTTATGAAAGGAGTAAAGCTCTGCATTAAGATCTTTGTTCTTGAAATGTGCTGCTGATGTAGGGAATGAGTAATTAGTTAGGAATCTGTTTTAAACAGTCTTCTTCCTTGTCTTTCCCATGATGAATGTGTAAAATATTAAGAATTGCACTAATGAGAAAAACTCGTTTATGGATGTTTGATATTAGTTCCATTCTCTTAATTATATTTAACATATTTTTTTCTCTGTGCTCAATGCCCGAATGGGATTAGACGCTGGCCCACACCTTCCAGTCAATGGGACAGGATGAAGGTGCCTACCAAGAATATGTGCCACTTGCCCTTCATTTGGCTGAAGACTACTTTTTATTGCATCCCAGTCGTGATGTACAACTGCTCATTGCATGCTGCATTGCTGATGTACTCCGGGTATATGCCCCAGAAGCACCGTACAAAGATCCAGAGCAAGTTAAAGTAAGTATCTTCAGTTATACGTAATCTGTAAGTTTAAGGAATAGAAAAAATTGAGATAGGAAGATTTATTGTGGTGCATTTCATGAGGTCATATTTTTGGATTATAGGATTTCATGAGGAGGACGAGGTCATATTTTTGACGTACATGTGTTTTTCTTTGTGTTTATTACTCAGCCTTGCCTCATTGTTTGCTTAGTAGCATCAGCAGTTGAGGAAATATCTATGTCAACTTATAATGAGATTTTGTGAAATGTTTCCTTTTTAAATTGTCTTATTGAAACATCTACTTTTCTCTTCTTTCAGACAATATTCCTTTTCCTAATAAAGCAGCTGGCTGGACTGAAAGATCCAAAAGATCCTGCTTTCAAGCGCTACTTTTACTTGCTGGAGAATTTAGCATATGTGAAGTCTTTTAATATGTGCTTTGAGTTGGAAGACTGCCAAGAAATCTTCTGTGCATTATTTTCTCTTATGTTTAAAATTGTGAAGTAAGTGGTACTTGTGATAGTTGCGAGTAAATTTTATTGTACTATAATTTATACTAACGACAGATCCTCTCTTTTACTAGTGATGAACATTCTGGGAAAGTGAAAAGCTTTATGCTTGATGTTCTCTGTCCTGTCATCACAGAATCCGATGTGGTGTCGAATGAACTTCTTGATATCATTCTAATGAATGTTGTGGAACCAAATAAATCACAACGTAAAAATGCATATTTGCTGGCCAAAGAATTGGTTGTGAAATGCAGTGACACTCTAGAGCCATATATTCAGACTGTAAGAAAAATAAATATTACTTTTGGGCTTAAATTTGCAAGTTTAAAGTTTATTTTTTGACTAACTTTGAACTGGTAAAATTGACATGTATTTTATTCCTTTTTTTTTAGTTCTTCAATCATGTATTGATCTTAGGAAGAGAAGAAAAGAAGCTAGGAATTTCCCGCAAAGTGTATGATTTAATTTATGAGTTGAACCACATATGTCCAAGTGTCTTGTTGTCAGTTCTTCCACAGTTAGAATTCAAACTTAAAAGCACCGAAGAAAGTGAGAGAATGGGCTCAGTGTCACTCTTAGCTAGAATGTTTTCTGAGAAGGATTCAACACTTGCAATACACCATCGTCAGTTGTGGCAGGCTTTCCTTGGAAGGTATGTTTGCTGAACTTTGATTTCCTGAAAGATCTTCACAGGTGAACTTTTGTGGGGTAGTAGGTATAAATTGTCATCTCATCTGACTAAAATTTAATCAAACATTTTCAGGTTCAATGACATTAGTGTAGCTATTCGCAACAAATGTGTGCAGTATTCTATGCATTTTCTGTTGAATCATCCAGAGTTGAGACGTGACATAACAGAGACATTGAAATTGCGTCAGCATGATTCAGAGGAGACTGTCCGTTATGAAGTGGTCATGGCTATTGTGACCACTGCACGGAGGGACTTTTCTGTGGTATCTGATAGTGAAGATTTGTTAGATTTTGTAAAAGAGAGGACATTGGACAAAAAGGTAAATAAAAACCTTTATTAATGTATATAGGTTCTAAGTTCAGTTCAAGTTCGGTTAGAAAAGGAAAATGAGTGGTCTCGCTCAGCATGTCTTATTTCTAATAGTTTTAATTTTTTGCATATATTTTTTGCCATAGGTTTTCATAATATACGAGTATATGTGTGTTGTTTTTGGCACTATTAAATTCTTTTTTCATAATTTTTGGCAAAGTTGAAGGTACTTAAAATAGCTCACATTAAATTTCTTTAATCTTCTACTCTTTTATGGCAAATATAATTTTAAGCAATAGTCATACCTCAGGTTAGGATGTAATGTATGTATTATTATTATTATTGACTTCATAATATTATTGCTTGTATCTCTTATAGTTCAAAATAAGAAAAGAAGCAATGTGTGGCTTAGCTATGATATATAAAAAGCACCTGAGTAACCCTGATGTGCCAGAAGCAACTAAGAAAGCAGTGACATGGATCAAGGACAAAATACTTCATGGGTACTATATGACGGGAATGGATGATAGGTATGTATTACCGTGGTAAAGCTAGCAGGAACTAAGACTCCAGTCACAGTTTTTTGTCCTTCTGGCTGTTAGATCATTTTAACCCATTTGAAAAAGTTTTGAGGAAGGACAGTGTTTGTGCACTGAATTAAGACCTGGATAAATGGGTATTGGAGACTGTAAAGAAATTACATTCATTGTCCCCTACATTATTTCTGGGTGTATGTTAGTTTTACTGGCTTTTGGCTTGAAACTGTAATGAATCTTAATTTATTATTGAGATGTCCTGATTAATATCACCTTTTTATTTTTATTTCTAGGTTACTGGTGGAAAGACTTTTAAACACTTGCCTTGTTCCTTATCAGTTGCCTGCTGAGGAGCGAATGAAAAAATTGTATTATCTTCTTGGGACAATTGATGAGAATGCTACAAAGGCATTCATTGAATTACAAAAGCATCAGCTTGCGTGAGTGCAATATAACTGATGTCTGAACAGCCCATCTCAAAATGTGCATGGTTCAATCTACTCCTCTGATGTTAAACCTGTGTTGTTATGATTTGTCTTACACATTAACTCAAGTGAAGAAAAAGAGGAGTTGAAATGAGATTGCAAATACATATTGCATTGTATATCAATATTTTTTTAATTTTCCAAAAACATTATTGCTATTAATATGCTTTATATATTTCATTGTAGAGTTCGTAAGAATGTGGCAGAATTAATTGAACTGCATAAAAGGCTTCCAACTAATACTGATGGTAATGAAACTGGAGCTGCCGAAAGAGACAGAGAGCTAGCAGCTCGCATTAACTTTCTCTCCAAGTTCCTTCCTGACTCTGTTAAGGCTCAGGAGTTCATTAAGAAATTCTCTGTTCATCTTACTCAAGATCCACAATTACTGCGAGCCATGGAAATAGTTGTTAACCCTGATGTTGGCTGTAAAGAGTGTGCAGATACTGTGGTGAGTATTTAGAATTAATCACTGCAAATGACTGTGCAGTAACCCCAAAGTAAAGAGATTACATATCATGATTCCCCTTCTGTGCCTGTGATTTCCTTTTCTAATTTGTTTTGTCTTACCCTCCCTTGTCCTAAGTTTGATTCTTACTCGTGTCCCATTCATTTTGCCTTATTGAAGGTGCTCACAGGTCACATTCTAAGAAATCAAGGTGAAGTAGGAAGAATCAAATGATCTTAGTATTAGGTTTTCATACATTGAAGTATGATTGTGATTTTCATACCACATAATCAAACCCTAACAGGAACTAGTATTCATAATTTCCTTCTGGACATATTTAATGATTTCTAATTGTTGCCTATTATTAATTCCATGCCCACAACACAGCATATATTTCTGTGGCAGTTGTATCGAGCATTAATGTAAAATTGTAATATGATCTTGAACTTGGTGTAACTTTCTTTATTACCAGTGTTGTTGAATTTATGCCCACAAGAGGACCGCTTGGACTACCGGTTAATTAGTATTCATTTTGGTGGTAATTGTAATAGTGCCTCTGTGAAAAATGAAACAAGATGTATTATTTTCTGGGCATAGCCAGAATTGGAGAGGGGAGCCACGCCTCCTTAGATGTCAAAAACTTGAAGAATTTTTCCCGTTTTGTCTATAATTATTTGCAGTGGAGTAACTCTTGGTTCTTTTAGAAAGAGAAAATTTGGAACCCTGTGTTCACTGCGTTACCCATTGTGCTGTTTATTAAGTGTGACCACTTGGGTTAAAGGATACAGTCTTACTGGATGACGGTGATGGTCCTGAAGATTAATCTGGTATCAGTCGCCACTACAATAGAAGGAATGGAATCTAATTCTTGTGATATGGAAGGCATTGGGAAGTGATGCATAGAGATGGCTTGTTCACCTTCCTCATGTTAGGATATAACCTTTACTTGATCTATTGTTTGAAGAATTTGGCTAGGTCAAATGTGGTGAGTGCATAGTTGAGACATGGAACATGAGGTCTAGGAGATAGTGTGGGAAATTTCCTGGGTGGTTGAGGTGACCATGAAGAAGTAGGACATTGTTAGGATTTAGTGAAATAGACTGGGACAGGATGCCTTCTGGAAAATTTTCAGGAATGATTCTTATCCTATCAATAAGTCAAGAAATGTCCTTAATGTGGCATGAGTAGGGATTGTTTTGAAGAAGGAATGAGAAAGAAGGGGGAAATTATTTTATTAGTCTCAAATCATAAGGAGCTGAAATAATCGTTAACTGTGGCAATTGGAAAAAAGAAATAAATGTTACTTAGCAATAGAAATGTAGTAGTTATGCCAGTATAGATAAAAAACAATTATTTTAGGCCAGAAAAATGAAACCACTTGAAGAAGACTAATGCCGGTTTCTACTAACTGTGAAAGTTGGAGACTCAATTCTCATATTTATTTATAACTTTTCTTTTTCAAATATGTTGGCCAAATCCTTATTTTTTCAACCATTCGTCGTTGCTACAGCTATAAAAACTGATCAATAATTGTTTGCTTTAAACCGATCCTTAAATTTTTTGAACTCTGCTTAATTGTTACCTCAAACTTTTGTTTCAGACTCAAATATTAAAGAAGCTTGGCCAACCAGTGATGACCAACCTGTATTACAATACTGTAAAAATGCTTTTGGAGCGTATTTCATCTGTGATGGTGGACAAAGAGGCTCTGAAGGTACGTTTTTAGTTTTTATAGCATGTTTAGTTGAATTGCTTGTGTCTAAAACTAGTTAATGCCAACCCTTGTTTCATTCAACGCTTGTTGGATAAAAGTGATTCTTAAGGCACTCAAGTATAAGGTAGACCCCAGCTATATGAGTTGTTCATATTACAATTAGTTAGCTTCCTGAACTTTCATCATCATTAGAGTGAGAATAACATGTGGAGAGTCTATTTTTATATTCCTCAAATAGCTTTTCAATGCATTTATGTGAAAGCAGAAAACATTCGAATAAATTTTTTCTCCTTTATTTTGGCATTTTACTGCCTGCATTGGCCAGCATGGGCCACTGTGGTTACAATTAAGTTCATAACTCTAGGGATAACTGTGGGAGGAATTATATGGTGGGTTAAGTTTTAATTTGCAACGTATATTTCACGTTTGCAAAATTAATTGCCCTGATTGAGTTAGATTTCATTTAGTGGCTGGAAAGAAAGTAAAATTATCTGAACAGTTAAGAAGGTTGGAAAAAATTATGCTTTCCATTGCTAATGGAATTCAAACTTTACTATGGCAGAATGTTTTATTGTGTGATGGGAATCCCGGTATCCCGGTCAAGGCGGATGATTTTTTTCTCTGTGGAAAATCGCACATGTGTGCATTGCAGGTGACTCCATAAAAGTGGAACTCCGTGGTTAGTCCCGGATAGCTTGAAATTCGTCTCATCATCTCTATCACACTCCCACAGAATGTCATCTTCACTCCCATCCAGTGCATTAGATAAACAGCACTTCTTAAATCCTTTCACAATTGTATTGGTATTTATTTGTCACCATGATGTCTTAATCCACTGACAGAGTAAAGCAACTTCAGGTTTCTTAATATTTCCATTTGGCGTTAAATTTTGAGTGCCACTCTGTAACCACTCAGAATACAAAGCCTTTAAATTATGTTTGAAACACTTATTAACAGCAACATGTAACACTTGAAGTTGTGATGTCATCCCTCCAGGTATCACAATAAGATCAGTATTCATCTCAATCATTGTTTTTTTCACATCAGGTGTTAAGTGCCCTTTGAATGCATGCAGTGAAAGCATTGCTCTTTGTCTCAGTAATGCCCCAGGCCGTCTATTCCATTCCACATTTAGCCAATCTTTCATAAGTTCTTCAGTCATCCATCCCTTTTCCTGACATCTTACTATTACACCAATCGGTAAATGGTCCTTAGGCCAATTTTTCCACTTCAGAATCACGTATGGTGCTAATTTAGTCCCATCTGCTAAAACTGTCAACATTACAGTCACTCGCATCTTTTCGTTACCTGTAGTTTTGATAAGGACAGACTTGGCACCTTTGTCATTCTCAGTATAATTCGACGGCATGTCGAAGAGAACAGGAGTTTCATCAGCATTTCCAATTTGGCTCAAGATAATTATTAGTTTTTCTAAGTTGAATGATGTATTTCTGGTAAGCGATTAGTTTTTCGCTGTAGTCTTTGGGCAATTTCTGCCACAATGAAGTTCAGCGCCGTAAAGAAAAGTTATATCGTCGCATCAGTCTTGTGCACCAACCTTTGCTAGCTTTGAATTCCTGTATTGATATATTTAGCCCTCTTGCAACTTCGTGAGCTTTCATAGCCATATCAGCCATCGAAACAGGCATGCCATTCTGCCGGTTTGTACGCACAAACTTAACTACTTCTTCTTCTACACCTTGGAATCGGCCTGACTTTGGACCACTGTAAGACTTCCTGGAAGATTTAGCTTTCTCTAGTTCGTGTTTCATAGATTTCCATCTACACACATTAGCCTCCAATACGCCAAACTTTCTACTTGCATCATAGTTATTGGTATTTTCTGCGTGTTGTATGACAAAAGCTTAAAATTAGCATCGTAACTACGTCTTATTCCTTTTGGTAACTTTCCCTTTGCACTCGTGCCACGTATTTCAACATGATCTGCCATTTTTTTTTCTTAAGGGCTAGGTAAGTAATAGAAATTAGCATGCAGCACTTGAAGTTAGAATTCACCACGTTTTGATATGTTTGTAATTAATAGCGGAAAGCGCCAAATGATTTCAGCCTTCATTTGTTCTCTATATGGCATACTACGCGCTTGTTAGAAATACGTCGCGTGTGGTCACAGATGTTCATTTTTAATCGAAAGAATTATTGGACCCGTAATTGTTAAATACTGGTACACCATATTATTAATTGTTCATTTCAGTAGTTAATTCAAGAGAGTATCATATTGAATACATTCTTATGAATTATTTAACCATACATACGTACAATTCACTCAATAACACCGATTATACACGTAGTTATACTTCACATTCAAATCCAAGAAGAGTCTTGATATTTGCAGTTGAAATTTTGACAAATAAGGTCGTCTTAGATTCAGATGAATACGGTGTATGTATTCTTCTTTTTGGAATGGAAAATGTTTGATAACAGTGATTATGATCATTGTCTTCAAGGTTGATATTCTTATTGATGCATGTATATCAATAGCCAATGTGGTTCTTGTGGGAACTATAAGAATTCTCATGATTTTATGCACAATTTTCCTCTCATAGATCTTGGTTGGCTATGTGGAACAGTGCTTGAAGGGAGGCCCTCTCATTGAAGAAATTGGCTTGAATCCAGGGACTGCTGGGGAGAGGGGCTTGAGGCTTCTTTATGTAAGTAGGGCTGTCTCCTTTTTAAAACTGATTTAGGAAGTACAGTAGTCAAGATAGTAGTGTTGAAGTAAGAAATCGACCCTGTTTTTTTGTTAAACCTCTTACTGCTAAAACATTTCAGCTAGGGAGTGCTGAATCTGTCTTGGTGATTTTATTAATTTCAATGTGTTTTTCATTTTACAATGACATTTAATGTTAAAACAAGTTTATTTTAAGTGGTATATCATCCTACATATTTAAAACTGTGTAGATTTACCCCATTCATTCCATTTTTACATGTGTACTCTTCTGTTTTATAAAAAGTTTCTCTTTTCAACATTCTTAAAATGGTCAGAGGCCTTATACTAAGTGGAAGAAGTGAACTACTTATGTTGCTGGTGATTTCTCACTTATGCTCAATGGCATTTTTATTTATTTTTCAGGTTTTGTCTTTTGTATTCCCATCCCATTTTTTGCATCGTGATGTTATTACTCACCTTCTTAATTTCCTCTCAATTGAGGAGGAACTTGTGGCACCTCTGGTGCTCTCTGTGTTGACTTTTGTGGGAAAGTACAAACCAATTGGTAAGTAGCTACATCACTTATTGCTTGAAAATACACCTTTATTTAATTCAATTCAAAGAAATCATTAAAATTCAAATTGTTGTATAATCTTAAATAGGCTTGTTGAGTGAAAGGTCAGGTCTTATTTTCTGTAACATTACTCTGTTATACAAAACATCTTTATCTTCTTTTAGTTTCACTCAACTTTATTTTGTCTTTTTATCTTTTTTTGAAATGAAGAGATTTTTCAAAGTTGAGCCTGACTCAAATTAACATAACTCGGCCTAATGTGACTCAACTCACATTAGTAGTAGTGTTGGTGAGAATAATGCATGCAGTAGAAGTTGACGGTGATAAACAATCACAAATTCAGCTGATATACAGTGCTCTTATAACAGTAGCGGCGCGTGACTAAAAATATAGGGGGTTCACTCCAGATATCTATACTTTTTTTGGTAAATTGCTGCGGATATGGTTGAAAATGGTGGGCTTCACCGGGATATAGCTTTTGCTTACTTGGATGCAGTACATTAACAACAACCACAGAAAAAAGCATTAAAAATATGAAAATAAATATTTTGGGTCAAATCGATACATGTCTATAGTGTACACGATCCCCTCATTTACGAAAATAGTTTGTATTTAAATGCCCTCTTCGTATTTTTCCATACACATTATTAAGGCCGTATTACCAGAGGCCCTTCATTGCTCATCTGATGTGGGTATGGATTTGCATTGACCATTGCGTCGTATAAAGCGGTGGGTTTCTAGAATGCATGCACAAATCCCCTCGCGACCGATGGGAAACTAGCCCCTGCTCTAATTCCGTTCCTGCATTCTTGCAATTTTTGTACATCAACTGCTCAATGAAGTGTCTCATGTAACAGGACCATAAGATACCGAAATATACTGTAATTCAATTGCCTTCATTTGTTTAAATTTACAGATAATACGAGGGTTGGGGCAAAAGTCATGGCAACTATTTTTTTTCTTGAAGATACCAGTCCGGTTGGAAAATGTGACACATACAGACGAAAGGACAAGGTGTTAACTACATGTGTGGACAATGAATAGCACTGAAATATCGTAACACACTAATTTATTACGGTAGTATACAGGGCAATATGGCCTTCACGGTGCAAAAGAATGACAACTCAGTACACATAAAGTTGACATGACAAACGTGGGCCTAAAGACCCTCAAAGTAGTCCCCTGCTACTGTCACCACATGCTGCCAACGATGTGGGAGGTGCTGAATACCATCAGCCTCAGCATTTGCCGCACCATGTGTGAATCGGGTCTCCTGTTGGCGCACAGCATTAGCAATGTCCTCTCGTGTTGCAAACCGCCTACCACGTAGTGGTTCCTTAATCTTGGGAATGAGATCAAAGTCACAGGGCGAAATGTCGGGAGAGTACGGTGGGTGCTCCAATTCTTCCCACCCCCAACGTCGCAGTAGCTGCCGTACACACTCTGCTTTATGTGGTCTTGCATTGTCGTGCAGGATTATTGCACTGTCCACAAGATCCGGACGTTTATCCAGAATGCCACGTCGTACCTGTCGCACCAGGAAGTCCCTGTAGTACTGTGCGGTCACTGTTCTGCCATGAGGAACAAAGTGGCAAACAATGACACCCCTGACGTCATACGCGAGGATCACCATCAATTCGACTGGGGAAGGATTCTGACGGAACTTCTGGCTCCTTCGAGATCCAGCATGTCGCCACTCCGCGGACTGACGTTTCAGTTCTGGTTCGTATGCCCTGGCCCAAAATTCATCGATGGCGATTAGTCGTGACAAGAATTGATCGCCGTCCTGTTGCCAGCGTGCAAGGTGGTCGGAGCATATTGCATAGCGCACCCACCTTTGAACTTCCGTCAGTGCATGCGGTACCCACCGCGATGCGATTTTGCGTAGGTGCAGCTCATTATGCAATATCCTGTGGACGGTGCGTTTCTCGATGCCACTTGCCCTCTCTAACTCCAGTAGCGTCCATCGTCTGTCTTCATCCATGAGCTGCTCGATGACGGCACGTGCCAGGTCGGTCCGCACACTGACTGGTCATCCCGAACGTTGCTCATCACTGGTTGACACACGTCCTTGCTGAAACTTTCCTACCCACCGTGCTACTGTACGGTATGGTAGGGCATTATTCCCAACGGCTTCCACTAATTCACTGTGACATTCCATAGCATTTCTCCTACGGAGAACGGCTATTTTGATGTAAGCGTGCTGCTCAACACGGGTTACTTCCATCTCGCACGACACTCACCAACTGTCTGATTTCACAGCCCTCGCTGCGCTACTACCAGCTATCACAGAGCCATCTGTTGTTCTGCATACACACTATGCCTGCAGAACTTCCACACGACACACGTATGTTTGTGATCCGTTCACATATCTTCAAGAAAAAAAATAGTTGCCATGACTTTTGCCCCAACCCTCGTAATATGAAAATAAGTAAATTACCTCAAATGGTTCAGTTCAGGGATGATGTTTTTGGCAAGACTGCTGCCAATTGTTTATACACGAAATCCATCCTTCTCTCCATTTTGGCCGCGAATTTGTCAATCACTTTTTCATTTAAGTCTTCCATCTGATTGATCATCTCCTTTTCGATGGACAACATTGCAAGAGCAGACAACCTCTCTTCATCCATAGTACTTCGTAGGAAGGTCTTTATTCTTTTCAAAGCAGAAAAACCTCTCCACTTCAGAAGTTGTCATTGGAATTGTGGCAACTAACTTCAATAGTTTAATTGCTTCACCAAAAGATTCATTCAAATTGTTTTCTATGAAGAAACGTAAAAGGTCTATCACATTTGTCACCTCCTTGAAATCGTCCCTCAAATACATATTTTGTTTTAATTTGTTCTTATCTAAACGGATAGGAATAAGTGACATCGATGAGATTTTTCTCCGGAAAGGACTTCTTGAATGAGGGAAATTGTTTATGCTCGAAAAAATTCAAAGCTAATAAATGGTTTGAAATATCAAATCTTTCCTTAGCGTGGTTTATGATGATGTCACACACATCTTTGGCCGCTACATTCCTTGACGCATTAATTTCATCGCATCTCCTCTTCTTTCTCCCCTCGGAAGGCCCATCTTCTTCAATAGCAATGGTATCCACATCATCTCTTATTTTTAATACTTGATTCTCGAAGGACAATGTAGCGCTTTTAATTGACAAGGGATCTGCTGCTCGCTTCTGTAATTGATTATATAAAATATCAACATGTGGCATGATTCTGTAAAAGAATTCTAACCAGGAGCTGAAAGTGGGCTGTTGCATTTTCAAGCGTAGTCCTTGTGCTTGGTTGATTGTTAAGCTTTGTCTGCTCGTCTCTTCGATTTCCTCCAGACATTGAATTATAGAGTCCTTGTGTTCATATACTGTGACAATAGTCCTGGAATGAAAATTCCACCTCATTGGAGTGCCATGTGAAACTCTTTTCCCTACTACCTGATCAAGGATGGCAACCCTTTGGGGTGAATGAGCGAAAAACAATGGTATCCCTCGAACATTTGCAAAAAAAACACACACTTCCTTGTTTTGACTGGCTGCTTGGGCCAGAATGAAATTTAATTGATGAGCATAGCAGTGTACAAAATAAGCATAAGGATATTCTTGTCTGATAATAGTTTGCACTCCTGAGTTCCGGCAACTCATGACGTTAGCACCATCATAACTTTGGGAAATAACTTTTTCTTTTTTTTCCTGAACGACATAGTTTAGAACACCCTTAATGCAATTTGCCAAAGAAGGGGCGTCGTGTCCGATAGGGTTCATGAAGCTCCAAAACCTTTCAACTGGTCTTCCTTCAGGTAATGTGTACCTACGTACAATGACCTAAACTTGCATTCTTGTGTCCAATAGATTCCTCGTGCTTTTTAATTTTTTGAGATAAATGCCCTAAATCGAATACACATATTTTTGTGCAGATCACGTCCTTATCTTTAGCAAAGAGCAAGCAAGGGAAACAGTATAGTCTATTTGTAGAGTCACAGCCACAAATCCAACTGTTTCTCTCATATATCTGTGGCTTAAACACTCGACAGTATTGCCTGCCCCTGCTACTCTGATTCTGAGATAAGTTCAGCAAAGGAACAGGCCTCCTGCTTCCTTTATTGCAATTTTTTCTTCAAGAGAAAGAGAGGAAAAATTAGCCTCTCTCAAAAAACTGATACTATTCATCGTGTAGAGTGAGAAAAACAGTTCACAAATACGTAACAGCAGGCTCACGTAATGACACTGCCACACGCAGTCACAACTCAGGAAACTAAATATGTTGTCTGGATGCGAACTAAAAGTTCTAAAATACACAATATTAAACCACACTACGGGTTACAATTAGCTCTAGATGCAAATTGTATCACTGCAATGAGCAAGACTCCGAGTAGTTAGTATTTCCCCGTCAGATGGCGGTAGAACCTGCGCACATCAGCGCCTATAGCCGGCATAGAATTCTGTCCTCCGAATGAAGCAATTCTCGTTGGCAGGCCCGCTCGTTCGTCCGCTTCGTTGTTGTTCGTTGGACATCGGCAATCTTTGCCTGTCGCTGCATTGCAGACCAGCGAGCGGCCCATGCTTAAAAGCTGTATGCTCCTCTTACCCCTCACCGCTCTTAACCTACAGACGCTTCCGCAAAGAAGTGGAGCTAGTTGAGACCAAAACGGCTGTAATTACGCCACAGGGGAGGAAAAGTTGGGCCCAGCGATTGATGTCAGGGTTATTTCAGTCATGATAAGAACATTGGTAAATAGAAAAATCTTAAATTAATTTTCTTAGGGGGTTCAGTGAACCATAGGACCCGCTGCCACTGTCTTATTATGATGACTCATAGTTTATTTTGTCTTCAATGTCATAAATCCTTGCTCCACAAGAGGGCTAGTTCCATATTCCATGAATGTCCATGATCTATTTGAAACAGTTCATTTGTAAATGTGTTTTAGTGGGTTGAATATTTCAGTGGAGTGCTGATTATTTGATGTCTGATTAACCGTGTGTTGGGTTATCCTACAATCATCCCAAATCACCCCCTACCCTGCTATTCCTTTCCATCCTCTCACACAATATGCAATATTCATATTAATGTGGTTACGTGGTGTATATATTAAATATTATTCAAGCGTTTTATTCCTTTTTTCTTTCTTTAGGAGAAGCATTTCCAGAAATTGGAAAGGTTCTTATTCCTTTGTGTCAGAATTTTGCTGAGACTGGAACCCCAAAGCAAGCAAAACAAGCCATCCGTTGCCTTTTTGTCAATATTGTAAATAACCAGGATCTTGTGTTTACTGAAATTTTAGAGGTTAGCTCTTATTCAATATTATTAGATTGATAGATGCCAGTTTTATCTTCACGATTAAAGAGGTTTTTACCTTCCATTTTAAAAATGGAGTTTGGTGATTTTTATTGTGATATATCTAAAGCATTCTGTTGTCATTTTCCAGAAACTGAAGGAGAACTTGACTCATACGTCTCCATATTACCGAACAGCCATTGTTTCTTTGGGACACATAGCGTACAACCTACCAGATAAATTTCCAATCCAGATCAAAAATATTGTTTCAAGAAAGGTAAGTTGATAAAATTTTACTAAGAAATTTTATAATCAGTTGAAATGCATGAATATCATCACAGATGATCTGCCTTAAGTGCATTCTACAAATGTAAATAATTGGCCATGAAATATCCAAAATACCCCTTTGCACTAGGGTGGTTTTCTGTCAATTCCTTTTGTCTACTTAACATTTAATTTGTAACCATCCCACGCTATAAATGGTGAAACTGGATTGAAAAACTAAATTTTCTATTCATATTTATCTTTATTTGGATTTTTTAATGTTATAAAATATTATTACATTCATTCTATATGTCATATCTAATTTTTCATGGCGCGATATTCTTTTAAGCTTGACACATTTAAACCTGGTTTGCTGTAACTTGTCTTTCAGGTGTAAATTGTCTCCCTTCTTCCACTTTTAACTTTTCTGGCTGAACAAAAAATACTGCTTTTTTATGGCAGGGTATGATTATGTGAAACTTTTTAGGAGAGATGGGACATTCGAATAGTCTAATTCTCAAGTATCCCGAATAATGTGCTATTTGCACTATTTGATATTCGAGAACACAAATTAATAATTTCACCCTCTCGAATATATTACCCGAATTTACTGTAATGTTTTTTTAAATTCGCGGTCATCGGTTCGGTCTTAATGTTATAATGCGTTAGGTCTACCATATTTGGCTGGTACAAATTCAATAATTAATATTTCAAACAAAATTTCATCTTTCAAGTTAAGTAAGTATAAATATATATAATCCTTAATAACTTCAGGGGAATTATATGAAAAAGCAAATGAATGAATTTTCAGACGCTCGTGAGGTTGGTTGGTCCTTTTTTTGATTCCTTGTTGCATGATGACACTTACATTTTAAAAATTCAATTTTTAAAATAATTGTGATTTCTTGATTTAATAAAAGGTTTGTGATTAACGGAGTAAAATACTAATAATAATTAAATCTTCAAATCTTCCACATTCTTATAATCTTCTTTAAAAAAACGCCCATGCAGTATTCGATATTCGAGTGAGTTATTCGAAAAAATATTAGATATTTGAATTCGAGAAAAATGCTATTTGACCCATCTCTACTTTTTAGCTAAATGTTGCCTTGGGTTTGTAGATGATAATGTAACTGTAGAAGTTAGTGTACCACCACATAATCTTCTAATGAGATCATGCTTTCGTATTCTTTTAAATTTCAAATTTTGTGCTGAGAATTCTTGTTTGTCCCTTCCCATTTTTTTATCAATCTTTGTAAAAAAAACTGAAAAACTCTCTTAATGTGGCACATCCACAAGGGACGCATTGCTGACTGGTGGAGAAAGGCTTTCTGCTAGGGCCATTCAGAGATATCTTTCCACTTTTTTGTTTCTTATTTTCCACTGTAAGCTTGAGTTTTATACCTAAATTGACTATGCTATTATATAAATCTTCATTACTATCATTTGAATTTCTTATTTTGTCTTTTTTTTGTCTTTACCAATCCAGTACCACTCACTGTCAGTGCATTCACTGTAAGCGTAGGGTGAAGCAAGGGAAGTTTTCGTCTCTGTAGTTCCCCTCAGACCAGCAATCAGTTCATCATGTTCTTATTTTTGATCAGGGTACTCTTTATCGTCACTTTTTTATTCTTCTATAGATTCTTCATTTTCAATATAAAATTCATTGTCGTTGCTTTCCAATTGTCTGTAATACTGATAAATTTAGAGGAGTGGAAATTTGTTCTGAATGTACAACTACTTGAAGGCATATTATTCATCCAACTACCAGGAAAGTGTTGTTTGCCAGATAACACTGTATTAAAAATATCTGAGATACGTTTCTGGAAACATAACCAAATTTGTGATAGTAAGAGAAGGAAGGTAGTGTATGAAGGGAAGAAATTTTGAGCTCTTTGGAGCATGACACCACGCATGGATGTTGAGTATGCCTCAGGTAAGAAATGAATAGGCAGCTGACAGATGGGAAAAAGCACCTTTGGTGTGTTAGTGTAAAATTATGCTGTATAGTGTAGTGTATTAGCATAAACAGACAAACATCGCAATGGTGGTGGGATTGGCAGCATACATGTGTATTTTAGTGACCGGTATGATTCATTATGTAATTATCCATGTTACCTAATTAACTAAATAATTTTACTTATCCATTCATGCTGATTATTATAAGAAAAGTTATTGAAAACAACGCAAAAATCCCCCTTTCCCTTGCAGTGAAACTCGTGTGACTCAAAATACTAGCTCGTACCAATATTAATCTTGGGTGCATTCCGAATTGTGCATGAAGCGCATCAAGATTGCACCGTTGGAGCAGTCGTTCTGAAATGTTGACGTGCTTTGAAGTGCTTAAGCAATGGTGCGAATCAGAACGGTCTTGATGCGAAAACGGTGCCAGGATAATCATTTTCAAAAATGTGGCGGAGAGATTGATAGACTTAACTGCTGAATAATACGTGATTATCCGTGCCATTAATTAGTAGGTTTCATCATCAAGAATTCATTAAAGCACAGCTACGTATTTTTATGCGAGGAAGAAATTAATATGCATGTAAAAGAATGTGCATACATTTTGAACTAGTAATGCTTCATAAGCAAGAGCAAGGTGTAATTAATGCCTTTATCATTAGGTTTGATGTATATTATAAATTGTATTAAATAATATATTGTGTAAAATATGTGCAAATAGTTGCCCACCCTATTTTATTGGTGCGATTCGCTGACATGCTCTGCAGCTGATTCGGGCACTTACTTCAAGGGCGCACCCGAATTGGTACGGGTTGATGTGTGGTGGTATTAGCCATACCATTAGCTTTCCTGTCATAAGTTTTCCTCCTGACTTTCTTGCAACAAGTTTGTATGTCTCGGTGGCAGCCGTCAACCTAGTGAGAGTAATTGTAATATCCTGAGGCATTGTGAATTGAAAGGAAGTAAATCTGTAATGCGTTGGCAAACGAAGCTGGGCATGTCTATTTGTTTATTGTATAACCAATATTAATACAAACCGTGCAATCTAGAGAAAAAGTCTCAAAATTATACATTTTTCAAAAGAATACACCGATAGATAGCACTACATTATTTATTGTGAGGAAATGCGACTCCTAATTCTACAGGAAGTGATACACAAACTTGTAAGATTCAGTAAATTCTTAGCACTACTCAACCATTTATCATTTCATTAAAAATACCATATTTAACATAAATTATTTTAGTAATAACTATTAGATAACCTGCTTTCGCCTTTCCTGCTTCCTAACTACTTAAAATAAATTCAAAGGGTGCCTCGTGCCCATCCTCTCACACTATAATGACTCCCATGTCTTCGTCTGTTATTTTGAATTAGCTTCTTCCCACGCCATTTGCTGTCCCTGCATGAACAGCGTTAGAAATTTTTGATGCCTTGATGTGCGCATCAGTTTGCCGGAAACGCTCGCTGCGGTGCCGCTTTAGAGCACTCCAAAGTACGATTTGGAACAATCCGGAAGCGCTTCGAAGCGCATCATGCATGATTCGGAATGCACTCCTTGTTGAGTCACTATCAACATATTGTGCCAAAGGTTAAGGAAGTATTCAGAAACATGCCATTTGTTTTGTGGTGTCTGAAGAAGTTTTCAAAAATTTTATTTATAGATAGTGAAGGACCTGTTAATGAAAGACTTGGGTGAAAGAAAGCATTTTATGGATGAGGATTGGTGTGTTGAAGATGATCTTCCAGAGGAAACAAGGTGTAAGGTATGACAACATTTGGTATACTTCTCCTTTATTACATATTGCTTTATTTACAGGTTTTCTATTTGAATCATATTTTCATTGTAATTCCATGCACTGCTCTAATTTCATTATTGGAAATATAAATCATGCGTGAATTCCTTCCTGTCTGTTCCTGAGAATTTTCAGGATATATCCTTCCCCCAAAACGGAGAACAGCTGGTTGGGTATTCGGGAAAATCACTCCTTGACTGTTAATTATAATATTTTTAACATTTTATCTATGCCTTTGATGCCCTTAACATAAGAGTTAGCTTTACACCTGCAGCCTCAGATAGTCATTCATTGTTCCAATTATGTACTTTACTTTTACCTTAAGCTTATTGTCACTATTGTCCATTAAGTGTTGTCCTTGTTATGGCTCTAATAGTTAATGTAAAAGAAGACCTTAGAACAACAGAAATGAAAGGAAGAAAAACATTTTGAAATAATAGTAGCAGTCTAGTATAATGAATATTACCTTTTCTTATGTTTGAAGTTCATAGAGTCCAGCCATGTTGAAATGATCCTGCGCTAGAATTTATGCACACTTCCTCTCTGTCCTCGGCTACCCCCACTCCGGGCTCCTTCCTTCCCCTACTGTGCCTCCCCTACCAGCGTCACTTCATCGTAGTTGCCAGCTCTCGTCGTTTCGGTTCTTTCTTGGTTTTGAGAGCTTGAATTTGATACTGTTTAATACCGGTGTGAGGAAAACTAGCAACACTCTTTGCCTCTCCTCCAGTGTGTGAGTGAGAGAGTAAAGAAAGGGAGGTAAGGCCCGGAATGTGGGGTAGGTTGTCATATCTCCACCGTTCACCAAGAATGACCATTTCAACGTGGCTGGACTATAGCTTAATGAATGTAATTCAGGATCTAAGATCATACACTTTAGTATTAACTGGCTGATCATCAGTAGTAGTTGCTGCTACAGATGTCATAGATTTAATGTCATATGTTTATAATTTATCTCTTTCTGAGAAGTTTTTTTAAAGGTATAATTTTTATCCTCATCTACTAAAAATATGCTTTTTATTTCCTAATTTCATATAGGAATTTTTATTTTTATTGTATTTGCTGATTACTTTGTTTTTATCACAGATTGAAGGAATGAAGATGATGGCAAGATGGCTCCTAGGTTTAAAGACTGATATAATGTCGGCTCAGAAGACTTACCGAATGCTTAGTGCATTTATTAGTCACCGAGGAGACCTGTTGGAAGAAGGAAAACTAAGGTACTAATGGAAACATACCTACATTCTTTTGTTGTTGCTGCTGTTTTCATCTTCAACAAGTTTTGCTAAATATGATTATAATTTTAATAACATGATATAATATTTTCTATAGCAAAGCTGAGATGGCGTGGCTTCGATTGGCTGCAGGTTGTTCAATGCTTAAAGTTTGCGAGCAGAAAGGAGTGGGTGATCAGTTTACTGCGGAGCAGTTCTACAATCTATCCTTACTCATGAATGTGAGTTTTTTATCCATGTCAACATTATTCAATAACTTTTCAAACAAGATAAAATAGATTTTACCTTAAAACTTACTTATCAGTATATAATGGGACTGTTTGGCTTACTTAAAGACATTAAACAAATAATCGATAAGGCCGTTTGTAAGTTTTGTAAATAGTTCATCCTATGAATGTGCCAAATATGTCTGTAATGTATTGATTCACATAACATTAACAAATGTAATGTTCAAGATTCATTCATTTTTTTAATAAGAAATAATTAAAAATTTCAAGAAAATTACATTCCATGAGATCCCTCAAGGATATAAACATATCTTTAGGTGTCAAATCGTTTTTTTTTTACCGTTAGATTTGGTTGAAAACTTAATTACATCTAAACATCATCTTTCTGTGGGATATATGATCATTGCTTTTTACTTAACCTGCTCTGACCATTAATGAACTCATATCGATAATATTTCTCGAGGTAAAAACAACATTTTAAGATTTTTTTAAAGTTTGTGAGAAATGTAATTTCTTTTACACTTGTTATACATTATGAGCCTTGATTATGTGGAAATAAAGCTACAAAACATTGGCAAGAGATGATTATAATCATTTCCAAAGACCAAACCTCCAGAAGAATTGTATATATGTATGAAGTGGTCAAGAGTGGATTTATATTTTAAAATTGACTTAACTCTGGATTAATACTTTCATTCTCTTTGAAAATGAATGATTCTCTTCGAAATTCAATAAATAATTCTTCCAGTGACATTATGTTTCTTTTGAAGAACATAACTGTTATTTCTCCAGTGTCTTGATGTAAGCATTTACCTTGACTAAGAAATTTTCTATGATTGCATGTAACATGACCTTGGGCCTCTACTGGGCTTGATTTTTAATTTTACCCGTAATTGAAATTGCTTAGGTCATCTCCATTCATTTGCTGTGTGACATTAATGCTTAAAAATGAAATGTTTCAATTCTAGGATGAGGTATTGAATGTTAGAGAGACATTTGCAAACAAGCTTCACAAAGGGCTGAGCAGAGGAATCCCACAGAAGTGCCTGCCATTAGACTTTATGGGTTACTACGCTTTGTCTGGGCAGGAATCTGATAGAAGATTAAAGGCTCAAGTTCGTCAAAACATGGTGGCAGATATCAACAAGAGGAGGGAGTACATAAAATCTATTACCATGACTGGAGGATGTACGTTTTGGAATATGACACTTCCTTTTTCACCCTTGTTATCCAGAACCCCTGTCGAGGAACCCTCTCTTTGTTGCTGAAGTGCCTTGTAAAGTCCCTTTATGCACAAACATGTTATTTACTGTTCTTTTTCTTTCCTCATATAAATGTAATAAATCAACATAGTTCATGTTTTGATGGCGAAGTGCCCATAACTCTGCCATTATTTGCTTATCCATCTCAGGTGTTTCCTTTTCTTTACAATAAAATCAATATACTCTTCAGTTATAGGTTTCTTATAATATTAACTACTCAATGCCATTTATTTTGGTCCATTCCATGGGTATATTACTCACTGTATTACCTATAGTAACTATTTCTTTTGCATAAATAATATGTAGGTGTTTGTTAATGCAATGACCAGTACAAACAAATTTTGTGCATTGGGCATTTATTTGTATTATTTTAGTGCATTCATGCTTCGGAGAATTTTGTCTACATTTTTTTAAGTTAGGTGAATTTCTCATTAACCATTTAAAATTGCTCATGTTGCCTTGTGTTGAATGTGCAATTTATATTTTCACATATTCATTGAGATATTTTGTTAGGCAAATCAAATAAATCCAGTGAAGACAAAAAAATCCATGATTTGGTTTTTCTATCTATTAGATAATTTTACAGCTGAAAAGGTCATTTTTAATGCAGGATTACACGTTTGTTGTTATTTCTGTTCTTTCTTTGCACTTAGAAATGCATAACATTGATATTTACATAGTTTCATCATTCATGTTTGCTGTATATTGTCTGTGTTTTTATTCTAATTTATCAGCAGACAATTATGTATGACTGATTAGATCTTGGATTTATTCCTGGGTATGTACAATTCACTGGAAAATATTTTCTTTGTATTGAATTTCACACTACGTATAGTAAAATACCAGTTAAAAGTAACACTATGTGTTTTTTGACATTATAAATGGATAAAACTATTCCTATTAATCATATGCATAATGCATTCCTTTGTTGGGTGGTTGCATGTAAAATTACTGAAGAAGTTTGTCCCGCAATACTTATATCTGAATTTTTCATTGGTGACATTCATAGTGCAATTCTCTGAATCTGTTCAAGTAAGCAATTTTTGATTGTAAGTAACTTATTCATTTTAACTTTTCAGTTGACAAAGCTGCTGACCAGCTGCCTCACATAATGCCAGATTATATGCTGGTTTTTGCTGTACCTGTGTTGGCTCATGATCCCGAGTTCACAACTTATGATGATCATACCCAACTGCAACGTGCCCGCCAGTGTTTATGGTTTGTTCTTGAGCCCTTAATGACGCGAAATGAGGGCTACTGCTTTGGCTTCTACAAGACATTAGTGGAAAGAATGAAAATGCATGTGGACGCCCTTAGGTCAGGAGATGACAATATGAATTTTGTAAGTGATTATGAATTATATTGACTCTATGTCAGTTTAAATTTTTTTATTGAAAGTGTTTGAGAATCATGTTATAAGTAGTTTGTTATTCTTAAGTACTGAAAATATTCAAAGTTCATCTCTTGTGTCTGGAGAAAATAGATGAGATTGCTTTGATAACTATTGGATTAAATTAAAAATTTATGTTAATTATGACATGGTAGAAGTAATCAAGCTAGAAAGGGGGATAATTTTCCAGCACAGCCTCAATCTGTAATTGAGAGTAAAGATGTGGACCCAAATGCTGTTATGTATGTATGTTGTCAATAGGTTCAGGAAACACTACCTATTAGAATGAACCATAAGGCTTGAAGAGGAAAATGACTTGAGCTAAAAGCTAGGATATTTTCCACTTTCACTTCTCTTAATGACTACCCCTCTTAAACACCTGTTTTAATGGCTTAATTTTAGTGAAATGGATAGGGTAAATTTAAAAGGCTAATGAGAACTATGCTCAATATAACTTCTGCACCTATTTGAAGACCTCCCCTTTTTGATTAAGACCATCTCTATCCCCAACTAATGGCTTGCTTAAGTAGGAATCAAAGTCCTTATCAGCTGCCAATTGTAAGCGCTAACCACTGCTACAGCAATTGTGCATGTCACTATTTTGGGAGAAACTAAGGGTGAAAGTATACCTCTTCACTAGAGACCTACTGGTGGTCAGAAAACCCAGGTGACTCTCACTCATTTCTATATATTGCCCATGACCGCGTTTGCAACCACTGGTGTGATGTAGATGCCAGTCTGTGCCGATTTGCCCACCTTGCATGCTGACACTATGAGGGAAGGAAGAGGGATCCTTGGGAAAGAGGCCTGCATAGTTGAATATGGTATAAGCTAAGGAAAGCAGAGGTGGATGGGTTTGTTTCTGAAATTTGAAAGATGGTCACCCTGAGGGGATGGGTGGCGATCCACCCACTAAACGATTCGTTCAAGAGCGGTGTGAGCCCATTCCCCTTATACACTTTTCGCCACTTAGAGGGGGAGAGCGAGAAGTGTGTGCCTCTATCTTATCTACAGACTCTGCACCAGTGAATTCATGATGGAAATAGGGTGAACCTTGCTACAACAATGAGTGAGGGTTGACCCATTGAGGATATTTGGAGCTGAAATTTTTATCATACCTGCATGTTTCCTATAATTAAAATGGGGAAGAGCCTTAGATGGATAGGGAAGAAATGATAAATTTAATTAACCATTATAATTCTTTTGGGTTGCACACTTATACACAGGTTTTTTGCAGATTGAGGGTTAGACTTGACTCTTGTCTTCTTGGAATCTGACTTCCAGGATTGCTATTGTTAAAGAACAACTCAATAGTAATATGAATTGTGCAATGGAATTAAAGAAGCAAGAAAATTGGGAAAGAAACAACTAACAGTCAGAGTGTTTTTTAGTTATTTTTCTAATTTTTTTCTGTTGAGATGTCATTGAAGAAAAAAGCCTAAGAAATTCCTTTAAAATTAGGAAATGAAGATTGATGCTGGGGGCCCAATGACTGGCTTGATCAATCTTATGGTGTACAATATGTACCATGAACTTCTGAAGCTTAGTCATTGAATATTGTGTTAAATTGGTTAGAGAGGATAAAGCTGCTGGAATTTTAGAATTAAATTAATCTTGTGAAAAAAATTAGCTGCAACATTTTTTAAATGTGGACAATATTAGTCTATTTTTTGTGGTCTACCATCAAAAGTGCTCTATAGTGCGTTCCACATTTAGTTGACTTTACAGGCCTTATGGAGAACAGTGTTGCCAAACCTGCGCTTCGTCATCCGGCTTCCTGATGGTGTAGGCCACCACTCATCACCACCCTCCAAAATGTCAAATTTAAATAGAAATAATGGAGGTTCTCGTTCTGATATAAGTTTGATTGTATGTTACGCGTTGTAAATGGCTATTGTTAAGTTCAAAAATTCTATACTACAGCGCACAATCATTATTTTTATATGTTTATACTTTAACCAATTCAATTTGGTTTAATCAAGGGGTACATGAGAAACAACTAACTCAAAGGTGAAAAGTCTACTCTTTCCGTTTCACTGTAATTTTTGAACAGAACACTTCATGGGGTAGTGTCTTTGGGGCCTTGAGTAACGAACATTAAATAATAGTGATAGTCGTTGTTTATAATATTGTGTGGGTTATTTTCTAGCATCAATCGAGGCAATCATTCTCCTCAATGATGTTAATGATACTGCAAAATTTCTGCATGTAACGGCTATTTCTACTTCCTTGACGTGCTGACGAAGACTGAGGAGCGTTTCTTATTCTTACTCCAAGTCATGTCTACGAATAACCTAACATTGATCCATATCACGTCTGTTGGTGCAAAACCTTTTTTTTCACGATATTTTTTAGATGTCTACATTAATTGTATTGCAATTGTATAAAATCGTCCCTTTTAATAAGAATTATTAGTTTCCCTCTGCAGTCGCATATGCAGGGCTGCCCAGAGGTAGGCCAAGGGGGGCAGTTTGCCCCGGGTCAGCGCCTTTTGAGCCTTGAAGCTGCTAAAATAAAAAAAGAGCACTCATTTTTTACCATATTCTGTGGAGCAATTTCTATTTTCCATTGAGACAATAAGCAGATGATACACAACACTCCTAAAACCTTGTTTCCCCTTACTATACCACAATCGTAACAAACGAACCATCCCCAATTCCATCCATCCATTTCCGATCTGGTTGCCGTATTTTCCTCCTTTCGAGGATTCGCGAGTCTACCGGATGCCCTTCTACTTGTGACCCATCTTAAACCCCTGCCCATTCCTGCATGTAAGTTGTCCCTAGAGTACCCAGGCCTGAGGTCTGACGTCCAGGTTCTTTTGTATATTCACACATTTTTCTTTAGGCGGGTCCCTCCCACTACCCGCACAATGGAGTCCACTGGGCCCCACAGGTGGAAACCAATGGGAAGGACACCGTGGGTGACTTGACACTGAAGGTATCCCTTTTGTCGAAACCATGGAGCTGGTTCAAATTCAATGGAGCCTATTGAAGGGGGAGACACCAGGTGAAATCCTTGAAAGAATAATTAATTGCCGCTGCTTCCTACTGCCCTTCTCCTGTATTCCAACGATTAATTTTGGCACAACAACATCCTGCCTGAAAATTTATCTCATACCCACAATTGCCTGTTTGAAATTTGCTTTTTTTTATATTTTATCAAAACAATTTCAACTTATGCTTGGAGATGAAAAACATAGTCTACAACTAAATGATAGTATAAGTATGCGTATAAATGTGAGCAAAATGATCCACTACAGCCGAAGCATTATTTTCTCCTTGTTTGAAACAAGCTAAGGTATTTAGATTGACTTCTATTTTTTATATTTAAAATTCTGAGTCTGATCAAGTGAGAACCTTTCTGGCAAAGATTAAGGAAAATAATTGGACGCGATGCCAATACACGCATGCACTAGGAATTATACTCGTTCTTTTTAGAGCGGTCCTCTTCATGAGTTTGACTTTTTCAATGAACTTGTGTGTCGCATATACAGTAATGATGATAAACACAACACTTCCAAGTCTCCATAAATAATTCTTATCTGAAGCAGATTGTATATTAGCACTGTAATCAGCCGAAACATAAAAAAGAGTAACTATTATCAAAACAAAATGCCTCCATCCCTTCCTGTTCATGAGTCCGACAGACATTCCACTCCCTCCATGTAGCGCGATGTGCTCGGCTGTGGCTCTTGCTCGTCCTCTGTTGAGGGCGATGTTGACTGAGAGGATGAAGATGATGTCAGGCGAATAATTAACTCTTCGATGTCATCTTGCTAATTGTCTGCATGCCACATGTCTTCTTCCACTTCCTTCAAGCGCTCGACATAGCTTTTCCAATTTTCAGAAGAATTTGAAGAAGATTTCATCAAAGCTTTCTACGATAGGTTTTTGTACCTCTTTCTTCTTAAAAGTGGTGTTCTTCATCCCAACGTAATGTTTTCCTTGAGCCCAAACCATTTCAATTGGATTCAATTCGCAATGATATGGTAGTCTTAGCACTCTACATAACTCTTCGCTAGTTCATCTATCTTAAATTTTTCATATTTTTCCCATGCTTGATTGACAAGTAAAAGATCTCTTTTCAAGCTGTCCTCATCAAAGCTAATTCCTTTGCTAACCAACCACTCTTTAATGGAATTTTTCCTCCAGCTTGTGGTAGGAAAGGATTCCAACTTCCTTGAATGGTATGATGCATTATCTACAACTATAATTGTGCCTTTGGGTATATTTGAGAGAAATGAGTGCTTAAACCAGCTCTCATAACACTCGACATCAACTTGGTCATGCTCATCCATGGTGTTTTTCTTGCATAAAAAACACGTGCTGCTCCCTCTATGAACCCTTTCTCCATCTCTGCATGTATAATTGCAAAGCGTCCTCGGGAGGTGGGGGCCTTCAACCCGGTTGTAAATCCAGAAAGGAAAGCCTGACGAGGAGTTTCTATTTTTTTGTCGTGTCAAGTCATGTTCAATGTTTGTCCGACATTGATCTAAGTTTCGTCTGTGAAAACAATGACCCTTCGTTCACGACGATATTGTTTTAGCTACCTTGAATAATTACGTCGCCAATGTATAATATCATCCCTTTCAATTAAAATGCTTCCCGTGGGGTTGCTTCCCGTGAAGATGTTTTATGGCACCCTATTAACGGAACTTCTGGATAAACATAGAGTTCTCTTTTCCTTAAGGGCTTACACCGAAGAGGAATACCCCTCGTACGGATTATGGAATAATTTCTTTCACGTTTCCTGCAGCAAGAATCTTAAATGCGAAATTTTAGTTTTATTACAAAGCCGTCAAAAGGTGCATGGGGTAGGCTTTCGTATGCATTGTCTTGAAATATAAATATTTCTAATACAACGTATGAGTACTCTCCTTAAAAAACATCTAAGGAAGAATTACATGAATTTTAGTATGCATGTATATAAAGATATAAATCCCGTTTTCCACCGAAGAATCTTCTGTCTGCACTGTGGAAGTTAGCAAGACTGCAAGCAGCATGCACCTCGGCGGTGCCGTGGCGCAGTAATAAATTTTCTTAAGATCAAAACGTTGTAGCTTTCTTCACAATTGAGATAAGTAAATGATTTTTGGACTAAAAACAAATTAATGGTTTTCTTCAAATTTTATATGAAGGATATATGGACCTAAAATTTAAGGAACGTAAGTTAGCAGGCGATTACTTTTTACCTTACAAAAACCAAACTTTTTTGTCCTAAAGATTTTACATCAGTATAACAACATTTCAGCTCAATTAACTTCTAATTGATGTACTCATTTATTGAAATAAAAAGAATAAGAAACGTTTTGCATAAGTTTTAATCCAGTATGAAGAATGGTTTGCCCACAATTGAGTGAAGAAGACAAAGTCAAAAGAGCCGTGTTTGTTGCGTAAATTAATGAAAATATTTTTTATAACTTTTATTATAAACTTTATGGAAAAACTATTGCAACCAATAAATGTAGCGTGTCTCTTTGCATTAAAAGATATGATGATACAATGGATAGTGAAATATTAATTTTTCTGCTGCTGTTGGCAACAGTGTATCTCCAGCCTTATGGGGATTAACATGGGAAACGAATCTCCATAAGAGCCCATACTGTCAACTAAATGTGGAACGCCCTTTACCATCTTAATCCTTAACCATGAGGAAAGACCTATCTGAAGGCTTAAATAAAGGGAAAAGAAAATTTCTCATTGTGTTAGTGTCTTTTGTGTTCATTGTAGTGTTAGAGCAAAGGAATCTGGAAGGAAGGAGTAAGAAAAAATTCTGGGAAATTTATGTGAATTGACGCAATATCAGAGAATGCCATTCTCCTTTGATTGTGGTAGTGATGGTGGAATGCAAAGAGTGATCATCATCGTCAATTAATTTCCTTGCCGAATTGATTTTAAATGGTTGTTTATATGACTTTTTTAATCAATGTTTATTGATCTATTGTCATTGTGAATGAGAAGATTAATAGCTAATGCCATGTCTCCTTCCTTGTCTTTAAGTACTAATATCAAGGTTTTAAATTATTATTAGATGAAAATAAGTCACTTGAGGTAAAATTCTTATTCCACCTGGGGGCTGTTTCTCAGAGCTACAACTCTATGAGTTACAAGTCACATGACTATTTTCACGAGGCAGATGGGTTACTCAGATATACCTAACCGGAGATTTCTACTAGTTCGAAAAAATGGCGGGCATAATCAAGACCATACATAACTCGTATTTTGATGATTACGATACATTTTGGGAGTGCACCTTGCAATATTTCCAGTTCAAAAGTTAGTGCTACATTTTAGGGTAAATATAAATGATTGAATATGTGCTGGAAAGTAATTTAATGTCCCAGCTTACCTTAACCCTTTCCGGTCCAAATTTGATTCCGGTCCAAATGTGATTCCAAATGGAATCACGTCGCTTTCCTGCGTCGAGCGTCGATTTTTTCGTATGTATTTCATGTGGAAGATGATGTAATCTATGTAAGGTGAAAGTATGTGGTGAGATAAAATAAATTTATGAATTAATGAAAGTCATTTGAAAAAATTGACGCTCGATGCAGGAAAGGGACATGATTCCATTTGGAATCACAGGACTGGAAAGGGTTATAAGATCTCAAGCGAATACGGGTGTTTGGGTTTACCTAACATCTTTCGATAAAAACGTTTATGTCGACGTATTTCTTCTAGGATGAGCTCTAAATGGTAATTATTAATAAACCTTACATTTTGCGTTGATGAATTTATTGCAGAGTGCAAATAGTCATCTATTCTTTATATAGCTGTTTTATCTTTGTATATTTCTACATTTTTATTTTTTATATTTTATGTATTTTTCTGTCCGGCTACATATGTATCATTTTGACGCATTTTGCAAATAGTCATCTATTCTTTTGTCAGCTGTTTTATCTTTGTATATTTATACATTTTTACAGCAGTCGAGAGAAAATAATTAAATATCCTGATGTTTCACACTCTTCAACTTATTAGTAATAGAGCTACGTACCAATTCGTTTCTGTTGAGTAATATAATCATTAACAGGAAGTACAAACTGTAAGTTACAATAAATGTTATTAACACCAACATATGGTATGTTACCATGAAGTTTAATTATGATACTATGTTGTAATGCCATTAATAGTGGTTCAATAAAGATTAAACCAACTAAACATGATATCTTGAAATGTAAGGTTTATTAATAATTACCATTTAGAGCTCATCCTAGAAGAAATACGTTGAGATAAACGTTTTTATCAAAAGATGTTAGGTGAACCTGAACACTCACATTCGCTTGAGATCTTTTAAGGTAAGCTGGGACATTAAATTACTTTCCAGCACATATTCAATCATTTGTATTTACCCTAAAACGTAGCACTAACTTTTGAATTGGAAATATTTCAAGGTGCACTCCCAAAATGTATCGTAATCATCAAAATACGAGTTATGTATGGTCTTGATTAGGCCCGCCATTTTTTCCGGACTAGTAGAAGTCTTCGGTTAGGTATATCTGAGTAACCCATCTGCCTTGTGAAAATAGTCATGTGACTTGTAACTTGAAGACTTGAAGCTCTGAGAAACAACCCCCTAATAATTTTGCTCTTTAAATTTTCAGTTTTGTATCAAGTGTAATTTGAACTTCATTATTGTACGCCTTGGAAAAATATTAGCATGATCTTACGTACTTGAGAAGCTAAACATTCCTTGTACATGATAGAAACTAAGACTGCCTTATTATTTATCAGTTATTCTTTGAAATTTTTCCTGCTTTATTTGTAGAAACTTTGGGCAATATGTGACCTTGCAATGGGCCTCATTGTGTCAAAAACTACTAACTTTGAGATGAAAGAATTCCCTGCAGAGCCTCGAATACCACCAATGTACTTCAAGAGACATGAGGATCCTCTGTTCATTAACCAGTAAGTATTAATGAGCAGAAAATTTTCAAGGGGATGGTACTTTGTAGCCAAATATGGCCTAAATTCATGGGAAATAGTCTTTCCATTCCTATTGACTCATGGTAGCATCACATCCTGGAGTTAGCTTCTAGAATAGAATTTCTTCCTGACTGATGTTAACTCCATCTGAATTCATGATAATCAAATTAGAAGTTTAGTAAGTATTTTTTTCTTGGAATGGGTTGATTCAGTTATTTGGTTCATTGTTCTACCAGTTCTTGAACTTGGAACTGAAATGAAAGCAATAAGTATTGGCACCAATATTGTTGAAAACTATTTTCATTAAACAAGGTACTCTGGAAGTGATGTCTGTGGCTTAAAACCTGGTGAAATTCAGTTCAACTTAAGTGCGTTTAAGTTCCTGCCTATTTCAACCGAAATGAGAAACCATGTATTTGATAAGATTTGATCAAATATTTTAATCTTCACTATATATGCAGCTAGTGCTAACCTTTCACAGTGGTGATTTTCTAATAAAACATTCAACAGTTGACAGGTTCAACAATTTTTGTTGAAATCCTTTGGGTGATTAAGTTTTAATGAAAGTAAGATGATAGAAAAGAGGTTTTTGAAATTGTACTGCTCTGTGAAAATCTTCCTAGCATCATTGTTATTTTTGTATTGCAGCCGAATTTATCTTCCACAAGAGTTCATATACCTACAGCCCAAAAAAGGTGGTCATGTAGGTGAGAAGATCGCTGCTGGCTCTACCACTGCCACAGGTGCACCTGCAGCAGCTGTGTCTGCTGTTGGTGCCAATGCTACCAGTTGCAAAAAGGGAAAAGGCAAAGGACGAATACCAAGTGGTGGCTCAGCAGGATCTGGTCTTGATGTGGAGAGGGTGAGTTTGACTATAGCTTTTGGCATTGCAGAGAATTATTCCAATTTCCTCTTTCCCCTGTGTATGTTGCATGATTTGATAGTTGGTACAGTAAAACCGCTGGATAACGAAATGTAAAACCCAAAAAGTAGTAAATTCCATTTTGAGAAATTTGGTGGTGAAAAATTATGAATATGTTCACTTTATTATTCTGAAGGCATAACTTACACATTATTGTAGAAATTTCTGCTCTCTTTTGTTTGCAATTTATTAGTCGTGCATATAAAATAACAAATTATGACAAATACAGTAGACTCTTTATGATAAGTTCATGGGGCCATAAAATTGGTGGTTGGTAGTATTGGACTTGGTATCTATGTATTTTTGTATAAACGTTGCAAAAAAATATCCATTTGCTATCTTTCTTGTCTGTTCTGTTTTTCATATGCTATAGCCGCACTCTGAATGATTTCATATGTGTAGGAGTGATAAATGATCAAATGATGAATATATGAAATCTAACGTATTCTGATTTGTTATCAGAAAATCTTACATCATGCCATTTTTTGTTCAAATCTTCACAAGCTAGGAGATTATTCCTAAGAAAAAATGATCTGCTGCTTGGAAAAGTATTATAAATGAAATTAATACAGTCGAATCTTGAATTTAGGTATGCCAATTTTTTGTAAAATTAGATCACACACAAGTGAATGAGTGGTCCCGGCCGATTCTTATGGATTCATCATTTAATTTATGTAAATGCAATGTAACAATTTTATGTAAGACTGTTGCAGTCCCTGGTAAATGTGGTGTTATGATTTCATGAAATGAAATTATAGAGCTGATATAAACTTAAGCAAAATCAGCCAATTTCTTGCCCTTCTTCACCAAACATCTTCAATTTTGTGCCATACTACTGTGAAATTTTACTATAACATACCAGTATGTGGTATTTAAATAGTATAGATAGTTATTTTACTTAACCATCTTTCAGAATGAAAAGTTATGCATTTAAGGTGTTTACTTGTTTATGCCCTAACAGTTGCACCAGAACATTGACCTTGACAGGAGACCCCCTACCCCCTCAGCTGTTCTGAGTGATGACAAAAAGCTTTGTTTTAGTCGCCGCAAATGAGTGTGTAATCATACTGCTGGATGTTGTTTAGTGGAAGTTATTTCATGGTTTACCTGTGCTTTATTACCCTTTCATGCCAGGTCCATGCAATTAAAATTCATTATTTTTTAACTGCGGTAATATTTAACTTTTGATTGATAATGCTTTTGCTTACAAATAAATTAATCATTGCTTTTCCCAAAAGTTTCATTTGTAAGGCATTGAAATAATGCAGTCAAAACAGGGAGGAAGAGGAATAGAAGGAGAAATTTGCCAAAACCACTCAGGGCCGACCCTGCAAAAGAACTTTTTGTGTTTGTATTTTGGTAAATACTTTTAAATGTTTTCCTGGAAATTAAGTGAACAGGGGTTTATCATTAATATTAATCAGTTAACTCTTTTAGTTAACTTTCCCTAGTGCGTTGATTTCTAAGGACATTTTCTGAAACTATGATTGCACTACAAATTTGCCAAATTTAAAGCTATCCGGGACTAGCCATGGAGTTCCACTTTTACGGAGTCAATCGCAATGCACAAATGTAAGCCAGTTAAGCTAAGCTAGCTGGCTAGCTTAGCTTAGCTATCCAGATAAGCTAGCTGGCTAGCTTAGCTTATCTGGCTAAAGCACTCGGCCAGAAATCGAGGGATCCGGGTTCGAATCCCAGTCAAGGCGGATGATTTTTTCTCTGTGGAATATCGCACAAATGATTGCACTATTGAAATATTGGCCCAGACATCCAAGTTTTGCTCTGCATTTAACAACTTTAAATGGAACTTTACTGTTATTACTAACAAAATTCTTGTTTAAAGAACACTCATGATTATTGTGTTAATAATAATGGTAGCATTTGGTTTAATTTTTGGAATTGCTCAGAAAAACAGTGAATGAAATTTTGAGGTTATATTTTCCTAGCATACCACAAATACTGTTTTAATAAATCCTCTGCGTAAACAAATGATGGATCATGGACACAATATAAGTACATCTACCCCTGAGATGAGTGGTCGGGATAGCCTCTGCCTACTTCTATCTTCATCCAAAGTCAGCCTATCAGAGAGCAAATTATGTATGAGAGCCCAGTGAATATATGTCTTGTTTAGTTAGTCGGTGGTACCCCTCAGTCCATGACGACTTTACTTGAATCTAAGCAGGCAGGGTTGAGGGAGAAATGTTTGTATATGCTTGATTATCTCTTCCTGAGCTATCCTGGCATCTTCAACATATTTATGACAAAGTGTCAGTTTAGTGTTCATCTTTTTGCCCTAACCTTTCATTCATTCAAGTGATGTTCTTTCTTCCTGTGCTTGTATGGGGAGGGGTCTGATCTCTAACATAGTGTACAGTCCTTGTTTCCTTTAAATTATTCTTTTTGAAGTGGGTGAGTTGCTTGTTTTCAGTTAGAAATTAGTCCTGATCATGGGACATGGGTTGCCAGTTGTCTTTCCATCTTTTTGGTGGTCTTCCTACCAGTCCCCTGTGATGATGAATGTTATCCCTCGCAATGGCAGGGAGTTTGTATGCTTGTTTCTTCTCAAATTCCATGAGGCTGTATTTTATTACCTGCTATCATGATGTTTTTTAAAAAAATTGTGAAATTTGTAGTGTCTCATCCATGAGAAAACTCGGAAGTGAAATGAATATTTTGATTCCAAAAATATAGTGGAGTAGAAATAACAGATATCTTGTGAGTGTACTACCACAAGTAATTCAGTGAACTCTGTCCATCTAGCCTTTTTTCTTTAGAGGTTTTCTCTTTCCAATGTCACGGGAGAAACCAATGGAAGGTTTTAAGAAGGTGGGTGGACTGGACTATAGACTATAGTCATGTGGGTTTTCCCTCTGATAGTGATGAGGAGGGATGATTCCACCCACTTTTCCTCCACAGAGTGTAAAGAGACAAACCAGTCTAAGACTGGTCGAGGATTGAAAAATTAGGGTTGTATGTTAACAAAAAACATATTAAACATTTATGTAATTTCCCAATTTGAAAAAAATGTGTGTTCCATCTTGTTTGTATTTGTGAAGTTTTTTATTGGGTACATGTCTTTACTTGTAAATATCACTTGGGCAGAAGAAAACAGTTCAATAAGGGGAAATTTTGCTTACGAAATTGTGTTATGTGGCGGTTTTACTGTACTTCATATTTTTTATTGGTGTAGAATATTTGAAATATTATTGTATTGGAGATATTATGTAGAGAGAAACTTTCAGGAAGTTTTACGTTGAGGCGGCCAATAACTTTCATAGTTACACAATGGGAGGAATCTAGTTTGCATAATATTTTTATTGCATTGGGTACTAGAAGTAAAACTTTTATGTAGAGCACTCGGCGCGGCTGGGAAGTCAAGTTTATGCATCCAAATGGCATCAAATCCAAGATTGTGGGGTTTTCACCAATCTCATTATTACCCCAAAATATTGAGGTTGCATTATTTAGTTTATAGTACATGCCTGTGCCTTTTAGGTGCATTCAGGCAGAGGTTCTCAGTCAGTTTTTGTCTCTTGCTCATCACTAGTCATATGCCTTGCCTAAATGCTTATTCAGAAATATTTTCTGAAATGTATTGCATTTATTCTAATATAACATTAGGGACATTTCCGTAGAGAAGAAGGTGATTTAGTTTCTTGTACAGAGACACACCAATGGAGATTTGGATTTACTCACTGAATAATCAGTATTTTTTTAAGGTTGTTTGCATCAGTCAGGCATTTTACTGAGCAAACACTTAAGGTAAAACTCTGTATTTTGAAAGAGATTTTCCTGTATGGCCACCTCATTTGAAATCCTGCATCAATGAAATGTCTGAAAATTCTTGATTTTGAAGTGATTTGGAAATTCTCAGGATTTCATGGTTTTCTTGTGGCACAAAAAATGTCAGAGCATTAGTTAAGAGTTATGGTATTAGTTGTGGAAACTTTCTCTTAATATCAAGAAATCATTTATTATGTCAATTTTTGATCTATCACTTGCTGACATTTTATTTAATTGCTGTAAAACCTTCATTTCGCTTACCATATACACTCACGTAAGAGTTAACTTTTTGAGACCAAATGTTTGGCCTAAAAATTGGGGGGTCGCATTATACACAAGTCAATCTTTGGCTGCTTAACCCTTGGCATGAAAAAACTAACGTAAACCTTCCCAGACCACTTGATGTTGTTTAATTTGCTGCAATTCATGATTTAAGCTACCTGTGTGGCTATAGAGGCATCTAATTGATCAAATGAGTTAGAAATTCTCACGAATGGAAAAATTACTCCCAAGATTTGTCATTCCAAGTTTATAATTCATAGTGACCTAAAATATTTGTGCCAGCTGCATGAGAATTCTAAATGCTTGAATACTTAATAACTGAAGAGTTTACTGTATGTTGGAGTAGAATATCGTGACAGAGAATTGCATACTCAATTTAAATAATTTTTTGAAATCTCACTTCTCACATTATTTTGGGGTTTCTTGGAAGTTTCCAGTTCCGCATGCAGCATATGAAGCCCTAGTCATCAAATGTATGAGTAATTTGTTAATTTGTCCACCTAGTCAATAGTGATTTTTGTAAATACAGTGGTGCCCTTTTATAACAAACTCACTTAAAATGAAGTCCCGCTTTTAACAAAGTGAAAGCCATTCCCCGTCAAAAAAGGCCCTATCGTTATGTAAAAAATCCTGTTTTTAACGAAGGCATACTGAAATGAGTCCCGCTTATAAGGAAGTTAGCCACGCAGAAAGATATCTTTTGTATATTAAACCTCTTCTCAGCTCTTGCAAAACATAATGGCAATATCACCTTCATGTTAAAACCTCGAGAGCTCTATCAATATCCGATTATTTGCGTGCACGAATGCTCGTCCAGAAATCTACCCTAAGCACATGAACTCCTCTTCTCAGACTAGAAGAACACGGCAACTCCCACCCCTGTAGTGCACTGAGCAAAACCCACCCCTGTCATGCGCCGTGCAACTCCCACCCTCTCTCGCTAGTCACCCCTCCCCTTCTCTGCCGTCGGCTCCTCCTGTGCTCGTCGGTTAGTTTCTGGTGGTTTGCTGCTGCGTCTAGTGCCGCGTTACACTTAGTTGCACAATCGTATAGACAGTCTCGTGACATTGATCTCTATGGAGAGCGATAAAATAAGAAGAAAAGTGTTAAGTTTAAATACTAAATTAGAAATTTTTAAGGACATAGACGACAAAATGACTAAAACCAATGTCGCAAAAAAGTACGATATATCACTTAGTACTTTGTCAACAATATTAAAAAATCGAGAGAAAATTGAAAAATCTAGTGAGCGTGTGCCTTTTGGAGTTAATCGCAAAAAAATCCACTACTCTAAATATGCGGATCTTGAGGATGCTGTATTGACGGCTGAGGGGAGCATTTCAGGCCTCATTTTCACTCTACCCGTGTTTACGTATCACTCAACTACAGGTTAACTATTAAAGATATTGACTTCAGGTTTTCTTTATTTGGTTTGAAAGATATCATTCCAAAAGAGGATGCGAAAGAAAAATTTTTATCCCTCTGGGTTGGTGTGGAAACTTACCTGAAGTTTGGCTGACAAAAACTCACTTCTTAGCATAAAATTTGAAAACTGAAGACAGTCAACCTCTGGCGACAACTTTCTTCAATATGATACATAAAGAACATCCATCATTACTCGTTTTTGAGGTCGCAATCGTAAAAACGGTGGACTCTTGCTCGCTAAAAATCTAACTATTTTCCGACACTATGGAGGCGAACCGTGCCAAGACGAATTTATTTCCCCTGGAGGAACTCCTTCCATTGCCTCTCAAGCAACGTTGAGTCACCCTTCTTTCTCAATTCAAGTATAATGTTTCAACCTGCCCCCCCTCTTCTAAAGCGAATGTAAGATGATCCAAACCCCCTCCCCCAAAAACGTCTTATGTAATACTTGGTTGGTCCCTTGGAAGTCGGACTAGAGTGATCTAGGGAGTAGATAACAAAAGTCTCAGGCCTCCCTTTTGTGTTTCACTCCCCTCCCTTACCATGTTTCACTCCCCTCCCGTCAAACCTCCTCCCTTCTTCCCCTCCTTCACCTCTCGGAATCCTTTCCCCTCCCTCGGAATCCCCTCCTTCTCCTCTCGGCATTGAATCGCACACTTATGATTATTTCTGAAATACCAATGTAATATTGCATAGTAAGAAATACATTCCCTTGAGTGCGACCCTCAGAAAATATGACTTAAGATTTGACCCCATCACTATATTCTATGAATACGACCGATCATTGTATTACTAGGTTGAAATATACCGCGTAAAGAAAAAATGCATCTACTGTGTGTCTTACATATTTTCCCGGAGAGTATTAATTAAAAAAGATATTAGAATGAAATTTCCAGCAGTAATCTTCTAAAACTGGCATATCCATTTACCTACATTTTATTCACTTGCATTAATTAATTTTCAACTACTTATTAACCGGCAGATTAACTGTGACGAATGCATTAAATCAATCACATAAGTTATCTGAAAACTGTATTTCATCTGTTGCCACCGGTCCGACAATATTATAGCTTTGTAATGCCTATTGGAAAAGTTACAATATTTTATTTAGCCAAGCCTTAGAATCAACTTGAAATGCCCCGCATAGTTCTGTAGTACTTGGTTGCTGAACCTCGTCTTTCACCTCTTCCTTTTTTGAGCCTCCAGCTCGATGAGGTCTTCATTTGTAAGTTCCTCATGTTGCACAGCAAGAAGCTCAATGAAGTCATCTTTTTAAAGTTGAAGTATCAGAATATTACTTAGGTTACTAAGTATCTATATATATCTAAGTATATATTATAAGATACTAGTATCAGAATACTTACTGAGTTGTTGATGACAGCTTTTGATTATAAATCCACATCAAACTCATGAAAGTCTTGGAAAAACCGGGGACACAATTTCTTCCACACCCATTGCATGTTGGAAACCGTAACTTCACGCCAAGCAAAATCAATGTTATTTATGGCCTTATAAATATTATAATCCTTCCAAAATTGGTGCAAGGTAATTTTGAATCTTCATCGGTCGCCTTTACAGCCTGCTGAAAACTGCGACGTAGATAATATTTCTTAAATGTCGCTAAATGCCCTGGTCCATTGGCTGTATCAGTGATGTTGTATTTGGTGGCAGGTAAACTACTTTTACATTAGAATGAAAGTCATCCAAACATGATGAGTGGCCTGTAGCAACGTCAAATAACAGGAGGATATTGAAGGTTATATCCTTCTCCCGGCAAAATTGTTCAACTTCCGGGATGAAACTGTGAGAGAGCCAGTCTTGAAAAATGGTCATTGTGACCCAGGTTTTGGCATTACTCCTGCAAACAACAGGAAGGCAGCACTTGGCAATATTTTTTAGGACTCTCGGGTTCTCTGAATGGTAGACTAGAAGAGGTTTCAGCTTCAGATCCCCCGAAGTGTAACCACCAAGCAAGAGTGTCTATCTTTCACAGCTTTAAATCCAGGCATGGACTTTTCTTCTTTACTTATGTACGATCGGTTCGGCACCCATTTCCAATATAAACCAGTCTTGTCTACATTGAATATTTGCTGTGGTATAAAGCCACCTTCCTAAATAATTTTCTTAAGCTTTTCAGGGAACTCTTGGGCAGCTACGGAATCAGCGCTCGCTGCTTCACCATTAATCTTCACATAATGGAGGTTGGCTCAAGCCTTAAATAAGTGAAACCAACCATGGCTGGCATTAAACGATGCTCCACCTGATGATTCACTATATTTGGATTTCAGGTCAACAAAATGATTTTTGGCCTTCTCTTGGATCAAAAGTACACTTATTGGCACATGACGCTGATGCTGATTGTGTATCCATACGATGAATAGTTGTTCCATCTCCTTGATGGCTTTATCATGTTTCTTTGAAATGATTGTGGACTTCATTGGAACAGGACTTTTCAAATGTTCATTATTTAATCTCTATTCTTGAGAATTGTGGCAATGGTAAAGCGGTTCATGTTGTACAAATGAGCGATATCGGCCATTTTCTCACCAAGCTGCACACACTGTATTATTTTAATCTTGGTTTCCATTATGATGGCTTGTCATTTCTTAGTACTACCTTCGTCAACACTGTTCTTACGCTTTACACCCGACATGTTGTAGCCCTGGTGTTAAAATTAATTGCACAATGCAGTGACAATATAGAAGCTACAACCTGAAGAGCAAAAACATTTTTGGGAAAAACTCACTAGCTCGCACGCGACTATAGGACACAATGCTCGGAAGTGAACTGTGCTGAAAGTATTTCAAGATAAAAAAAGCTAGTCTTCCTTCGATACTAAGTAAATATCAACTGAATATCTGACCAAACATCCAGAAAGCGGCGTATCAAGAATATACTCAATGTTGCAAATAGCCACGAGAGACAAATTATTGTTGGGAGGGTGGGATATCTCCGCCCACGGTTGCATATTCTCTTCCAATTCCCTGCTGAGCAAGTTAACCTGTGATAGCTTGCACCAGCGGAAATTCTACGCTTTAAAAAGTAAACCTTTCCGAACAATTTGTAACAATTTTGTCTTGATTGGAGCATTCTGTTTTTTATCACAGTTGGTACTCAATGTAATTCGTGCTTCTCTATGGCTCATCAGTAGTTCGTTACTTTGTCACTCTTTCTATAAAGCAACATTTATTTTCGGACTCGTCTCCCCGAAGTATAATATGGTTTAAATTCGTTGCAAGAACGATGGGTAGTCCCATTTTGCGAGTTCCTGGACGCCACACAGCCAGCTGCAACAGCCAAATAACTTAAACGGTGGGGCCAAATTTGAAATTCCGGCACACGTTTGTATTTTTCAATTGGACATGTATGTTCGTATCTATGAAAGTTCGTAAGTCGGATGTTCGTTAGTTGAGGACTTACTGTACTGATTATTCTGCTATGAATATGTACAGTACTTCATAAAGTTATGTGACCCACTGCGCTAGCAGTTCGTATAGGTTGGCTATCGAAGCTCAAAATACGTTGGCTATCCTGGGCTGTCACCAGTGACTATGAGAATTTTCGGGTTCTCTCAGATATATATTCTAAGTCTAGTGGGAGTTAATTGAGACTGTGCTATCGACTTCATTCGCGTTAGAAGGCTACCATTGAAATGAATTCACTATACAAAGCAAGGGTATTTGCAACTCAGAGGCTTTGTAATCATACTCGTTATTTTTTGGACTAGTAAAAGTCTTTGGTTTGGTATATCAGAGTTACACATGCACCTTGTGATGTAGTCATGTGACATGTAAGTTATAGATTTGTAGCTCTGAGAAACGGACCCCAGTGGGTCAATCATTAGGAGATTTTGCCAAATTAAATATCGACACGCATAAAGTCTTTTGGGACCTCACCATATCTTATGACGACAATGGTTTTCAGAGTAATGACGATGGAAAAATTAGCCTGTGGCATCCAAGGAGAACTTTATCATTAAAATCATTGATCATTTTATTCACCTTTTTACTAGTAGATGAATGACATATGTATTGTCGCATTTCTTTTTTATGATTATATTATTACTTGGTTGTGACGTAATTACAATGTGTTTGACAGTTGAGCTGCTGATATTTGCAAGTATAAAAATGGTACTTAATCCTTCTGAACCTTCTAGCCCAAAATTGTTTTTTGGACCGATTTTTCTCTTGGATAAAGCTACGTCTACATCGAGACACATATATACCTAAGGGATTGCCTTAGGTATTAATGCTTTAGACCTCCTTGTACATATGTAAAACTTGGACTTCATTGAAGTGCATACTTCTTTAGTTACATATTTTTGTTTAAATTTCTTTAGTTTTTATTTATAAATTGGTGGTGGCAGTACCCTCTCCTGGCAGTATCCTCAGGAAAATCTATGGGGATGTTAACCCTTTCGCTATGAACGTCGGATATATACGACAGTAGGTTTCCTGACCGGGGAGACGAATGCCATATATATCCAACGGAGAATTTCTCACGGCGGAGAAGGAGAGGTACTCAAGCGCAGAATGAAAACTTCAATTACCGAAGCCACTAAAGACTAAGACAGAACTTAAGAGAAACTTTTTTTTTGATAAGCATTTTGGAGATACGAAGGAGAATGAGAATAAGTTATTCCGAGAAAAACGTAATTATGCTGATAGATGCAATTCCAGAGAAGCTCCACAGGAGTATTGTATACCCGTGGTGGAGTGAACTTTCCAAACGATACCATGGAGGTCATAGCTGTGGTAGATAATGTGCTTTTCTGAGAAAGAAATTTCAATCTCAGCTAATGAATTTCAAGGAAATATATAATTAATGCGGTTTGTCGAGGGCATACTTGGAATCAGAAAAGGGTATTTGAGGAGCACATATGTTTGCAATGGAATGGGTTTATGCATTAAATCCGTTAATTTTGATGGTATAGTTTCGTTTAAAATTTGTAAATGCACTGTAAAAAACGAGGAATTCATTTCAAAGTCAACAGTTTTAGAGCAAGAAACAAATATAATCGTAGTAAAACCAATAAATAAACATTTAGTTGACCGCGAACCCAAGCTGCTGCAAAGGTTATAAACCAGCAAAGGGTTGAGCTTAACTGTCCCCAGAGTCCGAGATAATGGCAAGGTCCCTGCTGGGAGGGGTCGAAAAAGGTTGGAGCTTAGTGTGAGTGTATACCTGCGAGAACTCTCTCCACGCATGGTGTAAAAAAATGGTCTGTGCACAGAAGGAGAAAGTCTCTCTTGGTACTCAGTTCAGCAGACATGCATAGGAGAGAATTCCGCCGTCTCTAATGGGTTAAAGAGTGGCAGGGAGAAGATGATGCCTTACAGAGGTCAGTTTGGGTAATAAGGCAAGAGAAATTTGGACCTCATTTCAAGGCAGGCAATTTACATGCCAAAATCTTGTGCGATTGATGACCATGAGGTTACAAGAGGTCATTGATAATGAAGGTGGGCACACAACATATTTAAAAAGGAATAAATCCCTCAAAACTGTCTTTGTGTATTTATTTACTTACTATTTAAACCACCCATCAAACATGATAAAACTTAATTAAAATTCAACTCTTCGCTGATAATAATGATTACATTTTTATTTTACTGTATTAAAAAATATATATGCCCGACAATGGTTTTACAGCTTTAGGATACTTTGTACCAAAATGATAATACTGTCCATTGGCTTCAGTTAGTATATCTCATAATTTTCCATCAGACAGCCTGTAAATTATCAGCCTGTGATATGCAAAGGCTCACTAGTTTGCTGAACCGAGGCAATGATAGACTCCATTCTCCTTCATATATAGGTAGAAGCTTGTTTTCCCATGCATTTAGCTCTTCTTTGCTTTACCTTCCTGCAACTTCACTCAAATAGTCACTAGCTTGTTTACTCCACATCTCCCTTCTTACTTCTTTCCTCCAAATACTACCTCAAGGCCGATTTTCGGAGCTTGTAGAGCACTCCCATAATGTGGTCCCACTTAAACTGGCGCTTTGTCTAATGGAAAATGAAAAGTGTATCAGCAAATTCTCATTGCTACCGGAGATGGTTCAGGATAGCCAATGTGCTTAGGCAGCTGATGATACTAACTGTTAGTGTAGCCTGTCAGGATACTTTATGAGTGACTGTACATTAGTTGGATTATCGGAATAGCTAATTTTATTAGCTTAGGTGCTATATTCTCAGAAAATCAATTTAAGTGACATAAAAACTACTGATTATGTGTAAAATCTAAGTCAAAATCATTGAGAAAAAATTGCACAGCTATTTAAAAATCATCTCTGCATTAAAACTTACCAATCCATCCCTTACTAGCCTTTACTTACTACAGCTTATATTCAACTCTTAAAGCACACATGTCTGTCGGCACAGCATAACTGAATTGTCATTATCCCATATGTACTTGGACAGCTCTAGTTCTAAGGTGGGGTAACTGTTTGATTTTCCCATAAAAGCTCTTCAGTTCCTATCAGTATGGAGTCTTGCGATGATGTTCTCTCTCCAATTCCTTATGCTAGATTCTGGATGTCATACTTTTGTCCTGCCTCAGAATTTGCTATTTCTTCTGTGTATTCAATCACTGAAAGCTTTACCCTTGCTGTTAAAGTCCACACCTTTTTATGCCTGTTCATTTAGAAATGATCCCAAGTTATGACCTTTGTGGAGCAAATTCCAAAATTGTTTATGTAGTCTCCTCAAAACAAGGTGCATATGAAGCAAACTGGTGAATGGATGTTTTAGATAGCATTGGGTAGGGTGGTATTTAGTGATGACCTTCAACAGCTGGGAAGTGAACAATTGACTCATGCCAAGTTGCACAGCTACTTCAGGTATTTCTAAGAAGGCAAGGGGTACATAGGCCTTAAATGATTAGCAAGGCATGTAAACAATACACTCCCCAACTGACTCATTTAGTTTCACAGCTACTCAAGGATTTCTGAGGAACTCATGTGACTAGCCCCCTCTCTGTCTAGTAGGGAGAAATATGGTAATAGTTTTTATTAGTCCATTGGAATGTATATCCAGTAATCCTATAAAGCCTTTATCTTCTTGGTGTGACAATGAGTAGTTGAGTTAGTGGGAATTGTGTTTAGTCAATTGTCTCTATTAAAATCAAGGAAACTTGAACTCTACGGCCTCGTAGAATTGACAAAATAGGGTGAGAATTTTTTTTTGTTAGCAAGGCTTGTAAACAATACACACTCAAAAATTCTCAGCCTATTTTGTCAATTGTCTCTATTGACTAGTGACCTTGCACATCAAGTTTAATTCAACTTTGTAATATATTTGGTTATTACATCTATACACATGAAATCGACAATTATCTGTTACCTCCAGTTTTTCCCTTAGCCTTTGCTCCTTTTTGTGCATTCTCTTATTGATTTTTATGCTAATGAGGTATTTAACTGCTGAGAGTATTGTATCTTTTGAGTAGCTCCAGGAATGATACTGTAGACCCAGCATTCTGAAATGGAATAGAGAGTGGCTGAATTACTTTAATGCTGTAGATGTACCATAATGGCTTATGTTAATATTTTTCCTTTTATTGATGGCTTTTTTAAAAAATGTGGAGATAGATATTTTCATAGAATGTGAGAGAGCTTCATGTTATTAGTTTGATTACTGTTCATACTAATGCAGTCCTAGCTTAATTATGAAATTGAAACAGTTACACCAAGTTTTGGATCAATGAATCATAAGGAAGTAGTATATTTTGGGTTGATGAGAGGTACTGTCATGCCTCATTTAATGCACTTTGCCCCGAATCCAAGTCCGGTTGCCTGCCAGTCCTGCCTTCACCATATCCCATCCCTCCTTTCCTCACTCAAAAGTCAAAGAAATCGTGATAATCTGAGTCACGCTGATCATCAATAGGTTAGTGGACATGTCTTCTGGTAGTATATTCTTCATTTTCATTGGTTGCCAATGCTTTAAACAGGCATATTCTTTTTCTGCAGAGTACTGACTTGTATGCCAGTCACTGAAATTGACAATGTTCATAGGCGTTCAACATTTATCACTAAGGTTTCTTACTTGGAACTACTTTGAAGTCTTATTCATTGGAGTAGACATGTCATTCATTATTCGACAATGTTTTTTGCATTTTTATCATTTATATTTCCATACTTTTCTCTCTTATAAAATATTTGCTCTGTTGTAAAGCCCATGAGTGTAACATGATAACAACAGCCATTGGAAGACTCTGATAGTGGCTAGGATGTGGTTGGAAGAAAACACACTCTTGAGAGTAATTTCAAGATTTGGAGGTGCAAGTTGTTGCTAATGGTGGTGCTATTTCCATTAAATTTCTTGTAAAGTCTTAAATATAACTAATTAGTGTGTGGGTTCCAGATTGAAATGATAAATTTCTGCAACATTCATTCCTTAATTTTCATGGTTATTGCAACACATCCCTATTCCCATCATGTTAAATTGAGTAATGACAATTACTCCTGTGGCTCTGACTCATGAGAATGATTCCCTTGTGCAAAATTAGGAATTATTGTATTAGGTAGGTAGAGGTCTAATTGTCTAAATTGGTCAATTATGTCCCAGTACTATGAGTATGAGGTTCGGTTGAATTTTATATTTGAAAAAAACTTCCTGATATGTTCCTCTGAGTTTGCTGCAGTTGATTTGAGGGCTTGATTGCTTTTAAATTTTACAGGAAATTTTTTTGTTTTATTTTGCATTGAATTTCAGTTTGTAGTTGAGTATTTGAATCAAGGTATTGTTTGTATTTTATTTATTTTATTGTTTTTAAGGAATGAACTTGCCAATTTATTTGAAAATGTTCTAAAATTTTTGCCTTACCTTGCAAATAATATTTTTTTACTTGCATATTTTCTTTGAGAAAGAATTGTGATGGCATTCCATGGTCAGTTCTTTACTTATCATTCACCTAAATATTTTCTTCTAACTGAGATACTGTTAGCTCTTTTGCTGTGATTGATTAGCAATTTACTGAATCTCTGCTGAACTTGGAAACAATTTTATTCATTTATTCCTGCATTTGGTGGCAGACTGAGGATGGACCTGGTCATATAGATGCTGAGGTAAATTCTTCTTTTTTTGTCAGTCATGTTTTCTTATATTTTGTTTAGTCATTTGCTTTCTTGTTGCGTAAAGCTTTGACTTGTTATAACATCTATGTGTTTTGGGGAACTGTAATGAATTGACCAGTCCTGTTTACCTCTGCAAGTTGACCTGGCTTTTCCTCGTGCTGTTATTCGCTTAGCTGACATGTATTAGTACACACTCAAATGTTTTTAAGAATTCTTTGTCACATGCCCATTAGTGGTTGGTTTTGAATTACCATTAATTATACTTAACTTTGAGTGTCCATGTAATGGCTTAGTGTGCGCTTGTTTTTTTTGTAAATACCTGAAAAACTACAAAGAAATCCCCTTGCTCCTATGGCCCAATGTCCTTTTAATGTTCTCTATTCGTACATTTTGCATCACTATCCTAACAGACTATTTTATAGATTGGATATTATAAGAATTGTCAAGTGGCCTTTTTGTACTTATTTTGCCTTTAACCTAATTCATATTACATTTATCATGGCTATGAATCTATTAAGTCCACTATGCATGCATACTACAGCAAACTTTTGAGGGAAGGTAATTTTGTTTCATCATGTCAATGGAAAATGCTAGTCTTCCCTGTGATGCAAGAAAACTCATGAAACCAGGAAAAAAGTTGCGTTATGTGAGTTTGGAAACTAGTTACTCAAATTTTTTTGTGAATTGCAGTATGTAAAACTTTTTCCAATTCTCATTTCTGTTGTGTTTAATATCTTTGAACTGTTTTTGTGATTTAGAAGTTTTACTTTAACTGATATTATTTTGTACTAGCTGCGGTAGAATCGCAAAAGGCTATGGCTTGCGTAGCTCTTAGTCATTATGAAGAAGTTATCAAAAATGTGAAATTCATAAAGCTATCAAAGATGAAGGGTTGTTTAGTGATATGAAGGAAGGTGGGTTGTTATTTCCTTGAGTTGTGTGGGTTTAAAACTTTTTTTTTGAGATTCATTGAGTAATATAGACCTTTATCAAAGGCTATAATGAAATGGAGATACAGATGTAAATGGATTGAGAAACAAGTAATAAACTTAAGTAAAATAGATCTTTGTTGAAAGGATATCTTGAAATGGAAATGTTGTTGTAAATTGACAGAGAAAAAAGCAAATGGCTTTGATGAAATGAGGCCTATAGTTTGTGAAAATAAGTCAATATTCCAAAGATATGGTTATGGAAGGTTTTTTCTGTGTTGATTTTTAATGACTTAATAGCCATAGTTATGTGGCAGTGTTTACACCCTCAGTGAATTCTTGGTCATAAGTAGTGCTTAACTCTTGATCTAACCTTCTAAATGGTCACTTCTGCCATTGAGCTACCCCCATATGGTCCATTGTTCTTTGAATGTTAATTCCTTCTCAGCATTAAAAAAATGTCCTGATTAATCAGTGACCTGTACATTAGCCTTGCAAGTAAAAGGCTGTTCATTGAACTTAATTTTGCCTTGCATTTTGCTTTCATGGCTAATTTTCTTAAAGGTTGGGTAACATCAATGTAAAATTTTTAATAACTATTTATGAAATGGATGAACTCATTATTAATTCTCCAGGTAGGATTCAAACCATCAACTTTGGATCAATAAGCATGACAGGTTACCGTTCTAAGAATAAATTTTCAGAAAAGTCTTAAGCTTTGCAAAATCAGAATGTAGATAACTCCTGCACATCCAAATTTTCTCTATGTTATGCAGCTGGAATGGAAACATCGTATCTGCCCCCCATTCTTATTATTTGTTCAGTATATTTTGGTTATTTGGCACTCACCAGAAGTTAATAAGGGCATAAAATTTTTTTTCAAATATATTTTGAGCAGTAAATTTGTAGAAATACCTAAAATGGGAAGATTCAAGTTTTTCATGTATGAAAATTTAATTTATCTGTTTGAAAGTGATTTCCCTCAGCCTTAAGTACTTCACTAAAGGCAGTATTAATTTCAATTCCTAATATGCCTTGCTTTTTAAGAAATGAATGGCAATTAAGAGAAAAAATAGGTGATCCATACGCATTTTATGCATTTAAAAATCATAACTTGTTCCTGGCTTCTTGACTAATGAATCAATTCTACGTAACCTCCAACATCCTTTTTACTTCAAGAAGTGAACAAAATGGGGAGGTACATCTGAAGAATATAATGGGATTCCATTGTTGCCTTCCTGCATGAAGTATCTCATAAAGAAATTTCTTGGCCTCCTGGGTAGTTACTCAGCTATGCTCATGCATGTCTCCACCCCATTTTTTTCTTACCTTTTTCAGCCACACCTTGTTGTTTCGACATTTTTCATAATATCATTTTCTCAGTCACTGTTTGTACCATAACAGCCCCTTTTAGTATTATTATGATCAAATTACTTGCAGTACAATTATTTTGGCAGGTCTGAGAAGCAGTACCTTTAACATTGGCTTTTAGTTGATGATGTTTAGTCGTGGAGAGAGATTGTTCTGAATCATGTCCTGATAATTTCTCACCAGCCATCAGTCAAGAATTGAACAGTTAAGAAGACATTTACCTTTGCTCTCACTTCCATAACTGTGATAGTTGGAAGTATATTTTCTTCAGTTGGTTTAAGAATATTGCCTAATAAATCTCCATGTACAAAATTTTCTATTTTCTAATAATCACCATGTCCATTTATTGCACCTAAGATGCTCATACATTCTTATTAAATTTTAGAAATTTAATGTAAATCATTAGTATGTTCCCAATATTTATGAATAATTTAAAAATTTTTCTTGATTTCCCCCTGAATTCCGCACTGTGAACCATTGCCCTAAGATATCCTCAGTAATCCTTGCATTTGTATTGCCTTTACTCTTTCTGGACTCCTATATGCATTAGGCATTTCACTTCACTATCGAATTATCTATTAAGTTTCTTTATCAATTATTGACATATATTGGCTGCATATAATGGTGGTGCGATTCATTGCTTATTTGAACCAGTATTTTGCAATTCTCATAGATCCAAGGTAATGCACAATGTTATGTCACTGTTTCATCAGTTTGACAAAATTAGCTGTGCTAAATTTGGGTAAATTGGCTAAGTATGATGGGTTGTGTCTTACATTTTTATACATCTGCCTTTGCAACTTTACCGCTATTATTTTCTTTATGCATTTTCTTGAATCACATTTCATTACTGCATTTCTTAGGTAAGAAAAGCCATCTAGTGTATTAAAATCCTCACAACCCAGCTTCATGGCTAGCCCTTACACTTCTTATTCAGCATTGGAATGCTGACATACACCATATGTCCATGTATTAAGGCCATTTTACATAGTAAATTATATTGTTTAAATGAATGAATCAAAGAATAGGCAAGCAAATGTGAAATTGTTAACCTGTCTGAATGGATATGGAAGAGAATTTTTTTCCATTAAGTCGTCCTGACCATTGCACAAGCAATCATAAAATTTCCCTCATGCTAGAGTTGATATGAACAAATGTACTAGGTATATTAAATGGCCTATATAGAAAGCAAATGATGTCTTTAACATCTAAATCCCAATCTTGCTGCTTATATATATTTGGTAAGGTTTTTGTTCTCAAATGGAAGTCCATTTTTCTCTCCATTTATCCTGTTGTTACAAAAATCAAGCAAATGTAAATTTTGGTACTCCAGCTATTTCAGTTGAAAAGTAGAGTCTTATATTTGGTGGATGATTTTTAATTTAGACCAGTGTGACAATTTTTTCAGCCATTGAAATATGTTTATGTGACATGTAAATCAGGAAGAGATAAATTTTCTTAACTCTCCGCAGGGAAATATTTTTTTTACCAATCCAGGGCTCACTCACAGTAAACTTGATTTGAATAATAGCATATGAGCTCACCACTCACTTATTTGAGCCTATTTTGCTATGATAAAACCCATATTATCTTCTGTGTGGTCAATGAGCTTCTAAGGGTAATTAGGTGCTGAAATGGTAGTAGGCAAAGAGGAGGGACAATACGTTTTATCAGTTTTCCAGTATAAAAATGAGTGTACTCTTGTCCCCATGTTGACACTATGTATTTGTTATCTTAGAGTGGCAAATGTTGGATTTAAAAGAAATGACTCTTTCTCTGATGACTTAGAAGTATTGATACTGATTTCAGGAAGATAATGACCAGTGAAATTGCTGTTCACTGAAATGGTTGTTTATTTTTTCCCGGAAATTCATCACTAGAGAACCAAAAATTTGAGGAGTTGAAAAAGTCTTATCTGGAGGAAAAAAACTTAGCTGGTAGAATGTGGTCTTTGAAAGTATAGGTTTTCCTAATATGCAATATATTGAATGGATAGAAATATAATCTGTAAGTTCACCTGTGTTTGGACATCTTAGGTTATTATTATATTAAGCAGCCCACATAAAATGAGTCATGTCGTGAGTGGCAACCCTTCTGAAGTGTCAAAAATTAGAATCTTACCAGTTCAGTGCATTTTACTTAAAATTTACAGTAAATGTATAGCAATATTTTTGTATAGTCTAGCAAGTCAAAATGTCACAAAAACTGAAGTTGGTTACCGAGAAAGTTAAACAAATTTCACTTTAAATTGGCTTTTTTAGTATGATAGTTGTTGGAAGGGATAGGAGTAGGGAGGGTGCCCACTTAGTATTTATGTAGGAGGCCCTGGGAAAAGCTGATATGCCACTGGCCCCATATCATTACTGTTAAGGCCCCTTGTCATTTCTTAGCATTCAAGAATTATGTATATGGTTTGAAACATGGATGAAATGAAAAAATTGGTACAATAAACCCTACAAAACTAAAAAATAATCACTGTAAGGTTTGAAATGCTTCCTCAGAAAACACCTGTGCACTGTTGTTGCATGAGTATTTTTAAAGAGAGCCATCAGTACTTCCAGCAATTTGTTTAATAAATAAAAAAAAAGAGACAAGGTCCTAGCCGACTAATAATGCTCCTTTTCATTAACAAAATTAATGTGATCTACTTTTGACCACTTAGCTTTTATAGAATGCTTAATTTAAGAATTGATAAATGTCATTGTAAAAGGAAAATTTCTGCTCAGTTTTTATTAGTTAAGCCATTATCAATTGAAGGGAAATCAATTGCTATTAATGGGATCTTAAATTTACAAGAATATTTAAAATGGATTAGGATTTGTTATATTTGATAATATTTATGAGTATTGGTAGTGAAAAGGAACTGGGCTCATAACTTGGTGAAAGCAGGATCCAGATTCAAGGTTTGGAATTTGAAATTTGATAATAAAAAGAGTTATGGATTCTGCCCATCACACATTATTATTGTACTTAAAGTTTGGGCTCTATAGGGCTTGGAGCACCACAAGGCTCATCAGTGAAAAAAAGGAACTTAAACCGAAGTCTACAATTAGGTGTGGATAGCTGATGCTTGTTTTTCTGCTTTTCATTCGCTTAAGTTAATCATGGGCGCCTGGTGTGTAATCTCATTCTTACTCATAGTTAATGAAAGCACTGCACCTACATTCTAGTTACTTTGTCTGTTAAGATTTAAATTTGATTTAAATCTGTTTTATCCAGCATTTAAATTTCAAAAGCTGAGTTGTCTGCCGTAACTTTTCTTGGAAGTTGAATTTTTTTCATTTAGACATTTGATGGTGATAGTAAACATTGTCTATACCCATAATAGATTGTACCTTAAGCTACTGTGAGTGCCTGTAAGGTTAATCGGAATTAGTCTTTGCTATACAAAAATAACTGTAGTAAAGTTGGTATTAGCAATGCTCCTTTAGGCTTTTGTGATGTGCCCCCATGTGTTTGTAAAACTTGCATCAATCAAGCAAATCTTATTCTAGACATGCCTCAATTGATGGCTATATTTTGTGATAACAATAAAGATTTGAATGAATTTATTAACTATAATTTTGTGTCAAAACAATTGAACCTTATCTAATTTCTTCAATTCTTCTATCTATCTTCTATTCTTCTATCTTCAATTCTAATATCTTCATTTCTATCAAAAATTATCTACTTTTATATTTCTGCAATAGAGTTGAGCTTATGAGCCTTTACAAACTGTGCCTACTATGAAATGCGCAATTATGAAATGAAACTTATAGGAGTCTTTATATTCATAGTAAAACCTGCTTTTCTTTGTTCATTGTGCACAAGTTGTTCTCTCTTGCCTTCAACTCTGCCTGCTTGTGTGTCAGAATGTATCAGATGTTATTACATTCATAGAAATTAAGTGGTGCAACCGTGTACTGCAACACTTGGCATGATTCAATTTCAATAATGACTTGCATACCTACCATAATGTACCATGCTGAAGAGAAAAGAAGCTTGAAAGCTGTATTGTGAGAATTTTATTGTGTATTTTAACTTATGTGGATCTTATTTCTTTGGGCAATGTAATTGTTTCTTGTCTATAGCTGTGATGTAAGCTTCAGCATTGTTGCTCATTTATTTTAATTCTTTCATATGAATGGTTGAGAATGTTTCTAAACTCTGATAAGCGAATCTCATTATGACTTTTGGCATCTCTATGAAATATTAATTTGATATTGTCTTGAAAATGATGCTTTAGTATGGAAACCATTTTTAGTTATGAAAAATCAAGATGAAATCCTAAATTTGCTCTTTTCCCTTTGCTATTGTTTTATTTTCAACTGTCTATGCTTTGTTCCCACAAATTCAAACCTTGTGTTTGATACATAAATATGCTAACTAAATCTGTTATTGGTTGGTTTATCCACTCATTTAATTTAGTTGGCTGACATGTACCCTGAAGTTTATCAGTTGCTTTGAACTACTCATCATCTGCCGTAGTCACTCATCAGAATGTTGTTTAGCTGCAGCTCTTCTTTCAACCCTTTTTTACCTTACTGCTTGTTTTCTTCATAGTTATTTATTTTTACATGTGTCATTATTTGCTGCATGCATTGTAATATTGGTCCTCCTTGGTAATTATACCCATACCCATCACCTCTTCCTTAATAGTTTTATGTTGGTATTAATGTTAGTTAATGAGAGTTAGTCTGATAAGCTTTCTGAGTGACACTTAAATTGTTTGTAAGGTCAATTTTTGAGAGTACAGAAGCTAACCATGGTATTATCTATATGGGTTCGCCTATAAGTGAACTTAAGTGTGAAATTCCTCTGAGGAAAAAAACCATGCGCCTTGACCGGCACCTGAACCCGAATCCCTAGATATGGTGCCAAGTGCTTTAGCCAGTCAAGCTACTGAGGTATCATCCTCCCTTATGGATATTTCTAATGGAGCAAATACCTCATTGTTTTCCAAGTTTGGCTCTAACCTCGTGAACTCTGGTACCCAGTCCATGCTTTGGATTGTTGTCACATGGTATGTCCAGTAGTCTTGAGCACCTTGATGGCCTACAAAAATCCAACAGGGAGGAGGATTCCTCTATAGCTTAGAAGGCTAAAGCACTCTGTACAATAACAAAGGATCTGAGTTTAAGTCCCAGTTTCAGCTAGTGATTTTTCCTCTATGAAATTTTGCTCTTATATGTATGGTATTGTAATATTTTTTAGTCTTTAAGTTTACATGTCCTGAAGTGATAGAGAGTAGGAAACCAATTCTTGTTGGTTTGGGCTCTACCCGAAGAAATTTTTGTATTGATGGAGGCATTGCTTAAAAAGATTGTTTATTGACCTTGTATTCCTTGTTTATTAATATGATTGCTAGTGTGGAATTATAGGGATAATTTCTTTTGCAATGTACAAAAATAATCTCTTTTTCTGCCAGTTCTTTGGAAATATGTATAGGTTTATAGAATCTTGACCCTTCTTTTCTTGCCATCTATTTTGTCACAGAAATGAGACAAGTCCATAGTGTTTGATTGTGAGCTTTTGCTGAATTATTTCCTATGCTTATGGAGAAGGAGAAGCATTACAGTTTCAGTCTGAGTTTATAAACTCATGTGGTTATTATAGATCATCTTTTAGTATTCATGTTACCACAATGCTTGAAATGAACATTTTATCGCTTAATTTATTGTTTTTCAATTTTTTAAAATATCAGTGCCATAAATTTGACTAAATGATGATGTTTTGAAATGCCTATTTTTTCTGTTGCTGGTATCTACTATTGATGCTTTTATGTTGTTGTTCTATGACATAGTTTTTTTGTGATTTGTTAGCTTTATGTGAGCAGTGACATAGAGTAATATAGAGGACTCGCCCCCGTGCTAAAGAGCATATGTGTTTTTGAAGAAGTTCAGGAACTGGGCGTTAGAGGTCTCTGTGGTCAACTAGTGCCATGGTCGAGCGGCCAATTTGAATTTGTTCCGAGCCGCAGCCTGCTCCGACTTGGCAACTGAGAAGTCGGGCGTTCTCGTGAGCGCCCACTGGCTTTCGATTGAGGGGGGAAATTTGAGGAATGGGCGAGGTTGGGAGGGACAAGGAATAGGGACTCCTCAGAAATGTCACGGTACTCAGTAGCCATGTAATTTTTGCGTCTTGTGACGGGGCGACCATAAAGAAAAATTTTCGCCATTCTGTGGTGGCAGAGCACGCCTGGTCAGAACCCGGCCATGTCATTAACTTTGAAAAATGTAAGATCATCGCCAGAGAAAATAAATATTTCCCTCGGCTAATATGAGAGGCGATTGGAATAACCAAACACCAAGAAAATTTCAACTGGGAAGACTGTTATCCTCTCTCATCTACCCTCAAACATCTTTTACAACTATTGGATTCAAAGGCCCAGCCGGCCAATTAACGTGCGCCTGACTAGCTCAGGCGTTAGGTATATAAAGGAACATGAATCATTCAGGACCTGACGACGCTAGCGAAACTGTTGTCCATTAAAATGAAGCAATGTGGGAAAGACCCGAATAAACTGAACTCAGTAAAGTCTACTTATTTGAAAAAAGCTATTACGTAAAATTCGGAAAGACGTTAGAAGCTTCATTCACAAAATTTGTAGCCACAATGAAGAACGAGAGCACCGAAGTATCATGGAGATATTTTTTGGAAATACTACGTAAAGGAATCAATGAATATTTTCCATATAAATGAAAGCGGGAGAGTAAAGAACCTCGTTGATATAACAGGGTGGCCATTCAAGTATCAAGCTGAAATTCCCTGACTTTTCCAGATTCTCCAGACTACTTTCACATTTTCCAGACTGTTTAATAATATGTATTTTACGGAATATTAACGCATTTACACATGATAAAAATATGATTAAAAGCTGTTAAAGATTAACCCCAAACGGAATTCTACTTTGCCTTCTATCAGGACTCTGCATTGCAACTTAAAGCAAATTTTTTTCTGCAAGCGCCTAAAATAAGGATAGATGTCTCCTTTGAGCTTCGTAATTTGTCGTTAACGGAATCTTTTACTGCTATTTCAGCAGTGGAAAAATCTAAATTTGACGAATATGAGCTACTCTTCCTGACATTCAGGATGGATATTTGTAAAAATATTTATACCCACAAGGTAGCGGCCATCAAGTTTCGCTATACCTATAGTCATGGTTCGCACTAGCTTTGCAGCAAATCTACCAATTGTTTTTTCCTTCTGCATAGTTTGTAAGCCCCCATTGGTTTCTTCGCACCTCTACTGGATCGACGGCAATGACAAAAATGTTGCGTCAGTAAAATCCGCCCAGTGTGTTACAGGCCATATGCACCTCTTCGGTTGAGGGGAGCATTTCCTGCAAATGCATGGTTGTTCAACTTGGATTGACATTGGACTAGCTCTATGTTAACTCAATGTTTGCATGTATCGAAATGGCTATCAGCAAAGCGCGGAATGTTCAAATATTGAAGATATACCTATGCATAAGAGGATGAAGAAAAATCACCATTGACTTTTACAACAAAGATGATTTTTCCAGATTAATTTTTCATTTTCCCTGACATTCCCCTACTTTCCAGACAATATGAAATTCCCTGACTGTCCAGGTTTTCCAGAAGTGTGGCCACCCTGTATAACCACTAAATAAGGTGGGAGCTCAGGAGACAAGGACAACTACTTAATCTATGTAAAAATTCTATGAAGTTAAGTAACAAAACAAAGGAGCTTACGGTGAATGAAATATACGTTGCTCAACGCTCAAAAGTGAAGAAAATAATGTGCGCTACTCTACAAAACTTTAAGAAAAAAATCCTTGGTGAATTACTAGTTAGGAACCCCAAGTAATTCTGGTCCTACACGAGAGAGCTCCAGGGCAAATCATCGAGAGCAGAGTCCTTACTGGATAGAAACGGCAAATTGGTCACCAACAGTATCGACAAAGCCAATTTATTAAACCACTACTTCGAAAGTGTATTCACCAAGGATGACACAATTGACAATTTAGACATTCCTGACTTTAACGAGCCGATGGCTGACATAACAATTCACCGTGATGGAATAATTAAACAGCTGTGCTGATTAAAAGTAACAAGTCCCCAGGTACAGAATGAATACCTGCACGCATGCTCAAGAAGTCAGCACCACAGATTGCACCATTCTTAGAAATTATATTTAGCAAATCATTATCCAAAGGCAAGGTGCCCCAAGACTGGAAAATAGCCAACGTCACTCCGATATTCAAAAAAGGAAATAAAAGTGACCCAGGAAATTACCGGCCTATATTGCTAACATCACTTTTATGCAAGATCCTCGAACACATTGTCGTTAGTAATATTATGGCATTCCTGGATAATCGTAACTTCTTATATAGCAATCAGCACGGTTTCCATAAGGGCAGGTCCTGCGAAACACAGTATGCACTCCTCCTTCATGATATCTTAAAATCAGGTGAATCGATTAAGCAAGTCGACGCGATATTCCTCGATTTCAAGAAGGCATTCGACAAGGTTCCTCTCAAAAAATTCATATATAAATTGCAATCATGCGGAGTTAATAGAAAAATAGTGAATTGGATAAGTGACTTTCTCAGTGATCGAAAACAAAAAGTAGTTATTGATGGTTTTAGCTCTGATATGGTCGAAGTCACATCTGGTGTTCCTCAAGGAAGTGTGTTCGGCCCCCTTTTATTCACTATTTATATTAATGACCTAAGTTCTAGAGTTAGCAGTATAATAAGATTATTTGCAGACGATACAGTTATCTACCGTGAAATGAGCGAAGACTCGGACTTTGAAGCTCAGACGTCGGACCTTAACAACATTCATTCATGTTACCTGGAGTGGGGGTTAGAATTAAATATCAACAAATGCACCACAGTTTACTTCCTGTCATCACAAAAATACTATACCTATACCGTGGGTGGAGTAAACATTAAGTCTTCAGATACAGTAAAATATCTTGGAATTACCATAACATCTGATATATCGTGGGGATTACACATACAGAACATATGTGGCGCAACATTAAAGAAACTAGGTTTTGTTAAACGTGTAATAGGAGGGTCCTCGGATGAAAAAGGCAAAGAGGGATACTTCTTCGTCATAATTCTTTAGTAAAACAATGTAAAAACAAAGTGCATTCATGCTGAACTTCATATAATAATTTCTGATGGTCATATTGAGGGCTTTTTATCAAATGTAAACACTACCTTTCATTTATTTTTGAATTAAAAGGTCACAAATTGCACAGATGAAAGTTTATCTTATTAGTTGAAGTACCTGTATAAAAAATAATCGCAATACATGTAGAGATAAGCTGACGCAAGAGTCGTTGAATTTGGTGGTAGACTGGATGCATTAGTGTATAGCCCGAAATATTATGGCTCCGATAGCCCTATTGGAGAGAGTGGAGTAGAATAGAGTTGGAAATTTTGCATTGAGTAGGACATGGTTGTCCACGACGAAATGGTCCTAATTCAGAAGGTGAAAGGGGATGTGATAGATATGATACTCGTAACTTGATATAGGGATTATTACAGTAGCCACGATCATTATGGCTGAGGAGAAAAGGTTGAGAGAAACCTGATGTTGGCATTACTGTTCCCTTAACGAGAGGCGCCAATTTTTACGCCTCATATCACAAACTAAGCAGCGCACTTGAAGTACCTCCTCTACACATGGTACCCAGATAGGTCGGGTTCAGAATTCCACTAAAGCCGGGAAATTAGCGAAGACACGGACTCAGAAAGTCCATCATTGGACCTATATAACGTTCACACGTGGTGCCCGGGAATGGGGACTAGAATTAAATTTTAGTAAATGCACCACAGTGCCACGAAACTCAATACACCAACGCCATACTGTGGTGAAGTAAGCATAAGGTCCTCATAAAATGTAAAACAATCCTGGTAATTACCTTAACTTCAGATATATCATGGAGAACACACATGCAAAACATGTGTGGCACAGAATTAAAGGAACTAGGATTTATCAAGCGTATAATAGGAAGGTCTTTGGGAAAGAAAGTGAAAGAAAGATGCTACTTCGCTCTGGTTAGGCCACATCTCGAACACGCCGCGAGCATTTGGGACCCTGGTCAAATAGATTTAACCAAAAACATTAATTAAATACAAAGGAAAGAAGCGCGTTTCGTTAAAAACTGCCTCGAGCGTACATATAGTGTCTCAACTTTTATAGGAATTAAGGTGGGAGCCCCTAGAGACTCGAAGGCTACACGCTAGGCTTAGCTTGCTTGAACTTCAAAACTTACACCTTTACATGGCTGGTGACCTAACACCCCTTGCCACACGCCCATGCGGCGGCTCATAGGGTATTATGTAGATGTAGATGAATATAGAGGCCATTGCGAAAGAATCATTGCATCAAAGCTTGAAAACCAAAAATGCGCTTCCGTGGAGTAAGTGAAACGAGCATAATTTTTTTTCACAAAAAAATTAAGTGATTTCCATATAAGATGAGATATGGTTTAGTTCGGATGAAGATATTAAGGTGTCATACCCAGACGAGACGCCGAAGAGATAGACCAGATTTAGCTGAAAGAAAGAAGGTTGATGACACCTAGAGTAAATACATTTAAAATAGTGAAATAATAAAACAGCCTTGCGTCTCACTACAAGACATTGCCTGAGACAATGAGACGCAAACCTTTTGCCATTCCTGAATTTTTTTTCACAGTTAACCAAAGCTTTACTTGCAATTTTTGCTATTTTCTCATCCTCTGGGGTTTTTGAATTAGAACTATATTATCTTAGAGGTGTATAAGTAAGGAGGGGAATTTGAGCCGTGGAAGTCTTTCCTTCTTGCTGATCATCTGTGTCTTTGAAGTGTTCTAGGAAAAAAGTTAAATGTTCCATTCTGGGCTCGCTTAAGCCATTTTGCTCTTGATTTTTCTCTTCCCGTAAGTCTTTGATTTTTCCTATTTCATAATGAACAGACTCAATCTTCGTTACTTTTAAGTTTCACTGCGTTTCACACTCTAGTTGGACTGTTATTTTCAGTCCAGACTTCTTTTGAGTTACAGACAGAAGATTTGGTCGCATGAAACTGGTTGACAACTATTGGACCACTGACCTCAAGCACCCAATGTCGCTCGTCAAAAGAGTTCCTAAGAACTGCGACAAGTCAGGGGACATTTTGTTATTTTACAAAACTTTCACAATGTTTGCTCCCTCGTCTGAAACGAAACTAATTTTATGGAAACGTTTTTTATGGATACCCAATCCGGTACATTGCCTCCTCAATTCATTCCAAATGTTGGTCCCCGTCTGTCACATATTATCAGGAAATTCAAAGGTAGAAAGCACCCTAATAATTTCCAGTTTAAAATGTTATGCACTGTGAGGGTGAAAGTGAAATTTCATCACGCAATTCGTCCACCCGTCAGTAGTTGCCGCACATGCCTCTCTTCCAAAGAAGACTGTAATCTAGGCTCTAGTAAGGAGCACCTTTTTGACAAAGCTTTCGATAATAAAGGATCACAGCTAGCATCAACATCCACTGCTTTGGTATGAAATTTGAAATAAATAGACTATCCGGTACATGAAAGGAATGGGTATCAAAGGAACTATTCGATACATTCTTGTATAAGCTAATCCTCTGCTTCTGATGTGCTCAGATATATACAACAGAATAAAACAAAGAATTTGTTTCAACTCTGAACAATATATTGCTGCGAGAAATACCGTGCATAAATCCTTAACTTATGCTTCAGCTGGTGACAATGTTTTTAGGCTGTGTACCACTAAAGTTTTCTTGACTTCACCCTGTAGATTCCAACGAGATCGATTTTTGAAATTCATAGGTAGCTTATTTTCAGTGATAGAGCTAACGAGGGCACTTGGTGAAAAGTAAATATTTAATTTGGTAATGATTTAATTCGGGGTTAGGTTGGTGAGAGACAAAACATAATAGTTCCGGAATATATCGGCGGATTGTGACTCAAAACAATGCATGGCGACTCGTAACACTGCTGTCCCCTAATCGTAAGATGAAAATAAGACCAGTTGAACTGTACAAACTGTAAATTTTTCTCTTACTCTAAGGAAACGGGAATTTGTAACCAATAGATGATTCTTAAAAACCTCGGACTATGTAGGCATGCATAGTTGATAATCATCGCTTTTGAAAAGAGCAAGCAACCTTCATTTCTGTTTTTACAGCATATTTTAATGTTGGACTTACACTTTTATTGACATGGTCCTTGGGTGAATCCTATCCAAATTACATTCTCACACTCTCAGGCAACCATCTTAATAGCGATTTTATTCAATATCGCTTTGTGCAGTAGATCATAGATAGACTTGACTGATAGTTTGTCGAATCCCAAGGAAAGTTTTCGTGATATACCGTTTGACCATTCACATCCGAATCGGCCGGCGCGGGACCTTACTCTAACTCCGAGGTAGCTTAGCGTTCAAAGTGCTCCTGAGCTTTGCTAGGCCAAGTGTCAGGCAGGTTCAGAGATGATTTCCAGTCGTTGTTCAGGACTCGGAACCCTCGGAACACCCATCTGAAAGCCCTCCCCTACCTCACCCATTTCACCAATTGCCCCTCTCACACGCATGTTTGCCGCGCATGGGTAGGGGAGGGAAGTGTGCTTGTCCTTGAGAGAACCAGTGGAAACCTTATAAGAACATCACTGACGTCTAGCGGAGAATAGCAGAAAGAAAAAAGCCGTATCATAACTCCCATAAGGGCGAGCCCTCTGTATACTCTGTGGTGGTGGTCAATGTGATGTGAGAAGTGAAATGCCATCATTAATCTTTTAAATTAGTTACATTTACCTTATTACTCTGCATGTTTATTTGTTTTATCATTTATCTAAGTGGATGCTTGCTTGGAAATTAGTTTTGAAAAAACTTGTTTATCAACAGTTTTTGGGATTGAAGAAATTTTCAATTTTTGGAATTGTCTAGTCCTGTCTTGTCCTATTGCATAAGGGAAATGAATAAATGTCTTACTCTCCACTCGAAGTGTGTCCTTTTTAGTGAGCAAGCCTTGGATAAGAAAAGGATGTTGTCTTTTTGTGCTGTGAAGCTACACTATATTTTTTTATACAAATGTTTGTCTCCCAGTATGTTCTTCTTGGGTTAACTCTGTGGGAATTGGTTGTTAATCATATGTAGCTGGGAGTGACTCCTTTTTGCAGACCAACCTCTCTTAAGTATTGGTAATTTCTAAACAGTCATGTTTTTCCCCTTTTCTGGATCCTATTTGACATTGGAGTCATTTGGGACTATTACAGTAAATGAAATCATCTGAATGAAGGAAGAGAATGTGACCATTAAAGTATCTTTGAGTTTTATTCTGCTAACTCTTCCGTGAATGTCGGTTCTAGGTTTAGATTTGATTGCATTGAACAAGTAGTGATGATCTAACCTAGATGCTGCTGGTGTTGATTTTAACTGTCTTATAGTTCATTACATATTTCTTCTTATGTTGATTTTTTGCGTTGTTCAACATATTTCCATTAATGAAAACATGACTTCAGAATTGTCTTTCTGCGCATAAATATATTATCACCCATTTCTTTTGTTTGACCTATTTGGGGAAGTTATTACATACATTTTGGCTTTGGAGCAGTAAGAACTCAAATATTATTTCTTGTCTTTTGTGTCTAATAGTTGGCTATATCTGTTCAGACAGTTAATCTTTTACTCACATCATTATTCTTAAAAGTTTTCCTTTCAATTTTAGCCTGCTGAGGCCTCAGACACCAAGATCCAGTTGCCAGGAATAGAGGTATTTATCTAAAGATTTTTTATGTGCAGTTTTCAAAATATCTTTTATATGTAGTTGAGTGAACTTCAGACTCTTGTTATGTGGCTTTCCTTTGGAGTGTGGTGCTAGTAATATGAAGGATATGGAGTATAGATAGTCTTACTGCTATATGGAACAGTGACCAATTTTTAGTCTTTTTAATTTGGGAAAAAAATTCTAAAATAGGAGAATATTTTTGTATTTATAATTGTACATTGAGTAAGAGATGATCTCATGTTTATTGTTTTTAGGGGGTATTAATGTTTATTTTATTCATGATGCCAACCATCCTGGTGAAATATACCTGGTATTGGTAAATTGGTAAAATTGGTATTTTTTTACATTTTCCTCTGGGACTTGACTACAATGAGGAAGTTTGTACTCTTTCTTTGACTAGCCTTCAAAATAGGTTTGTCTTAGGTAATATTATTTGTTTACTTCCATTTTGTTGTAAAGGAATTGGAAAAAAATTATTGCTGGCACCATACAGAGTAGGAATTCTTGCTCCTTTCCACTTTTTTGTATGCATACTGTCGTTCTGGTGTCAAATTAAATAGTTAGAGAATCCAGAAAACTCTACTCCAGCTAAGTACCTTCTACCGTCTAGTCTGTGCATAATATGTGCCCGATAAGAGAAGATTGAAGATTTAATTTTCAAATATCTTTGCGGCTGGCCCTTCGTGACTTCTTGGAACAGTTCAAGCAGCTTTGTGGCAGGAAGGTGGGGCCTTCGATACCTGGGAGGTGGGGTCTTTCATCCATTACACTTCCCACAGAGAATTTTATCTTTACCAGTCTCAAGGGCCTTAGAAGGAATGGGTCATGTGTGAGCACTCAGTTGGTGACTCAGAAGTGGACTTTTAAAACATAAGTTTTACTTTTCTTTAAAATTACCACTACCAACAAATGTTTAACTCATTTTCTTTTAAATAAGTTGATTAAAATGAGTCCAAACACCATTTAATTTTATTGATTTTCAACTATTGCAGCGATTGAGCAAAGATTTTTTTCTACAAGATTTTGCCATTCCCTTTGGCTAAAATACAGTAGATTTGTGTGCTATTTGTTCTCAATTCAATCAGGAAATAATAAACAAAATAGGTATGAAATTTAAAAATATGCCTGATGAATTTTAAGAAAAAATATGTTTTCAGAAAATAATTCCATTAATCACCCTGCTTATCCTGAGATAATCATAATGGGTCATGTGAGGGCAGAATCAGGTGGACACTTCCTCTCCCTGCAGATGAGGGGAGTACCAAGGAGTTGAGTCATTTACCTGCTTTAATTTCCTTCTGCAAATTGTCCTCTGGAAATCCTTACAGCTGGACATGGGAAATTCTTATAAACCATAAATGGACAAGTTATAAAATCTGGATTATCTGTGATTTTTACATTTTATTATAATGAAAAATTGCAAGCATGCTTATGAATTTTATTATTTTTATTTTTAGATGAGTAATGAGTTTTATCGAATGTGTATTTAATCAAAATATGTATGTGCAAAAGCCTTTGAGGAAGCATGGTGCTAAAAACAAGGCTATAGCTACCACTCATTTCAACGTGATGGTATTATTTGTTGCTTTCTACTGTATGATTGGGCTTTTCCTCCATTAGCATGGATAATGATTGCTCTAATATATTTGTAAAAGGTGTGCTCAAAGTATTTTAATTTTCAAAATCAAATGGAGTTTTAACTAATTGGATTAAATGTATGATGATAGTGATACTCAAATTTGTTCTCCTTGCACAGGGTGGCAATCGTCAGGGAAAACCTGGAATTGTCAGGGAATTTTGGATTTATGTAAAAGTCAGGGAAATGGCAGGGAATTCTCGTAACAGTCAGGGAGAAACTGGAATAGGAGTCCTCGTTATTTTTCTACCATTACGTTTATCAGCCAGTCTTTCATACCCTTTATTTCACCAACTAAACCTAACGTCCGTCGATGACGTGCATGGAATAAGCACCGTCAATTCGTGGAGTATTCATTTGTGAATCTTATTAGTTTTGAATCCTAGTTATTTTGTTGTGAATCAGACGTACAATGTATCCCTTTTGTGTATCCTCATTGCGATATTTGCGTAGTTGTGTTAAAAATCATGATCACAATGTACAGTGAAACCTGTATTAAGTGACCACTGATGGTTCCGGTGAAAAATGGTCGTTAAGAGGGTTGGTCATTCATGAGGGGTGCGGGTGCCTGAATGGATTGTTTTTCTTTCAGCGCAAGTGTGAGCAGGCACTTAAATTTAAAAATATTGAGAAACTACTGAGGTTGCGATTTACTTTAGGCTACACAAATCGTTTTTGCTTTATTGTTGTTATTTGTGAATTTCTAAGAAATTTCATTCACAGAGTAATTTAATTAATATTACATACGTCCGCACTGCATAATTTTATCGCACAGGAATCTTACATATTACGAAATACAATGTACTATAGAGATGAGTAAATTATATTCGCGAAAATGCTATTCATAAATCAATATTATATGATTGCACCAACATACATAGTAGGCATTTCACTGAATTTGGAAAAAAAATATTATCACTGTGACTGATAAGGTTAGAATATACCGTAGTTTGGGATCTGCGAGGGATAGAAATAATCGGTGTGAAATCCATCGGAACTGTTACATAAATCAACGATTTTAATAAAAATGAAAGCTCTCAAATTGGATCCTGACTGCGCACACACATAAAACATTAAAAAAATAATCAATGTCTTCTTACTACTGATGCTGCTCACTTTGAGGCGAAAAAAACTTTCGTATAGAAGTTTGTTTTAGGCCTTTGCACTTTTGTTTTGCAATTTCATTTTCAAAAAAATATTTTCGTTCTGTAAATAGTTCGTTCATTTTCTCTCCGTGGAAATTGGCACTTTTCACTGAATTATGACACCTCTATAATTGAAAGTTCTTCCTGAGCACTCCAATTCGGTTCTTCAGTTGATTCCATTGTGTCTGATTCATCTTCATCTTCAGATATGGTTCCTTATAAAACAACGCCACCGGAAAAGAGATATGAAAAATTGTGAGTAATGGACGAACTTGCATTGAAATATTGGAATAAATTATGCCATTTGGTTTAAAATCTTACCTGTTGCTTCTTTTCGTATGGAGTCCTCCCAATCACCGCTGAAGTCATCATAGCAATCAGTGCGGTTTTCCTCCTCAGTCACCATTTGGCTGTGCTCAAACCCTGCAGCTCAAGCCAATACTTCCTCATCATCTGATGGTATCTCTTCGAATTCCTCTTCACTAACAGGGCCGAAAAAGCCACACTGTTGAAAACACCTCACAATTGTTTTGCATTCCACATCTTTCCATGCAGAAAGTACCCATGACACAGCGTCAATCACTGTTATTCTCTTTGCTCAATCTGACGAAGTGGCAACTTCATCCATCCGTGCAATCAAATGTTGCATCATCCGCTTTCTGTATTTTAATTTGAATGTCTGGATAATGCCTTGGTCTAAAGGTTGTAATTTTGATGTGGCATTGGGTGGGAAAAACTGCAACTGGACATTGGTCAGCTTGATTTGATGGGCGTGACACGTAGCATTGTCAAGAAACATGAGTGTGTTGCGATTTTGCTGCCTCATCTTTTTATCAAACCTCCTAAGCCTATCTTAAAAAATCATTGAAGTCATCCATACCTTAGAGTTAGAGTACCAAGATACACCCAACTTGGTCATATCCGTGTTCTTGAAGCATCTCGGCCGAAGAGACTTCCCTATCACCAGAGGCGCCTCTTTTTCTCCATCAGCACTCACACTAAAGCATACAGTCAATCGTTCTTTGGCCAGCTTTCCACCCTTACACTGCTGTCTTAAGTGTCAGAGATTTAGATGGCAACGTACGGAAAAATAGCCCACTTTCTTCCATATTAAATACATGCTGCTGTTTTCGGGAACTGACAATCGATGGAAGTCTAACCTTCCAATCACAGCACACTTCCTCACTTACGTCTCCGGATTCACCAGATATTTCACGGAAGGTAATGGTATCCCGTACACGAAATTGTTCAAGCCAGCCATTGCTAGCCACGAAATCTTCATCACCGAATTCAGCAGTAAACATCTAGGCCTTCTCCTTATTAAAGCACCACTGATTGGAATATTTTTTGACCGTGCGACTTTGAACCACTCAAAAACTGCCGAGTTGATTGCTTCGTACTTTTCTTGACGCTTTCTTTACACTCTTCTGTTCCGGTCACTATTGTGCCACTCCTTCAAAATATCTCCCCTAGATTTTAAAATTCCGTTTATTTGGGTTTTCCCACACTTGAACAAATCCGCTACCCTCCTCTCAGATGTTCCTTTATCTCGTTCTTCGATAACTTGTACTCTATCCTTTAAACTCAATGAATTCTCTTCGACATCTTCTACTCTGAGATCGTTCATATACTGTCACTCAAAGCGAACTGCAACGATTAAAATATGAATGACATTGTGCCCATGAAACGGCTCGCTGGCTCATTCTTTACTATGTAATGTTTCAGTGTGCAAAATGGAACCCCTGTAGAGAGGGTGAAGCTCACGGACCCTTTCCGCGAAGGGGAGCCTGCCGTAAGGAGGGGGTCGTTATCCTCAACGATCATATTGTTCTGGTGGGTGCAGGTACACATAGACTGGCTATATTTAGACCGTCGACTGGCATGGTAGGCTGATCCGATTCTCAGAATCTGGGAAACCTCAGGTTTTCCCAGATTCAGGTTAATAAATTGGAATTTAACAATTGACAAACATTGGTATTTTAATTAATTCAGGTTAATACATTGACAATATGGGCATTACAATCAGTTCCGAAGAAGACCGGTCGTTAAGAGGGGTGGTCGCTGGATAGGAGTGGTCGTTAAGAGGGGTTTCACTGTATTACGCTCATCTCAAGAAATCCGAGGCTATGTTGTTCGGAAAATTTTACTTCATTTTTTTTTTTTTAACTTCCGAGAATCGGATCGAGAGGTTGCTGGAGCTCACTAGCTTATAGTAAATTACTTGCAGTTCTAAAAAAACGAGACGTTGATTAGAAAATTTAATTCAGCAGAGAAAATATTCCAATAATAGGTGACCTTTTAGCGATCGGTCAGGGAAATTGATAAATCTATCAGGGAAACATCAGGGAATTTGAAAATTGGATATCAATAGCCACCCTGTTGCAGGTCAAATTTATTTATTCATTTTTCCTATTGATGGTCTGATAGCCTATACTAATAGTTTATCAGAAGTCCGCTGAGAACTCTTTGTTTATTTTTATTTTAAGTTTTGAATGGAATCTAATCCTATCTGGGAATTTTAAAGGAGACTGACCTAAGTGCCAGTCATGGTGACAGCAGTGGAGAAGAAGCTGTGCCACCTCCTGCTAAGAAGAGGCGACCAGGTGTCAGCACAGCGGGGACTGCTGCTTCTGAGTCTGCTGCAAAGCCACAGTCAGTTCCGAGTATACCTGAGGAGATACAGCACCCAATGGAGGCAGCATCATCATCATCAGGAATGGGAGGAAGGTCCAAGTCTGTGTCGGTGCTGCTGCAGGAGGAGCCGAACCAAGGAGCAAAAGTGGTTCCAGAGGGAGGTGTGACAAGTGAAGGACCAAGTGCCTCAGGGAGGTTACAGGCAGAGACCATGGAAGGTGTGGAGGGAGCAAAGCCAAAGGAAGATGGGGTGGATGGTGTAAGTGGTGGGACGTTATTGCCTAAAGTGGAGATAAAGCAGGAGGATGGGATTGAGAACATGGAGGTTGTGGATGGTGGCAGTGGTAGGGCAGCGGAGCAGACCTTTGACAGGAGGAAGAGGGTTGGTAGAGGAGCTGAGGAAGTGAAAAGCAAAGCTAAGGCATCACCGTTGGCTAGTGGATCCACAGGTTAGTCATTCTGGTTTGGTTTAAGCATTAAAACATGAGTTGAAGGATTTCCTTGACAGCAGTTGCACTGTTCTGTGTATGTTTGGCTCCATACGCATCCCAATTTGTTGGGCTAAATTTTTTATGAAGAATTTTTGCCGGGTGATGGAATTTTCATTCACACTTGATGCGAATTTCAGTCCACATTGGTTAAAATTATGAGAATTTTGTCTTAGCTTTATCTGTACCAAGAGCTAACGGCCTGCCTCACCCAACAGTTATGTCAGAATTATTTATTAAATCCAAGCAAATGTACAAACCTTGGAAGTTGCTAACTTTCTCATTGTACATTAATGGTATGTATTTACTTTGTTTTGAGCAATGTTATCTTTACCATTGTTCTTTATCTGTGCAAATAATGTCTGTTGAATGGAATTTTCTCATGGCGTGGGGTGAGCTGTACATCTGTGACTGGGACATTATATTCCATCGTTAGCTGAACAAATTGTGGGTGAACTTGTGGTGATTGGGAATGACTGGAGAAATTTTGAGTTTGACTCTTTGTCTCTGGTGTTTTGGTTGAAAATGAACATTTTGACTATCGTGACCCTCAGGGTATTTGTTAACTGGAAAACTTGTGCAAGATGAGTGATAAATGGGCTTTATCTGCTGCAGATCTCGTATCTAGTGCTGTTACAAGTGCAGTTATTCTCTCTGCAAATGACCCAACATTTTTCATTGAAATAGGTATGTATTCATAGAATTCATAAAAAGAATCTTTCATCTTACATTGCCAATGAATCATCATGTATTGAAACTTGGTTCTATATATAAGCTGAATTGCTGCATTGGGCAGAATTTAACACCTGAATTCTTAAAGACACCCAAGCAACGTGTATTTTCTAATGCCGATGCTTCAACTGTGAGCACAGCTATTTTTTATTTTTCTTCTCCATATCCTTATTTGATCATCTTTTGTTATCATATTTGCTGACTCATCATTTTTCCAAATCAATTTCTTTTGGATGGTTTTTGTTACATTAATTTCTCTTCTCCTGCTTTGGTTTCCAAGTTTTATTGAAATCATTTTTGCCTGGAAGGGCTTCAATTTTGGTTTCATTTGTCTTATATGATGTGCTTTGTGATTCTACAATGCTCATCTGCTAGCTTTTTTTTCCATTTGGTTCTGCATTAATTGGTCACATTACAAAACTCATATTTTCATCACTATTTGCCCTATTAGTTACTGAGTAATTTATTGACATTTTTATCATTAAGTCACTTGGGGCCTTCCTGTTTGAGCATCTCTGGAAAATCATCCTGCAAAGTTTTGGAGGCTATTTATTTGTTGTTTATGGGTGATTTTGTAACTATTCCTGAGACATCGTAATGTTCTTACAATTTACATGAGTATTTTGAAGTTGAGATTCAACATTCATTAAAAATAAACACAGGGACAAACGAAGAAAACTTGTTCTTTATTGAAATTATCCTGAATGCCTGGTTTCCTTTCTGCAACCTCTTATGGAAAATTTTGCAAATTCTTTGTCTGGGACAGTTATTTGTGTTTCAAGTCTGAAGGTGACTTTTGTATTGAAACTCACATCTTCTTCATTGGTTTTTATCAGCAAAATGAGTCTGTGTCATGTGAAAACTCAGTAGAAGTGTACTTCACAGTTTAACATACACAATGTGTTGTGACGTATGGGTGGTATAGTGAAATATGTAATCATGAACAAATCAAGGCACTTCATATCTTTTCCATCTCAGTCTTAGCTTTGTGTAACTTCGTATTTTTGAAAACTAATATTTGCATTTTTTATTTGGATTCAAATTCAAAATGATTTAATTTTGCTATTCTTTTATATTCTGCTTTGATCTATGATCATTATGGTAATATTATAACATAATTAGTTCCATAAACGTTGTTGCTATGCATCTAGATAAGACAGGATATCTTTGAGAACTTAAGAATCTGGAAAGCTGAAAGGATTCTGCTGGAAATACGTGAAAATGAAGTTCTAGGCAAACGCCATTGTTAATTGTAATTAAGAAATGCTTGCCAACAACTTATACTACCAAAAATAGAAAGGTCATGTAAACAAAACAAGCTACCCTTACATCCTCTTCCCCTGTGAATTTCAGAAGGCTTTCAGGGAATTAGGTGTCATCGAGAGAGAGACTTTTAGGTGAATTAGGCACATGACAGCTTCATGAGGTTTTGGGGACTTATGACTTTGGAAACATATGGGTGTCTAAATCTACATATTTTCAATCCCTTGCTGTTAAGTTTACTTGGAGTTACCTGCCAGGAGGTACTTCAATGTGCAAAATTCTCTGTGAAAATATCAATTACCTGGACTGAAAATCAAACAATTATCTCTAATATGTGCCTACTGCTCGAACTATTAGCTACCTAAAGGACTAAATCACTCGATGCAAATTCAGGGGATCTGGGCTCAGTTTGCCATCCAGGAAAATGATTTATTCACTTCTGAATTTTTCACATTCATTTTTCTCATACTGGGTGACTTTCACTCCGGTGCTCGGAATTTAGTGTATAACATTTTTAATTTTCCCTGGAAGCTAATCTGTGGCTTCATTAAGAATGGATCATGCTTGTGGGATTCTGTGATGTTTTTACCATCATCACTTGAAAGAACCAAATTGCTGAGAAATATGTGGTGTTACCTTGGTGATTTGCGCCTCCACATGCCATATTGATGTGGAAAATTCTGCAAAGAGGGTGTCATTTTTTTATAGCATATACCTTACTACATCTACGTGTTAACCTGTGAGCTGCACAAGAGTGCATGGTGTCTGGAAATCAGCCATGAAGAAGGGAGAGAAGAGGAAAAAGAATTGTGACTAGTGAAAAAAATTAAATTTGCAAATTTCACGTAATTTCTTTGTTGTGACTGGTTTCATAATGGAGTTACATGATCACCAAATGAAGCTGTACCTCGGTTATGTAACTGGTTGTGATGATAAATTTCTTAGAAATTTGCTAAGTTTATTTTTTTTTAATGTGTCGCAATGCAATAGTGGAGCCAGCGATGTTGTCTTACTTCCAAGGAGAAAAGAATCCTTAGAGGGGAAGATTGAAAATTGAAATGGATGTTATGCCTTACTGTTTAACCCTTATTTTCTTTTTTGTCTTCTATCAGAGGGCCAGCCAAAATGTGGAATCTATCCTGGTTCAGAAACCAAAAAAAGTTTTCAAGATAACATTTAATATCATATTAAATTTTGATTATACTCGGACTAGCCATGGCGTTACTTCACGGAGTCACTTGCAAGTGCACACGAATGTGAATTCCACCAAGGAACAATCATTTGCCTTGACCAGGACTGGAACCTGGATCCCTTCATTCTGGCTGTGTGCTGTAGCCAGTTAAGCTAATGAGGCATCTTCTTGCCCTGTGGATTTTTGTGGGCTTCAAAGGAACAAGGTGTTCGAGACTGATGCCTGGTAGTTCAAATCCCGGTGAATCTGAATGATTTTTCCTCTCTGGAATTCTCTGTCCTATCGAATGCCAAGAGGGAAGGGTGGTTAGTTGACAAATTTTCTAAATTGGTGAATTTACTTGATCTAATTTGGGAATAATGAGTACTATCTATTATTTCTAGTATTTTCTAGTAACAATTATACCTCACTGAAAATTCTACCTTTTACCCCAAGCTTGGAGAATTCCCAGTAATTGCAAAGAATATTTAGGTCTGGAAATTACATTAGATGTTTCTACGTATACTTTTAAACAGATTTATTTTTCTACGTTTCAGTACATACGTATGAGGTTCTAAAATTTTATTGTAAGATATTATCGTATAGAGTATGAAGAGATGCTAAGAGAGATAAACTTATGTTCATCTAAATGGACAACTGTAGTCCTTATACTGATGAAGCCTGGAGTTTGAACCTTAGGAGTTTACTGTTGTGGAATAATTTATTCTGTAGATTTTAATGGGAATGGGACGAAATGTTTTGTTGCTGAGTCTTTGTTTATATTTTGGTTACACTTCGAAGTTGGCAATTTTAAATGACTTTAGACATTGGAGACCTTGTTTGCCAAAATTTTAGTTTTTTGCATTATATGTTCTTTAGTAAGGGATCAAGCTCTGTATTGGCGTTGCAGTTTGTTTCCTGCCATAATTATGAGAAAAATTGCATTTTAGTTTTTCTACTGCTTGAGGAAAACTTAAATGGTAAGTTTTGCATGAGCCAATGTCCTATCGGCTATAATTTTTGGGTAGATGCCAGTTCTTGTGTTCAGTGTAAAATATGGAATTTTTGAGAGAGGATTTTTGATTTAGTGTATTTATTTATGATAAGTTTCTTGATGTTGTCGAAAACTTCAGTATTTACATTTTTATTCTTTGTTTTGAATAATTTTGGATGACCAGTTCTCAGTGGTGTTGATGAGTATTGATGTTATTATTTATGCATCAAAAGAGAGTTCAGTTCCTGTATTTTGCCTTGCTGTGTGTTTTTCTTGATACCTTTCTATTGCATCCCTTATAAGAACCACTCTATTTTATTCTCATTTATTTACATAGTTCATGGTGCTAAATGCAGAATATTATTTCATTTGAATGTGCTTAAGTATGTATTTTTTATTTCATTTTGAGTAGTTCCTTAGTAAATGGTTTGCACACTTCACTTCAAATTGGTGACTGGTTGGCTTATGACTTATAGTCAATAATGTCACCCTATTATCTTGCCTTTACTGCATGCTGTATCAATTAATGATAATGAATTATTCCACCTCATATAGGTTCTTCAAAGAGAGTAGGTAGACCTTCTGGATCAGGGAATAAATCAAAAGGGGAGACTTCTGCGAGTGAACTCCAGAAAGAGAGGTTGGTATTTAACGTTGTAATTTTCTCAATTTATATCTTCATGAATTATTTTTAAAACTTGCAGAACTACAATTGGTAAACTGCATGAAAATACGTTTTTGTAATCTTTGAACACCCTACCTGAAATTTGATGTCAGTGAAAGGGGTTCATGGTAAAGCAAACCCATTCTGTAGTGGTAGTCCACTGAGTATCAGTTTACTCCTGAGAGCAAGATCTTTTTGAAGACCACTGGAGCTATAGTTGGAGCTAAGCAGTTATAATTTAGTAGATTCACATAAACTTAATTATTTATATCAAATCCAGTACTGTTGTGTGACTAAATTAAAAAAAGGAAACATTTTTGCCATTATCTAATTTGTTTTCATTACCCTGATATTAGGTTCAAACAATTCTTTTCCAGCTCAAGTGCAGGGTCTCGAATGGGTGAATCAATCTCCGAAAGTAGTGCTAACTCGGACTCTGTTGCACGGAAAAGTACACCTATCCCAGCACCGAGGAAAAGGGGAAGGCCACCGAAAACTGATTCATCTTCCACTGCCAAAGCTGGGGAAGAAACCTCTAAAAGTAAAAGACTTTGTGCTGAAGAGTTGAAGAGTGAAGGGGAGGAAGAGGATGATGGAATGGAGGGTGAAGAAGAGGAAGGAAGGAAGAGGTCTGCTAAGCATAAGACAAGAGGAGAGGACCAGCCTGAGATTCAGAATAGGTAATTTATTATTCTCTTAATATTAGTTTTTATCACCAAGCTTGTGCTGGTTACATGATTTTATCCAATGGCAATGGGCTTAAGCTCTCCCAGGGGGATCATGTAGGACAAATGAGAACTCAACCAATCACCTATCATAATTTTCTGTTGTTAATGTGTGCCTGTTTTAATTATGCACCCACATTCTCACTAGTGAAATCAGAGAATATTTGTGTATCTTGTATAATACGGCCCTAGATTGTGGCGTTGAAGTGCACAATCCTTAGAATCCAGCAAGGAGAGTATGATAGACGGTTTTTAGTGGCAAATATAGCTTATTAGTTACTATTTTTGTACTAATTTCATGATACTGTGATGTAATTCTACTTGAAGTAAGTGTAGTAAAATCACTCTAAAGTATGTGTTATGCTTAGGCATCAAATGCCATCTATGGCTAAAGTAAAATGATTATAAATTCAGTTCCATTCTCATAACTTTGTATAATATGCACCCAACTTTTTGAAGACATGAAGAAGAATGCATATAATATATGGAAAATTATGGTGTTTGTAAATGTTTGTAAAACCTCTTGCCTGATGGACTAACCATGAGAATTGAAATGCTTTCCCTTTATTTACATTAATCAGTTGCCTTGAAGATTAACATTCGCTTCCTTCACTTCTGCAGGAAAATTTTTGAACCCTCTTCCAGTAAATTAACCCCCTTGAAATTCTCACAACTTATAATGCTGACCTAATGCATTTGTGAAGTAATTTTACTTTACCAATGACTTAAGCCCACCAGTAATAGGAAGCAGTCAAATCTGAAAAGTGCATTTTTTCCTCTCCACCATTTTACTGCATCGCCTTCTACCCTGATGGTAGTAAGTGATCGAGCTGTGGCATCTCTACATGAATCACCTCCGTCCAACCTGCTTTCTTTCCGCCCAATGCAAAATCAATGCTTAACAATGCATTTCAGTCTACATATATCCTTAACCCAAGGCATGAAGAATTGTTTTCCTCTCCATATTACATTACTAACTATCAATTTAAACTAACAAAATTTAGGATCATTTCATTCATAATTGCCTTTAAAAAAAAAAATGTTGCAATTTTGCAATGTTGGGGAAAAATGGGGTTGGCTTGGTTAAAATTCTAACTATAATATCTTTTAGAGTGAAACATTATTGTACTTCATCATCACCAAAAAATATAAAAATAATGATAGAAATATTACAGACCCATGAATTTCCAATATTTTGTCCTTGCCATTCTGTTTTACAATACAACAATGGACAATTGTTAAAGAAGTTAAGTGCAAAGGCACGTTAGACTACATACACATAAATATATCTAGCGATTTGTAAAGTGTACACCTCTACCTGCCGTTGTTTTAGACTGTTTAATGATATGACCCCCTCCATCCTTTCAAGTAATATGTGGAAGGTAACCTTTCTGAGGTCGACCAAAGTTCACGTTACTGGTCATGTCACTGTCCTCTTGCCAGTCACTAATGCACCTCACTTTACTACTGGGAATGGCCTCTCGTGGATCTGCTGTCTGAAGCAATGATAGCACTACACTACTCATGAAATCTAGCTGTGAAATTTCCTGGCTTTAACCATTTGGAAAAACTTCCAGGCATTGGCTTTTATCATAATATATCTGCTCATTAAATCTCCAAGCAATCTTTTCTCTGTCATTTGTGATGCGTATTTTTGATTGAGTTTCATACATTTTATCTGATTTTGACTTGAAAAAGGCTACTGAATTTGTAATCAAAGAGGTGGGTAGTAGTGAAAGAAAATACCTTTAAAAATTAGCGATATTAAATTATGTACAGAGCTATACTTGCCATGATGATACTCTGTATTTTATCATAGTAATATTAGTGTACATCTGCTGTGAAGTAGCAATTTTACCATTATGGTTTATTTTATTTTAATGCCTATTTTTAAATTGTTGTTTTAAGGTAGTAGGTCAGAGGAATGAGTTCTTGTTCTAAAGCGCAATGAAATATCACATATTCCTAGTTTTTATTGCCATGTAGCCATGTCTTTAACCTGATGGCGCCAGTAATGTAAATGTGATTTAGGCAGCTTATTGTGTATTTTATATCTCATATTATCACATTTGTCTTTCATTGCAGTGATAATGAATCTGATGGTAGTGAGGCACTTAGTGAAGAAGAAGCTGTGGCAGTGGAGAAGCGTGGAGTAGGAAGGCCCCGGGGAAGGCCAAGAGGGAGTAAAAGCAATCGAGGGGTACGAGGCGCTGCATCCTCTCGAGGTGGCAAGGGTACTGGTCGAGGCAGGGGAAGCACCAAGGCAGGATCAGATGAGGAGGATGAAGCCAGTGAAGAAAGTGATGGAGTGGAGTACGTGCTTAATCAATCCTTAGAAATTGAAAATAAATTGTTTTATCATTTCAGTACACTTCCTGGAGTTATACCAGTTAACACTTTCTGCTCTGTGGGTCCTATGTGCTTGTCTATGTCCTATGCCCTTGTCCTAGTCCTCCGGGCTATTTTTGGATTAACATTTAAGGTTAGAAAAATATACAGCAAAATCCCTCTCTTACTTGGTAGAGGGGAACAAAGGAAAAAAGTGTTAATTGTGAGAAAATGTAAGTCAAGGGAAATCTTAATTTGTAGGAAATTGAAGTAAAATCATAACCATATGTTTCATAACTTTTTATAATTTCAATGGATCATACCTAAATCTAGAGGCTGCAGCTGTCTGGTGAATTCAGGAGGGAAAATACTAATTTATTGTCTTAATTTTAACTTAAGTTAAGAGGGTGTGCAGGGCACCAACAATGCTACATGGAATTTTAAAAGGGTCTATCCGGCAATGTGATGCTATGAAGTGGTCAGTGACTAATCTTGCTACTGCATGAAATGCCTTCTCTTTTAACAAAACTTAAATAATCAGTAAGCAGTGGACTCGTAGAGTGCTCTTTGCTGAATGTGTACAATCTTTGCTAATATGTGTTGTAAATAAAAATTGTTCTAAATTATTCTGTTCATGTTTTCAGAAATACTGGGATCATAATAATGAATTCTAGATGAAGGCAACAGTGTCATGATCAGGTCCCTATGACCTGTATGAATAGGAATGAAGCTATTCTGCAAAATTAACAACAGTCCTATAACAAGTACATCTAAATGTCAGAACTTTCAGACATCCCTTACAAGGGTTGAGAAAATGTTGCATTAAAGTCTGACTGCACTTGAATCAAAATTAATAATGCAGGATTCCATCAAATTTTGGAATTTCTGCTTGAGGCTCAAAAAATGATCTCTTTTTTCATTATCATGCCAGTTATAGAATTTTGACTCTATTGAAAATTTTTATTACAACTATTCGACAAAAAATAAAATGGATGAGTGGATCATTGTTTAATTACAGTCGGACTGGCAATCTCTTAATACTCTGTATCAGACGTAGGGTTGCATCAATTTTGGGCAGACATAGGTCGTCAGTTGATTGATAGGTATGAAATGTGCCAGCCACCATCTTTCTCCTGGTCAATTGTTGTAAATAAAGGGATATTTCACCACTAGAGGTGTAAATAGTGAGGTAAGATTGCATTACAAGCAAGAGTACAAAAATTCTTGGGACCTCAAGAAAGTGTCGTAAATCAAGGGAAAAAGTTAATTCTGTGCTGTTAAATTGAGGTTTCACTGTAGCTGATATTACTTTGCATTGAATATTTTTATCTACTCTTTTCTTCTTGTTATAGTGCAAACTTTATCATCACAATTAATAATAGATTAAAAGAAAAAATATTATGTGCAAAAAATAAGTTTAAAAAAATGATATGTCCATCATAACTATAAATTTTCCATTATTTGGCAGAGCAGCATCCTCTCCCTGCAATTTTGGGTATTCAGGTTCCATGGGTAAAGAGAGGAGGAATAATAAGGAAGAAATGAGGGAATTACATGTTTTAAAATGGGCATTTTCATGTGTTTTATGTGTTTCCGACATTATTACTGTGCGTGCTGGGACTGCGTTGATGCTTGCTACAATCAAATTTAAGTGAATTGTAACCAGTGAGACTAGCATTTTTTAAGTTTGGATAAAATAGATGAAACTCAAACTTGCACATAATTTAATCTAGTATGTACCTATACTGTTGACCGTAAATATTTAAATTATGGGATCCAATTGAAGTCTAGTATTTTGCTTCTGGTTGTAAGAACTCGCCTTTCTTCCAGGAAAAAACATTGTCTTAGATTCATGCATATGTGATTATTACCTTTTTTTTAGTATTCATACAATTTTTGGTTTAGATCCCCTTATAGAATTATCTTTTACATTTAAGTAGATTTATTAGGTAAGTGTCTCCTAAAATTTTTTTTCTTAACAGGCAACCTCTTCAAGGACTGATTTCTGTTTGTGTACTTAAATGAAAACTGTACGGTTACCTCTGACATGAGTATCAAACTGATGTGATTCTCAACAAGTTCTCATGGGACATTAATGTGGCTATTATGCTGCTGCTAGAACCACCTACATTATTCACTCATCCTAATGATAAAAGCATAATTTTAGTCAATCTAATCCTTTTTGAGAATCTGGTAGTTAGAGGTCCTGTAAAATCATTCTAAATCAATTTTTTTCACCCATTGCTGATGAATGACTTGCTGCATGTGTGGAATACTTCTGAATACCTTGATGTGGAAAATTGTAGGTAATTAACTAAAATTCAGATTAACTTTTCATAGCAGGAAGGGGGATGGCTCTTCCTCTATAGAAGGTGGCAGCACTGTCAATGGTACAGACTCAAAGGAGACTGATGAAAAAAGGAGAGGGCGGAAGCCATCGAAAGGACTGTCAGTTAACCAGCCCTCCATACCCTTGATGCCCAGAGCTGCCTCTCCTGGTCCATCTGGTCGCAGAGCAGCACAGTCACCATCTGCCTCAGATGATAGTGTAAGATTTTCTCACTTTGATTTCTTTGTTATAATGGGCATAAATTATAATTCATTTTAGAGAGGGTAATGGGCAGTGAACATCTTTTAACCTGGGGGCTTTTTCTCAGAGCTACAAGTCTACAAGTTACAAGTCACGTGACCACTTTCACAAGTCGGATGGTTACTTAGGTATAACTAACCAAACACTTGTACTTGTCCAAAAAAAATGGCGGCCCTAATCAATATTCCCTATATTTTTCATTATTTGGCAGAGCAGCATCCTCTCCCTGCAATTTTGGGTATTCAGGTTCCATGGGTACAGACACTCCTTTTGCATCTTCCATTCCAAACTTTTTCAATATTCCATCTATTTTGATTCTTTGATTCCATTGAAAACTTTATCCTTTTTTCGCTGGATCTGTATTCCTAAGTAGTTGGTTGCATCCCCCAAATCCTTTACTTCAAAGTGATGGTTCAATATTTCTCTTAGTTCCTTAATTTTATCTTCTTTCTCATGTATTGCAGTCAGATCATCTACATATATAATAATATACATTCTTTTGCCTTCTACATTCTTCATATAAAGACTTGGATCTCTTGGCTACATTGAAATCCTTTTTCAAGTAAAATTTCATTTATTTTGACATTCCATGCCCTTGCTGACTGTCCATATATTGATTTTGGAAGCTTGCCAACAAACTTCTCCTTATTTTTTTTGTGTAGCCTGGCGGTTGGTGCATGTATAATTCTTTTTCAATGTCTCCATTGAGAAATGCAGTTTTTACATCAAAATGTCGCGCAAACATCTGCTACTATGCTCATAAGGACTATTAAAGGTGCTCTGTCTAACAACTGGTGCAAATGTTGAATCATAATCTTCTCCATATGTTTGAGTGTAACCTTTTGCGACAAGGCTTCCCTTTCATCGGTAAATATTTCCGTTCGAATCATATTTTGTTTTGAACACCCATTCGCATCCAATTGAATGTTTTCTCTCAGGCAATTTTGTCAAGATCCATGTTTTATTTTCTTCAAGGGATTTTATTTCTTTGTTAGCAGCTTTGATCCACTCTTCTCTTTCAGTCATAGGCAATGCCATTACCTCTTCCAATGACTCTGGATCAGGCCTCGAGTTAATAGTAACAGTGTATGATAATCTTTTTGGTGGCACCCCTTTGGATTCTCTTGAGGATCTTCGTACTGGTTGATCTATTTTATCCATCTTCAGGTTGCTTGTATCATCTCTCCTGGTGACTGGTGTTTCCCTTTCTCGTATCAATGTATCATCCTGGCATTGGTATTGATCAGATGACTCTAGATCAATATCCTCAACTAATTCTTCTGCATCCTTGATTAACCCTTCTCAGGGTGTCCACGGACCCTTGAAGACCTTGAAAACCGGGAATTATTCGGGAATTTTTCGATCCGGGAAATTTCTGTTAATTATTTGGGAATTTCTGGTAAATCCGGGAATTTTTAAAATTATCATTTCAAGGCGAAACAATCCTTATTTTATATTTTAATTCTACCGCGAAAGCAATAAAATATATGTTGTTTGATAACTGTACATGGTGTAATGGACTTAGCGTTGGTTTAATATGTAAATAGAAGACCTGAGCTTGGTTTGGATCATTGTAACATCAGCTTCACATGTTTTTTTACCCTTGTTAACTGCGCATTGGACAATAAGACGTAGTATTCAGCAGTGGCGGAGTCGTGGCATATTTTTTTGCGGCGTGCGGCAATGCTCTGGCGAGGCACCGTTGATATCTATGGTGCTAATTGATCCATGACGACTGACTCCATAAAATATGAGGTTCAAAACAAAAGATTGAGTATGCATCCTAATGCTGAGTAAAATTTGTGAACTTCACAATCTGAATTTTACTGTGACAGTGCGGTGGCAGTCACGCCGACAAGCAGACTTGGTGGCACAGTGGCGCACAGTCTTGAATCGGGCTAAGGCGCGGACACGATTCATAAACAAGTACCTTAAGCGAATTAAAACCTACATGTGTACCCATTATTTTACGGCCCGTGGTGTTTTTTCTCCCATTCTATAAATTTCTCCAAAACATTTCGCTGTCCAATATTATTTTCTATTTCTTACGTGGAGTAAAGATGCTCTCAAATTATGTAACAATTGGAGGTGAATGTTATTCACAGATGCACAATGCGTTTCGTTCCAATGCATTTGTGCAAATATTATTATATCTACTTGTGGTATTTGAACATCGTTTCTGTTCGGTTGCCATCAATAAGCATTTAAATTAAAGATCGCTTCACATTGAATGGTGTTTACTCGATGCATATCTCTGCGTGTGTTGAAGCATGAACGTATTCACCATTATCATTTTCGGGGGTCGCGAGGTTGTGGTATGAGCTCCTTCGGAGTAATCCTACTGATGCCTGTCTCCCTCTCGACCTGGGTCGTTGGTGTCCGACACCAGTAGAAGAACTACCTTGGGAATAATGAATTGTTAAGGATGAAGTGAGAAAAAAAATTGAATAACCTTTAAAAAATGAAATAATATGATGAATGAATAAATGAGGTGACGAAGAGAGAAAAGTTGCCTTTAAATTTCTCTCAACAATAATAAAATCAAAATTTACCATCATGCAAAATTAAGTATATCATGAGAGAGAGATTTTTGTTTGGGGGTGTCCTAAGGCTTCAACCAGATTTGAATCGGAGACCCTCTGATCAGCAGCAAAGCGCTCTACCCACTAGGCCACCACGCTCCCAAAAATTAAGAAAATCATAAAATAATAACATTTATCATAAAGGATTGTTTTTCTTTTGTTTAACCTTTATTTCTGTGGTAGAATCCCGAAAAACAGGAGAATTGCCTCTGTAAATTAGGCAATTTGAGCCAGAAATGTTTAACCCTTTGTTTACTGAATTATGATTTTTGTATTTAACTGTTGCAGAATATTTTTTTTCTGCGGTCCTGTATCAAGGATATGACGAATCAATAACTTTTTTGCAGAAAATTTCAATATTGTTGTTATTATGGCAAAAATTATGTCAAGGGACTTTAAAGTCCCGTCAGGGCTGAAAAGCAGATTTTCATGATGGGTAGTGAAATGACGCAAGTCTTTCAAATATGGATCAAATATCTTTTTTATTTGAAAATATTAAAAGATATAACCATAATTTTACACATAAACAAATAAATATTGCATTCAGTCCTTTGACACATTTTTTGCCATAACAATCAAGGCCAAAAAACACAAGAGATAAACTTGTCCGAGCTAATAATCATAAGCTTCATCATCAATAAAACGTAATTTTTTACCTTTTACCAGTTTTGCCAATTTTACCAGTTTATTTTAATTCCATAGGAAAAATTAAATACCACATTCAATATGCATGATGGTAGTTGAAAATAAAAGAAACAAAAATTTTTCTTCTCATTCACACAAAGAAATACTTTACTCTCAGTGCATTTGGAATGCGGCCTTGATTCAACTTTGTCCTTTGCACAGAACTCGCATCTTCCTCTCGTGGATACAAATTCTGGCCTGTGCGCTCCCCTGTTTTGGAGTATGTCATTCGGGATGGAATATTTTGCTTTCTTTTTTTTTAATTTCAGGTATAGATGATGGACTGTCTATGGCTCATTGGCCTTCCAATTTTCTTTTTTATTTTCTTTGCCATAAGTGAGTAACCCCATGGAAACCTGTCGCTTGTATTCATAGAAAGGTAGTTTGCCATTAATTTCACAGAAAACAACGTAGGAATTACCAAGAGCCATTTCCATAAAAGCGTAGAATAACCTATGCCGTCACTTCTTCGATTTTCTGTCGATTTCATAAATCGAAGTATATCCCCTTTGTCAATCCCACCCATGTACTTTTTATATACATCTACTATTTTTGGGGCATTTACCTCTATTTTCGTACCATCTTTCTGTGTCCTGCTCAACTGACACACCTCGTTACCATGAAAAGCAGGAAGGTGTACAGCTCTGTTATCTTTCCATTTGACATAAAAAAATCCAGCGTCAGAGATCCTATGATCAAGCTCGCCCCTTTTCTCTCTAGTAACAAGACAGGTAGGCCTACTCTATTTGATCGTACCGTTCCACATGCAAAAATACCATTATACTTGAGAAATTCATATAGCAGAACTGATGTGAAATAATTATCCATCAGAACAACATAGTTTGTTGTTCATAGTTGAAAATTTCCATTTTCAACATTTTATGCAATCCTCCGAAAGTACTTCTAACATAAAATAAAAAGTGGCTAATGCCATGTAGTGACGAATTTACAAAACCTTCTATTTACCTTGCAAATAAATCTATAAATATGTCATTCAAAGTTTGTTCAGTTGAAACACACCAATAATCATTTCGCAAGCTGCTACATACATTTCATCAATTCGTGCCTGACGGGACTTATAAGTCCCAAGAGAAAATTTTTATAAAAAATATATTTAATTCTAAAATTCACCATTTCAGTTAATTTCAATAAATAATAGAAGGAAAGTACTATGTAAATAAAAATTGACAGCTTTCTGCACACATTAATTCCTTAAAAATTTGGGGAACATATGTGGTACTACCATGGTTCCTGAAATTTGCATGATTTTCGGCTACACACAAGTAAAAAATTTTTATAAATTACTTTTGAAATAAAATTCAAAACTAATAGCAGTTTCTATTACTGCAATCATTGCTTCAAGTAACTAATAACTTAATATACATATGAATTAATATACTTTCTCAATAATACCAATTCTTTATTGTGGGACTTTAAAGTCCCGTCAGTAAACAAAGGGTTAAACATGATTCAGCAGGGTCAAATATTGTGCCATCAAGCTGAAATTTTCTGTGGCTTGTTTATTTTTGAAATTGCACCGGAAAATGCGTCCGCCCCCTCAACTTTCTAAAAAAATTTTTTTGGCCACCCTAACGTCCGAAGGGGGTCAGCTGTCTGGAGGGGGAGGATAGGCATCTGAAGGGGGAGGACAGGCGTCCGGAGGATGACTGACGGGGGCTAGTTACCGCAACCTCACCACCCCGAAAAGGTGATCACTTGCCCGGTCGCGCGTTCACAGGAATGAATTTATTGTCAATAAAACAACATATTTTATTACTTTGTTTTTTCCACTTTTTCTTTTATAATTATTTACATTGATTTGATCTCTATATTTTTATTATGTTGTGTTTAGCTAGGAAAATCCATATTATTTGTAAACTGTGAAAACTATCACTTTGGCTCTTATATAAACCGCGATAATATAGCCTGAAAATTTTTAAAAAGTCAGCCTTGAAAACCTAGAATTATGCTTGAATTTTTTATTGTGACTTTTGTGGACACCCTGCTTTTGACCCTCTGGGATTTTCATCAAATATCACTGTTCTGCTGATAATAATTTTATTAGTATTCGGTTACAGGATCCTGTAACCTTTGGATGTTTCACTGTACCCTACCATAATGCCTTCTTGTGCATGTTAATCCCACTTCCTCCATTTTTCTTTTGGAATATAAGTGTAAGCTTTGCTTCCAAATACTCGCACATGTTGAAGATTGGGTTTTATGCCAATCCACAGCTCATATCGGGTCTTATTGATAGCTTTGCTGGGCAAGTGATTTTTCAAATAGCATGCTGTCATGACAGCATCTCCCCAATACTGTTTTGGCAAATTTGCTTCCAGCAACATGCATCTAGCTGATTCAGTAACAGAACAATTCTTTCTTACTGCTATTCCAATTTGTTCGGGGCTGTATGGTACTGTGGTCTGAAACTCATTTCCTTCTCTTTTTAAAATGTCTTCAGTTTTCTTTCCTATATATTCGCACCCATTGTCCGCTCTAAGAATTTTGGGTTTTCTTCCAAATTTTGTAGTTACCACTGCGATATATTCTTCCAGCTTGATTGGTACTTCTTCCTTCAAACGTAGCAGATATACAACTGTGTAGTGAGAGTAATTGTCGATGAACGTGAGAAAATAATGTTTCTTTCCAGGTGTTTCAATACTCATTGGGCCGCAAATATCTCCTTGAATGAGTTCTAGGGGTATTTTAGCTTTGTAACTGCTTGCTTTGGGAAATGATTTATTGGATAATTTTCCATTTACACAATTCCAGCATCTCAAGGATTCATTGCAGTTGTTAATGTCTATTCCTACTGCAAGGTTATTCTAGAAGTAATCTTTTCACAGCTACTGCGCCTCTGTGCCCAAGCCACCTATGCCATAGATGAATACAATTCTCATGATTGCCATGCGTCGCTGAATTAGCTATTTCTCGGCAAGACAATTTATAAAGGTCTGGATCAATCTTTCCTACTGCTTGTAATGCCCCTTTTCTTTCAATGCATTCATTTCAATTATGCACTCATTTCCTTTGAAAATCACAGCATTCCCTTCTTTGGTCAATTTCTTTACTGAAAGTAGACTTCCTTGCAAATGCGGCATGTACATAACGTCCTTTAATAATATTCTTTTTGTTTCTTTCGGAGATATCTTGCAATGTAGGTATCCTTCTCCCGTTCCTTCGGCAGCAATATGTTCCCCGTTGGCCACTGTTACCTTTCCTTCTTTATTCTTAAGCAATCTTGTACAGAATTCAACATCATTCATCATGTGGCTCGTAGCACCAGAATCCACTTACCACAAACAACCAAATGCCATAGCAGACGATGCATTCAGGCAAACATCCATTGCACTTCGCGCCCCATGATTGTCTCTTCATTTATTCAGCTCCTTAATCCTTGCTTTCCATACTCTGCAATCTTTCTTCAAATGCTCTGGTTTCTTGCAAACGAAACATTCGCGAGCTTCTTTATAATTACTTCTCTCCGGTCTACACTCTAGTGGTTTTTGTCTTTTTATAGCTGACTGAATGCAAATTACGCAATTTATCACAGGCTATAGGCTCATTCTTGCACTTGAATTCATCAAGTAGTTTTCCTTTTACATACTCGAGTGTGAGTTCATCATCTGGACATGTATCAAGGGTCGTTACGAGAGTGCTGTATTCGTCTGTCAAACCACCAAGCAAAAGAGCAGCTATATGGAAATCTTTAATTTCTTCTCCTCTGCCCCACAAGCGTTCGTTTAATTCTAGCGTTGATCTAATATATTCTTGCATTGATTGGCCCTTTTTAAGCTTGGATTGATAAAATTTTGGAAGTAGGTATAATTTATTGCTTAAATTGCCCTTTCATCTACTTTTTGTAGTTCCAACCACATTTCTCTGGCAGTTTTGCTCTTGCAAATGTGTACTATTTGACCATCCTCGAAGCTAAGGTATATGGTGCTTTGTGCTTTTTCGTCCTTTACTTTCCATACCACCTCGGGATTTTCTGGTTTCTCTTCATTCAGTACTTTCCACATACCTTCTCTTTTCGAACCATCTTCATCTTGAACTCCCATGGTTGATAATTCTTATCATTTAACTTCTGTATGCTAATCCTTTCCCCGTGAGCTTTCGATGGCATTCTTAAAAAAGAATCGTTCGGGTTCTGCTACTTTTTCTCAAATTCTTTTTCTTTTCTTCTCGCTGTTACTTATGCAACTGTGTTCTTCTTTCTTGGCATAACCTGGGCCCATAATCTAATGGAATTGCACATTTAAAAGAGGAAAACAGCACAGATTTAACTCTTTAACGACTTTCTACTTGATTCCTTTTTTATGGTAACAGCAACAACAATATCAACACAATTATTTGTAAATAACAGCTGTTACTAATATATCACCAACATTAACCATGAGAAAAGTATTTCTTCAATGAAACCAAACCTTTGAGAAATGATAAAAAAGAAAATGAATCAGTGAAACATGAATTAGTATTAAAAATAAACTTCCTTTTATTTCTTGACGTCTGTATAGTTGAAATTAATTTTAAATTGTAATGCAGGAAAACAAGTTACTCCATATCTTCTGGCTATAGAGCCCCACTTCTTTCATTAACATTCTTTACTGCTGCTGAATATATCCTTTCAAGAGAGACTTCCGTAGCTGGTATTGACAAAAAATGTCATGCAGTAAACTGTAGATAATGAGAAACCACTATAATCTGAAGGTTGTGATTGTGACTGGATTAATCTATCTAATCTGTGGAAAGCTAAGACGAGTTCCCGATGTTACTCTGAATCCAATGCAGTTTGCGGTTAACACTGAAAGTTTTAATACTATTTACAATCCACTGTAGGAAAATTGTTACCATAAGGGTGTGGTCATTACTGAATTGACATAATCTGTGGTAAATAAGATGCTGCCTTAACAGGATCCAATGTGCCTCTATTGTCGCAGTTTATACAGCCTTTTTACAATCCAATTCAGGTAAACTATAGTCAGAAGGTCATGGTCATGTTTGCATTCATGATATCACTTTTTTGAATCCCTCTTTTGTTCACTGAAATTGTGATAAGTATTTGTTACTCAAAATTCCTGTATTAAATCCAAAAGTAAGCCATAGAAGTCTACAAACAATTTCACCTACAATGCATGCTCATTTGTAAGTGGTTTATGACTCGAACCCCCTACTTGTTGCAGCTGGGTGGGTTAGTCATTTAGTAATGGTCTAAGACTTGGCATTTATGTTATGGGTTACTCACTAGGGACTGCCATGACCTGAACATTATATCATGTGAACTGAACATGCTAAAGCACTTGAATGGGTGGTGTCTGATTCAAAATGCATAGCCTGGAAAACAACATTCAGGCTTGGCTTCTTTTGCCTTGGTGTTTAGGTGAGTTGCTGTAGAACTGTAAATGTCACTGGTGTAAGCATACTAGTATCTATTCCCCCACCTTATGACTCCTGAATAGTAACAGGGGTTTGATAAAATTTAGAACCTCTCTAATTTACAGTATTGAAATGTTACCTTTTTATCTTTTCAGAGCCCTGTGCGAAGAACACGTAGGTGGAAATGAGATTTCATCTTGGTGAGCTGTTTCAGCCTCTGACACCAGTTTCTTTGTATTTTGTTTGCATTAAAATTCATAATGGGAGATGCAGGACACCCTGGAAAACGTGTCATCATGATTACATGTCCCTTGCGCAGTTGGATGTGATTTTGATGATTTTTTTAGTGTTGATTGTTGAGTGAAAAAGCAAACAAGAACCATACATCTGAAGTACAAGCTCTTTAGATTTGGGTGCCAAAGAGCCCTTACTTGACAAGTTTTACATGAGAAGCTGCAAATGCCAATCAATATAGGTGAGATGTGTGTATGCGTGAATTAGTGTGAATGTGTGTTTTATATATGCTTTTGTGTTTGGCAATCTCAAGTGGGCTAGTGTGAATGAATCATCTTATAGACTATGGGGTGTAATATAGTCATCGGGTTATGGGAACCCAGCCAAAATTTTTCACAGTCATTCTTCATTATACGTACATATTCCATCTTTGCCCTCAACTGCTAGTATTTTACCTATCAAGTGTGGCAGCCTCTTATTCACCATTATCAACATTCTTTTTAGTCAGGTCATTTTTTATGCTACCAAACTTATTGAAGGTGATAGGTAAGCTTTGAAATTGCAGTTTTGTGTATCATTCCATATTTGACTAAGCGAGGCAGTTTTACTGCCATACTAGAAGAATTCATGTGACCTCTGTTATGGTGTCTCTTCTTCTGGAAGACAGTTGCAATATTGAGGGCTTGTGATTTTTAAACATTTGATTAAAGTTTCATCCTCAAAACAGTTGAACTGAAGCACCTCGAGTGTAGGTGATGTGTTTTTAAAGTTAATGCATGGTTCATTGGATAAGGGTAGTGTGGGGAAATATTTCAGAATAAATTTAGTGGACTTAAGTGGTTCCTGTTAGTTTTTTGTAGCCTTATAGCAACATCCTGGATTTAAATATCAATTTTTACCAGTACCTTGCCACCTAAATAGTGTTGAGGCAAGCCTACTTCTATGTATTTCCTCCCATGCCTCCTACCAATATCACCTTCCTGTGATTCCTAATTTTTGCTGTGTTCGCATACTCATATGAGTAGTGGGTCTATTATTTAAGGTGGGAGCCTAGTTAACACCCTTATGTGTATGTAGCTAAATGTTTTGTACTTCCAGAAGTATAGGGCCAATCATATAATTTTTTATTAATGCAAACAAGCATATTTCTTGACTGGTACTATTGTTGGTATTTTCATTTTTCGTACATATTATTTAGGCTTAGGTTTCATTTATAATTTTCCTATGTTTTTCCATGTTTCATTTGATGATAAAATTGTGTCATTTTTCATACTTTGAGCATGAGATAACGTTTATGTACCAAAGTCAAAATTTACCTCTCGTAACCTAGAATATTAATCATGAAGTCTTTCCTGTTAATGGTCAGATAGAAATCAGAGTCATACTTAATGTAATGCACAACTATTTCATGCCAGGTTTACATTGTTTGCACTTTTTGTTTTATTTAAAAGAAATGTAAATGAACCATTTGGAATAAACACTACTGGTTAAGAGTAATTTGTCCTGTTTATTATTGCATGCTGAAAAAGTTACAGCAGCAGTCAATAAATATTTAGCATTGTATTTTTATACATTATGTGGAAGATTCCCCTCCATTTGTAGGCTTAAGGAGTGTTTCTGAAAAAGGATATTTCAGAAAATGGGTGTAACCAATGCTGCAATCATGGGAGTCTTATGACACACAAGTATCATTCGTCATTAAAAGACTGACAATGAAATGTAAAAATATATTTCCTTCACACTACAAACTTTTTAAAGAATTAATTACAACTATGTGAAGGCACTCATTGTGTCCAAAATCATTCATCCACCACACAACATCAAAGGCTGAAAAGTGGACGCTTCACACGACTGTTGGGTATTCCTCCTCGTAATCGCAAACGCCTCACTGCTTCTCTCAGGTGTTTAGGCTGCAAGGGCCCGATATCACCTTGTGCTTCCATTACATCAAGAGCTGCAAACATGAGGGTAAAGTCACATACATAATATGGAAAGATTGGTTTTTAAAGAATTCCTTAGAAAGAGAAATATCTTTTACCTTCTTCTACGACTTCCCCCACAAAGACTTTGGCAATTCCAGACATCGCTATGACTACGTTTTGTGAGACTGAGCAGCCAGTGATGGTTTGCATTAGCTGTAAACAGAAAGTAGTGTTGATGTACAACAATGACATAATGAGAATGATAATGTGATGGGGTATTATCTATAGTCATTTCCTTCAGTCACCTAGTCCTGCCCATGAGCAACCATGCCAAGAATTAAGGTAGTTTCCAAAGAAACAGGTAACATTGGTCTTTACTCTGCAAAGAAACAAGTTACCACTAATTGAAACCTTCAAAGAGTTTCTTGGAAATGTGCATGAGATGAATGTGGGCTTGAAAATATTGTAATAAATATGGAGAAATCCAAGCGCTGAAATTACTAGCAGTGTGGGCCATTTTTTTATCTCTTACTTCTATCACTCCCTATCTTAGTCCTTTCATATAAATGTGGTACTGATAACCCTCGGTAAAACGTGAAGAGACAACCCAATAGTGCTGCGACATCATTAATTGTGAGAATTGAATCTTTCATCTAAAATGAAAACCTCCGAATGGCATACTCGAGGTATGTAGTATCCATATTGAAAAGAATACTTTGTTCTTATCTAAATTTATTAGTTCTCTACAATAATTATAATTGTACTACTACTGTACTAAATTGTAAAATTTCCTACATGGATACTAATGTTAAGATCAACGAAGTGATGCCTGATGTCAAGTTTATTGGAGGCATGTATTGTAGGCATTGGCAAATGGAGGCATGTATATGTAGATATTGCCCTGGGAAAAAATCTACCTTGACCAGGAATAAAACCACAAAGCTTTGGCTTGCTGGGCCTATGTATGAACTACCATCTACCCCAGTTAGCTAATTCCCATGGAAATATGACACATTGGCCAAGCAAGCTCAAGGTCTGTGGAGTGATTCCCAGTCCAACTGGATATTTTCCCATGCCAATTTCTACATATGTTCATCGCTGGTTAACGCAGAAGTGAAAATACATGCATATCCTTATAGAGGTAGGTAATAATTGAAATTCAGGTTATAGCCTAACTCCTAAGTACATAAGAAAATGAATGCATAAAATATTTTGATTTGACAAACTTGAGCAATTTTCATCATTGCCCAATTCCCAAAATAGACAAGTAAATATATAGTATTGATTTTTTGGAAGGGATATTAAAGGTCAAAACTTCTTGATGCTCTGATCCTTAAAAGAGAGGCATTGAACAATATGATATTCCTGTAAAGAGATATACCTATATGCATGATGAAATAGCTATGCTCTTCCAAACAACAGTAGGAGAAGCTGAAAGCTTAACTGAAAAAGTAGGGCAACATTAAGGCTAAGAAAGGAGCCAAAACCCATTAATTTGGCAAGGAACATAACTCAAAGATATACAGGAAGAGGCACTATGGATGATGCAAGCTAGTCAAGAGCATAACACTCCCAAGGCATCCTAATTAAAAATGAAGAATCTTTCACAACTAAGAATCTAGAGACAAGGCCAAACTATGAATTGCTTGCTCAGTGGAAACTAGAAGCATGTGCAGTATCAAACCTGATCAACAGTTTTCAATTCACTGGACATCTACATATCGTTATACAGGACCAACAGCATGGGACTGCAAATGCACATGTGCCACATTGAGAGGAATTAGGAGGCTTAAAAAGTGAGGTATGAACAGATGCAGAAGGTAATATAATTCAAGCAATGTTAAGTGCCTTTAATAATGGCACCATTAAGAATAACAAATTATGAGTACAGAGGCAGAGATAATTTGTGGGCACAACTGGAGTACTGAGGGCATGTGTACTCCAGTTGTGCCTTGTATATATATATTGTGCCTTGAAGGCCACCATAAGCCTCCGAAAGGCATTTTATAAATGTAAAAGGCCTTTAACTTCTTAAAAAAACTAAGTGTAACAGCTGCAAGAATGAAATTATTTCACTTCAATCGTTATATCTTTGGGAGAGTATCCTTTTCTGTCATCACCATATCCTTGAAGTCACAGGTAAACTTTTACATTTCGCCGCATAAAGAGATAATTGGACCATTATCGCTGCAAGTGGATTACTCTTCGCTAAACAAAGAATCCTGGGAGGGAATATTTCATAGGTTTTGGTAGGGAGTATAATTAGGACTACAAATGCAGTCGTACCCTTTTAATCGCGGCTTTCGGAAAAGCTGATCTGCGGTACATTTCATATCTATCGAGCTGCTCTTCCGTGAAATTTGATACCAAAACCCTAGAAAAAAATCAGAAATGATAGTTAAATCTCCTTCGAAGCATAATGCTAATAGTAATTTCATTCATTAAAAACTACATCTTCTTGCAAGTAAATTATGACAAGAAAAGGGAACAATGACATATCTTACTGCATTTTTTCTCTTTCTTCTTCTTCTATTTCTTTCCTACTCTTAATTTCCTTTCTTTTATCCTTCTCCGGGATAATCTGTTTCGGTAAATCTATGTCATGGGAATCGGTGTTCTCCACTTTAATTTCTTTAGATAGTTCAGTACACTCACTGAAACTCTCATTTTGGGTAAGGAGTTCTTCAAAAGCCCCAGTGGCAGAATTAGAAATCTGATCATCTAAGCCATCTGATTCTGATCTCAAAGGTGAGCCTTCTTCGCTATCCCGACGGATGCCTCTGCAATTGTCACTCCCCTGAGATTCTTGGTTTTCCACTTCTACTTCAGCAGGAAGAACGATGTCTTCGCCCGGATTTGAAACACTTATACTAACGTCATTTTCGTTTTCCGAATCGTCGCGGTCAAATATATTTTCCATATTCCTGACAGTAGCAGATATACTTTCCCGTTATGACATTGCTACATCGCTTCTGCCATGACCATTTTTGTTTACAATTTTTATTGGTCATACTACGTATTAAATATGTTCAAGTGTTATATTTATTTCTTATAAAGTAGAAATTACGAACGTAACTATTTTTTAATAATTTTTAGTAGAGATTATTACCATCTTTCAGTGAGTATAGGCTGGTAATTTGTAAAATGCTTCCCTTTTAGTACTTAACCGGAAGTACGAACACGGAAGGACTACATTTTCTTCTCAGCTGGTTGGAGCCTAACGGAATTACCACCTGAGTTGAAGAGATTTGTTGTGCGTGGAAGTATGATTGAAATGTGTTAAAGTGTAACTCCCTCCGTGTTGTGAGTAAAGTTAGCCGTTAGATTCTGTTCTAGAATTGTACTTCAAGGCGAGATTCTACCCAATATCACGAAAGGGACTAGGTAAGAATTAAGTCATTTGTGAAGAAAGGTCATCAGGTAGATGAAAATTTGTGTTATACGTTTATTATTGTTTGTACACAGTTGTTATGATGTCCTTTTGTGTACTCCTAGTTCTGTAACGCCCATCAACTTGCCTTTTTTGTGAAGGTGGAAAGGTTACCATTGTGATTTTGTCAGCCAAATTGCCCTACAATTATTTCTGTGTTCCTCGGTGGCCTGATTATAATTTGCTTTTCGAAAGTACAATTTAGGAGTTTGAGACCGATTTATAGCTTGCTTTTATGGTATCCTCTGAGTGCTACTTGTGGGTATAAGGTTATGTTTGACGTTCTTTACAGTAGTTAATATCAGTGATTTTTTCGGTTGTGTAACCCATTTGTATGACTTTTGTTGCTCTGTAGTTGCATCTACATTAGGCTATGGTATTATTTTGAGCGTGCATAATGTTCTATGGCCAGGTCATCGCAATTGTTGGCAATCTATTTTGAAAGAAGTAATCTTGATTAGGTTACGTATGTAAACAATAGTTTTGTCTATTCAGTCGCCTTTTCTAGTGCCTTTGATGTTTAATAATGGACGTACTCATGGATATTTGTTTTCTCACTCTGGCGGTTACTGATCTGATATAAGCCTTGAAGATGTATTCCCTTAAATTGTGTCATTCAGTGACAGTTGGCAAATTGTTGCGAATTTTTTCTTCGAAATAATTCCAAATTTCAGAACGTGTTTGGCATGATTATTAATTAAATGAAATAGTCTCAGTGCGCAGTATCAAGTTAACGATTCTTTTTCCCTTAGAAAATAATGAGGAATAATGTTGAGCGATTTGTGTCATAGGAGCTTCAAGAGTTGGGCATAATTCATTCCATCACTCCTCTATATTCTGTTTAATTTGACAATCAATCCTGTTCAAGGGTCATTAACGCGTATTATATTAAATAGCCATTGTCATTGCTCCAAAATTAGTGATTTGTCAAATATCATCAAACTAATAAAAAGCAATTTTATTAACTTCTACAGCGATCCGCAAGTGGACGATACTCAATTAAACATCCTTGATCGTTGTTGTGGTCCGCCATTTCTTTATGTATTGGTAAATTTTCATTTCAGTTTTCAGGGATAACTTGATATTTCTCCTATTTTCGTCCCTAATTCAAATGAGTCGCCACTACTCATTGGTTATTTGTTTGTTGATGGAGGAGGTTGTACATGGCATATGAAGGCCCATGTATTCAGTGTGTTCTTGAGGGCTGTCTATCCGTCATACCTTGAGATACCCAATGGGTTAACCTATAATCACATTTCTTCAATTAAGTAAAGGATATTTCTCATCCCCTCATTCGTTCCCTCTTGCCTGACCTGTAACTATATTTTTGACCCTGGAGGATGGAAGAGGTTTTGTATTTTTCTCCCAAAATTGCATGCAGTGTTGTTAGTGAGTGCCTCTTTTGTTTTGGGGCTAGCAGTACTTGGTAATAGTTTGCTGTCGTGACGCACGATATATGTTAATATATAAGTCAAATGCAGTTGGAATGATGTCTACTCGAGTTGGTGTAAGAAATGGTTCTCACCAAACAAGGACATATGATATGTCAATTTTCCTTCAGATGCAGCATTTGCAAGCCATCTACTTAGGAGTACCTAATGCTGAAGTAAAGAAATTAGCAATAAAATTTTGCATGAAAATGATTGATTCTGAAATAAAAAGTAGTGTATTGTGGTCAGGGCCGCGGTAGGGGAAACTCCCCTAGCAAGAAAAGTGTGCAGCTGATAGAGACGGCAGTTAATTAGATCACCCCTGGATACCTAAATGGAGTAATATCACCTAAGCCCATGGAGATCCCAAGAAGAAATTCCCACAACATAACGTTAGTATATGTTTCATAATTTTCAAAAGCAGTCAAACTGTATATATGTGTTGCACCTTAGATTTACGTACCCTATAAATACCTCCACTCAGTGTTTGTGAGCTTTTTCAAGTTTTTTATGCGATGCGAGCTGTTGTGCTTGAATGGAAGTTTTTGGCTTTGTGTAAAGCTCAAGAAGAACAGGGAGGGGGCACTTATATTGTTAAAAAGCCTTTGCAACAAATAGTTTGACATAGCAGCAATTAGCAGTTCTTGATGTAGAAGGATTTGGCAATGTGTGTGTCTTGTGTTTTTCCAGTTTTGATAGTGTTGATTCCTCTAATAGCTGCCTTATCCTTCTATCAGGCGGGGGGCTGGCTCCCTGGATGGGCCAGCAGCATTAGGATCTCCTCGTCACCAGCCACCCCCAAACGCTGCCCCTTGTCGCCGCCTACTCTCCCACCCAGGTGAGATATTTGCACTCTTGTTTCATGAGTTCTCAAAAGATTACATTCCTGTGTCAAACACTGGAATTGTTGCACTGAGCAGCCTGTGACTATGAGTGTTGTGTGAAGCATTAAAGAGGTTATGTTTACTGACACACAGCAAATTGCATTAGAGTTGGAATGTAGTTGGAGATTGTCTTCAGAAAGTAGAATAAGATGGAATGCTATTCTTGAAACTTCTTTTCATAATTCAATCCTATAGGCAATTTTTAAAGCCCTCCCATTTTTTGCCTGGTAATGGAGATTGTCTGATTTTCCTTGCTCCATAAGTAGTCTAAAATTATTTAGTGTGCTCCGGAATGCTTAACTTGTGTAGTAATGCATTGTATTGACGTAATTCTCATATTGTTTAAGTAAGTGAAATCGTTGTATGAGATATAGGTATATGCAAATGAGTGGCAATGCATTAAGAAGTGTAAGATGGTTGGGCTAATAGATGAGTCAATTGGTGGTCATTGGCTTGTGAACCATAATAAATTGGTCTCCCCTTTGAGTGAATACCACCAGCTCTACATGACTGTAATTACTCTGTATTTGTAGTTCGAAAATCCTCTCATCTTCTTCTGCCTAGCTTTTACCACACGATAGGACAGGGTGTGCTTGTCGGTATATCCTTCTCAATTTTCTCAATCCAAGACCTCTTCAGGTGCTCCTACAGCTTGTTCTGCATCCCTCTTAATAAGGGAATCTATCATTTTTATGCCCTGTGCGTGGCTGCTATTGGTCAGGTTTTAGTAGTATGGCTGTCCTTGTCAAAGGTACTGTTTGGCTCTACCATCAGAGCCACCCTTCCTGCCTTTTTGGTGATATGGATGCAACTCACAGCCTGTCATGGAAAATCCTGTTATAATTCCATACAGTTATAGTTAATTTGGTGAAAAGATGATTTTGTTGGTGTAACAGTTTTTTTTGGTATTTCAGCGATATTGTCTCAGCAGTTACTATTGCCCATAATAAATATGTGAATGGGTACGAATTTCATGAGCTCATTGCAAACATTGCTTATTTTTTCCAATCACTTTGGTAAACAACAGCCACATACACCTACAATTATAATTAGTGGCAATGCCTCAATCATTTACCCTTAGAAGATTGAAGGTTAAATATTTCATTTCATTATCAAGTTATTAACCTGATGGCCTCCTTAGTTTTTATTGGATAGGACAGACATTTGTGCCTTGTATCTTTGGAGAAATGTATGCACTCCATCGGTAATCATCTCTCTAATGATCTGAAGAATGTTGTGGTGAGTGCATGTATGTTAGAGGAGCCTTTTGCTTGACAGCTATAGGAAAAAAATGTTGGGATGGTCGCGAGTCCTTTTCGAAAACCGTGACTTGGTGAGAGAGCACTTTGTGACAAGTTTCTCCCCTTTATGCTGATACTGAATTTTTTTATAGAAGCGTGTTTCGCGCAGGCTATCAGATTTCATAACGTAAGCATAAGTCATCGTTCTGACCCAATGCGTCCTTTCTCTCGTCCGCGAGCATTTGCTGCGATTCATGAAATAACTCTCGGAAGACCTTCTTCGTGTTCATAGAAAATACAGCATTCGTAGTGTTGAATATTTTAAACCTCAGTTGCCAAGATGTGAGTTACGGAAAGGTTGTGCGGAAGATTGTCTTGTTTTGGACGCTCAGGACGAGCCACTGCGTCCGCATTGCCGTTGAGTGGCGTGTGTCTGTGTTGGTGACCTTGCTGGATGCTATGGATTACTACGGATCGACTTATTTGGCGTTGGACTGAACTGCGGATTCCATTGGAATCAAGCTCAAGAGCTCTCTGCAAATGGGGAATTATTTCGCAAGAAGTTTTTTCATCGGTGATTGCTTTCGTTCATGTTCACCGCGCATGCGACTGAAGAAGGGGCGTTTTAAATCATAATGTCATATTCTTTACTTTGAAGTTTTTAGTAATGCAAGTTTACGGAAACATCAACTAAAAATTTTAAACCATCACTGAAACGCAATTGATTATTCCCTCAATCTCATTTTTACCCGCGTACGTCGCGTGTTTTTTTCGAGATCGACCGTTTCAAGTTTGTGAACTTGAACGTTGGAGTTCATTTAATTGCTTTGAAACCTTTTACTGCTGGTCAGTGTGATCTATTGGCGGCAATGTTCTACTTGAAATACATCAGTTCTATACATAGTTTTGATGCCGACGAATGTTCGTGGAACTTGTTGAGCGATTGAATTGCTGATTGTTTAGCGGATGTCCTCTGTTTACGCTCGCTTTTCCTTCAAAGGCAGCGTGTTAAAGTAAACGGGTGAAGACAAGTGGATTTACCGGTTGAAAAGGAATGTTGCCCTCCCTCTATAATGCATTTTTAATGTTGGTTCTTCAACTTATTTTACTTCGAAATACTTTGCGAATAACTGCCCCTCGGCAATAAACTGACGATAATAAATCTCTAATTTTTTTCCCCGAGATAGATGTAGTCTCTAAGTAGTACATTATTTCTTTCCTCGCGCTCTGCTCATTAGGAACACCGATCCACTTCCTGCCGCGTCTTATCTCCGTGAAGTTTGCGTCAGTCAATTCCTCGGGGCTTGTGTGAGCCAGGCTCATGCGGTTCACGGCATTGCTTAGGTTGGTGGAAAAATTGGAAACGATTTACGCCACTCCCTAGTTATTCTTAGTGGTCGTTTGCTTACTCTCGATGTGCTTTTGGGGGTTGCAGCTTTAACCCCACGTACTTTGGCCTTGCGGGAAGTCAAACGTGATTAATCCTGGGGTAAATGGATCACAAATGGAGCCCTGTATTTCTCCGCGCAGTGCTGTGTTTTGAAGCTAGTATGTAATCGTGAAATTTCGAACTTAAAACCCGCGAGCGCTCCATTTAAAAAAGTAGGTTACGTGTTTCGTGACGCAGGTATAACTTCTTCCGCCCAGAATTTAGGACCACTTCGGTCAAGTGTCGATACTCGTGAGTGAGGGATTTTAAAAATATCCTTAAGAGTCGTGTGCGTGCTCACTGCTCGTCTGAAATAGCCTTCCACGAAGCGCGGTGTCGGAAGGGTACATCCAATAGAGAGAGGTATGCGTTCCCTCCTGATTTTCCCCTGATGAACGATTGTTTACTGTGTGGTGCAGTGCCCATCTAAAACTACTGTAAGAGTTATCGCGTCTCTTTTGGAGGCTCTACACGTACCGTATCTATATTTTCAGCGTCTGAGGGAAGATTTTGTTCAAGTGATCAGTCATTGATGTTGAAAATTTTGAGTTGGAAAAAAATATCGTCGGAGACTTCGCCACAACTCCCATATCGACATCTTAATAGCGAATAGTTTTCATTCGAATTCTTCTTATTCCATGGCATAAAAATGCGGATAGTTTCGAGATCATTATCGCATGCCAACTGTCAATTGCCACAACTCGCTCATATAAGTAACTGCAGTTGAGTGCAAAGCCCTCCACCTCCGATTTTGCCTGTAAAAGAGCGCAGTCACGTGCGTGTCACACGAAGGTTGCTAACAATTCACATTGGAAAATTATGAACTACATCCATTCAAGAGAAATTTTTATCAACCTAGAGGTAGGGTAACAAAAAATCTGCTTAGATGCCTTGCTCTTCTCAAAGAAATATTTCATTTGTACAATTTGTGATTCTCAGGGACGAGTTCTTGCTTGTTTTTTGTCATTGCACTCAACCGAAGGGTGCTTCTTCGGACAAAGCCTCTCAATTAGCGTTAATTACATGCTTGATATCTGGGAAGGGCGCCTAGCTCCCGTAGACTATTGGATGAAATTAGTCAGGACTCAAAACCATTCACGGGAATTGAGTTTTGGGAAGACTTCCTGCAATGTTCGCCCTACTTGTTGTGATATGACTTAACCACGAGAAATATTAATTTATGCTGGTATTAGTTTTTTCTAAGCTGTCCTCTGACTGCTCATGATGTTTGTAGGGAAAATTATAATTCGGAATACAAATAGGATATTGTAGTAGATTGATAGGTTCTAATTGTGTAAAATCCCACGAGTGGATGAGACCCTCGCACTAGATTCAACTCATTGCAGAAATATTGATCTGGCGGGCTTATATTTTACCAGATCTTACAACATACGGAGTTGTTGGACAGTTCCTTTTGTAGGTTTGCTAGTTTAAATGGAATGTTCATTTTTGGATTATCGGCTATGTATGAATATTATTATTCCTTTAACTATTTGAATGTTTACCGCTTTTTAAATGGTTCGCGTCCTATATTTTCCTCTGAACATGATGTAGGGTAGAGATTATATTCCAAGGCCTGCATTCAGAGGCATTTTTCTGACAGTATATGCTCCTTTGGACGGAATTTCTATACTTGCGTAACCGTAGGTGGAAAAATCTTGAGATCTTCCTTCTCGGAACTAGATAAAAATATGACGTGAATCGAAAGAGTTTTTCTAACTTCCTGTGGTGTGAAAGAAGATTAGTAACAAACTACAGCGTGGTAGTGTGAGTTATATGTGTAGTCTTCGCGAAGTGCCTTAAAACATTTCTGGAGCGATGCCATGATGAGGAAACATTCCACACGATTTCCGCTTTTTCCTCAGTTGTTTCCCCATTTATGTTTTCGGCTTTCCAAAATCGGTACTTTCACCTTCGGAAGCCTAATAGGAAATTTCTTTATTCATCATGAAGCCGTGGACTTTTTTTTGCCGTGTATTAATATGAAATTTGATTCGTATACTTTTTCTCTTCACTTCTGCTATGCCCGATGGAATATTCAGCTTCTGCGTTGCCTCCTTTCCGTCTTCTTGTCCGCTAGTCAACTTCTTTAACTTTTTCCTGATTGTAGGATGTAATGCGTTACAATCTCATCTGTTGTGGTCCATAGCCCGTATTCGGACTCATTTGTGACCATCCATTTTGGTTCGTTGGTTTCTTGACTACAATTAAATTTTAAGAGTTTGGATTAAATAGGAAGTAAAATAAAGACCTTTTAGAGCTAGCCCCATCATTTATATAATTTTATCACGCCATTATTTTCTTAGCTTGTTCGTTGTGGGGTTACATAGCGATGTTTACGTTGAGCATGGGAAAGAAGTAAGCAACTCGATACGCCCCCCTCATTGTTATCCCCACGCGAGTATCACGTTATCTGAGCTTCTGTACGCAGCTGCGCACTGGCATTTTGTTTACTGTAAATTTGCCCATCGTACAGGAATGCGTTAGAATGTATTAAGTGGATGAATCAATAGATTGCATGGGCTACCTTATTTATGTGACGAATGGTTGTGGAAGGTTATTTATTTCTGGGGGAAACGTCTTTGTATTCGCGAAATCGTCTACGTGTCCAGTTGTTTACAATTTCCAGGATTTCTGCGTGTCTAACTTTCAGTCCTTGTCCACCGGAGAAACTGAGCCGTTTGTGTAGTTGATATCAGATTTGATTCATCTTCCGTCGGAAGTTGAAAACATGTGGGAATTTCGGAAGGTTTCAGCGGTAGTTTGCGCAGTGTCGTTTCCGACCTTGATGACCAATTGTATTTATATTTTTTTTGTTTTCCCGCCGCCAATCTCGTCGTATTATGAGCCCCCCGCGTCGTCCCGTGTCGTATAAGGTTATTAACCGGAGAGCGAGCAAGTGCCTAGCGGAGCAGATGATCCGTCGATGATGACTTTGCCCTAGCGGTGCCAAGCGTAGCGATGCCGCACGAGTTGTGATACCGGTCTCGGCGGGACTTCATGGGTTGCCATTGTCCGAGCGTCTGTCGGTTCGGAATTACCGTATGAACGCCTTTTTTGTGTTTATGGATGGTTTGCGCTGCGAGCGTACTCCTCGCCGCCGTTGTTCGCATGGTGGTGACTCAAAAGATTCGTGCACCGGTGCAGGTTATGAAGTGGAAGTCTATTTAACCGCGGAAGCACGACTGCCCCACGAGAGCGGTTTTTCATGTCACGCTGCTATCACGGCCGCTACAGGCGAATTTCCACATTTTTCGGAAAGGAAGTCGGTGGTTGGTAGTAATTGATCTATCTCTAAGCATGAAATATCGTCACGCATCAATCTAAATGCTCTCTCTGTCTCTCGTTTTTGTATTTGCATTTAAATTGAATATCTATTCCCGGCGAATCTGTGACGAAGTCGCGTGTAATGTTATTTAGGGGCACTCTTAGTTTTCGTTCTAGGATATTGGAATTATTTTAGAGTTATATTTACCACATAAACGTATGATATATCTATACTTTATGGTTATACATTAAAGGTGGATGGTGTTTGGCCTGTGAGTCACTAGAGCTCATAATCTGGATTTGGATTAATCGATCACCTTGAGTGTTTTGTATCGGATTGCACCATTTCATGCTCTGTAGGCAAACTGCTGTGGGGAGGTTGTGTGAATTATTGAAAAATAACGTTCATTTATCTATATTTTCAGGGGTGGCAGAGATGGCAGCAACAGAGAACACTATCCGCTTTAGCGGACACACCTTGGATAAAGCTACCAAAGCAAAGGTGACCCTTGAAAATTATTATTCTAACCTCATTGCGCAGCATATTGAGAGGAAGCAAAGGTAAGGCACTGGAAAAATAATGATAAACAGGGCTTAAATTATGTAATGGTACATATCCTCTGGGATTAATCCTGCGAAAGACTTATTAGACACCTTGTACAAAAGGATGGTTGTAAGAATTGGTTTTTATTTTCTTATACTTAGTCCCTTCCTCAACTAAGTCATACATGTAATGATGGGTGTTTACGTGGGCTATGTGTGCCAAATATATTTCAAATTAAAATATGCCATTTATTTCTCTTCAATTATTTGCATGGGCATAATTTCTCATAAAAATGATGAAATATTTGAATCAGTTGAAATGCCCTAGAACATATTTGCTACAGATATCAACCTTGCCAACTATCACTGCCTGTAATGGAACAAAAATTTGTTAGCTATTGTTTTCTTTCATGCATTGTTAAAAACTTTATAAGTTGTCTTTGAAAGAATTTTGCTAATGGATATAGAATAAGTGAATATATATGCTTTGAATCTGAATGAGATGAATTTTCTTTGAAATTTTAATTTTGTAATTAATATTTACAGTTAGGAGTGTCAATTTAAGGTAGGTAGAGCAAACTATCATTTCACTGAGAAGTATGAATTTAGTGTCATTTCAAAGAAAAACTTCACAACCTTCCAAAAATAGCAAAATATCAGCCTCTCACCATACTAATTTTTGAGATACTTGCAAAAAAACCAGCCATTTTATATGGGAAATGGTATGTGTATGCACTCCAGAGAGACATTATTTAAAAAAAAGAGGAATTTCTAACTATAAGATCTTGTCCAAAAATTAATATCATGTTGTTTGTATGTTTCCTCTACTATTTTCAAATTAAATCATATAGCCACCACATTAATTTTTTCAGAATCACAAAAAACCTTCAATGTGAAGGAGTTTTGAATATCTCTCATGAAAAAAATGAGTCAACTTAAAGACATATGCAGATGCTCTTATTTAATTACTGAGGATTTCAGTTATGTAAAATTATGAAATTGCACCTCTTATATTACAATATATACTTAATGCTTCCTAAAGTTGCTGACATTAAAATATAAAATTCGAATATGGTCTCCATTATGACTAGGGGAATATCTTGCTCAAACTACATTAAATTTATAAGGTGCATTTATACATTGTAGTCCAAATAGTGCTCTTTGGATTTCCTTGAGATTCTCTTCAACATTTATTCTGAGACTTAGTTTTTGTGTTAGTTCCCCATCAAAAGCTTCAAAAATCACCATCTTACCAATTCAAATTATTTAATAAATTTTTTGATAACATACATAAAATGGAACTAATAAACAATTTTGGAATTATGGAGCTATCGATTGGCTATTTTAAGCTGTTAATAGCTAAAGTTAATGGAATCGAACTTGAGATAGTGGAAACCATGTTCATTCATGTTGAAATAAACAAACACTGCTGTTTCCCTAGAATTGTTTGCTCCAGTGGCAGGACTTGTGTTTTTCAACTAGATGACTAAGTGGATTAATGCATGTTGTGCCATTGGATCTATAAACACTTTGTAAACAACCTTGGAAAACAAAATTTCTCCTTTGCAATGTGTTAATAATTTATAAAGGGTAATATAAACTTGGGTAGGCAAACATCAGTGCTTCAATTAATTTTACCTTCCTATCCTATGTAAAGGCTTGCAAAGTTAGAAGAATCTCTGAAGGATGAAGGGCTAACTGAAGCACAGAGGCAGGAGAAGAGGCAACAGCATGCCCAAAAAGAAACCGAGTTCCTTCGTCTCAAGCGTTCTCGCTTGGGAGTTGAAGACTTTGAACCACTCAAAGTCATTGGCAGGGGTGCTTTTGGAGAGGTGAGTTATTATCCAATCATGCTGCTAATTGTATATTTGTAAGGTACATGTGATTGTGTTTTCGTTGTTGAAGGACCAATGAACGTAATTATGTTCAGTTGCAAGTTGTCTTTGGGGGTTTTATTTTGAAAAGCTGAACTCGCCTTAAGAGGTGAGGAGTTACTGTTGTGGTGTTGGATTTTTCCTTTTGAAAGTTCAAAGAATACATGGATTTATTTCTGCATGTATTCTGAAAATCAAGAAGTCCATAAAATTTAGGTGTAGGAGCAATCAGAAATGTTCATGTATTTATCCTGTACCATGGGAACCATTAGAGCATTTTGATTTGGGGTGAGGGACTATGGGGTATCTGAGGGGTATGGAATGCCCTCCAAGCCAATTCAGGATTGAGGGGGAGTGGGATCCTCTCATGAAAATTAAGAAAAATTAGTATTAAAATTACAGATTTTAATGCCTTGTGAGAGTAATTTGCATTCACAAATTAATTGTTAATATTCTATTTTATTATATTTGGCGTGGTGACTTGGTTAAAAATGTATGGGAAAAGTTTGTGTTTAGTGATGTGATTTTCCTATGTTCAGGTACGTTTGGTGCAGAAGAAAGACACAGGCCATGTGTATGCAATGAAGATCCTCCGCAAGGCTGACATGCTGGAGAAGGAGCAGGTGGCTCATGTAAGGGCTGAGAGGGATGTCTTGGTGGAGGCTGACCACCAGTGGGTTGTGAAAATGTATTACTCATTCCAGGACCCCATTAACCTTTACCTCATCATGGAGTTCCTGCCAGGTGGTAAGCCACTTTCTTTATTATGATGTGAGAGGAGTTGTCAGATCACTGGCTAAATGTATAGTACTATTTATTAACATGTAATTTGTTATCCACATAATGGGCATTTGTTACCTGAAACACTTGAAGGCAGTCATGATCAAAATCTCTTACTGAGTGCTAACACCAAAGCCCTCACACTTAACCCAATTATGCTCTGCTGAAGTTGGCTTGCTCTCTATTAAATTTAATTATTATATAATTTGTTTTGTTTGGGAAGAAGTCATAGTCATTGTGTGGATTATTACTAGGATATTTGTAAGAAAGTTTTAAAAACAATTTAAGTGTTGGCCAAATCAGCCTTGTATATCAATTTCAATTTTTTATTTGTTTTTCACCCAGAATTCTGTCTGTGGTTAGAAAGACTCAGTTATCTAGCTAGCTTTCTTAGCTGCAAAAGTTCTGGCATTTACATCCTACGAGTTATCTTCCGAAATTGCCTTAGAGTTAGCCATTGGATGCAAGCAGCTAGCCTGCTGTCAGTGCAAAATCTATGTTGATTTGAGTTTGGATACTGGTGGGAAATGAACTATAGGACCGACATGAATCTGAGTTACATCGAACTTAAGCAAAAATTTTTTGCGTTTAAACATGGATGCCAATCATTTTTTACGATTCAAACTTGATTTTTTATTGGGATGGTAACAACCAAGTGTCAGATTTTGGCATTTTATGATGAAAAAACTAGTGATTAAACCATGATGAAACGTTTAAATGAAAATCCATCTTCAAATTTACAATTATTTCTAATTTGCCTTGAAAAATTTATCAGTTTTATGAAACAACTTTTTTCTCGGCAATTAATAATATGGGGAGCAAGATCTTGGTCTTGTTTTGAAGCTCTTACTGTAGTATTTCTAAATACTTACTATCGTTAACGTACATTATGAAATCTGTTTTTAACAAGTTAGAAAATAATCATGTATGTAATTTAATTTGTACGAAATCAAATAAAAGTCAGTCTCCAAAGTTACAGTTCTTTTTTATTTCCCATAAGTAATGATACAATTTTTTGAAACTACTTTTAATTGGCTATGGATAGTACTGGAAGCAAGATCTTATTATTGTTTTAAAGCTCTTACTGCATTATTTATGAACAATTGCCATCATTAACCTGTATTATGAATCTATTTTTAAGAAGTTAAAAAATAATCAAGCATTTAAGCATGCTAAAGCTGGTAGTGAAAATGGCCTTCTTTGCAAGTGGGGTGGTGAAAGTTTGTGCATTGTTTCTACTTCGTTCTCATCACTCAAAGGTTGTGGTAAAAGTAATCAGTATCTATAGGTGAACTCAAAATAAAATAAGCGTAAGTTTAATGTAACTCTTGTTCGTTTTGGTATTATAGCTCATGTTTAATCAGTATCAAAACTCGAGTCAAAATAATTTCTGCTCCAAAAGTCGTATGAAATTTACTTGGTAAGATGTCATTGAGTATTGCTGTACTCAGCTTCAGATTTTTGATGACTCCACTGTTCCTCCAAGGAAATGGTAGCTGAGGCACTGACTCTCAACAAGTGGACTGATTATGGCCGAGTATGGAGGCTGTTATACATATAACTGCAATTTATTTTTTCGGCTTATAATTAAAAAATAATAATTGATTCTTTTTAGGGGAGTTAGAAGAGAAAATTTACCTGAACACTGGTAGAAAATTTGATTCAGTCATATCGTTGTGGTGGAACATACAAAATTTGAACTTAAATCAGAGTATAATTCTGGGTGATTTTAATTGTAATCTTTTAACTGATGGTCCAGCACAAAAAAACTACTCCAGCTCTTGGATTCTTATAGGTTAAAGCAAGTAGTAAATGAACCTACAAGAGTTACTGTCAGCTCACAGTCCTTATTAGATGTTGTGATAACTGACTTTGATCCTGTCAGTTGTGAAATCAATGTGTTTGATCCGTTAATCTCAAAGAACTGCTTGATTGTGTCAAAATTTAAACTTACATGTCTCAGTAATTTGCCCACAGCTAAAATGAAACGCTTTTTCAGTGATACTTATATCGATTCCTTTTGTGCTACCTTACGTTCTCAAGATTGGCATGACTTTCATTCTGTCTCCAACTTCAATGATTGTTTCCATCACTTTTATTCAAGGTTTTTATTTCTGTTTGAGTGTGATTTTCCTATTCTTCCTGTTAAAAACAAACCAACACAGTGTAAAAAATGGGTAACTCCTGAAATACGTGCCTTATCTTCTATGAAAAAAGAAAATGCCTATCTCGATAAATACTGTGGGGATGATTGGACTCATGAAGATTATAATATGTTTAAGAAGCATTATAAAAACCTAATTCATGAAGTAAAAAGAAATTACAATGATTTGAGATTGATTAATTCTAACCATGACCCTAGTGTTGCTTGGAAAATAGTTAAGGAGTCTAAAGGTTGTGCTAAAACTAATCCTTTCCCTTCCTCTTTAATTCATAATGGCACCCCTATAAAAGATGATAAGGAAATAGCAGATATCTTTAATTGCAATTTTCTTGCTTATCAAGACTTAATGGCCCCCGATCAACATCAATATGAAAACCAGTACATTTCTAGTAACAGTAACCCCCTTTCCATCTTTCTTAAACCATGTACTGTTACAGAGTTAGAAAAAGTAATTGCAAAGGTGGGTAAGATATTCTCATCTGGTATTGATGATGTTCCTGGCAAGCTCTTAAAAGCTTGTAAACAAGAAGTCATGGAACTACTTTTGTTCCTGGTCAATCACTCATTGTCTAGTGGAATCTTTCCAGATGCCCTAAAGACCTCTAAGGTTGTCCCTGTATTTAAAAATAATGGAGATAGAAAAAATCCCAAAAACTACAGGCCAGTTTCACTTCTCTCTCAATTTTCTAAAGTATTTGAGTATGTATTCTGCTCCCGACTCACTGAGTTTCTGGGAAATTCTGATCTACTTTCTAACAGCCAATTTGGCTTCTGAAAAGGTAAATCTACCGAAAAAGCTTTGTTGAATGCCATTAACTTTATTGTAGAAGAACTTAACAAAAAGATGAATGCTCTTGGGCTATTTTTCGACCTGAGCAAGGCATTTGATCTGGTCAATCATAAAATTCTTCTCACAAAATGTTTAGGACTAGGCATAAGGGGCAAAGCTATTCAGTGGTTGGAAGCCTACCTAACAAACATCACAGATTGTCATGATAAGTAATAGCAAAGGTAATTATAAGTCCAATGCCTTACCAGTTACACGTGGTGTTCCTCAAGGTTCGATCCTTGGGCCAATTCTGTTTTTAATCTGCAGAGAAATGCATGATTATGTATGCAGATGATATAAATGTCCTACTATCCAGATTAAATGTCACTAATCTCATATCTGCAAGTGAAGTAATAATTTCTTGAGTAGTAGATTGGTGCTTACAAAATAGACAAAGATTGAACCAAGATAAAACCCAGATCATGGTATTTGGGAATAAAGACCAATGTAATGAGAATCTTCACCTAACGCATAAGGATCATGTTTTCATGCCAGCTAATAACCTAAAATTCTTAGGTCTTCATATTGATCTGCAATTAAGTTGGAGTTACCACATGGATCACTTATGTAAAAAACTAAATTCAGTTTTTTATCTGTTTTGTGTTTTAAAACTCTCTGTCAGCCACAAAGTACTGCTTTCCATGTACTTCAGCTACTTTTATTCCATGGTCTCCTATGGAATCATTTTTTGGGGTTCATCTTCCAGATTAACTGAATTGTTTAGAGTTTAAAAAAATTTTGAGGATTGTAGGAAATGTCCCTTTTAGGCAAACCTGCAAACCCCTTTTCAAAAAATTTAAAATCCTTACTGTACCTTGTATTTATATACTCCACATTGTAACTTTTGTTAAAAGGAACATCATTAATTTTCGACTTAATGACTCGTATCATTTCCATGATACAAGAAGAAAGAGAGTACATGTTGAGAGATCTCTAATTAACACCCACTCCAAGGGACCAAAGACAATGGCCATACAAATTTATAATATGTTACCAAAAAGGATTAAAGATATCACTAGTGTTAATAGATTTAAAAAAGAAACATATGAATACCTTATTGAGAAATCTTTTACTCTGTATCATAGTATCTGAATAAATAATGTGATTAATGTATTATAATCTTTGTATTTGACTTGTCCTATACATGCATTGTATGTCTCTGGATGAATAAAAATTATTATTACCATATATCCATGACCTCCCTTTGAACATTATCAGCTATGGCTCAATATTTCCATTTTATTTGTCAGCATTAATGTACACTATTTATGGCAATTAGAGCCACATTATTTACGGAAAACATCCCTTATTTTTCAGGAGACATGATGACATTGCTTATGAAGAAAGATACCTTATCTGAAGAGTGTACCCAATTCTACATAGCTGAGACAGCTTTGGCAATTGATTCCATCCATAAACTGGGCTTTATTCATAGGTATGTTCTGGTGCAGAATGCATTGGTGATATCTAGTTTCTGCCCTATTCAAAGGCTATTTATTTTTATTGGAGGTGCCTAATTGTGTCCCTCCTGGACTGAGAAACATTTCTCTAATATTCTCTCCTTTTCTGGAACTTCTTGGGTTATTGTTAGAAGTTTCCATGAAATTAAGCAAATCTGTTTAGAATATGCACAGTGAATGTTTGCCCATCTTTTCTTCAACCCATGCAATGATTTTAATGTGAATGATTAAATATCACATCCAATGGTTGTCATCTATGAATGACTCATATAATCAACTCTTCCTGCTCTATGGGTCTTATATGCCTTAATCTAGTCTACTGGGCCATTTTATTTTAGTGAACATATGGTCACGACTTTGTAGTGACTTAAGAGAAATTTGTATGGAAGTGATATTTGATAAATACTATCAGTGATTTAGAATCTGTGAGCAAAATTTAAATGCCAATTACATGAGAAAAGTGTGTCTGCTGAGAAAATTGTTGTAAAATAGAGAGCACTGCAATTGTTCATCCTATAATTATAGTTACATGTTGGGTGAATGTTAAACTCAATAAATTCAATTAAATTCAATACAACTGAAGAACCAGCAGTGCTTGGGTATAGAGAGGAAAGTGTTGATATTCCCTCCTTTTCTAATAAAAATTACATTTGTCAAAGTCATTCTATTTTTTTGATGTAGCTCACTTAATGATACCTCCAAAACTATTAATTTGGGCTGTAGTTTTAATGCATAATAATAGGAAATAGTTTTAGTTGTTTCTGCTGTCAGACAAGTGTTTTTGATATGTACCATGACCATTGCAAAGTAATAATACCTTGATAATTATTATTTTTATTTTTTTAACTCCAGGGATATAAAGCCTGACAATTTACTTCTTGATGCGCGGGGCCACATAAAGTTGTCGGATTTTGGTCTCTGTACTGGTTTGAAGAAATCTCACCGCACAGACTTCTATCGTGACCTCAGCCAGGCTAAACCTTCAGACTTCAGTGAGTAGCATGTTGACATAACATCTATTGTAATGCCACCTTAATCTTGGTAATTCATTGCTATGCATTTGAGCTTCTAATAATTATGTTTATGCTTGTATAATATGTGATCACCAGGGCAGTTGTTCATCAAGTCCAGTTGTTCATTACTGATTTGATGTTTCAGTTACGAAGTGGTTTGTTTTTGTTTATCAAATAATTCAGTCTTTCTCTGTTTACTTAGAATGCTTGAGAAGGAAATCGATGATACACTACCTCTCAAAACCTTTTTTTCAAGCTCTAACTGTTCCTTTCCCAAGTTTCCATGCTTAATATGGGATTAAACGAAGCACTGATGTAGTTTGTAGAATGGTTTAGTTAGTATATTTATTTGCTTCGTTTAATCATTTATGGGGTCAGTAATGCAGCTGGAGAAATGAACTCTGACACCATTTAATCATTGATACATTCAGTAGCAACTCGATAATATGAAGTAGGCGGGACCTAAAGACTTCTCTGGACTCTGGAAACGTTTTTAAACAATTTATAGTGGTTATTTGAGAAAGAATTCGAAATAATGCCTTTAAATCATAAGCTAAGTTGCACAAACATTCGTGAAATAAGTATCACTACTTAGTTTTCTATGCAAATGATTTTTAGCTTGATATCATTTTCTTTGCAAAATTTTCGCCCTGTTTAGAAGACTTATTTAAAGCAAGTTCTGCTTTTTTATGAGACTTAAGCTTTGTTAATCTAGAGCTAATCAGGACGTGCAACTGGTATGGGCATTGTTTCTAAAATCTACGCGGCTAAGATGGTAGCTGGCCCAACTGCGATTCCAGTCACCCTTACTTGCTGTTTGCCGAGCAGGCCAAAGAGTAAGAGATCAACTGGCTGTTGTGATAAACTTTTATTAAAATATTTTATTTGGAAACCTTAAGCATTTTCATAAAAATGGAACATTTGTAACTACATGTTGTAGAAACGTTTGTTTCCATCTTCAACTATGTCATAGTTTCTAGAATTACACAATTTTTCTTGTAAAAGTTTTAATTTTTCTTTAAAGTATTGGTCTTGGATTTCTGCGGTTTTCAGCTGTTGTAGCAGCACTAAACGTTGCAGTTCTTTTTGGGTCAAATTCCTGGTTACGTCAGTTTCAAAAGGATCCAGAGGTGTATTTTTTTTTCGAGGTGATACAACTAGTGCTGCATTTGCAGTCTGAGCAGCTGCTTCTTCTACAGAGTGTAGTACATCTCCAGAGCAACTTGGACTCTTTATAGAGCGTTTTACACCAGACTGCATGGCTCCTGTACTAAAAAGTGCACATTTTGCGAGTTGTTCTGTAATAACTTTACATTACTTAGATTAATTATAATGGCTTCTTTTATACATTTAAGAACATGTGTACTTGTTTAAAAACACCTAAATAATTAGCGTTAAACACATAAATTATTATAATGGTTTAAGAGGCATTGAAATTTTACCAAGCTGTTTATAATTGCAGTGAATCTTCCCTGAACGCTTCACTTCAAGTGATAAGTACTCTCAAAACAATGTCCTAAAATTTATCATCTTTATATAACTGTAACAAACTAAGCCATTGGAAAATTGTCAATTTTAATTGACAAGGAGTATAACTAGACTTGAGTTTCTTCATTTTCGGAATGTGGGATTTCTCAAGGATCTCTGAGAATAAGAACAACTCATTTGCCAAAAACAGAAGTTCATTGTTTGATTCAATTTTTTGCACACTTTCGGATTCTTCGCCACTTGATGACAACATGGCTATAATAATTAGTGAACCAACAAACACAAGAAAACTCAAACTCAAGCAACCACAACCACACAACAGCACAACTGAACTGGTCAATGCTCTCCAAGTAGCGGTGATTCATGCAACTGCTGATTTATTTATTTCCAAGAAAACAAGTTGATCATTTACTCGTCAGTTGAAGGATTTACTTGTAAGTAAAAGCAAATCATTATACATACAAAGTGAAGGATTTCCTTTTGCCTTTCTCTTTTGCTAAAAGCATTTGCTTTTACTTCTACCTTTTCCTTACGAGCAAATACTTTTTTCTATACATATGGCCCATAATCTCTTTGCGTTGTAGGTATTATGCTGAATGCCATTTTATCCAATGGCATCCTTATATGCCAACTTCGGTAAGCTAAAACATAGAAGCTAATCAAATACCTCGTTTTTAGAAGTGATATCCGAATCACTCCTCAATTTTCGGAACTTTTAATTCACAATAGTGTGAATGATAAACTTCATCCTAAATGAGCATCGCGGAGATATTCCCGATCCAGCATTCTCCATTCCATTATTTAGTTGTTTTCTTTCCCCTCTGCGACTTAAGTCTTCTATGCTTGACTTTGCTGTGGAGCATAAAACATGAAAGCGAAATAGGACTGCCTGTTTGAAGCGTAACTTTGTAAAATTTACTCGGGGAACTTTGGAAGAGGAAGGGATCACGGAAAAAATCTATCATCTAGCAGCTGAGGCTGAAACCTAACTTCTTTCTGTTGTAAAATCCTTATAACGACAATAAGTTTTTGCAGAGTAGTATTTACGTAGTTAGATTCTTCTAAACGTCGAATGATTTTGAAATAGAGCACATTAGGATCCAATTTATACCCATGTTGTGTCATATACGCATATTAAAATCCCAAGGACTCAAAGTTACTCATGCCTTCACAATGAAATCTAATTCAATTGGTTATTTATCTTGTGGAAATCAGGGGTAGCAGTGATGATATATCAAATGTAATGTATCAAGGCCTGGTTACTCAAATAATTCACCATAGTAATTAATGGATGAAAGTAGGTTCCAGTTAAATTTCATTAAGTTACCCCAACAACGTCTTGGAATTAAATTAAAGACAAGGTTTCCATGGGAATTTTATTTTAAGTTTTCAGTTTTCTGGCTTACTTGTGCAAAGAACTATTCTTCATAGGATGATATTTCGTGGAAGACGGCTTCATTGAGTTGAAGTGTCTTAATGTTTCATCACAGGTCTTATCAAATAAATAAAAATGTTTGTTTGTTCAACTTCTATGCATTCCAGTACCATTCATCAGATTGCGATGAAACTTTTGTGAGTTGTTGTGCTTGCACCCGTGAAGGTTTCTGAATTCTTAAAACCATTGTACACTAGAAAAAGCTCGAGTCGCTTCAACAAGTGAGTTTTGGCACGTGAGCTTCTCAAACAAGCAAGGAACGACAAGCAAGCAACGAAGCAGATCGTTTACGAGTTGCTCAATCACTTCAATAAGAATCATATCAGTAAGACATAATTTGTGTTAAAAAATACATAATTTATTTGTACGTGTTATAAGATTTGGTGCAGTGATCGCTTTGCTTGCATTTTTATTTAATACTTGTGCTTGATTTTCGTATAAATGTCGCTATTTCCTATACCGGTTACCTGGGGAAAACAAGCTGTCCTATCCCTGTGCATGAGTCATTAGGACTCGGTAAATTGTGGCAGAAAGAGTCATTTTTAAGAATGGTCGTCAGTGTCATTTTAGATCTGTGTGGAAACATACTGTCGCTATGCCTCTTCGTGCCAAATTTTTGGAGACGGAGTTGAGGATGGTTTTAAGCGCTATTTGTTTCTTTCGTTGAGAAGCCGAGAAATGTGTTGACAAAGTTGATGGGAAGAGGTGAAAAAAAACCTCTGGTTATACTTTGGTGAGTGCAGCACTTTTTATCGTTTACTACAGTATGTTACTACAAGCGAAGTAGTTTTCCCCCGCCGGTAAATGCTTGCAGTAGGCAATTCCTCGTCTTACGGACAACCCTCTGATTGGGCAACAGCACCCGCCTCTCCCTTTCTCTTCCGGGCATGCTCCTGGCAGTTCAGCGTGCTCTTTTTCCAAAATATATGTTAATCAATATTGATTAACCAACCAATTTGTTTAAGATTTTATAAGTGGATTCATGATGATGAACTTGATAGCTTGAAGAAGGCCCAAACGGAGGTTTTCAGGGATGCGCGGAACGGAAAATAACGCCATCTTGCAATTTCATCATAACTAAAATACTAATGCACTAAATAATCGGAAACTTTGTGATTGTTAAGGAAGATATTTGCTACAATGTTTGTCAAGGAAATTCCGATATCTTTATCTGTATTGTTCTTATGAAGCTGAAAATGCGATGCATCCATTTGGTACCCGGAAAAATGGGCTAAAATTCTGTTTTTAAGCGCACGCTGAAATCATAATAAATGGTAAAAAGTTTTGCATACCATCCCTAAATGCAGAAATAAACAAACTTTGATTTGGTGTACTTCATTTTAAAATCGATTGAGCTGTCTTTGAGATATTAGTCTTCAAACTCGGGTGATGGAATTTTGCATCGGATATAGGTCTCGAATTCTTTTAGGGACTGGTTTGGAACCCATAAAAAGGCATTGAAACACATGCCAGGCACAGCTAGTACATTACAATGCTATATTGTTGAGCCACTCCCCCAATTGGGTCATCTGTTTCGAAATTGGAAATAAACCGTTTTTGAGGCAAAATTATATCAATCATGGGGACGGTTATACCCTCGTAAATTCTTGGAAACTGTTTGTTTCTTTTCTCTCAAGAAATATGGACAATTGCGGGAGTAAACGTGGGTTCATTCATAGTGAAGCCATTGATTTATGTGCAGTGACTGTGACAGGTATCATAGTCTTACTTCCCATCATTTAATCGCGCCATTTTCTGTTCAAGTGCTCAATAAATTAAAATTGCTGCTAATAGCGCATGGCAGTGAGTTGGTATGCGGCGCCACTCGTAAGTTGAGAAGAGAATTGTTTACATCATGGAAATCTAGCTAACAGTAAAAACAAAAATGAAATAAGGGAAAAATTGACTCAAGCTACTATTTTCCCCGTCACTCACTAAATTACCCACGACTAAAACTTTATAAATAACTGTGTGACTCAGGCATTTGGGAGAGATAAACGCTCTAAAATTCATGCATTTTACACTATTGATAGATTATTTTTGGAAACGCTGATTTGTTAGGTGTCCACATTGGCTTTTCTGATGTGATTTCCCACCAAGGTTTGTAAAAACGAACTCGGCTTCTCTGTGAGGACTGGGTGAGAAGTTCGTATTTTTGAACATTTTGCATTTTCGAATAGCTCCATGTAAATAGCATAGGCTTTTCATCGGGACCAACAGTTTTGCTTCGTAAAATCGAAACTTCGTATTTTCGTGCTTTGTATTATCGAGTTGCTACTGTAATAGTTTTTGGTACCATAATATTTTTTTGTTTAATTGAAGACTATTACTTGCATGTTAACCGATATTATGTAGTATCAGAAAAATAAATCATCTAGTATTTCCTACTTGGTTTCAAAGCTTTTTTATATATAATGTTCTTGTTCTGTAACAATCATGGGAGAGTTCACTAACTCTGAATTAAATGGCAACATTTTGTGGTAAAATATTGTACATTCTTGTCCTCAATTACTTTAAATTGACTATGAGAAGGTGATAATGAAATATATAAAGGGTGTAATATTTTACCACCTTAATGGAAGACATAAATGGTATAATATTTTACCACATTTATGGAAGACAAAAACGCCCTTATATAAGTATACAGAGACTGGTTTCTTTAGTTTATTTCATCCAATTATTCAGATATGCTATGCTTGAAATTGTGATTAAAATCAAGCGCTCTATGTATTAAGGCTGGAGGGATATAAAATCATACTTTTTTAGGAATTTTTTTTTCAATAAGTCACAATTCCCAAATAATATTGTCTTAAATTATAATTAAAACTCAGTTATGATGTTTTTTTTACCTGCTAAATGTGGCCTTAAAACATAGATACGTCCTTTTGCAGTTACTTTACAGGGATGCAAATGAAAAAAACTGACTTCAAATAATCTAAAAGAAAATCAATGTTTTCGGAAGAATATCTTCAGCTTTTCTGTGATTCTTTTGGGGCTATTGATGTGATCTCATGTCATGCTGCATTGAACGTGTCAACTCACAGTTGGATATACAGTGAAACCTCTCATTTACGGACAGTAACGGTCCTAGAAAATGTGTCCGTAATTTGGAGGTAACCCAAAGAAAACATCATTTTTCTGCTTTATTTTACCACGCAAATATTATACTGTGGGAATTTAAGGCAGCTGAAAGAAATCCTTTTATTTCAAACATCACTTATGAATAATTAAAAATAAATTGGAAATAATAAAATGACGTAATTCATTTACTCACATATATTTAAAATTCTCGAGGCATTTACGCATTTTAATATGAATACATACAAATACATAATTCACTTAGGCGTAAAGAAATCTTTGATTTTGGTTTGATTTCTTTTTGTAACAAATTCTTTTTCTAAATTTAACTGTATATCAATAAGGCTACTTAATACCTCGCTGTTGTCTTTTGAAATGCAAAATTTTTTAACAGTTCAATTTGATGCAATAATGCATACGATACCACAAGCATATCTTCCACTATAGGCTCAGGCTCACTGTCATCACTTTCACTGATTTCGTCGTCTCCTTCATCAAGAGTACTTTTAATAATTTCTCCCATGTCAACCTCGTGGTCCATGGTCAACAAATTAGAATCAATGCTCACATATTCAGCACTTTCGCCAGCATCATTTAACAAAATGTCTAACTGCAAGCCATCTGTAACATCTTCCACCTCTGGTGATAATTGAATTTTACAGAACCCCGATTTAACAAAACAATTACACACGGTTGAAATTTTTATGTTTTTGATCGCTCGATCAATCCAAAATATTGCATCAAGAACAGTAATCAACTTCCCCACTTGAGTGTGGTGATGCCCGCGGTCAACTTTAGATAGCATGCTTTTTAAAATGAACTGTCTGTAATGGACTTTGAAATTTTTAATGATGCCTTAGTCCATTGGTTGTAATACACTTGTAGTGTTTAGAGGTAAAAAAATTAATTTGTTATTTTTTATCTTGAAATCGGGATGGCAAGGATCATTGTCAAGAAATAGCAAAATCTTTCTTTTTTCCTGTCCCATTTTTTTAATAAAGTTTTTGCAATCACTCTGTCATTATCTCTGTAGTAATCCTAGCCTTCTTATTTGATTTCCTCATAATGGGTAGTTTATCTTTACTCACTCCTTTGAAGCACCTTGGATTTTCAGCTTTTCTTATCACCAGCAGTCTCAGAAAATCACCTTCCATGTTTTCGCCAAGTAAGACCGTCAGTCTCTCCTTAGACGCCTTCCCTTCAGAGCATTTTTCTGATTTTAGGGCCAGGGGTTTGTTAGGTATGGCTATAAAAAACAATCCTGTTTCATCTGCATTATAGATGTCCCTGGGTTCGAAGTTTTCTAGCAGCACAGGTAACTTTTCAATCCACTCCGTAGCACCTTCTTTGCACACCTCTGCAGCCTCCCCGCACACAGCTTTAAACACGGTATTATGTCTTGAACTGAATTTTTCCAGCCACCCATTAGAGGCCTTAAAGTTCTCTATACCCAGTGACACTGCAACTTAAAGCGCTTTTTCTTGTAAAAGTGGTCCAGAGACTGGCAATTTATTTACCCTCACTTTCGTGAACCACTTTCGAGAACAGCGTCCAATTTGTTTCCCGAAGGAATCACTTTTTTAATGTTTTCATTACGATTTTCCGTCCACATTTTCATGATGGTCTCCTCCTGCTTCAGAATATCAGTGATTTGAGTCTTACTCACACCAGAATGAACCACTAATTTACGGACACCACTCTCCTACATCCGCATGTTCCAACACCTGTATTTTCTCTCGTAAGGAAAGACTTCTACCCTTCGGCATCGTGTAATAAAATCGAGATGCCCCCTAGCACTGAAAACAGTATGAACTGTCACAATGCACAAGTGACGGCAAGGTGGCACAGTTGGAGAGCTTCGTAAGGTACTGAAAGTGCATGATCTGTCAAAAGCCCTTAGAGTTCCACATCCAGCAGTAGAAGACGGCTGGTAATTGGCTGTGTATGAATCATAGGCAGCCGATTGCTCGAGGGCAGCAGTCACCCTACGCGCTTCTCACCGAGGCCTCCTCCGTGGCCGTGTTCCACTACCCTCGGGGCCGAGGCCTCCGTGAGGTGCTCCTTCGTTTGGGATTAGCATTTCCAAGAATTCATTCCAGGACACCCTTTTGTTTATTCCCCCTCTGCGAGTTGTGTTATCTGTAGACTGCTAAGTACGAATCATAGGCAACCGCTTGCTCGAGGGTCCTACGTGCGTCTGGCCGAGGTACTCTTTTGTTTGGGATTAGCATATCCAAGAGTGCATTCCAGGACACCCTTTCGTTCATTCCCCCCTATGCGAATTCTTGTATCTTCACAGGTTTGACCATTGTCGCTGTTCCTCTTTCCCCCAGCTATTCATAAACGCTATTTTTAGAGGAAAAAACTTTCCATTCTTGAGAGATGGGTCAGAAAACCCATGGCGATGGTGTATAAGAGAAAAATTGTGCCCAACAAGGTGTCCGTGTCCGTATATTAGACGTTTGATCCATTTACAAATGCATATCCCTCCGCTGGGGAATTGAATACTGTCCTTAAGTCGGAGGTGTCCGTAACTCAGAGGTGTCCGTGAACAGAGGTTTCACTGTAGTTAACAATATCAGAAATTTCAGTTCATATCCAGACAATGTAAAGGATTCATAATCTTGTGGTTATTGATAATTGGGCATAATAAATCTAGGTTTATAGGAAGTAAGGAAAAATGAATGAGCCATACTCATTTGTTTTCTGAGCATCTCTCACTAAGTCACAAACTCTAAGACGTATAAGCGGAGACCCTTCTACAAATGTCCAGCTTGAGAATTGGCCAAGAAACAGAATGTAACCTTATGTCTAGAATTCAAGGCATTATACTCTGCTGTGAATTTTAGACATTTACTAAGTGAATTTTAGACATTTAAAGGTGGGCTACGTTTTGGGTGACACGAGAGACTTGGCTTGGTTTCAAATCAGTTCTCTGTAGTCCTGAGCAGGAAATGCTGAATGTAATTTAAGATCTTGCCATGGATGATTATGTGTGTAATGTAAAATTTTGCCATTCATCTTCAAAATTTGCTTGTGTATGGTTTGGGTTTTGCCGTCTATGCATGCAACATTCATAGACATTCTTTTATATGTCTGATATTATAGTAAATTTGGTTAATTCATATTTGTCTCTAAATAGCATCTGTAGCAGCTATTTTACTTGAGCTCTGAGCACCCAGCTTGCATGGGGATTTACTGAATAGATTATTAATTGAAGTCCCACTTATAAATCAGTCTGCACTTGAACTCTTCATAGAAAATTGTATTAACATTTTTACAGTTACTGAATCTATTTAAAAGCATTCATTAGTCTCATCCTTCGCTCTCACTCATCATTTTGAATCCTTATATTTGTTTTTTGTTAAAATTTTGTTAATTTTTAATCATATTATTTTTAATTGATTTTCTTTGGTCCTTTGATTGGGTCTCAATGATTAGGTTATTTTTAGGTAGGTTTTTTTGGGAATTAATGCCATTATAGTCAAGAAGAGCTCCAGTTTTATAATTACTTATTATTTTATACCTCAGTTTATTATCAATTGAGTTTTTACTCTCGTGGTTTGTGAGTTTTGAATGATACTAGAAGTTAACCATGAATCATGGAGGAAGTGAGATGCTGTAGTCTAAATGCAATGCTTGAAGTTTTGTCCTATGCAAAACAGCACATTGATGTTCTTCTTTGAATGAAGCCGTAACTTTTGCCTTATAGTCATATTCTAGATAAAGCGAGGAATTTTATGTAGCCATATCAACCAGTTACAACCATGGGTCCTCAGAGGTTAGGTAAAAGAGAGGGTTTTCAGAGCCAATTTTGCCCTTCATAATCAATTCATTTATTTAGCTCTGTCTTCAATGTGCATTGGGAATGATGTTTTTCATTTAGGTGTTTGAGTTCAGAGGTGGAAATGGCATGTTTGGGGGTAAAAGGGTGATTTAATCTATTTCACAACAGAGACAAATGTGAATTAGTGCTGTTTTTCATGTGTTTTTACATTTGTGTGACATTCTCCTTCATTTTTAAGGGTTAGGAAATAGAAGTTTCGCTTTAAGTTTTTAGGCACAGGGTTGATGAATTGTGTTAGGCATAATACTAACATATGAGCATTTATGGAGTATTCTATAGAGCACCCAAATGGAAGATTAGGCAGTTTATTAATCATTTGCATTTTTCTATTGGAAGTGTTTTAAATGATTGCTATCAATTGAGTTTGCCTTTATCTCTGATACATTTGGTTGAGAATTTTTACTTTTTATTTATCAATCAAATTTCATTTTCACTCTGCCTCACCTCTACCACCACTACCATCATCATACGTAGACACATCATCTCATGGAGCAAACCTTATCGCCAACTTAGTTTCGCGCCCACTTCTGGCCACAGCCTCAAGTCCCATGGACAGCAAGCGAAGGGCAGAGAGCTGGAAGAAAAATCGAAGGGCCCTTGCATACAGTACTGTGGGTACGCCTGACTACATAGCTCCTGAAGTATTCCTTCAAACTGGATATGGACCTGCTTGTGATTGGTGGAGTCTTGGTGTAATTATGTATGAAATGCTTATTGGTAAGTGCTTGAAACATCTCTCATTGAATTACTTGAACTACATTCCTGGTTGATGGAAAATATCTGTTAGCCCTTGATTTTCATAATTTGGCCTTTATAGTGTCATACTATTGAGATAAAGTACATAGGAAGGGATACCAGGAGGTAAGGAAACTAGAATTAGATAGGGAAGGGTGGAGGGCTGCAGTCAACCAATCTTAGGGTTGAATGACCAATGATGATGTCTCTAGAGATAGCCAAATCTGAATCTTTTATTTAATGATTCAGACTAAGTTAGTATAAGTCATTTTGTTCTAGGTTCCTATCCTTTGCCATTATTACTTGTACTTTTATTTTTTACCTAAAAATATGATTATATGCTTCTGTATCTTGCAGAAATGGTCTGACGTGTGATTAACTTTTATCTGCCTTAAAGAAACTTATATTCCATCTCAAAATGGGTCCCATTTGCTGAATGGGAGCTCTTGGTGACCTTTATGGTGGTGGTGTTAAGTTAAATGCTTTGAAAAATCCTAGCCAACAGGACCATCAGTGATATATTATATGCTGGCTTTGAAAGATTATATATGTCTGTAAAGTTGGTTTTTCAAAATATTTTAATGAAATGGAGAAGGTTCTTATTTTGTAAAATTTTATTTAACCTATGTAATGGAAAATTTTACTGTAAGCAGATTTACTCTGTTCTAACAGTGGTACTTCAGAGAGAACCTGCTGTATTCACTGTTATTTGGTTGATTAAATGATACACTAGATTCTGGAAGAGTGGAAGGTTCTTGGCAGGCTGAAGGTGACTTTTTGTGTTATCTGGGAAGAATTTTACCAGAATATTTCTTAGGTAACTTGTATCGATGGGATGAGCAGTACAGTGGTCGGCGAGAAGTAAAATTTTTCTAGTTTTGCTACCGGATTGGCTTCCAACTTAGTAGAAAGGTTTCAAAAATTGATCAAGAATTAATGATCCATGCTGCAGGGTTAACTGTGTATTGACAGGGAAAGGGTTGAACATTCTTATAACATCTCTAGTGTTTAGATTCTCCTGTTGCAAGCCACGTAAGCTTTCAGTTCCACTCTCATTGTGGCACAATAGAACTGTCAGCCTGTTTTTATTTAATCTTCATTCATGGCATTCTTCTCCTTTAAATTCATATGTTTGATCTGATAATAAGTTGAAAAATAAACCAGTTTCATTTGTATTGTAAAGATTATTGAGAATGTAACCTTCAAACGACTTGGCCAAGCTTGTTTTCTTCCAGCTTTTTACGACATTGACGTTATCACTGGCCACCTCACCATGCACATACCTATAAACTAATCCATGTCTGCTTTTGAAACCATCTATCCAACCATTGGAGGCATGGAAATTTTTATTACCCATTTTAGCAGCCCACTGCTATGTCTTTTCTTTGATAAGTGAACCATCAAAGGACATGTTTTAACTTCATGCTTGTTTTCACCATTTAAGTAGAACTACTTCTAATTCCGGAAGTATTCCATCACGAATGTACTTTCCCTTTTTGTAACAGTGATCCCTTTGGATTTTTTCATAATTAATGACAATACTACTTTAAGTTGATGCAGGCATATTCAACCTTCGTGCCAAGTGGGCTTGCTTTTTGGATGGATATCCTTCTACTTCTTCCAGAATTTTAATTTTTTCTGCAGTTGTAATCTGCTTCACAACTCACTTACTTTCCATTTTAACTGTCCTTTCAATCACAACATGTACAATCAGAACGACTGCCTGCTCTCTCTATATACACTCCTACTAATCAGCTGCATATCATTTTATATCACCTAATGCAATTGGAGAAACGCATATTGGTAATCATTAAAATGCCAAGGGTTGATGTTTAAGGAATAACTCTGGAGTTTTGGTGGTTAACTCATCTTAAAATTTATTAGGAAAGGACCTCCGGGTTGCTTTTTGGCAAGTTATTGAATGTACTAACAAGGAAAGTGCAAGTATGTATTTCGTACATAGTAATAAAATAAATTGATCTGTAATTTGTCCAAATTGTATTCGGACAGTTGGAAATTAATGGAATAAGGAGGTAAACATACATAGGATGAACATCCCAATCGGTTTCCCTGATATTTGAGTTTTCTTTCTTTCAAAATTGCTTCTCATCAATTTTACGAGTATTATGTAATACACTGGTGGTGAAAAATAATTTTCTCTGGCAGTGTGTAAATTCAAAGCAATAAGTCAAATAATGTTTATTTATATAAGTTCATGAAGGATTAGGTTGTATATAAATGCTGAGTCACTCTTTCATTTCATTTCAATTGAGAAGGAATATCTCTTCAGCCGAATTGGACAGATTTAGTTCCTTATTGAGTTCTCATCGATATTTTGTTGAAGTAGTTCTGTTCAGTTACAATGTTTTTTTTAGGGCATAAGCATATAATTTTGCTTCATGAATACATGCTTTATCAAATTGTTTGCTTCGATACTGGTATCAATGACTTATAAGGCTTATGATATTTTAGAAAATGCCCCTCAATTTTTTTCTCTGTCAGTAAGATATGCTGTTTTATGGCTATTTTTATAAGTCTAAATTTTTTGTGTTAAGATTATTCTTGTCGCTGATAACTAATAAATTTGTCATAATTTTTTAGGGTACCCACCATTTTGCAGTGAGAATCCACAGGAAACATATCGTAAGGTTATGAACTGGAGGGAGACTTTGACATTTCCACCTGAGGTGCCAATCTCTGAAGAAGCTAAGGATACTATATTAAGGTTGGTTATTTCAATTAATTTGTGCTTTGTTAGATTGTGTAGACATGAGGAGTCATTGTAAACTAAGTATGTATCCATACCATTATTCTAAAAATATTGCTGTATCAGTCAGGATTTTTATTCATATTTCCATCCCTTACTTTTGATCCCTTCTTTATAATTTCATGATTTTTCAATGGTGGCATCACAAAACCCTCTGCTATGTATCATTACTTGCAGGGTATTTCTGATTCAGCTTCTTGGACTCTTGAGACTTTCATGTATTAATAATATGGAGAGTTTCATAGCCATTACTTCATGAACTTGTCAAGTGATAATCTAATTATGGTAAAACAGTGTCTTGTTATTTATAGGTGCTAGATCAAGCTAATTAATAAAGCTTTAGTTATTATCATATATTGCAAACTTTCAGTTGTAAATGAAAAACCATTTAAAGTGTTTGGTGTTATTTGTATGAGCAGAATTGTGTATGGGCTTCACCTGTATGTGGGCTTGATGTCAAGGGTCAACATTATACAGTAGAACCTCGATCTATCGTTCTCGCATTGATCGTTTTCCCGCTTCTATCATTCGCAGTCTTTGGTCCCTAATGTCGTTCAATGCTGATAACGTTAATAATTCCCGCATCCTTCGTTCCCTGAGGTATCGTTTTCCCGCTTCGATCGTTTCCAAATCACAGTCCCCACATCACAATTCCCGCATTCATTGTTTGAAGAAGACGAAACCAAAAATCTACACCGAAGTAAGATTTTTGGATTTTTGCGGCACTCCGCAGCGGGAAAGGAGGAGGGGGAGGGAGTTAGGTGACGTGCCGGACGGACGGGTAGCCCTTGCCATACGAGTCCCTTCTTATCTTTATGGCCCAAACTCCTTCCTAGAGGACAATTGGCATTCCTCCTTTCCTACTCAAACGAGTCCCTACCTCGCTCTTTGGCGGCCGCATTCCTTCGCCATGAGCTTCTAACCTTTCTTCCTATTATCCTCTCAATGCTCTCTTACCAGTAGTTGTTATATGCTCACTCTCGGCACCATATCGAGATCTGATACAACCCATGTGGGTAAATATCAACGGATTTTCTTGGTGTTTGGTATCAAATGTAACAGAAAATAATGGACAAACTTCATATAATACTTGTTTTGTAGATTTATGTGATTAAATACTTAAGCAAAATTAACTGATGATCCACTAATGCGACCCGCAGTGGGTGGGGCCCTTTCCGTGGAAAGGTTCGGGAGGTTCAAAGGTCTTCCACCTGCCCTGTCCCTCCCGGCGGAAAACAGGGTCCCCCAATTACCTGTCTCACCCAATTCTTGTATGTAACCAATGCATTTCAAATGACGTGGGCCACATGGGCTTAAACGGGGGAGTGGCTGAGGGAAGGGAGGGAGGTGGGGTTTCTCGTCATGTGACTCTCGCGGAACCAACTAGAGGGTAGCGGGCATGGCTTGCAACCTTGGCAATTCAGTCACTCCCTGAACTTCGTCATGGTCACTTCGCGGGCCCCTAGTAAGTGCGGCCAAACCCTACATGCTCTGTGCTCTTTCCTTTTTCTATTTTTTCCGTATTTAGCCAGTTAAAGTAGGTATTTATGTCTATTCATTTTCCTAAAGTATTTATTTCTGAGCCTATAGCCGAAACTGTTCAGAATAGGTCTTTTAAGACGGCTGAAGGTAACGCAAATGTTTCAACCATTAGTTTGTCGTAGTGGAAGTCCTGCGAGCGTGGGGTAAGTTCCTTCTCGTCCGTTGTCTGACGTGGGCTTGCATTGCCAGAAATGTTTTTTTTTGTTTTTTTAGGCACCGTGGCCCATCAAAATGATTTATTCTTTTAAAATTGGTGTTCATTTAGTAATGCCAATCCGAACTCCAACCGCCGATATCGGAATTCCTCATTTCAACCCGATTGCCCGCTAACATTTGCCTCTCTGAACCAGATGGCGATAACCTGCTACACCTCTCTTGCTCTATACCTCGTGGGTTACGCGATTGCTCCAGATAAACAAGAGTACACTTGGTAGCGTCAAGCTCCCTCCATCTTTAATGGGTGGCACTCCTCCATCAGCGGAGCACAATGGAAAGCGCAAAAAAAGATTACATCCTCCCGAACAAATTTTAGGCGCGCTTCTCACCCTCAAGGATATATGAAACGAATAAATTTCTATGCATGGATAGGTCGGTGCGCGGGCTTGAGGATCATCAAATAACATGATAATGGACCTTGTTTATTTACTTTTATCATCCAAGACACCATTGGGATATGTAATACTAATGAAATATTTTAAACAGTTAGTACTCAAACGAAAAATTAGAGATACTTGAAGTATTTTCATTAAATTTAAAAATTCTCCCGCTTTCAAGAGAAATTCCTTTAAGATTCCCCTCAACTGTGAAAAGTTACCATAACATTCTCGCATTGTCATCTCGTTTTGGCTCCCGGGAAATCTTTTCATGCATTGTTCGTTTTCCCGCATCCATCGTTTTTTTTGCCCATCCCCTTGAAAAACGATAGATCGAGGTTCTACTGTACTACAAATAACCCTATTTTCCATTAACTAGTTGATGATTGTCTTTGTTCCCTGCAGTAGAAACCTTAATCCAGATTTTAATTTGTTCTCTTTCGGCCTTTGGTTACGTTTTCTTGATTCATATGGGTTATGCAGATGAAAAATAGTGGTAATGAAGTCTTCAGTCCAAGCTTCTTATTTTTAAATTGTATATTTTTCTGAAACAAAATTCCTTTATTATATTTAAGCAGTTAGACCTTGTTAATCTGTGGCAATAATATCTAATTATGCAATATCATCCTTATAGCTGGCTGTCACTTCCAATGCCCATTCCATTTCTTTGGATTTACTGAATCCTTTGTACTGTTGTTCATGTTGTATGTCTTTTCTCTGTATCTGTTGGAAGGGTGATCTTTTTACCATTTCCCTCTTTAATCTCTTTCATTTCCATTTGTTAGCTATGAGCTATTTGTATCATTTCCTTCTTTTACCTTTATGGTCCTTCTGTTTGTTATTTCGAGTGCTTCATGTTATATCTGTCTACATTTCTTTTTCAGCTGTATTGCGTCGTTGGGAAAATTTGTAGCCTAGTGTGCCACGATGCTTTCAGTTGAGATAAAATTTGCGTGATCTCTTTTTATATCTTTCTCTAGATACAAGCAAAATTATGAGTGTTGGAAGTGAATAATTTCTTATGATTTGATTCAGGTTTTGCTGTGAGGCAGAGCGAAGACTTGGGTCACAGCGTGGAGCAGAAGAACTAAAGCCAGTCCCGTTCCTGCGAGGGGTTGACTGGGAACATATACGTGAAAGACCTGCTGCCATTCCAGTTGAAGTTCGATCAATTGATGATACGTCTAACTTTGATGACTTCCCAGATGTCAAACTTGAAATTCGTAAGTTATGTCTTTTTTTCATTGCATGAGCTTAACCCTTTGTGCTGGTAGTAGCTGGTCGCTCTACCATGGTGCCTGAGTAATAACTGCTTTTAAGTGATATATTGGCCTGCACTTTGATTCATACCAGTATAAGTATTTGGATTTGGATTTTCATAACCCTAAAATGCAGTATTAATGCATTGATTTTCCCCATTGAATTCCATCACGTTTATTTAATCTTTGAAATTAATGACCCACGAAGACCAAGCTAGTTCATTCATTTTGAAATCTTAAAATACCACAGCATTTTTTTTATTATGAAGATGGAATTAAAATTCTCACTGGTAGTCTTGCTTGCCAGATATTTGTTAAAACTATTTATTTCACTTTTTATTTTCGTTTTATTTAGTTAAAAAATCAATTGCAGCAAATGTGACCTAGTGGTACCTGAAGTTCCTGCTTTGTATAGGGTTGTTGTTTGAGATTGCATTGGAGAGTGGCACAGATTGTAAATTTGAAATGAAATCTTTTAAAGCAAAATTTTCCAATGATGAAGCTGCATATATTCATTCATAAATCAGTATTTCTTCGTGATGAATGATTCATTTATGTCATGTTCCTTTTTCATAGAGTTACTCATGTGATGTATTTTCTTTCAATCATTTTCCTCAGCTGCTGCTCCAATGACAGATGGTGAGGTTATCTACAAGGACTGGGTTTTTATCAACTACACGTTCAAACGCTTTGAAGGACTTACACAGCGAGGGACACCGACAAAGAAGTGAGATGAGGATAAGATGTGATTGACTGGATAAGTGTTTGTTAAGATGGCTGCTGCAAGATGAAGATAAAACAGAAGTTGGAATCGGTGGTACCCCATCAATGTATATGAAGGCTTATGGGAAAGAATAATTCTTTTTTATTATGTGGGGAACACTAGTGTCTGTATAGAGAGGTATTGTTGAATTTTAGCAGCAAAGGAGAGGAGCATGCAAGGTGACAGCAACATGTGCAATTTAACGTTTTGGTGGTTGGTTGTAAATTGTGAGGGGAGTTGTGTCCAAAGTAGGGATAAATTTTGGAGTTGATTAAAACAGCTTTAGAGGAAGATCTGGCCTTAGTCAAGGTTTGAAAAAGGTGGTAAGCTGTTGGATGTGGTGCAGTTGGGTGTGACAGGACAGTGTAGATAGACCAGCAGTAGATTTGGTTAAAGCTTTGCCCGTATTTTACGTTTGAGTATGTAAACCTAATAATGAGCCCTCTGCATCTGGTGCTTCATGTCTTTCTCTCTCTCTCTCTCTGTCATAATAGCACTGTGCTTCTTCGCTCCCCATTCTTATCAGCCATTGCATTAAAGTGACGAGTGACTTCACAAAAGAAGGTTTAAGACAATTCAATAGATGAGGGGAAAGGCATAAAAAAAGGGTTTTTTAAACTGATGGATGTCAAGCATAATGAAGAGTTTTGTTTCCCTACCATTTGTTTCTTTATTTTTTTACTGTGTTTTTTGTTTATTTTAATTTTATTTATTGTAGTATTTTATTGGGACTGTTGAAGTTTCATCGGAAATCGCAAGATTTTTTTGATAAAAATGGGGGTTAGTAATCATAGGAGAAAGCATTCAGTAGTGGACGTTACTGTTCATTTCTTTGTTGCCATAATTTTTGTCACTACATTGGTTGTAAGAAATGTGAAGAGAATTTTTTGTGAACCTTGAATGTAAAAGATGAAAAAATGATTGGTTCATCAAAAATTTGTGTTAATTTCATTTGTGGGATGGGAAGGTTGATAAGTCATTATCAGGAGGATTATGGAAATATGTGGAGGGAAGGCAGGCTGTGTTGACTTCATTCTTGCGGATGGCCGAGCATATGTTATCCTTGATGACAGTGAAGGATGACTCATTTTTCAGGTTTTAGTAGCCTGAGGGATGAGTAATTTCATTATGGTATTATGTTGTAGCCCCATTTCTCCTTGCATGAACAAAATGTGAAAAAAGCTTTATTATGAAACCATCTGAGAGATATTCTTGTAGACACTTTTGAGATGCACATAGATGAATTATTATTGCACTGGAAGTTAAATTGGTGATTCCTGTTCATGAATTACAAAGTAGAAATTTCAAATTAACATTTACTCTACACAGGTGTTGACAAATGTGAATGTTGACAATAATTCTTAATTCTTCATAAAAGCTTTTGCTGCTTATTTGAATGCTCTGGGGGATGTTTTTTAGGAAAACACCGTGCTTTCTTAGGATGTTACCTAATGTTTTGTGATCAATGCTCCTGATTTTGCAAGTGTCAGTGGTTATCACTTCCAATTTAAATGGGCACGTGCTTCACTGTAGGTGATTCTTCTGTAATGTAATAAAGGCTGTGTAACTGTTTCATTTGTCATGTCCAAAATTGTGCTCTTCTAGTATACATTTTGAGAGCCAAGCCTAAGGCAATTGGTCATAATTATGGAGACTTTTATGAGTTTTGGTTCAAGTTAAACTTCCTTACTGGAAAAGTTAATGCAATGGTCACAAAATGTCTGGTGTCACAGCTGTGAGCCGTGGCAATTTCTTGAAAAGGAAATTCTTGCCAAAAATCTAAGTATATTCTTAAAAATAATTTTAGTTAGTTGAAAGTATTATGCCAAAAATTACTATTATTGTTCTTTTCTAAATTATTTTTTCAGTCCGATAGTTTTTTTTATCCTCGAGAGATATTTTACTATAGGTATTTCGAATAGGATGAATGTTTTTATAGTTAATCGTAAAGATGCTCCATGCAGTTATATTTTTAATCCAATTGCTTGGTAAATTTACTTGGAAATCATTACCGTTGATGAAAACCAGTTTTCTAGAATTTTAATTAGACTTGAAGTACACATGAGGATCTATGAGAAACTCTGCATGGTAGTAGATGGTATACATGATTTCATGCTGTGTTGAAATATGAGTGTTTGTAAGATCATCCCTATGTTATTTACACATTTGAACTCTGTGCAAAGGCAATGATGATTTATGCAAATGGTTCTTGAAACTAGTATTGTTAGAAGGAATTTCTGATCAAAATATGCGTAGTTGACTTCTTGAGATAAAATTTGGAGGTAAGAAGAGTTGTAGAAAATAAGGAAGAATTGTTAAATTATAATTTTTTGAAACATTTTATTACCTAACTCAGAGAAAGATTTTAATACTTAAAGTTAAAGATTTTCTTTGTGAAGTTTCTTGTTTGGGCAATGTGAGCTTATGTTTATGTATTTGAAAGTAATACCATCTATTTGCTGCATTGTTTCAGTAACAGAATTATCATTTCCATCAGAATTGTGATTATTAACAAAACAGTGGAGCATATTGTTTTCCTGCTGAAAATACTGATTCTTATTTTTCCTGAGAAAATAAGCCCATCTGTCCATGAAAGCTTAATGGAAACAATGTATTTTTACTGTAAAATACATATTTGCATCTTCTGAAAAATGTCTTCAGGTTGTATTCTATTCATATTCTTTAAAATGTGCCATGCAGAATTATCAATCCTATTTTTTTTTACTAATATCATTATATTTAGTGGCTGCTTTTCTTGGACGAAACCTCAATTCTTTTGGTTAAAATTGTACTTGTAATTTCCACAGTCTCACCCAATGGTAATGACTGCAATTATGTTGAAAGTGACTGTGAACTCTCTGAAGCATTGGAAAAAGTTAAAGGGGAAGAGAGCATGTGCAGTTCCATATTATTTAAGAATATCTTTTTTTTTCATTTTTCCAAGATCAGATGTTGTTGAGCCAAATTTAGTAAATCTTTATGATTGGATATATGTATTTTAGATTTTAGAGTGATTTTGATATGCTCCATCATGTATTCTTACAATTGAATCTTTTTTCTCTAGTGTATTAATTAACACTGCAGAATGGGCCATAATGGTCAAAAATCATCCTTATTTGTTGAACACACTAATACTTAATTTCCCTGGGACTTATTTTGATGATCCATATCCATAATATCAGCTGCTTAGTCTGATTGCATTATTTGTACTCTTCTAAGTAATTTGTAGTTCTACCCTGTGGCCAGCATTATATCTAAGGTTTCCATCATTTGAATATCTCTTTTCCATAATGGAATCTGTATATTCTCCATGCACCCATTCCCTCCCTTCATATTGTTCATAATCTTCTCTCTTATGGTTGCCAAACATTATGCCCTCTATCATTATCTTCAGCTTGTTATCACCCCTCAATATGTCTTCCTTCCTACTTAAATGCCTCCTTATTTCTCCTATATGCTTCCTGTCTTGTCATATGGGAATTTCATTTGTCTTCCTCTAAACCCAGCTTCATTCTTACCACACTTGTATTCATCTCAAAGGCTTCAAGTCCAAGCTCATATTTCTTATGATAGCTATCCACTATATCCAAAGATAGTATTATTTGGTTAGTTGCTTGATGTCTTCTTCAATACCTAGTTAAAAAAATATGAAACCATCTCTTGAAAGAGGTGGCAGCGCTGGGGGAGGTTTTCACAGCCAATTCAGGAGCAGATTTTGCACGGATGACTTAGCATGTCTCTTAACCTTAGGTATTTCTGGCCTATGTGTGCTTACAGGAGCAATTGGCAAAGCTCCCGCCTGTCTGATTCCAGTAATCATCAGTGTGTGCAAGCCCTTCCACCATGTAAATGTTGTTGCTCCTGGGTAGGGAAATTTCTATTAGGTTTGCATCAATATAATTTGGGAACCCATTGATTGGTAAGTTACCATCCCTACCCAGGAGGAAAAATCAGGAATATTTTGATCTAATGGGTGTGTTAGGCTTGGAATAGGCACATAAAATATCAATATTTTCACCCTCAACCTGTGGCTTGAAATTTTGGACTCCTATCTCATAGTGGAAGACTGTGAATTCTCATAATCCATACTTCATCTCACGTGTATATAATGATAGCATTACAACTTTTCTAACCTTTGCTCTTAAATTTATTCCATTCACGCATGTCAACCAGATAGAATCTCTACTCCTAATTTTTTTCAAACAATTGTTGGTAAGTTTATGTTATCGTAAAAATGAATTCCTTCAGTATGGCATTAAAGCCTTGCATTTGGTCCAAGATTTTATTATTGATGTCTTCTTAAAAGAGAGTACATATAAGCTGGATATCTTCATATCATGCTAAAATGATTTTGGCAAGTGACCTTCAACCAATGATATCAAACCAACCAATGGGTGTACCTATAGCTGTGACATATGTATGTGGAAATAATTAATTAGTTGTCATTTTTTAAATGTTCCCTTAAACATTGGCAATTTCTTTGAATTGACTGTCTGGAATATGATTGTTGACTAGTCTCAAATGTTGTGATGGGTAAATTACAGTAATTTTCATTTGAGGTAAATTATGGTAATTTTTCAACTACATCATCCCTTTCCAGTCTGAAATCCAGTCCCTATCATCCAGTGAAGTGTGCAGCTGTAGTAATAGTGAAGACAAAAATCTTTGGCACATCACTATTCTTTTCCATGACTGATTTTGGGAGTCAGTTACTTGCTTATTTATATTGCTAATGAAAGCATATATTATCATGGTTTTTGTTTGGGTTCTGAAGCTAAATGGTGTTCTGAAATCCTTACCAGAAGATGTGAATTTATTCATGAAAATTTTACTTTGTGCTGTACCTTTTGGTCTGATTTTTTACTTTCTCCTCTCGGTTACCCAACAATTGTGAATGTGTCAAGGTCAATATAAGTTACATAATTTCAAGAATCTTATTATATCATGTGGTTTATGCCTGAATCACATGATCATGTTTTCCGTCCCTTGTAAGGGATAGCTCTAATGATAGCTCAAATGATTGCTCGAAAATGATCGTGTGACTCGAACAAAGTCAGGGATGGCTCCAGTGATAGGGATCCCTATAGCTTTTTCCATCCGTGGGCACGTCCCTTTTTCCGTCCCTGGAGGCATCGCTGACTCCACCATTTAGCCAATCAGAGTGCTCGGCCATAAAGAGCGACTCTAACACCACCTTCGGCTTTCAATGGAATGAGAGTAGTTAACATAGAAATGATGTGAAAAGGGACGGCCAAAATGACCGTGTGATTCAGAAAATGATAGCTCGAGCTATCATTGTCACGGTCCCTGAAAAGCTATCATTGGAGCTATCCCTTACAAGGGACGGAAGAAATGATCGTGCGATTCAGGCTTTAGATTGCAGTTTATTTGCCTTAAGCAGTTGATTGCCACATTTGATGAACCTACCCATTTGGACGGAGTACACATTTTCCTCCTTGGCCTAAGGGCTGTAATTTCTATCCACTGAAGTAATATTGACCCTGCTGAGAGTTTTCGTGAATGGACTGCTATTATGGATATGGGATGACTGGACAATGTCTGAATGATAATTTACTTTTGATCTATTGTTGGAGGATGAAAAATGGCTATTAAGATAATTTACATTTTAGTTAGAAAGTAAAAGAAAATTTACAGTTCACGTCATAGTTACTGGCTTGGACTAATTATTACTATCTGATATGGTAGTCAGTAGTTCTTAGCAGTAAAATCACATATAGTGGTATTTTTAAAGTTACATATGCTTTTAAATTTGAAGTCGAGAAATTAAAAAAAAGTGATCTAGAGGAATCAAGTGGTAACTTAATATCATATTTTTTAGCTATACTTCAAATGATCCATGGATTTAGAAGAGATATTTGTATAATCCATGAAATGTATGAACCACCGAGTGAACCTCGAGACTTCTTCAGCCTCAAATGTACCTTAATTCACTTGATAAAAGCATAATTTTATCCTGAGTGTCCTCAATTTGGCCAAATTTGACGTATTTTAGGGTTGTTGCTTCTATTATCGCCCGGATTTAGGGTAAGTACCTATTTATTTGGAGGGCTAGCGGTCATACAAATCTACAACTTGAAATTTTTCTTTATTCATTGAAGCTAATTGGGAGAAATATACATACTGGCGAGTGAGAAATATGTAAACAAATGAGGGGTAAGGTGGTGTTTTCTTTTCAAAAGTTTATTAAATTGACTCTGCAATGAAAATTATTGCGATATACTTCGAGTGCGTACTATAAGATTTTGAGGAGTACTTTTCTCGTGCCTTTCGAAGTAAGTTTAAAAATCGGAACAAAAAATACCAAGAGCTAAATTCCCATAGTCTGGAATTAGTTTAAAATCTTATTAAAATTGCTAGCTTTTCTTGGCCGTGGCCACAAATATGTATGGAATTACAGGAATATGTATGTGGCCGTAGCCACTTTTAAAATCGTTTTTCTATTTTCCGCGTTATTTATTTGTTCAATCGTTGTTAAAGTAGTAGTCAATAGATGGCGGGCGCGTTACTTCTTTAGAGTGGAGACACGGATGGAGTTGCTGAAGGCTGAGTTCATTTCGCGCTCTTTTGAATAGCTTTTGAGAAGAAAAATCTGCCGAGTAAGTTTGACCTTTGAATATTGGAGTACTTTTATAAATATTGCCACCATCTCATTACTGAAAATGTTAGTAGATTTATGGGCAATGGGCAAAGGTGTCGATGTGGTTCGCCTTGTAGATTAACTGATATTTAACTGAGAGTTGGGTAAAAAAAGTGCTTATTGAAGATTATGCCTTTGAGCGCTAGTTTATTCTGTTATTAATGAGATTTTGACCTTGTGACAAAAGTTTTAAGTTGTGATCTAATGCTATATTTTCAGCACATTTCACAGATGTTGGTGTTTAGCATTTCATATGATGTGTTATATTCTTTTCCACTTCATTGTTATGTGGCGAAACAGGGAAATGCCAGGATTCATAGCATAAAAATAGGCTTTATGCTGTGTTTAGGAGTTATCTTTAAATTGTTTGCGGTAAAATCTGAAGGAAATGAGAATTAATTTGTGATGAAAGAATATGGAATGAATTAAATGTGTCAATTACCATAGCAACCATGGATGCCACACGTTTATTGACATGCTAGAAAAGCAGCTCTAGCGTGCTTCGTTGGATTAGCCATGCCGAGGGAATGGGTTCGAGACGAGTAACAAAGCTGATTCATGATGGAGTGAATGGTGAGTGAGGAAGGCGTTGACCGTGAAAGTCATGGGTGAATGTGATAGAAGATAGGTACTCATGAGAGATAGGATATGGGTCTTGAGAATTGGAGGGCGCGCATGAATATGCGTGGGTGTGACTGAAGCAAAATAGAAATGCATGCAGATAGGGCAGTATGGAAGAAATATGAAAGCAGAGTCAACTTTGCATGTCAATCACTGCGAAATATTCTTTTTTATTTTGCCTACCCTGAAAGGGATCAGCGTGACGGGCGGGTCAACGCAATGGTAACATTCAAATTTCTCGGTATGGTGTGCATTTCTTCATGTGTTTGCGAGGTTCGAGCTAGAGATGGGCGCCGTCTTGATTTTGATTTGGGGGGCTGCGGGGAAGCCGGCGGCGTCGCGCGTATTAACGTCTGTTCGTAGGAGAGGAAAAATGTGAATAACCGGAAAATCTCAGAGCATTTTATTAAATCCGTCAAAAATGTAATGAGCTATCTTAAATACTGCGTCGTCAAGGGGTTATTTTAGCAGATCAAAATATGACAATATGACAGGCTATACAAATAGAAAAATAAATGTGTCGCTGCACTCTATGCGCAAAATCTTTACCTAAGTCACAGTTCTCCTGAATAAAAACTATTTTATTTTGAAGTGTGTGTTTGAGATCATAAATTTTCGTATTTATTATATTTACCTCTCACAAATATTGAGATAACATTAATTGATTAATTTACTGATTCTCCGGAGGAATAAACTGGTGGTAGAAGCCAGTAAGTTTTCAGCTATGCTACTTATTGTATACATTGCCCTTTTCATTTACAACCATTTCTACTTTGAAGGATTTCATATATATTTTACGTGGTAGCTCATTGAAGGAAATCCACAATGTTAATTTCTCTCGTGATTTATGGAACCATCTCGTAAAAATGCATTCATCTTTCCCGCAAAATCGGAAAGTGCTCAAATTGTTTTTGTACATCGCCAATTTTCCCAATTGATTGACGTTACATTGACTCTATTCGTGTTTTGCCGTCACCAAATATGATACGCGAAGAATCTGCCGAAGAGAGACACAGTGATAATGAGGAACAGCATGATGACTCAGTGTATTACATCGGGAAGACAGATAGAGAAATGGGCGCAGGAAGATGTGCGTTTTGCTAATGAGAAAGAATGGGAAAAGCAGAACACTCAGTGAAATATTTTCAAAATGTATTTGCAGAGAGCATACCATCAACACTTTAGTGAAGCTGGAACTGAGAGCTGAAGCTGAAACACTTTTTCGGTGAAGCTGGAGGGAGTGAAAAGGAAGATCAGGAAGAACAACATGGTTGAGAGGATGATAAATTATTTCTAAAGCCGGTGTCCCATAATAAATTTTTTCGTAAATTTATTAATGAATAATTCATGAATACTCTCAGAGTTACACTGCGGATGCGCACGTCAATATTCGGTAAATTTCTGTAAATACGAAAGCTGTACATTCTTCATGAAACTCGGTCACTGATTGGATTTTCTGCGCGCATACCCTTCGGCAACCACCATTACGTTCTCGCAGTATCTCGCACCTCGAATATTATACCATTATTAAACAAATAGGTAATTGTTTGACGTTGGTACTGCGCTTCTGGACATACTCTTGCCATTTTTCTTTAAGTTAAGAAAAGGAGTTGTAGACTATGCGAGATATATTATGGTCAAAATTAACGATAAAATATTTTTTATCGACGAGAGGGAAATCCCTCACTTCGTATATTCTAAATAACTTTATTTGCGGTTGCTTGTCATAGATTGATGATTTATGCATTAATATATTTAATTGGTACCGTGGTTGATATTTCTCAAGCGTCAATCGTTCGCTCAGTACACTAGTTGCTTCACTCAGAGACTTTCAGAGCGAGAAGATTACACCTGATTTCTTTATAATTTACGATATCTGCATGAACTACCTCCGAAAATATGAAGCTCGACCAGATCCAAGTAAATTATAATAGTTTTCGCGTATCAATAAGACCATTAGGAGAAATATAAAGAATAATACGCGGAAAAATAACTAGAATCTGAGGAAAGCATCAGTAGGCCATACCATGAGTTAGGAACCTCACGCCATGTTTCGCCAGAAACTCTTGATGAGCGGTAGTCTTAGGAGCGCGCTCGCCTTGCGTGAGAAGGATCGTGGTTTCGATTATCCATTGGAGAACTTTATGGTGAACCAATTTATTTGAGTCACAACAATTTTTTAAAAAATCAGTATTAGTAATATTTTTTTACACAGTTATGGATAGTCTTATCAGATCGTTATTTCTGTTTCTAGTTTCGGACTTTTTCTACAGTAATGATAGTTTCGGCGACTCTGGGCTGGAGAACTGCTACATAGGGATTCTGACGTGTTTCATCGTGAGCAAGCATGCTTGTTCATGTAATTCTTTCGGTTTATACGTATGGCTAAAGTAATTCCCGGGTAATTACAGCAATAGGTTGTGCTATTCCATATCATGCCTCGTAGGTCCCGCAAAAATATCTTCTCTGCTTGATCTTTTCGTACTGAGAATACACTGTTGATGGAGGCTTTTTTTAAAAGTAATTATTTTTCAAACTTTCGTCGATACGGTTATTTAGACCGTGCGCAACCACTGACATGCCAGTAGCTTTCTCGACTTATTAAAGTTTAAAGACTTATGAAGGATTATATTTCATTTGGGGAAAAAATAAACTAATACCACCGTTCTAATTTTACATTTTTATCTTGAACACAAATTTTGTTTGTTTATACTTTCTAATTTCCTCTCATTTTTAGACAACCTGTCCGATACATGTCTTCCTGTGGATCGAACGCACTTCAGTAGACATAAAGCTGCTCTAGTCCCAAGAAATCGAGCAAATTTCAATTTTAATCGAAGTATACCCATATCCACTCGGCTACGTTCTTTTTGAGTTTGCACCTATTTCTTCCTGTGTACACTGTGATACTCCACTATGCCTCACCTAAGTCCTTTTTTTGCTGGACCAAACTCTGGTGCAAAATAAAACCTATTGAAACCACGATCGGCCAGGCAGATGAGCGGATATACGAGGCTGGCAGTGGGAAGGGAGGGGAAAGTTTGACAAGAACTAGCGTGGCAGCGGAAATAAATCCAAAACGCATCTGCTCGAACAATTCGTCAGCACTTTTTCGACTGTAGGACTCGGTATTAAAATCCAATTCGCGTCTCGCCGCCGTCGGTCATTTTTACGAAAATCGATTTTTTTTCAAAACTTGAACAATTACATCACCATATAGTACTATGATCCTATGCTTCGTAATGACTACTTATAAAGCTTAATAATGAATGATTATCCTGCTCGCCTAACCGCGTATCATTTAAATTAGATAAGGAGCCACCTCGTTTCCACGGTGAGTGAAGTGGACTTAGTGAATGGAAGGAGATTCGGAGCCACGTAGCGTTGGGAGATTTTTGCCAAAATCATAGTGAAACGCCTTGGTGTACTAGCACTCGAGTGGGAGTCCTGAGGCGAAGGAAGGTATATTATCTATCTTATTATTATCAAAGTCTTTGAGAAATGATTTCACACTTTCAACTCGCACTAACATATGCAGTGCCTGAGAATGGGGATAGATACTTTGCATCACTTTTCCGGAGATTTTGTACTGCGTCACAAGTACACCGGTTGTCATTTTGCAACTACACATCTTCGCGGGGATAAATAAATAATGGAGAAGAAAAACGGTAAAACTATTAGCTAACTTTCGGGTGGTATAAATTTGTATAATAAGTCGATGTAGTTACCTCTAAATGCCCCTCCCAGTGACTACAGCCTCTCATTGTGGAACGGCATGAACGCTATAATGACACCCCAAGTTACGGAATACATCGGATGCTATTTGCCGAGCGATTCCCTTGTGGCATCAGCTACTCGAAATGATATCGCTAGGGGGGTTATTCCATTACAATGACGCCTGATGCTATTTGCCGCACGATGGCATTATGGCATCAGCTACTCGGAATTGCATCTATAGTTATTCAGGAAATGCCGCCGATGTTATTTTCTGATGCCATTACTGTCACGGGTGTTCGAGGCCGTGAGATAATAGCATCGCCAATATAGCATTGGTAAATGCACTGCGTTGCAGTGGTATTTTGTTTTATTTTGTTAATCCTTATTGGTAATTCCCCGAGAATTCAATGGTTTGTGGTGTTATCACACATCTTCTGCAAAATATGATTTACGTTTTTCCAATCTCCAACTGTCGCACCATATTTACACTTTTATTTCCAACACCTTCCATGTACAATGCTCTGTATTTGCCGAGTTTTGGACCGTAATTTTATTGATCCCAAAATAAATCCTATAAGACAGTCGTTTTATGGCACAAACTAATTAATTTACTTGTAGTGCATCAGAGACACGATAAATAAAGAGCGGCAGGCCAGTGAATAGGCCTTGTGTTTCAAATTGCGTATGCTGCAGTAGTTGTAAATATCCGATGTGAAAGTTGTTCTGTCGGTTTGGAATTTGTTACTATTATCTTATCTTGATTAAGGAACAGTTTATTGACGATTATACAAACTGAATAAGATTTAAGGGAAAACGCCCACTCGCGCATAAAGAATGTAAAACGTAGACTTAACAAATGCAGAATGATACTTGTACCTTACATTTACGCTTTCCTCCAGTTGTTCCATGGAATACATTAAAATTTAAAACGTGCACATTTATAATAATCGCTCAGAGCAATTTACTAGGTGCAATACATAGTAAAACGTTTCATTAAATACAGCAAGGAAATTCATCGGGAAAGTGATATTGATTTTAAATAATACCGGTAATAAAAATGTACGACTGACATAGGAATTAAAAAATTTTCAAATTATTAGAAAATGAATATGACACATTTTATCCATATGATAAAAATGAAAGTAAGAATAATACAAGATAATTGGCAAATACCCTGTCGCTACAAACCAGTGTGAAAAAAATGATCAGCGTTTGATTCAAAATACCTTCCAAGTTGTTTGAATTAAAAAATACTTCGATGGTGATGTGACTTTCGAGTTTAGCTGCGCACGGAGGATTTTGAGCCCTTTATGCCATACACGGGGCTTAAAATTCTCCAGACGCTGCTAAACTCGAAAGCTAATTCACCATTGACCAGCATCTGCGAAAACCTACACTCCAGAAATACAGAATTCTTTGTTGATGTTCCATTCCCATGTTTGTAATATAACGTCATGCAAACGGCGCGAACTTCTTCGTTCCCATGGGCTCTTCTGGCGCCAGGAATGGTATCGCTCGTTCCCGAAGTCATTTAACGATGTCGACGATTGATACCAATACTGAATTCTCACCGATCCCACTTTCGGATGCCATTCGTGAAATATTATTGGGTGCCTTGCGAGTTAGGGAATAACCCTCTGATATCCATACGCATTATCTACCAAAATAGCAATTTTCTACCTAAATGTGCAAACTTATTAAATGCTTTTCCACCTTTATCTTTACCTCCACATTCCTACTTCTGGAATTCATGCTTCTCCCTCATTACCTTCGTATTCTCATCATTCATCTTAATTCCATCTTCCCGTATCATTCTTCATGTGCCTATGACGCACTTATCATTGACTGCAACCTGGCTAACTTAACGCTTGGCCATCACAGAATCTGATTGACTAACAGCTCCTCTCCTAATTTTATTCCAACCTTCACCTCCTCCCAGGATTTTTTATCAACTTCTTTCGAATTAATGTCGAAAAGCAATGGCGATAGTTAGAAACCTTGCCTCAATACCCGTACTAACGTAACCCATATCTGTTTCCCATCGGCTGCCCTAAACTGTAATCCTCTGGTTCGTGCAGAGATTCCGTATGAGACGTCTGTCTCTCCAGTCTACCCATAATTTCTTTATTACTGTCTTTCACTTCGTTCAATTCAATATATCAAATGCATTATCAAATTCATCGAAGCAAAGAAAGTGCATATTCGAGGCGTCTTTCTAAGAAATACGACGGAGGGGCGTATTTACTAAAATAGTAAAGACGCGACTCCGTCCACGTCTTAACTATCGCATCAAGCAAAACTGGTCGTCACCCAGTCCGTAAGCCTTACCCTCTTACCTTCTATTACTAACTCTAAGGATTACTTGTACCGCATGTGTCGCTTGACTCACTGCCATGTCTCAGGATTTTTTCCTTACTCTACTTTGGTATAGGAATGACAGGAACTAATATTTTCATGACCAGTTGTCTGAGACCGTATCTGCCTCTGGCAAAATATGAGAGATTTGAACTCCTTTCGCTTTCCTTTTTTGAGATCCACATGTTTCCACTTCCCTGCAAGAGTTTCGCTTGATTACAACCCCAAGGGGCCTGCTCCCACCGTAGCCGAGCACGATATTCAGCCCTGAGGGCCGAGTCCCTATTAATTCCAAAATAATAACTGCCTATTATTTCAAGGAGTAAATGCTTGAGGGAATATGACGTATCTTTTCTCAGAGTTTTTTAAGTGACACCGTCTAGTGGTTGTGCAATTCAATGAGGTACAGACGCTGCGTAGTTTACTATTTATTTATCTTCTAGTCTTGGACCTATCTGGCATGGATGGCCGTACCAGGAGTTATTGGCTTCCGCCAGTTTCTGCTCGATGTTGCTCATGTCAGAAAAGCCTTTCCGAAGAGAAGAGAATGAACGAGGGATTCTCTGAGGAGGAACGCAAAGAAAATCATGGTGTAAACTCTGACCAGGAACGTGGCGTTGTATGGGTCGGAAATTGGGTCAATGCGAAAAGAGGATGTTCATAGACTGGAGAAATTTGAGATGTAGGTTTGGAGAAGAATGGAGAAGAATGGAGAGCGAATAGTAGGCTCGCGATTAAGACGAGCAAAAGGAGTGATGGATATGATGCGAGAGGAAAAGAAGTTGGCGATGGAGACTCAGAGGAGGCAGAAGAGGTTGACGGAAGTCGTGTTGCATGTTGAAGATGGCGATTGAGGGGATAACACTCGGCAGTCGTGGGAGAGGAAGGAAGAGGGTAGACATTTTGGACGACTTGGAGAGAATCGAGACAATAGGTTCGTGGAATTCGAGGAGACGTAGTGGTAAGCAAGCAAAATGCAGGGAAGTAAAAATATGTGCCAGAAATAGAAAAGTTATGACAAGGATTGTCCGAAAACCTACGGATCAGTTGGTAGTATACCCAGGGATGATGTTTTGATGCAAATTTGATATACGCCTACATAATTTCAATCTGTGGGACCAGTGCCGGGTTAAAGTAGTTTAAGCGAGATATCATTTCACCTGTAAATTAAAGAATTTGGTCTTATTTTAAAGAAAAATATCTCACCCTTCCAAAAATAACAAAATATCAGCCCCATACCGAACTAGATTCTGAGATTTTAGACGAAAAATTCCAGCACTTTAAAATGGAAAATCGTATGTATATGTTCTACAGGGAGACCTTATTTTAAAACCGTAAAAAGTTTTAAATATCTAACTCCAAATTATGTCAAACGATTAAAATGTTTGTTTTAATCGTTTGACATGCTCTAGGTATTATATATTTAGGTTTAAAAACAATTATTTCGTAAATTTTACTTTTAATTGTTTTTTTTGCGACTTCAATTTATCGCTTAAAAGTATCTGGGCCCATAATATATTAGGTTTTATGATGTTAGGTATAAGAATAAGAAAACTACACAAACAGCATGATGCATCTACGGTGACTGCACTTGTCCCTCGTGCTTTATTGATTAATGTACGTATAGCTATTAATGGCTGATATATCATTTGAGTATTTACTGGTAAAAGTATTAGACGATTGAGAACTATTTGACGTGTACCCTTATAGTGAAACTGAAATTAAGAACGGTATATTCGAGAAACGGAAAGAGATTGGTCATCAACATTTTTTGAACCTAATGCAAATGTTTAATTTACCGTAAATTACTGCCTCTACGTAACTCGTATGAAAAGCTCTTAAATAAAAAGAAATCTACGATTATTAAATTAATACTCCGGGTAGCGTAAGAGGAAAAAATATTTCAGATGAGTTTCTTGTATAAGTCAAGAAAATTCTTTTCATAAATGTAGGCATTATTTAAAAATTGAATTTAAATTAGCATCCTGAATATACCACTTGCATATTTAAATTCCAGTTGACGTGGGACGTTGTTGGAGAAAAATTAGGTATAAAAATTGCTATTTTGCTACTTACGTGAAATAGTGTCCCATGAGCTTATGTTGTTACTTCTTTAATCTTAAGTACAAGATTTTTGGAATCTGAGCAGCTTGATCCTTTCGTTATTAGAAATAATGGCATGGGTTAAATCTCGTACTTCAAATATAGGTCCTCTGGATATATACATTGTTAACATATCCTTAATAATATATAAAAATGTAATAGTGTCTGTCTGTATGTTGCTCCATCACGCAAAAACTACTTAACCGATAGTGCTGAAATTGGGCATATAGTTAGAAAATATATCTGGTAGTAAAATAGGCAATTTAAAAAAGCCCTCAGGGCCCCAAAGACCCCTCTGGAGGTCCATTAAAAGTATTGGGCTCGATGCAGTGGTTTTATGTTTTGCTTTTTAAAAGTACTCTCACTCAAGAGAGCTGGGATTTTTTATCGGATATTAGAATAAATGAAGTTCCTAATTATTTGAATCAGTTATCTTTTACGCTTCGAATTTATCTGAAAATCATGTTTTTAGCTGAAAAATCTCACATTTTTCTCTGAAATCATCAATAGCTTATTTCCTTGAAAACCAGAGATGACGCCTCTAGCATTTAAATATTACATTTTCCTGCAAGCCTATGATAGCACGTAGAAAGAAGATCTATAAAAGAAGGACCCACAGTCCAAGGGCCCCATGATAGATTGCTTCGGGGGATAATCGGTAAATTCTATGCATATTTACGAGTATAATCTTCAACGTCTGATTTCAAAGTAGCTCTCATAGGGGCACTACATGTATATGAGAGATCATTGCGTAGTAAACGAAACACATAAAGGAATTAAATAGACTACTAGGGGGCAGCGAAAATGACTCTTTCTCTCGGACTCTTTCCATCTTCGATGGCCCCACTAAAAATCATGGGGAACCAATCTAGAAACACTATGAAAAAAGAATTTCATCGATATTTTAATTTCCTACCACTCCGGAATTCGTTTGAAATTTTAGGTGGGGTTTCTTCGGGTAGGCAACCCGCATTACACTCAATAGTTTCATTCCGTTTCTATTTTTTCGTGAAGCTTAAAAGGTGGCCAACCGGTTATATGCCTGAATCCGGCAAGTAGATATATAGTAATAAATTGTAAGAGTATAAATAAGATCCCTAGTCCAATTATCACTCGATTCCATAGCGTGCATTCATGAAGCGTATATATCTCTTTACCCGCCCTAATAATCCTCATAATCAGTCAGCTATATCACTTTTTTACCACACGTATCAGCACGATGGACCCGTAGACTATACATGAGGGTTACATGGTAAGACTAGGAGCCACCACCTGAGCATTCTGAATTACCTACATTCTCTTCAATGTCATTGGCTTGCTAACTAATCCAGCTGGTAGTGAAACCCTCTCTCAAGTTGACACATTTTATGGAATATGGCGAAAAATGCCCAAAACACAAAAAGAGAAGAGTGATGCTAGCTGGTCTCAGTCAGCGTCAGCATTCGCCAGCACGCATATCCAGTGTATTCGAGTGTTTTACGCAGTTGATATTGATTGCTTTTTGGGCTTGGAAATGCCTAAAGCGCGTGCAAAAGTGAAATGTGCTATATCAGGCACCCCAAACCAACTGAGAGGTTTGCAGCTGCTCGCAAAAGAACATGTAGTAAGACATTACTGTGTTGTGTACCACCTAATGGCTGAGAGCCGCGCCTGAGTCCACCCACGAGCGTCCGAGGTAAGGAAGGAGGTAACGTGCCGCGTGGAGGAAGTGAGGAGGTCCGCCTCCATTCCCACAATCCAAACGCGGTCAATTAATAAGAAAATAGAGAAGCTTATGAAATGACTTCAGTCAGTAAATAAAAATGCAGGAGTGAAAAAAAAACTGCTTCGAAATGCATGCTTTAACCTCAGATTTTAAGTCGGTGTTCGACATTGCAGCATGTAAGTGCAGTGATATTCGGAACTGTAGCTGCAGAGCAGAATACAAGGTACTGGGAAAAAACTTTTTCATAGATCAGACAACAACTCGCCTAGCAGTTATTGGAGACGTAGACAAAGGTGAAACTTCGCGTTTGTAGGGCTGTGAGGAGAGGAAGCGGCATGAAGCCATGCGTGATACGGTAACTCACACCTTAGAGCCATCAAAATGCCAGGAAAACATTGATGAAATATCCGACGACAGCGATGGAAATCACTCTATAGAGCAGGATGACCCATGGACCCCACCACAACCAACATACAACGAAGCTGTGAAAAAATCAAGAACGAATTTAGCTAACGTGGCGAGGACAGCTGATCGGTACCGCATCCCTCACGCGGCAGCGGCGGCTCTTGCAACTGCCACCCTTGTCGACAGTGGAAAAATGGTGGACAAGGTGAAGTTATTGATCCCAGCAAGGTAAGGAGGACCAGAAAATTAGCCCGAGTCGAAGACCAGAAGAGCAGTTCAAGGGCTATTTTGAAATCCCCTCTTCGCGGCCTTTACTTCAACGGCAGGACCGACAGGAAAACAAGGAAGGTCAAGGAATGCAATGGGAAGCGTAAATTCGTCTTCGAAAAAGAGGAACATATTGTGCTGGTTCAGCAACAAGAGAGAAATTACCTTAGTCATATGACTCCACATTCAGGCTCGGACAGCATAAAATCAGCAATTACAGAGTATTTGGATTGTCCAGATCGTGAAAATCTCGTAGTAATGGGATGTGATTGAACAAATACCAATACAGGTTGGAAAGGAGGAGTCATAACCCTCCTCGAGGAATATTTTGGTCACCCTCTGCAATAGTTCATTTGTTTACTGCATGCTCATGAACTCCTCCTACACCACACGTTTCACAAGTTCGACAGTGACACGTCAGGTCCTTGTAATTTCAAGGGTCCGATCGGAAGCCAACTATTGATTTCTGAGACGCTACCTATTGTGGCTTTTAAAGCCATCGAAGTAAAACTGCCAGAAATATCAAATCGGAATGAACTCAGTTCAGACCAAAAATACCTGCTAGATATTATTCAGGTAATTAATTCAGGAAGATGCTCTCCTGAATTAGTGGCAAGGGAACCAGGGACACTGACACACTCGCGTTGGCTCACAGCAGCAAATAGATCTTTGCGGTTGTTCATCTCAACGAAGATACGAAGCACGAACATGAGGACCCTAGTTAATTTAATCTTAAGAGCCTACGCTCCTATGTGATTCTCAACAAGGCAGAAGTCCTCTAGTGAACATGGTGCGAGGTACTTTTTTCCATGATTCAACTCTCTCGATACCTATCCGTTAACCATCGGGTGATTGTGGACGAAGTTCTGCAAAATAATGCATTTTTTGTCCACCCGGAGAATATTCTTCTCTCCATGGTGATCGACTCCGACGTAGAAGTCAGAAGAAGGGGACTTGATTTGATTCTTGACGCAAGACGCCAAACTGCAACGAATACCCAAGTTCGGAAATTCAGGCTATTCAGACATTCGTTGCTTTACTCAGAGACTTTCAGAGCGAGAGGATTACACCTGATTTCTTTATGATATACAATATCTGTACGAACTACCTCCAAAAATATGAAGCTCGACCGGATCCAAGTAAATTATAATAGTTTTCGTGTATAAATACGACCATCAGGTGTAATATGAAGAATGATACAAGTAAAAATAACTAGAATCTGAGGAAAGTATCAGTAGGCCATATCATGAGTTGGGAACCTCACGCCATGTTTTCCGAAATCTTTCTTAACGAGCGGTAGTTTAGTGAGGAGCGCGCTCGCCTTGCGTGTGAAGGATAGTGGTCTCGATTCTTCATTGGAGAACTTTTTGGTGAACGAATTTTTTTGAATCACAAAATTTTTTTAAAATTCAGTAATAGTAATATTTTCTTACATAGTGATGAATAGTCTTATCAGATCGTTATATCTATCTCTAGTTTCGGACTTTTTCTACGGTGATGATAGTTTCGGCGTTTCGGATGATAGTGAAAGCAGGGGAATGAATGCTGTAAAGAACAAAAGTGGAGAGATCGTATGGGATGAGAACAATATCAGGGACTGCTGGAGAGGGTATTTTGAAGAATAATGCAATAATGTCGCAGGCGCTGAGGATGAGCCTTTCGAAGTAGTATGCGAGTTTATGCGAGAATGTAATGATGGAAAAGGAGATCAGCGAGAATGAGGTCATGAGGGCTGTGAGAGTATTGAAAAATGGGAAGGCTGCAGGCGTAGATGGGATATCCAGTGAGATGTTGAAGTGGGGGTGTAATATACTCATTTGTCGGCTATGTGAACTCGATAATTTATGCTTACAGGATTCCGTTGTTCCAGTGGATTGGAAGAATGCAATCATCGTTCCATTATACAAAGGGAAGGGAGGAAAGACCGAACATAATAATTATCGGGCCATTAGTTAGTTTATTGAGCATTCCGGGAAAAGTGTTCAGCAAAAATTTTATCGAAAGAGGGAGAAATATTACTTCTGACTGAATATGGGGTGTGCAGTGCGGGTTTATGCCTGGGAGAGGGTGCAGTGACCAGCTTTTCGCGCTTCAGCAAGTGATAGAAAAATGTATCGGGCGTCCGAAAGAAAGTGTATTGTGCGTTTGTTGATTTAGAAAAGACATATGACAGGGTAAATAGAAAGAAGTTGTGGAAGGTTTTTGAATGTTATGAACAGTTGTGGGATGTTATGATGGCGATGTATGATAACAGTAAGGCGAGTGTGAGAGTTAACGGGGTTCTGAGTGATTGGTTTGTAACAACCAGGGCGTAAAGCAAGGATGCGTAATGTCACCATGGCTGTTTAATGTATTTATGGATAAATTTGTTAGAGATGCATGTAGTGAAAACGACGGTGTTTTGATTGTAAATGCAAATGTGCGAGTTCTGCTATATGCGGATGATGCTGTGTTCATCTCAGAGAGCCAACAGGGATTATAGAAGCTCCTAGATAAGTGTTGTGAATCAACTGAGAGAATGGAATTGATGGTAAATGCGTGCAAGACTAAGATAGTAGTTTTTAATAAAGAGAATGGGGAGAATAACTGTATGATGAGGGCGAATGGTGAGGCAATTGAACAAGTGGATGATTATATGTACTTAGGTAAGATGTTCGCGAAAGATGGACGGATAGATGAGGAGATAAAGTGCGAATGCTGGAATGAAAGTGGTAGGTAGCATGTGGAGCATATCAAGGAATGAGTGCCTGTCTAAGGAAGCGAAAATCGCAGTGTACAAAAGTGTACATCTCCCCAGTTTGTTGTATGGTAGTGGAACATGGGTATGTCAGGATGGACTTAAGAGTAGACTAAACGCCGTGGGTAAGAGTTATCTGAGGAGTGTTTGCGGCGAAAGTAGGATGGATAGGGTCAGGAATGAGTGGGTAATAAATGAATGTGGGTTAGATGCTCCAGTAATGGACAAATATGAGAGGATTGTGCTTCGTTGGTTTGACCATGTTGAGAGAATGGATGAGAGTGGAATAACGAAACAGATATATAAGAGTGAAATGAATGGTGGGAGAGGTAGAGGTAGGCCGAGAAAGTTATGGTTGAATGTGGTTGAGGAAATTCTTAGGAGGAGGAATATTTGGAGTCTTAAAAACAGGAGGGCGTGTATGAAGCAGTATGGGGGTCAATGAGGCAAAAGCGGTTTGCAAGGATAGGTCAGTATGGAGGAAACTATTGAAGCAGAGTTAGGTGTACAGATATGTATTTATGAGTGAAACTTTGTGACTATGCCTACCCCAGAAGGGAACGGCGTGATTGGTATGTATGTATGTATATGTTATGTCATTTACTTTTTAACTGATTATTTTTCCTTTACTTGGAGCCATTATTTCCAATATTTTTCTATTTTGAAGTTCAATCATATAATACGATGAGGTTGATAAAGAATACATTGATTATAAAAGAATATGAAGATGGTGTTCATGAAATATTATTTTACTTCACAATTATGTTGTAAAAATTTTGATTTAATTGACTTAATTTTAATTTGAATACTATGAGTGATCACATAGAACCTGAAGCAGTAAGAGTGGATGAGAATCTCCATTTAGCTTCATTTTAGAAGTGTATACATGACCGTCATATGCTATTCTGATAACTAAAACTTCATAAAGCCCGCCCCACCCCCACATTTAGAATGCAGTGTACGTTCTTTTGGATCTTTTCTTTCAAACTGCTGACCCCTGAACTTGATCTAGATGAACTGTTCTCCAAAAATAACTGTATGGTACACCTCTATATTGAACCCATTGTCACACGAGCAGGAAAAATCCATAATAATTTAGGCTATTTAAATAGTTGAAAATTAAAAGTAGAAAGCGCAAAATTTTCAAAATGTAAAATGCATTAAGCCGTTGTCCCACGGTATATTTTTCGTAAATTTATCCATGAATTCCATATTCATGAATAGAGTATCGTGAACTGTTGGACCTCATGTCACACGAGCAGGAAAAATTCGTGAATTGGGCACTGATCGGCTGACGGCCGAGAAGAGAACTTTTTGTGCTGACATCAATATTTTATTCTCTGCACAAAAAGAGCAATCAGAGAAGATACTTTTACGGGACCTACGAGGCATGATATGGAACTGCACACACCTATTTCTGTAATTAATCGAGATTTAATTTAGCCATACGCATAAACCGAAGGAATTGCAAGAACAAGCATACTTGCTCACGATGGCACACGTCAGTATCCCTATGTAGCAGTTCCCCAGCCCAGAGTCGCCGAAACTATCATCACCGTAGAAAAAGTCCGAAACTAGAGATAGATATAACGATCTGATAAGACTACTCATCTCTAGGTAAGAAAATATTACTATTACTGAATTTAAAAAAATGTTGTGATTCAAAAAAATTCGTTCACCAAAAAGTTCTCCAATGAAGAATCGAGACCACTATCCTTCACACGCGAGGCGTGTGAAGGATAGTGGTCTCGATCTCGGGCTCCTCACTAAACTACCGCTCGTTAAGAAAGGTTTCGGAAAACATGGCGTGAGGTTCCCAACTCATGATATGGCCTACTGATACTTTCCTCAGATTCTAGTTATTTTTACTTGTATCATTCTTCATATTACACCTGATGGTCGTATTTATACACGAAAACTATTATAATTTACTTGGATCCTGTCGAGCTTCATATTTTTGGAGGTAGTTTGTACAGATATTGTATATCATAAAGAAATCAGGTGTAGTCCTCTCGCTCTGAAAGTCTCTGAGTAAAGCAACGAATGTACTGAGCGAACATTTGACACTTGATAAATATAAAGCACGCTACCAATTTTATATATTAATACATGAATCATCAATCTATGTCAAAGTAACCTCAAATAAAGTTATTTAGAAAATACGAAGTGAGGAATTTCCCTCCCGTCGATAAAAGAAATATTTTATCGTTAATTTTGACCGTAATATATCTCGCATAGTCTACAAATCCCTTTCTTAATTTAAAGCAAAACGGCAAGAGTATGCCGAGAAGCGCAGTTTCAACGTCAAACAATTACCTATTTAGTAAAAAATAGAATTATATTCGAGTTGCGAGAACGTGATGGTGGTGGTCGAAGCGCATGAGCGCAGAAAAGTCTATCAGTGACCGAGTTTCACGAAGAATTTACAGATTTTTCGTATTTACTGAAATTTACCGAATACTGGCGTGCGCTTGCGCCATGTAACTCTGAGAGTATTCATGAATTATTTATGAATAACTTTACGCAAAAATTCATTGTGGGACACCGGCTTAAGAAATAATTTATCATCCTTCCAACCGTGTTGCTCTTCCTCATCCGTCTTTACTCTGTCTCCATTTCAGCGAAACCAAGAAAAGTGTTGACGGTGTGCTCTCTGCAACTACATTTTGAAAATATTTCACTGATTGTTCGGCTTTTCTCCTCCTTTCTCATTAGAAAAACGCACATCTTCCTGGGCTCATGTGTCTCAGTGTAATGCGCTGAATCTTGCTGTTCCTCATAGTCACTCTCTTCGGGAGATTCCTCGCGTATTATATTCGCTGTCGGTAAAACACGAATTGAGTCAATGTAACGTCAATCAATTAGAAAAATTGGCGATGTACAAAAAAAATTCGAGCACCTTCCTATTTTGCAGAACATATAAATGCATTTTTACGAGATGGTTCCAATAATTACGAGATAAATTAACATTTTGGATTTCACACTTTGAGCTATTACGTAACTCATAAAATCCTTCAAAGTAGTTATGGTTGTAAATTAACCCCTGGACGACGCAGTATTTAAGATAGCTCTTTACATTGTGTCGGTTGTAATAAGACGCTCTGAGATTTTCCAGTTATTCATTATTTTCCTCTCGTATACGAACAGAAGTCACCAATACGCCGACTAAGCCGCGCCGCCGATCAAACGCTCGGCGTTCGCGCCGTCACGCCGCCGCCGACCAAAATCAAGGCGGCGCCCATCTCTAGTTTAAGCCATAGCGAGGCCAAATGTTTTCCCTTCTTCATGTGCACGACCACAAAAAATTTGCCTCCGAGTTACATATCTTTATCATAGGATTTAACTCTCTTATTTTTTCTCGAGACTCTTACCTCCTAGGGGATCGGGTTGGTGTGGTGGCTGGAGTAGTCGCCTACCACACGGACGACCAGGGTTCAAAGTCCTGTAGAGGCGGATGTTTTTCAGAGGAACCCGATCCCTACTTTAGTGTCTTGTGGAGGGCACTCAAGTACAGTACTCCGTCTGTCGGATGAGACGTTAAACCGTGGTCCCCTTGGCGCCTTTCGTTAAGAGCAGGCTAATTCCGACGCCGGGTTTCTATCCACCCTTCCTCCCTTACTTATCTCCTATGGCGCAAATGACCTTAGTCGTCGGTCGCCTTCCCAAATATCCAATCTAATCTTACCTCCAAATTCCTACTCCATTTTGGAAACCTTAACCCTTTTTCCTGAAGAGGCAGCGATTTGCCAGATTTATGTATCTTTGTTTTTTAAATCACAAAATTAATTTTAGTCATAAAAATCCATGAGAAAAATCTTAATTCATATTTTGTGGAAAGTTAGTTTTTTAAGTTAATTTCATTTGAACCCCGCTGTGTTTATTTTTGCTTATTTTCACCTAATTAGATATCCGACGCCTCCTCATGGTCACGTCTGCCCGCCTGTTATCGCTGCATTGGAGTTGCTTGCCGCTTGCTAGATAAGCACTCTTTAGTCATTATATGTGTAATCGTCTTCGAAGTGATTTCTTTCTGCTAGCTTTGCTTATAGTAGATTTGTCTCCTCTGTATTCATTTCCTCTGATGATATAAAGGGCGCTTATTCGAGGCGAATTCTTTTTCGAGGAGTCAGGAGTATCCAATGATATGAGATCATCTTGCCTTGAACAACTATTCATGAGAAGATATTTCTCTGTCATTAGTTTATATTCGCTTACGACTCTCGCAAAATTATCACAAGATAAGTCAGCAGTTCATTCTAAAATAACAACCATCCCCGTGTTTCGTAGCCAAAACACCGTCTAATCACTTATGTCCCAATGTTATCACTGCCGACGGTTTACCGCTGGCGTTGTATGCACTCCTTAGCAAATATTCTTCGAGGTGATTTCTTCCCGCACCAAGTCCTGCGCACACCGTCTGTTATTTTGTAACCTTCAATTTTGTTTCTCTTACAATATTTGTATTCCGCAACTATTTAATGGTATTGAGGTATATTACTATTCCTACTTTGGCAAATCAAGATCTGGATCTCATTTTTCGCCGCCTTTATCTCCAAAGAATGTCGAAAATGTTGATAAAAGAAGCAGCTGGTTTATATGTAAGTTGGATTACGGACTTTAATCAAAGATTGACGAGGCTATTTGCCGTTAAAGATTAAAAACTGGGGTACAGATTTTGAGGTGTCTCAAGAAAAAAGTGTGGGTTAAATCCCATGATATAAATATGTACCTTGGAGAAAAAATTTTTGTGGTCGTGCGCATGCAGAAGGGAAGAAAAACGGACAAGTGTAGGCTCGAACCACATATCTTTCCCAGACGAGCCTACGACGTTTACCATTACCCCAACCCTTTCTGCATCAGAGAAGGGTTTCTCCTGCGTTTAAATAGTTATGGCGGATATTGCCGATGACAAATTAATTAATTACAATAAAACTAGGACATGTTAAGGGAAGTCCAAGGCGAATTAGCGTTGCCTTTGACCTCGTGCACGACATAGAAAATACGGCATTCGACAAAAATCGACGAGTCAAGGTCCGTAGTCTCCTCTCGTAAGAGAGTGTATGAGTGGAGAATGGTAAAGCGGTATTCTCATGGAAGAAAAACGAGGCGGAAATGCGGAGATTCCGTAACAGGAGGCGGAAAACTAAGGTTCGGGGCTTTGGCCAGCGGAACGGGCCTGTGATTGGTTTTCCGCTTTTCCGTCGTTCGCTTTTCCGCCTCGTTTTCCGGACATTTGAGTCCAATTTCAACTTCCAGTCTAAAATAAATTGCTGCTGTTTTTGCTGCTGTATTAAACTGCTGTTTTTTCCCGCTGTAAACAAGATTGTATGATCAAACTATACATTTACAAATTATAACCGTTCATATATGTTGTATATCAGTTCAGGATGCAAATATCTACTTTACTGAATTCTGTTGTTGCTAAAAACTAAAATATCGGGGATTTTATCCATTATTCCTGTGCTAATTTGCGAGCAGCCTGCTGCTCGTAACATCCAGATGACTTCAATTCGTACAACTAACTCGTTTTGTTCGCAGGAACTCCTACCTTGTATTGGTAGTACTATGATCGGGAGTAATTTCTTACTACAATAAAAGGAATTTATTCTCTTCTTTGAGTTGGAGCATTGGAAAACATCGTCAGGAAAGCTCTTAGAGTGACGAGAACGAGCTCTCTTCCTTCATTTCTTCTTGAGCGCTTGATTCTTCTGGCATTCTGTTTTTCATCTCTTTACTTGACCATAGCTATTAATGCCTTCTAAGTACGGTATCTCAAAGACGATAATGGAGGCTGAGGAAAGTGAGTACGTTCATTTTCATCGATTTGTTTTCTATCTGTGAATTCCTCGAAGATGTCCACATTTATTGTGTTTGCCGGGACTGTCACCATCATACACTTGCTTATTGAAAATTTAAGAACATACCGGTGTACAAAATACCGTTAAATTTTTTAACGCTAATTTTGTTCTTTGAAACCATTTTATGCTCCAGAAGTTTTGAATTCCTAAGATATCGTTACAGAAGGCTACAGCGGACGTAAAAATGAGTAGGTTATTGGCAAAGAAGCATTTTGTATTTAATGAAGTCCGATGCCCATGGTTTTTACTGTAAAACATGAAGAAATCTCGGTATCGTATATCTCTGTAGAATAATACACATTTCCTTAAGACGGAATTGTCTCTCATAATCTCGCGACCTTTCACTCAAGCCCTGCGAGAAAACTATGATAACTGACTTGTAAATACTCGGAAGTTCTTCGTGTTGCAGCATGCGCCTCGATCACCACGTCCTCCAGTTTAGTCTTTAGAAGAAATTTTATCAGTAATTTTTTATTAGTCACGCCTATAATACAATGAATCTTTTCTCAACTTTGATTCAGCTATAGCTGAGTATCATCAAACAATGCATATTATTCCTTGTTCTGTTGGGATGTGAACGGCATAAACGTCGTTTACGCCATAGTTTTCCTTTTGAGCAATCCATCATTGTTTTGATTACAATGGAAATCTAGCAAAATTGCCTGCTTTTCTCCTCCATATTCCCCGATTACTTAATGTATTCCTTTCGATCTTAATTTAGGTATAATTAATTTTGGAGCTTGTATATGATAATTCCTACATTTCTTAAAGACTGCATTTGATTTAAATGCAAATGATGAAAAAGATTACGGAAAACACTTTTTGATAGAAAATGGAAAATATTTCAGGAAAAAGACAATCATAAAAACGTCGTCACATGTCCCAGAGGACGAAGAAGTAACTGGGACGCACGCGTTGGTAAAATAACGGAGGAGAGACTCCCCAGCATTTTCAAGAGATAACTTCCTCCGTGGTAGGTGATAAAAAGACAACCAAATATATAAAAGAGAGCTGAGAAATTCTTCGCCAAAGATCAGGCCTGATTTTCAGTGGAAAGTAGGCAACTCGTCTAATACAAGAAGTAAAATCAAGTTCTGAATCTGGACTTTAATTTGTTTACTATCATTCGAGTCAAATTTTTTTACTGTATGATTAAATCATTGTGTAATTTCTTCTACAGAGGAAGTAATACTCCACTTGTCCCTAATCGTACTTCTTCCGATCCAAGCCTGAAACTGGCGAGAAAATACTCATCTACAAACCTGCTCCTCTTCAGGAGCTTTGTCTATCTCTTCCCGTCCAGGTATACTAGTTGTAGACTACGGATAGGAGAAAAGGCTTGCATGGGAGATCCACGATCTCCTCTCGTTTTTTCGGAAAAAAAGTAGCGGAAACGCTTCCTGGGAAACCGGAAGGAGAGAAGGGTTGCTTTTGGGTTATGAAAAATTAATAACCGAGGCATATTATGTGTCGTAATTCTGTGACCTAATTTTGAAAATGAAAACATCTGCACCTTTTCAAGCTGTTGAGAGTATTGTGATTGCTTTTAGTTATTTTTTTACAAATATTTTAAAGACAAATTCCTGCTTTAGTGCTGCTAGTGTGTAGCTTCAGAGTCATGAATTTGATACATATTGTACTCTCAAGTTTCCGTTACGCTCCATGCTTGTTTAAATCCCATCATTAGCGCATAATACATGGGCGAACGTCAGAGGAATTGCAGTGGTTAAAACAGATATGGATATGATAAGAAATTAATACACAAATTGGAATGCGATAATGATTTGATTTTAGTAAGGTTTTCTCTCAAGGTAAACCTGTTATTGCGCAGAGCTGAAAGCAAAGTAATATACTTCAATTGCAGTTTTTCCAACACTGGCTTACTCTCTCAGCAATAGACTTCAATTTTACTAGGGAATCCAAATTTCCACCCTAAATTCAAGTAAAATCCCGATTAAACGCCAGAATTGCCTCTCAAAATTCCTAAAATATCATATTCATAGTCACGGTAACCTTTGCACAACGCAAAATACATTCTGGGTCTTTTTTAGGAAAGTTTCCGATGGTTTTCAATTGAATTCTCGGAACTGTCGGTAAAAACAGCATCACTCCGTAGGGAGTGATTAGTAGATTAGTAGTGAGTGCTCCCGGTCTTTTATACATTCAGGGACCTATCTCCCTCTAACATCCTTTTGGCCTCAGCATACGATCTACTCTTCTACATCCTGTCCATGAAAGCTATTCTCATCCTTCCCCTTCCCCGCTTGCCCAATTTCCTTCCCTCTATCACTCTCTTCAACAACCCATCGCCCCTAATTGTGTACTCCAGCCACCTGCTCTGCCGACCTCGAATCTTGTTAAGAAGTATCCTTTCCTCACCCACCATATCAAGCACTTCCTCGCTAGTCTTCCTCCCTGTCCACCTCACCTTCTCCATCCTTCTCCACACCCACATCTCAAATGCTTGCACCCTATTCTCGACCTCCTTTTCGTCCACGTTTCTGTACCATATAACGTTACCCTCAATATCAAGATCTTCACCAGCATCTTCTTTACATCCTTACCCGCAACGCCTATTATCTTTAATTTTTTCTTACCGGAGAGCTATGAATATACAAACTACCATATTCTTGCGTCGGGCAGTCCATGGGTTTCATGTTCCTTTCGCGGAAGTTTCTTACCGCTTACCGCCGTTGAGCTACGAAGCCGCTTCTCTCTAGGAGCTTTGTCTTTCTCCTTCTGTCCAGGTAGATTAGTAGCAGACTACGGAGAGGAGACGAGGCTGGCGTGGGAGATCCACAATCTCCTTTCTCCCCTTTTTTCGGAGGAAAGTAGTTGCGAAAACATATCCTGGGAAAGCTTCCAACCCCCATTCACTCGTTTCACAGCGTACGTAGGCTAATATTGCGATGGTTTCAGGCTGAAACCGAATTTAAAAGATCGATGTGGGCAATGCTTGTGCTGGAAAAATCAAATTCAACTAGTTCCAGCTCACGGAAGCAATTCGCGTGACGATGCACGTGAACTATCGTCGCCCGTGAGCTTGTGATCATCAGCGCCCCAGGTCGCGCATTTGAGTAAGTTTAAAATTTTTCCAAACTACGAATAGGCCTCGCACATGGATAGGTCGATTTTTGGCCTTCCGCCGTTGATTTTTGCGTTAATTAATGATAAAAGGCGAGTTCCCGCGAAGTCAGTTTGGTTACGTTGATTTTTAAAATCTCTCGCTGTTGGAACATACCGTATCGTACCTGTCGTATGCGAAGATACCTTTCACACCGATCGGACCTCGACGAAATACGTATACTATCCTGCTAGTTAGGGTTTTTGAGAAGTGGTGTGAAGAAAGCAGTCGTGGGAAGGGGAGAGAATAGAGTAAAGGAACTGAAAATGGGAAAGAACAACTAGAAAACGAAGCAGAGGGTAGGATATGGGTCATTCCACGTCAAAAAGACAAAAAAATGACAGGAAATACCCTTGACCTCACTGATTTTGTCCAAATTTTCAGGATTCATCCAATTTTACCACATTTTCGGACGTGAGCATTTGTTTTATAAAATTCGTATCCGTTGCCTAGTTACGGGAGTATGAAAATTTGAGATTCTCGAAAATTTGTGTTTGATCTATCTACGATATCTCCAGAAGTATTATAGCTAGGATAAGGAAAATAAAATTGCTTGGAAGAAAAAACTAAAGCGTACAAAATTGTTATAATAAAATTGAAATAGTGTCCAAACTATTACACTTATTTTTATTTTGAAAACTTCAAACGCGTTTTTCTCAAAACATGTACCCCTTGATTTCGCTAAAATTTTGATATTTTGTATCTATATACCTTGGCTACACACTATTAAAATATTGCGATGGTAATTTTCCCTTCAAGGGAGAAATTAATTTTTTTCGGTCGGCATGCTATCCCTCCGCGTTGCTCTTTCGCAACTCCTTCGGTTAATTTACATCTTACTGTGATGGAATATCTCTCACATGTAATTTAAATCGAAAGCGCTCATTTGAAATGAAAATACCATAAGTTATCAAATCTCAACGATGCCTAGGCAACCTTGTGTCCATCTCGACCAATCTATAAAATTCGATTCCGCTGAGATCTGACATTGTTAGAGCAGAGGCGTTGGAGCAACACTATTGTTGAGGCTCTACAATCACGGGTCATAGAAGAAGTCCGATAAATAGAGTCCTAATTAGTTACTTCTTGGGCAAGGAGTCAAACGTTATGTACTGCCTTAGTTTAACTTCAGTTCATCTGAAGTTTCTATTCAACCTACATATCTAACCTCATTCAAAACTCAACCTCATTGTAAAAGAATTATGTAACTCTCCAGAGGAACATCGGCTCAGTCTTAACAGCAAATCATATTTCAAAGGAAAAGAAGAAGAAGGATTCAAGTAGGACAGGTCTGTACGCTTTTATTAGTCACATAATTGCCGTCAGAAGTCTAAATTATTTTGATTGCCTACTTTTTCCAATGAATTTTAGTGGATGTATCCTAGCAGATAGACAACAGCCTTTTTGTTGACATACCCTTCCTATTTAGAAGAATTAAAAGAGCATTTCAATGATGAAAATATATTATTTAAAATTCTTAGAATAAACCTTTTAGGATGATATGCTCCTACTACCTACAAGCAAGTGGGACTCGATTTATCGGTGACTTTTCACTGATGACCCGTGATTGTAAAGCCCGACTCCTCTGCTCCAACAAGTAGTGTTGCTCCAACGCCTCTGCTCTAACAATGTCAGATCTCAGCGGAATCGAATTTTATAGATTGGTCGAGATGGACACAAGGTTGCCTAGGCATCGTTGAGATTTGATAACTTATGGTATTTTCATTTCAAATGAGCGCTTTCGATTTAAATTACATGTGAGAGATATTCCATCACAGTAAGATGTAAATTAACCGAAGGAGTTGCGAAAGAGCAACGCGGAGGGATAGAATGCCGACCGAAAAAAATTAATTTCTCCCTTGAAGGGAAAATTACCATCGCAATATTTTAATAGTGTGTAGCCAAGGTATATAGATACAAAATATCAAAATTTTAGCGAAATCAAGGGGTACATGTTTTGAGAAAAACGCGTTTGAAGTTTTCAAAATAAAAATAAGTGTAATAGTTTGGACACTATTTCAATTTTATTATAACAATTTTCTACGCTTTAGTTTTTTCTTCCAAGCAATTTTATTTTCCTTATCCTAGCTATAATACTTCTGGAGATATCGTAGATAGATCAAACACAAATTTTCGAGAATCTCAAATTTTCATACTCCCGTAACTAGGCAACGGATACGAATTTTATAAAACAAATGCACAAGTCCGAAAATGTGGTAAAATGGGATGTATCCTGAAAATTTGGACAAAATCGGTGAGGTCAAGGGAATTTTATATCATTTTTTGATCGTTTTCACGTGGAATGACCCATATGCATATTTATTTCCTTAACTCATTTACACTCGGGTTTCGTAAATATTTCGAAGTTCTAATGTAATGGATGTTTAAATGGAAACTCATCCCGTGCCATTCAGCCTTGAAATGCCTCAGGGGTTAAGCTAATCAAAATAGGCCTTGAACAATTGTTATACATTGGATATCGGGTAATTATTGTGACGAGATCACTGGGCTCCCATCCATATGATCTGGTTTGAGGCCTTTACATCTACATCTACATTATACCCTCCGTGCCGCCGCTTGGGCGCCTGGCAGGGGGTGATAGAACACCAGACATGTAACGGTGTAAAGGATGAGGATTTGAGAGGTGATATGGTGAAGTGTATCATGAGTGTGATTTAAGTGGAGCTCCGGTTTTATTATGGTTGCTTGTTGCGCGTGGAAAGAATGAATTTTTGTACCTATCTGTTCTGCACTGTATCTCTCTTATTTTATCGCTTCTGTCGGAGCTAAAAATGTACTGTGTCTTCAAAATGAGATTCTCTATAATGCTCTTAAACACATTGTTCTGAATTTCTCAAGCAAATTATGTCTAGCGCGCAGCCTCATAGTATCTTGCAGCTCCAAACATAATCCCTCGAAAAGCTGAGAATCACTATAGGTTCGCTCGAAGAAGTTTTTATCGAAGCGCGCTGCTTTCTTTTGTATTTTATTGAATTTTTTGTGAAATCTTTGTGTCCAGGGTCCCAAATACTCGCAGCGTATTCGAGGTGTGGCCTAATCAGAGCGAAGTAGCATCTTTCTTTCACTTTCTTTCCCGAAGACCTTCCTATTATACGCTTGATAAATCCTAGTTCCTTTAATGCTGTGCCACACATGTTTTGCATGTGTGTTCTCCATGATATATCTGAAGTTAAGGTAATTACCAGGATTGTTTTACATTTTATGAGGACCTTATGCTTACTTCACCCACAGTATGGCGTTGGTGTATTGAGTTTCGTGGCACTGTGGTGCATTTACTAAAATTTAATTCTAGTCCCCATTCCCGGCACCACGTGTGAACGTTATATAGGTCCGATGATGGACTTTCTGAGTCCGTGTCTTCGCTAATTTCCCGGCTTTAGTGGAATTCTGAACCCGACCTATCTGGGTACCATGTGTAGAGGAGGTACTTCAAGTGCGCTGCTTAGTTTGTGATATGGGGCGTAAAAATTGGCGCCTCTCGTTAAGGGAATAGTAATGCCAACATCAGGTTTCTCTCAACCTTTTCTCCTCGGCCATAATGATCGTGGCTACTGTAATAATCCCTATATCAAGTTACGAGTATCATATCTATCACATCCCCTTTCACCTTCTGAATTAGGACCATTTCGTCGTGGACAACCATGTCCTACTCAATGCAAAATTTCCAACTCTATTCTACTCCGCTCTATCCAATAGGGCTATCGGAGCCATAATATTTCGGGCTATACACTAATGCATCCAGTCTACCACCAAATTCAACGACTCTTGCGTCAGCTTATCTCTACGTGTATTGCGATTATTTTTATACAGGTACTTCAACTAATAAGATAAACTTTCATCTGTGCAATTTGTGACCTTTTAATTCAAAAATAAACGAAAGGTAGTGTTTACATTTGATAAAAAGCCCTCAATATGACCATCAGAAATTATTAAATGAAGTTCAGCATGAATGAAGTTTGTTTTTACATCTGTTTTACTAAAGAATCATGACGCACATTTCAGTGAAACGGCTGAAGTTAAGGTGATATATTAGTGCTGAAATCATCTGGGTAAGTATTAATTAGATTTTGACATAACTCTAAGTAGCTTTTAAATTCTGCGGATGATTAACTTAATACAGTTGCATATTATGGCACATGAATTACTATTAAAAATACCTTTGATATTTCTTTGTACGTCGTTATTTTTTGTTTGTTTTTATTCTCATACCTTATTAATTTCTCATCTCATTTTCAATTTTCCAAACTTGTGGTACAGAATTATTTTGTACGTCTGGTAAATCTCCGTTATTTGGTACTTTTGTTTCCGATACGCCTGAGATTCAGTGACCTCATGTAGCCAAAATCTAATGGCATAACCTTCATAGCTGGTTTGAATACCTAAAATGGCTACTTACGTTGAAAAAAGTTGATAGATCCCTTTTTTGTGGACCCTTACTCAATTGCACGATTTCTGTGGTGCCTCCTTACCTTAATACCGTATTACGTGCTTAATTTGCTTAATATTTTAGTCAGCTCTGAAGAGATGAGTGGCATATGGTGTTAGAACAGCAGCCGTTTTCTTGTTGTGAGCGAAAATAGCTAGCTCATACTTGTAGATTTGTGGTATTTAAAATCATCGGTGCAATGAGTAGCTTAGCCGCGGGTTGTCGTGGACTCGTGATGAAAGTCGATGGAATCCTTGCATTTCCCACCGCAGATTCTGGAAGACAAAACAATGAGTCATCCAAAAGCGTACTATGATCCTTATCAATTCTCCTCCTTTCAATTTGTTCTTGGATGTCAAATCAATTTACAGAAAACGCTGTTGGTGCTAACATTGAAACATCTATCAATTCACAAGCCTTTCATTTAGAAACTACACTGATTGCAACACTTCCATCTCTCTCAAACGTTTTCGTTTCATCTTTGATTGCTCTTATTTCTCACCTCCCGTAAACTTTTTTTTTCAGCTGTGCATTTTTTATCTAATTAACTCAGAAGTGGTTTTCATCTGGCTGACATACATTTTCCATGTACCATGATGCTCGTAGATCAATTGATTCTTGGGAGGACAGTGAAGAGTTCATCAGGTTTTCCTTTGCCTTAGAAATAAGTGTGATCCTGGTGCCAATTTTGTCATCTTTTGATCTTATCCTAATTTTAGGCTTATCTCTCCATTTTTATCTTAGAAAGTCTATTTCATTGTTATTTTTGCATTAGTGTTATCCCCTTGTCAATGTATATTTGTAACCTGATGCTCAATCTTCAATTAAGTCGTAATTAATGATTCACATGCTGAATTTGACTTCCGCGATGCGATAAAAGTTTCAGAGGCATTGAGTGTAGAAAAAATGACTGTTCTGTAATCATAAACTGTAGTCATCAGGCCGAAGATTGGTTTTCTGCAGTTCTCCACTCCACTCTTCAATCGGTTACAATGTGTATACAAATTGCTGAACGACGTTTTCAGGCGAGATGAAGCGAAAATTTATCACGATAAAAGAAGTCTCTTGTAATTTTCCAGTTTTTTATAATAAATTCAATTGGAATAATTCAAGTAGAGACGCAACTGTCTTCCGGAGAACGACGTAAAAACATCGAAATTCACTCTATTAATTAACTTCTGTGGAAAAATATGAGTTTGGCTACTTGATAATCGCATTGTTGTTAGCATATGCTTACTTTTCCTTAGACCAGGATTAGAATCAGCCTCTTCAACCGTAAGGTCTATTCTTTTTCGGTTATTACAGTGTTTCATGAGTGTACATGGTCACTTGAGAATAACCACCTATTAGTTGGTAGTTCCACTGCTAGTTGGTTCCCACCTAACCTATCCCAGTGTCGCGTGCTTCTCATTCTCTTTGGGCTGGAATTAAAAGTACTCGAGGGCTTTTTAGGGCTATAGGGTGTAATAAAATAATTACGAATAAAACTGCGGAAGCCATCAACCGGTAAGATTACTTAGAAAGAGTTACTGCAACAGACGCAAGCGTTGATAGGTTTAAATTCTCACTTTTTCCTCGTGAGATACTCGTTCGCAACAGAATGAAGGTCAAATGCTTCAACATTTTTTATTGAAATGCCTTGCTGTCATCCGCAGTTCCTTTTACGAGCACCTTAGAGCGCAATTCCATTATTTATTTCCATTGCCTCATTACAGACTTGAGTTCTTACGCTCAACACGTGCATTTGGTAAATCTACCGGAGTTGAATGTACATAAAGGCACAATAACTAATGCGAAGGATGAAACTAACAACTTTTATTCACCAAAATTTTTCAATACCCCATATTATATAAAACAAATATGACCCGAGTTGCGACGAATGATCGCCATCATCAGGTGAAGTTTTGTGAAACGTCTCTCTATATATAATTCTTCACAGCTGATGGGGCAGAGAGGGGGTTATTGAGAATTAGGAATACCACCAAGTGACTCAAGACAGAGTTTTATTTATGGATGAAACTATCAAAGTATATGCATTGGGTCATCGGCCAAAAGAGAAATTTTTGCCATTTCGAATAAGTAACCTTTGCAGTACCGCATTTAGTGGCCGGATAATTTTACATTTGGTTTTAAACAGGATAAAAGTATTGATAGCATTATTCTTGAAGACTTTTATTTCATGCTTAGGGATCTGATACTTCTGCAGTTTGCCGAGAAATCTCCATCACGTCTTTCACTTTAAGGGTTGTGAGAAAAAAGCGTAGCTATTGATGATAGCTCAATGGGCACCTTTCAGTCGCAATTCCTTCCACTTTTATTCCTCGTTCGCTTCTGCAATTCATTTTTATTTTTGTAACATTCATATAGCTGATCAATCGTATCTGGTCCAATTTATGATTTGTATTCAGTCTGAAGTGGAGACACCGTGCAGTGAATGTTGGTGAGCCGATCACGGCTAGGACGGTCACGCTTCGGCCTGGTAGCCCAAAGTTCGCTGGTTCGAAGCCCCCCTTAGGCATGGATGTTTTTTGAGGTCAAGGATCAAGACCGTGGGTGAGATGGCTCGTAGCCGTGGGAGCGTCTAAAATGCAAATATTGCTACTATTGTCGTTGGTAAAATCCTTGCTCAGAATTAGTAGGTATCCCACATCCTATCGGGAGCTTCTGTTAGGCGTTACTGAACCACAATTGACTGGTGAATCCCGCAGCTGCATTTAGTAGTGGCATACCCCATAAGCCTCCGGGTGAGTGGACCTTCTTCGATTAGTATACATCCTCCGATTGTGGTTTCATCTAAATCTGGGATTCACCGTCCACCTTCCACTTGAAAGGAAACCGAAGATCCCGGAGGAGTATCCGATTGGTATTTTAACGAGATGCCTGCGGTGTGGCGGCGGCTTCTTTCATCGGCGAAAAATTGGGCCGTCTTTGGCTGACCCGTGGTCGCCGAAAGGAACGGAAGTGGGGAAGTGCGGTTGGCGTGGAAAAAAAAGTCGCCCAATAAAGCGACGAAATCGTTAAGACTGGCAGCACTGACTTTGGAGTTCCCCCCACCCCCTCTTCTTTCCAATCCTCTTCTCGCTCAGTCAGTTGCCTTCCCCGAGGAGAACACAGCGGGAGGAAGGGCTGGAGGGGAAGGGAGAGGGGGCGAGGCGTGGCGGGCGGAGGAGGAGGGGAGGGAGAGAGGGGATGGAGGGAAGCGGGGGTTTCCTGCCTCCGCCGGTTTGCTGGCGGGGGCAGTGCCGCGACCGAGGGCGGACAGAACACTCGCTCCGAACCCAGCCACATAGTTCCATCGGATCTGCTCTCGCGCTTGCCGTCCCACGATCACTTAATAACACGCCGTTCGGTGCACCAGCCGCGGTCGCTTTCGTCGTTTCACTTCTCCTTCCCTCCCCGAAGGCGAAAAGGCTTTCCTTCACACCGGCGAGGGGCATTCCTTCTCTCTCTCGCTCTCCACGGGCCGGTGCCCCTGCGGTGTGCCGTCCCGCTGGCTGGCCGGATCGACTAGCACCCGCGGGTGACGTTTCCACGGGAGTTGGGTCACCTCCCTTGCAAGATTTTTTAAAGTGTACCTGTGTCAGTACGCAGGTGTGTTTGAGTGAATGTTTTCGTGTCAAGAGTAGCGTCCAAAACTTCAGGACACCATCGAGTGGAGGAGGTACTTCTGGGGAGAGAAAAGGAGGGATATACATACATTAAAAACTCGCCGACTCTCTCTTGAATTCAGAATCCTATAGCATCCAGTCCGCCCCGCGGCGCTTTCGCGTCGCCTATTTATTTTATGTCATTTAGTTTTATTCTTTTTTAATCCACCGCGTGCTTCGGGCGAAATTTTTCCTTCCTGGCCGACCAAGAGGATGCAAAGGAGAGAGAGAGATTTGTGAGGTTGGGTAAACTTTATCCGAGTGTGAGGAAGCAGCAGTAGTGGTGCGTAGTGCTTGTCTCCGTCTTGTTCCCGCATCGTCGGTCCACTCCGGTTGTAACGGTTCGTCTCTTCCGATTCTCCATCTCCTCACCGACCGTCCCGTTTCTCCCCGTAGTGGACGCCGCTCTGCTGGGTTGGTTGTCGCCGGCGGAATCCTCATAGATTTGGCCCACACCGGGGACACAGACGACTCAAAGTTGAAACAAGTGTGTGCGTGTGAGCATCCGACTTTTTGTAGAAGAACTGTAGGGAGAAGTGAAGATTTTAGTGACTGCAATCCTTTAGTTTGTGTTGTGATCTCGTCCTGATCTTCAGGGTGGGAAGTGAACTTTCCGTTGCCCGAGAGAAATAAATTGAGACAGGAAGGGTCCAAGTGGACCGGACGCCGGACCATCCTGTTGTTCTGTAATTGCTATCGTGAAAAATCTATCCGGCATCGATATCACAGTTATTCTGTGCCAAGGGGAAAAAGAAAACAAACAGAACCCTCCTCTATTTCTCCAACATCCTCATTTGGAAGCAACTATTGGCGCTCCGCAGTACGGCGAGGCTGGAATTACGGGAACACCTCCCTCCTTCCGTGCGGAGAGATCTCACCTCACATCGACTCTTCGGTCGTCGGGAGATCGCGGTCACCGGCGTCTACCGGGGAGACCACCCGGGGGCGTGTTGTGGATGGGCACGCGTCCAGCGGGGCGTCGCGGTGGCCGCCCGTCCCGCTAGGGATTCGATCGCCTGAACCACGAGGTGTGGTGAGCTAAGGGGGTAGTGAGGTGGAGGCTCCCTCCCCTCAAAAAGGAGGATTCCCCGCACCCCCTCCCCCGCCAAATACCCCCTGATACTACGCGTCCCTCCACCACAGCCCCACCCACCAGCGGGACATTCGGCGACAATCAACCCTTTCGAGCCCACCATCGGGAGACTCCAGGAGCCGAAATCGTTGGCGCGCGCTAACGTTCGCCATGGCCCCTTCGCTCTCCGATGTTCTGCTCTCCGGGAAGGCCGCCGCAGTCCTAGCCGTCGCGCTTATTGCCGTCGCTGGGTCCCTCGCGCAGGAGCTATCGGTGAGTTTCTACAAGTGCTGTACCATCAAACGAGCGGCCACTCGGGTCATGCTCTTCGATGGTATGTAACGATGAAGGAGAATATGTATGTAGGGACGTTACTAAAACCTTTCCGCTGATTACCCGGTAAATGTTCATACTTTGTAGCCATTTACAAAGATCGTACATTAAACGAGTCGCGGGCCATTGATTTCGCAATTAACATTTTTCTGAGATCCATAAACTGTACGTCTTCGCGCTTGAATTAATTGCTGAGGTATCAAAGGCGCCTAAGACGAATACTGCGGGGAGCAGCACTTTTCAAAATGAAGATTAAGTGCAATAACACTTGAACGAGAGTTGCCATATTTGGTATGTAAGATATTTAGGCTGTCGTTATAGCATTAATTTTCTTACCACAATGTGAGTACTTATGCATCAGACCTAAGCCAAGAAAGAACACCGATTTTTCCGAAATTATTCTCTGCCGTTGTCAAAAGGAGACTCTTCGATTGGTAATCTCGCCGGCGTTTAACTAGCAATATAGTTCCGTACTGACGGACGCTCTCCATGAGTATTGAACCTCCCCTACTGCTGTCGCGGGAAATTTTTTTCAGTCACCCTACAAACACGTTTTGGTGAGAACCAAAGCGAAGGAACAAGTGAATGGGTCTGATTGAGGAGGTCGCGGTGATTACTGGTTCGAATTTTACCCGCACATGGACTCTGCGCTTGTCAATTTCCTCCAATTAATAACTGTTGCCATTTTTACGAGTTTTCAATCAGAAAAACCATGCTACTCGACGTAAATTCGTATAATTTCGTAATTATTGAAGAGACAGGGAAATTGGAACCACTACTTACTACACTACTGTAATGTTTATCCTCTCGTAGATAGAAATGATATGAATTAGAACCGAGACTTTTTTGCTAAATATTTATTTTACTGTGCTTTTGGGGTTACTGGAATCGAAATCTATTCATGCCGACTTATTGTCTAAATTTCCTGCTCTTATAATGCCATATTTACAGAATAAGGAGTAAAAACATGTTCATATATATTTACAAGATAGGAACGATTTTTTTATCATTAATACTTAAATTGTTCCCCGGGGAGTTTTAAGCTCTGGAGTGTGCTAGTTTTGGTTTGGATGGCGTGGGAGAATAATTTTGTGACGAAAGATAATTAGGGTCCTCTAATTGTGGCGCAGTCTTGTAGAGCCTTGTCTGATGCTTTACCTTAACATCCCTCGGTCTCAAAGAAATCGTCTTTAATAAGTGCTAGTCGGATGAACTTCAATGAGAAACCTTGTTGAAAGAAAATAGTTATCGATGATGTAATTCGTCGTTGATGGCGGTGAAGTAGATATTGATGAATAACCTAGTTTTCAAAGAACCACGGAAGTAGCCGCGCAGTAACTTTAACAGAGTCACCCGCTAGTGATCACATAATTGTGTGAAATCCACAGTGAAAAATCATTCGCCTGGACTGGGAATCGAACCCAGATTCCTCGATTTCGCGCCAAGTGCTCTAACCAGTTAAAAGCTATCCAGGCGTCCTCTTCCACTGTGAATCTCATGGGGGCTTTAAGGAGCTCCTTAAAGGTGACAGAGATTTACAGTGGAAGAGGACGCCTGTGTATCTTAACTGGTTAGAGCACTCGTAGCGTAATCGACGGATCTGGGTTCGATTCCCAGTCCAGGCGAATGATTTTTCCACTGTGAATTTCACACAATTGTGGAATAGCTTAGTGCTGGTTCTTGATGATGGGTGTTGTAAATGTGATTATGGTGCGTAGGTAGTTGCAACATGTCTGATTCTAAGAAGCATTTGGAATTACATATGCTGTCTCTCATTTAGGATATTTTTTCTTAAGGTAGCGAAACAAATCTGTCTAGAGGAAATTCGGAAGCGTCATGGGCACGCCCTTCTGTAGAAAAGATGTAAGAAAAATGTCTCAAACCCGCTTCGGTGGCAATTTTTGATATTTCCTCCGCATGATTTTACTGCCGTTCATCCGCGATTTCAGAGAGGCAAGAGCCGGCTGATCCATTTACGAATTTATTTAGATGACAGCTCGAGGTGTTTGCGCGGTGGTCATGTCATGGGTGTCATGCGAATGTCTCAGCTCAACGTTACTTAGGGTTGTGCTTCCATTTAGGGATTAAATTTATTTATTAAATTTTCGTCTTCTTTCCTCATTTGGGGTAAGGAATGTGATTGTGCGTTCTCGTAGTTTTTATAGGTAATCTACTTCTACATCTACATACTACCCTGCGATCCGCCGCATGGGCGAGTGGTAGGGTGTGTGAGGACACCAGCCGTGTAAAGATGTTAAGGTAAGGCTTTGGGAGGTGAAATAGCGACGTGGATTATGGGAGTGCATTTAGTGGAGCTCAGTTTTTATTGTGGTCGCTTATTGTACGCGGAATGAACGAGTTTTTGAACCCATCTGTTCGAAAAAGTCTCTCTCTTATTTTATCGCTTCTGTCAGACCTAGAGATGTAGTGAGGCGCCATGATAATATTCTCTGTGTCGCTCTGAAATACACCTGTTCTGAATTTCTCTAGCAAGATCAGATCAGTTTGAAGTTTTATTGAAAAAATTACCTACCTCTGAGTAGCATTGGTAAGAACTTCCATTTTATTCCCGTCGAAGGGTGTGTTGATAAAAGAGGACGATCACCCCGTGATCCAATGATGTAAGTAATTCTTCTCGATAATTATTTAAAGAAACTGCATCTCAAGCGTAAGAAATCAATTTTGGAAAATGTGAATCAATTTCACGAACGTTCAATGGGATATGTGGTGGAAAATTTTATTCTCTTGCTCTTTCAACAATCTGCTGAGGAAGGAATGTGTAGTAATTTCCTCTCTCTACACCCTTCCAGTAAAGATAATTTGTTATTACCTCTATTAAGGCTTTTGAAACCACCTTGACAGCCCTAAGCAAATCATAGGAGCAACTCTGTCGCTAGCTGACCTTGCTTACTCTTCCTGAATTATCTCATTTATTGGTTCGTTCAAAGTTGCGGGATTAATCGCAATCTGTTTTATCTGCCCACTTATATATGGAGCAATTAGACGAGGAAGTGATATGACTCGTCATATTTCACTCACTCTCATTCGACAAGATGAGAATACATAATTAATGATGTTGGAAAATTGATTTCAGAACTCTTGGATTTTTGCTTGTGGATACTCATTTCTTATATTATGTGAGCGAGTGATCCAATTGATCCGAAACTGATTTAAGACTGTTTGTTGTGTTTAGTTTGGGGAGGTTGTTTTTTTTCGCTGTTTAGGATCAATGTCGAACAATTAGAGAATTTTGCTAGAGAAAGAAAAGTTATTGAATGGGATATTTTAAATATTTTCAACTCCTTCGAATTTCGCCTGTAGGCGACCTATATTATGATGAGGTTGACTGTGGTAAATGACATGTAAGTGTCATTTTTTGTATTAAAGTTTTGAATTTACTGTCAATGAATACCAAGTGTCATTTAGCGCCGCCAGAACGGACGAGTTTGGCCAAACAACGTATTATACGTAGAATCATGTGTATAACAGAAGGGTGAGTGTCCATTTATTCCTCATCAGACTAGCTATTTTTCAATGGCAAAGCCGAGATGAACTTAAATGAATGGGACTATAGGTAAAAGTATGCGCCCGAGACGTGTTGGTTTTTACTGATATCAGATTCAGGCAAAGGTGCCTCAGAATTAGTTCCCCACCTGTTTTGTCCTACCTACCATCGGATGTATTTATAACTGCCATTACGACCCCACTTTCTTTCAGGAAAGAAAACAATTTTAAGCATCTACTATTTGCGAGGTTTTCTATTGCCTGCGATTATATCCACACAAGGTTGATGAAGTTCGCATAACCACTGCAACAGTAGTGATCAGATAGATCTGCTGTAAAATATCATGATGGGCCGGTTAGTTCATTGATATTTTCCCATGTTTCACCCTCTTGCTTGCTAATTTATTATAGTCAATATTCTTCCTTTGATCTCGTCGCTCAGTATTAATACGCACGGCGCGCCATGTGTTTTTTTTCATTTTTGTGGTGCAAAGTATACTATCGAGTTTGAAAGATCGTTCAACTGGTGACTTCGATGACTATTATGTATGGCATATTTCCCCTATCTGTGAAATAATTCAATATGATTGAGTATTGGACGCCCTGAGTATTGTATTTCTCTTATTAGATGGATACTTAGTTTGTGGTAGAGAAAAATTCTGTGCCCATCTCCAATGCACTAGCCCCCAAATGGACGTGTTACTGTTATACTTAGCTGCCCTTATTATTCCTCCAAGTATACAGTAATGCAGTTACATCTTTTTGTACTCGTTACATTGTTCTATTTTTTGATTGCTACTCTGAATCGAATTAATATTAGTATTGCTTAGGCCCAAGAGGCCTTGCATGCATATGCTTATCGTAGATACCCTCAATTGAATTTCCTGACGTAGGTTTTCGCGGCGTTCAGGTTCGCAGTTAGGCTGGTTTTCGGGTTTCGTCCGCGTAGGCATCATTGTGATAGCGACGTTTCGCGAGGCGTCCTCAGGCCAGGCTGAAGTCTGCATGAGGACTTCAGCCTGGCCTACGGCGTAGTAGGTGAAACGTCGCTATCAACAATGATGCCTACGCGGACGAAACCCGAAAGCCAGCCTAACTGCGACCCTCAATTGAACTTCATTGAATCATCAAAGCAACTTGATGAAAAATGCTTTCTAGATTTAGAAATTTATTGAAAGAGAATGGTTCCGTACTTAATGCGTCGAGTGCACCGAAGGCCTCCTAAATAAATGGTTTCCCTACTGAATAAGAGTTGGAGGAAAGGGAACACGAATTAAAGAAACAAAAATGAAGTTAAAAAGCGTTTCTCTTTTTCATCCTATCACATCGTCGAGTGAATCCAAGATTTTTTTATCAAAGCTGACCCGGCGCACTCTCCAAAACGTGCGCCTAAAGAAAAGATGTCGAGTGGCATTGATGCAGAGCGCTCTCGTGGGCCTTTTGGAGAGAGAGAGAGAATGATCGTTGGAGGACCCCAAAAGACACTCGAGGTGGCCTAGGGAGCCGGGTGGGAATGTTCCTCTTCCACGGCCATTCCTTTAACGCTCTTCATTTGGGCGGGACCCCGGAGGGAAAGGCACGGGGAGGAGGAGAGGGGAAGGCAAAGGGAGCGGGGCGGGGGAGGGGGCTAGTCCCCCACCCTCCGGATACGGCCTCAATACTTTCCCTCCCACCCTCCTCCGAAAGGGAGGTGTCCTGGGAGGGAAGGCATTGCCAGAGCCCGCGGAGGTGGCTGGAGGGAGTGGGCTCGCCTAGCAGTTGTGTGTGTGTGTGCGAGTCCATGGGGCTTTCGACCGGAGGGGCTCTCGCACAGGTGCTCTTCGCCTTGTCTACACTCGCTCTCTCTCTCGTCCCTCGCCCATCCCCTTTGCTCGCAGTTGATCCTCTTTTCACCGTGTTTTCTGCCCTTTCTGGGCTTTCGGAGGAGTCCTGTGACCTTGGCTCTCAACACACAGAGACAGCGTGGCGCTCCTCCCTTCCCCTAAGACCAGCCACTGCCCCCACCCCCTTCCTTTATCTACCCCCTCTCCGCGTCTTATAACCCTCCCCACTTCCCCTCCCAGTGTTGCCAGAACTCGGGGCTATACTTCTGGTTCGGTAGTGTTGTGCGTTAGTGGGTAGGGTTAGCTACGGATGTGAAATAAAATCAAAACTATCCTTCAGACTGAATATTAACATCCGCATGTACCATACGAGCAGCCTCGGATATGGGGGGGTGTGTGAGAGGGAGGGGGAATATCCACTAATATGGACTACACTGTCTAACTCGGTATTCCAATTCGCGCTGTGAAAATAAAAATCCATGATAGGCAAAATATCGAAACCGCTTCGATATTTTGCCTATCATGAATTTGTATTCAGTTGATACGGAGCCGAAAGTGCTCGCTAATGGGAGAAAAATTTCTATTCTATTCTATTAACAATACTCCAGGTTTCGTATCAGTGTGACAAAAAAATGTCATCTCTTGTTGTAAACATCATCTTTACTTGCAGCTTCTCTGCCTTCAACAGAGTAAGAAACTCTTTCATGGCGAGGACTATTTGTGACTGGAATAATTCGCCTTGTGAAGTATTCAATGAATTTCCTATAAATCTTAACGTGTTTCAACGGAGGATTTGCGCCATATGAAGACATAAAACTTGTTATGTGATTTATTTTATTTTGCCTTGTTTGTTTGTTTACGATGTTAATGTATCTTGATCTCCCTTTGCCACCGGAAAAGTTAAATTCCTATTCCAAACGTACAATGAAATTCTATTCTATTCTACTCTGCAAGCTACAAATATATTCGAGTCTAAGAGTATAAATGCGTAGTGCTTATACATTTATGCGCTGATATATTAGGGCTGTATAGAAAGCACAGGGGATCTTCTGTTGCTACTCTTTGGCTTGCAAGTATATACATATGCTGTGGATAGTAAATCGTCAGAAGAAAGATCATCTTAGAGCGTAATCAAGAGGCTATAAATTTTAACTGACTGTCTGAATGAGTCCCATCCTAGTAGTGGTAGGGTAACAAAACTATAGCAAAATCATTTGCACCTCATAAGTAGCTTCGTTTTCGTATCGGTGTGATAGGAAAATGACAAGGGAAAAGTCTATCAGAAGAAAATTATCGATGTATCTGCGTATCAAATCATAAGCGTTTCAATGCTGAAAGTGCTGAACTATATATGAAAACTTTATTGTACATCTTGAAGTGTCCTATTCATTGATTCTATCCTTTTCCAGTACTTCCATGACCACTGCTGTGTTAGCTTGATATCTCCATTATTATATCCATATTTACCCCATGCATTACCTGGATGCATAATATACTAGTTTTACATCGGTACTGGTTCACATACACCCGTAGATACATTGCTATACAGCCTGTCTGTTCTTGAGAAAACTCTTGTCGAGTGTCAAAAAAATTCCACAAGCATTGGATTTCAGTGTCACGTGAAACGGTCAAAAAATACATTAGATTTTTTACGAATATATTGATACGATACTAAATTAGTCTATATTGAATCGTGCGCTTATATAGTGATACTTTTTTTTAATCAAATGGGAAAATTTGATTCGGTCTCATGTCGAATACATATTACCCATCTATAGAGTGAGTGACGAATCTCTTGTTGTAATCATCATCTTTATTTGCAGCCATCAAACCAAAGATAGAAATGAAACTGCTCTTCACTCCATTTTTTTCAGCTAATCGTGTATTTCTTTCATAATTCCTTATGTTGACATCCTTCATATATTTTATTCATGCATTCAGTTTTTTATCTCCAGCGGTAATTTTCCCACTCGTTAATCCATCCATTATTGAATTTAGAAGGCAACTACGTTACAGAATTTGTCTGATATATTTGTATCTTCTTCAGTGCTCATGTTCATCCAAATGCTTTTTCTTCCCAGCTCTTTGTAAGACCTCTTCATTGGTCATTCTTCCGGTCCTTATTGCCCTCGCCATTCTCGGAGTACACCTCATTTCCCTGGCTTTGAACCTCACTCTTTCGGCTCCTTTCTCTCGGTGTGGTGACGTAAATACCTAGGAGTTAAATTCGCCTTTTATCTCTTCTCCTACATTCCATCGTGATATAAATGGGCTGCCCCGCCCACTCCATTTCACTCGCACGTGCGTCTCTCACTAGTGATTGCGTTCACGGGGGTGGACAGCATCCGCGAGTTCGTCGGCTGGACTCAATCAAGAGGTTATTGTTTCAAACTTGATTCATTCGTGGCATAAACATGACGTGTCGAACAGAAAACTTCATTTTGATTCCTAATGGAAACCACGTGGTGAAGGAGAAGTTCAATAGTGTGTCATGTCCAGGTTTTTTCGTGAATACCAAATGCGCGGAGTGGTATTTTTGATCAATATTTGTTTTCTTTCCTGTATTACGATGTTACAATGATTTATCGTCAACTGTACGAAAGAAAAAAAAATCGGAGGCTTTTTCCGTGGGTCTAATAAATGCGTTTTTTTTCTGTTAAAAAATCAAGTAGATGCGATTGACAGTTTTATATGACACATCGAAAAGAGTGACATTTTCTCTTTGTATTTACATGTCATTGCTGCCTGCATGCGAGCTATCCGTGCTCGAAAATCTTCATGGCGTAATCTTTTATCCCGTACCAATGAAATTTCTCATCGCTAAGTCTAGAAATTTTTTAATTATTATGTCATCGTGATTCTTTGTCGGGGAACTGAATTGATAATAAAATGTACTACGTGAATTGAGAATTTTAAATATTTTTCTTAGAAATATTGTTTGAACTGCATATTTGATATTTAACAATGTTTTTTACCTGGTACTCTCTCCGACGTTCTATATTTCATCACTGAGAATTTTAAATTTATCGTTAGTAATTGTATTTCCTGTGAATCTTTTCCCAATTTTTTAAATGAAGATCTTGCTCGGATCAAATTCGCTTGCTTAGATCTTTGGCCTATCATGGATATATTTTTTACAAACGGAATTGGATTCATATGAAAATTGTGAACAGTACGTGCTTTTTTTCTTTTAATTTTAAAGAATGCCTTGATGCAACCGAAGTTGTTTTAATTGCTTCTGAAAAATTATCATTCACGTAAAACATGCGTTGTTTGTGTCGAGGGCGTTTATGTAGGTTTCCTTTGAGAATTACCATAAGAATGACTGGTGCTGTGCAAAAACAATTTACTTACATAAAACTATAAATTTTACGTATCATCAAGATATGATTAATCTCCTGGTGATGATAGACTCTAGAAAAACTAATGGAAACATAATTCTTCGCAACGTAAGTAGCTCTTTAGTTAGTACTTCTGTATTTAGTTAGTCTGGGAAAGATCTGACCGAACAATCCGAATATCGTGAATTGGAAACCAGCCTACGGAAGAGAAACTGTGTGTTCACTCAAATGATTTTTAGCGGCTGAACTGGCTTGTTGACTTAGTCTACACCGTCTGACTACTGAAAGTAAACCAGTAAAAATTATCTTAAATACATTTTTCTGCTTGACTTTTTTCTAGGTATATTTTATGACCCATTCATAATTTTTTTCATTTGACTCAAATATGGTTTTACGCATAGGTGTCCGCGGTTTTGACGCTCTTAATGATGTTGGAGGATCATCTTGGTTTATAAATGTCTCAAGTCATCTTTTATGTTAGCTTTAAAGTAGCTTTAGTTACCATTTTGTCTGTCATTAAAAAAATGCTGACTAATAAAGACTCGCAACATCTGTGAGTGAGCGACGACTGTTTCTTATAATTCATTTCGTTTTTGAGCATTTATGGTGAAAGAATTGAGGACAAATTTCGATTGGATTTTGACTTTGGACGCGAGGAATTTAACGAGAAGTCCACCGGTTTCAGCTGTTCATTTATAGGCGGAGTAAATAAGAGGGGTGGTTGGAAGAAAGCGCCTCCTCGTTGCTATCAGACATTCCGTTCTCCAAAAAACGCCATCTCGCTATCGTTTCGACCAGTGAAAATGCGGGGTCAAGTCATATGCTTACGAAGTTGAATGGTCGGAAATCCATTATGTATCTCGGAAGCGTGTGAGGGCGATTCCAACAAAAATTCAAGGGGTCTCATATTTATTGCTCTAATCATAATGTAAAAATCGTCGTGTGGAAACTCATCGTGAAAGCACCTCAAATTGTGCTTTAAGTATGTACCCCAGGTCTTGAGTGATGTAGTATTAAAATGCAAGTGATTATTATAATAGATCAAAAATAATTTTTTAGAAAAACAGCTCAACCTTATCAAAATTTTGAATTACTTGTTATTTCATTAATGGTTTGAGTGAGGACTTTTTCGTTCCAGCTGGTAGTCATAAATATAAAGATCGTAAAGTCTGTTTAATTAAAAAACAGATAGATACGATGGCTTCCGCAGTTTTCTTGTAATTTAAAATTTTTAGGGTTCTTCCCGCGTTGGAGCTGATAATTCCGAATGGAATGCCGGCGAAACGGTCGCCCATTAAAATGCTGCCTCGCGAGAAGAACACGAACAATTCTAAGATACCGTCCAGGTCTAAACCGTGTGGGCCTCATCACATTTTTGAATTCAAAGGTTAAATAGACTTAGCTTTTAGCAAAATTGAATGAATATACTGAAGAGCTTTATCCGAGTCTTGATTTTGGTTAAATTAAACTAATCTGACAGCCAGTGATAGTCTTCTCTCTGATGAAGTTGTTCTCAAGTTAGGTGAGAGAAGTCTCCATCACAGGGGATTTCCATCATGAACCATCAAAAATAGGAAACTAGAATTCGCAGATGTGCACTTAAGGCTGAAGTAAGAATTATGTGACCCGCTGTTATCAGATGATACTGATGGCGCAATTATAAAAGAATCATTCAGGAAACGTAAAACATCATATGAACGAATGAAAAATCATAGTCTTCCTATTAACTTAGATAAATGGCCCGGATCGAGATTTCTAGATTATCTGTTGCTTCTCCATTTAAACTGGTTATATTGTCCTTCAATTATGTATCACATTAAGAAAAAATGTAATGCATTTAGTAAGGAATGAAGGGCTATGTGAATGAAATCGGTGATATATAATCATAATCGCCATGCTACGCTTGAAGTGATGAGGCAGGAATGATAAAAAAATTCTAGTTTATCGTTTTAAAAACAACAGTTAAAGATAATCACTTATTTACGACCGATTGATACAGCTACGTGTCCTGAGAATTGGAATGAACAAATAAAATTATAAACTTCCGAAATTTCTCTTTTAACAGCACTTTTTTCGTTTGATCTCCGCTTAATACTGCAGATGACTCCCTATGGAGATGTCCAGCATCTAGACCACCGGATGGAGGAAAAATTTAATGAAAAAATTTAATGGGTTGTTTTAGGGGATTTATGTGATTTAGGTTTGGCTACTTTTATGAGCTCAATTTTCCTTTTAAGTGTTGCTCAGTCGAGCGATTAAGCATAAAATCTGTGGGTTATTATCTTCTTTCTGGCAAGGAGATACCAGGACTATTATTAGAAAGTTTAAAAAATTTACTACCAAGGGTGTCCGGAGAATATGTAAGAATTGTGGTTAGAAATTACTGACATGCGTCATATACAGACGCTGTAATAATCATGTTAAGAATTATTGTTTGATGGTCATTTTATATTTAAAAATATTTTATTAGGCCTGTCTTCAGGATATAAGTGCCTTTTTTGCTGATATTTTTGTTGAGAATGACATATTAAACTGATCACTACTTCATTCAAAGCTATGTTTACACGATGCAAGTACCCACGCGTTTAGATGCATGTACACATTCACCATTGAAATTACACCACATAAACACCCAAAATTGCGCAAGTGCATGAACGCATGGCCATAAAATAGCCCCTGATCTAATTTTGAAAATTTGTCCATGCATCTGTCCAGCCGCGCACTTACGCGGGTACATACATCGTGAAATCTCGCTTTAAGGTCAGGCCATTGCGGATGCTGAATGCTGCAACTTGGTATCCTTTGAACTTGAAACATTTATAGCGTAGAAAAAAGCTAAAAATGGAGTTACATAAGAAGAAGCGGTGCTATTTTGAAAGCTTCTCCGAATGGTAAAAAATATTGATAAACGAAATATTTGGGCTAAACAACTGAGAGGAGGATTCAAGTTTCCCTAGTAGGAAGGCAGAATTTGAAGCATTCTATGGAGTCATTATATGGTTATCAGAGTTCTAACACGCAGTGTACATTAGGAAATTGCATTATTCCAGTCACAAAAAGCGATTATTCACTTTCGGCACATCATGACCGTCCCTGATTTCCGTCGTCTTGGAGTTCCATGTCATCATCTTCAGTTATGATCAATGCGAAGATTAGTTTGCTGTAGCTTTTGATTCCACTCTTCTCTCCACCAACCATTTCATTCATATTACTGTCCTTAATGATTTTCTTCCTTCGTCCTCCTCAATAAGTAATAAAAAATTGTAAGTACATGTTATATGCGGACGACTGGCAAATTTATGATCACTGTCATCTGCAAGGCCTAAATGAAGGGATCGCTCAAATTAACAGGGACGTTGACGCCGTGGCAAACTGGGCCAAAGCGAACTTTCTTACCTTAAACTGTGAGAAAACCAAATCAATCATTATTGGTACAGCGAGGATCATAAATAAAATAAATTTCGGTGAAGTCCTCAATGTCATTCTAGACAACGTTGCTGTACCATATTCCAACGTCGTTCGGAATCTGAGAATATTAATGAACATGAACCTCACTTGGTACGACCATGTACTTCAAATTTCAAATAGGATCATTAGCTCAGTCTATCGACTTAAACTCTTCAAACTTATACTACCTTTTCATACTAAAAAGTTACTTATCACTACACTAATTTTTCCACATTTTGACTATTGCTCATTGGTCTTCAGTGACTTGACAAATGAACATAAAGAGAGACTCCAGCGATTGCACAACTCCTGCATTCGATACATTTTTAATATTCGCCGAGCCGAGCATATTACTCCCTATAGAGCACTATTAGCCTGGCTTAGTATTGAAAACAGACGCCAATACATGCTCTGCACATTTCTATACGTGCTATTTTCCCGGAGAGAACCTCGGTATATCTACGACTTATTTAGTAGACCTCCACTATCTCGGAGCATGTCTACCAGGAGTGACCCTGCTAATCTGTACTGCCCCGCGCATCGTACCACTAAATACCATCTATCATTTGTAGTCAGCGCCACCGCAACATGGAACTCTCTACCGAACTATATCTAATGCAGTCAGACTCTCTCTACTTTTAAAGCCAAAATATCTCATTACCTGCTTGCGAAGTAGTTCCGAACTTGTTACTTTGGACTTCTCACTGTTAATATCGAATAACTTCGTCTCCAATATTTTACTCTCTTTGTAGTACTTAATGCTTGTTTTATTGTATATTGTTTTAGCTCCAAACTTTTTACTTTTTACTGTGGATTTCTCACTGTTAAACATCGAATAAGTTTGTCCCACATTTTTGTACTCTCTTTGTGGTTCTTAATGCTTGTTTTATTGTATATTGTTTCCAGAGCCAAAATATCTCAGTACCTGCTTGCGAAGTAGTTCCGAACTTGTTACTTAGGATCTCTTACTGTTAGTATCGAATAAGTTTTTCTCACATTTTTCTACTCTCTTTGTGGTTCTTAATGCTTATTTTGTTGTATATTGTTTTTGATAATTTTTGTTATGCTCTTAGGGGTGATGTACCCAGAGCAAAATAAAGTATTCTTATTCTTATAAATCTTCCTCTCCATTTCTGCTTCGAATATTGTTTTCATTAGGCTAGGCTGTTTTGTCGAAAAATATGTCCAAGAAGTTTATTTCTCCTTCTTCGCAGAGTTTTTATTACACTTCCAGGCATGTGTAACCAGTTGTCGGCTGACTCTGCTGGTGGAAGGACTTCTTTGCTTGGTCTATTCTGCTCACGGTGTATTCTTTACTTCTTACATCACTGGAGAGCCTGCTTCCCAGATAATCAAATTCTTCCGCTAGCGCAAGTTTTTGCGTCCCAAGCTCAACGGTGATGCTGTCTTCTTTATTTCTTCGACAAACCATAATCGTAGTTTTCTTAACATTTATCTTCAAGTTGAATTTCTTCAAAGTGTTATCCGTACAGTTCAGCATTCTTTGTAGATCTTTCATCTTAGCTGGAATAGCGATAATGAACAAAATCAAATTTGTGACTTCCACAAAATATTTAACACTTACGACCGGTTGCGGCTGTCAAGCCATCTTCAGGTCTAATGATGGCTTCAGGTCTGAATATGGCACCTAAAGATGGCTTGACAGCCGAAACCGGTGGTTAGTTTTATGTAAATTGAGGAAGTCACAAATTTTATCTTGTTCATTATTACTTCCTTCCACCGAGTGAAAGCTTCTCGTTGCGATATTATTGGAATTTCGATGTCTTCAGCAAAACTTATCTCCTTGCACTTCTATTCCGATTTTTGACTTTTCCTTACTTCATATGGATTTTTAAATGTAAACATTGAATTTAGTTGGCGACAACGTGCGTCCTTGTCATACTCCATTCCTCACTCTTTCCTTCTCAGCATTTCCTCCTCAATTAATCTCTGCAAGCTGTTCGTCATTCTTAATTATTCATATTTCATTTGTAACAAACGAATGTGTTAAGTTAGGTAAGTGATCTCAGATACTTTCTTCGAATGAATTTTAATCTTAAATCATGAATCGGAGTTCTATTAATCTCCAGTTACTGAGTTCAGCATCAGATCAGATCGTGATCTAGGTCACAGATGATGTTGAGTCATTGCTTGAAGAGAAGATGCTCGTATAGCCCATTGAATCCTCAGCGTGCCATAAAGCAGTGCGGGGAATATTGGCCACGACACTAAGATGTCGTTCCGCACTATGATTGCTTTGTTATTTATCGTCGCGGTGGTCAGTTTAAATAAATGGATATTCATTGAAATCTCCACGTTGCAAGGACTTTCACGGACAATAACACGTTGCCCTTGGCCTTGGTAGGAACTGTAAATGTTTTTTCTGGAAGAGAATCGATCTTATTACTCATTGGATGGTCTCAGTATAAAAATATATGAAGAATTCCGACATTTTGATGTCATCGTTATTTGACTAGTTATTACTAATAAAAACGAGGCAAGTGTATGAACGTGGAGTTAAGAATTATTTGGTGACTCCTTCGAAATCCTTTTATCGCCATAAAGGTTAGAGTGTGAGGCATATGAATAGCGCTTTTTTGTCTTAGTGTCAATAGGTGAGTCAGTCATAGCCACTAGAAAACACATTTCGGGGGAGTACTGGCTTAATGATGAGATGCTTCTTGTCGTGCATTTGGAGTTAATTTACTGTTATATTCGTCATTATAGCTTGCAATAATTAACATCACATGAATCATCATTATATTTGTCGTTATTATTGCTTAAAGCATCATTTATGTCATAATATATAAATGATCATTATTAAAGTCGTTTTAATGCAATGGTTGATAACTGGGAAAACACAAGCGTAAAATTAAGTGGATGACCGAGAAAGATGACGAATGAAAAGAGAACTCGCTTTGTACTTTCTCGCTTTGCTCTTTGCTCGCTTTCACATGAAAAGATAACTCGCTTTGTACTTTCAACACTGTTTTATTTTATTATAAAAGGACTCCTTGATAATGACAAAATTGTCGAAATTGTCGAGTCATTATCAAGGACTCCTTTTCGTGTGAAAGCGAGCAAAGAGCAAAGCGAGAAAGTACAAAGCGAATTCTCTTTTCATATGTCGCTTTTACACAAAGTAAAGCCTGAAACTTTAACTTGTAAGACGAATGACTTTAGTTGAGGTCAGATAGGCTGATCAGTTGGTTGACAGTGGTAACCCTCAAATAGGATTCTCGAGAAGTAACGCTTGAGACTCGGCAATATCAGCTCGAATCCAATGGAAAAGCCTCATTTTGTGATGTAATCTACTTGTCGATCGTGAGGCCTACTGATTAATATTCTAATAACTAAGTATACAATCGAACTATGATGCGGCATATGTTTCAAACTGTATTTTTACCATACATTCTTTTCAATATTGTAAAGAATCTAAATGACTATCTTTTAACCATGGATATCCACTTGACATTGAATTGTTCATAGCTTCATAAAATCGACATTAGAGCTGGAATTTACGACCTCCTCTCTCCATCAATGGTCAAGATGAATAATTTTGAGAATACTGGGACTAGCCCTGGTTTCTGGAAAAGTCTCCTGGCTCGGCAAGGAGGAGGCCTTGGGAGCTAAACTGGCTAAAGCGGTACGCTAAAGAGGGATCCGGGTTCGAGTCTCGGTCAAGGCGAATAGTTTTTTCCCTGTAGAATTTTGCAGTCATCCCGAAGGTTATTTCTGATAGCCGATATCCTATTCATCCGGTATCCAGTATTGTTTTTGCATGGTGCAATGCTACGTTTGTTGTTTACGACTTATTACGGTCTCTATTTCTATCCTATTAGTGAGCGGCTTCGTCGTACTTGAAATTCTCCTTCTAATATATTTACATGCCATAATATTCTGCCTAATTTGCCAATTTAATCCTGCCCGATGGACAAAAATGCTCTTATCTTCTCCAGCTTATGCTTTACCTCTGAATTATCCTTGTCTTTACATTCTATAAAAAATATTTTTTTTGGATTACTTACTAAAAAATTACCTCCACACCTGGATGATGATGACACGACATTTAATATTTTTTTATATTGGCTTTGATCATATGCCCTTACTGCGAAATGAACGCAACGTCAGTTGTGTTTTCACGAGATTATATGAATTTGCTCACTCATAAGTAGAATTCCAGCGCTGGTTTAAGGGTGAAGCAGTGGTAAACGCCAGTGGAAATGTTCACCCCATCCCCAAGCTCATCGCTACCTACAACCAGCAACCTTTACCGAGCTCATCCCTCATCCGTTTATCCCTAAACAAGACCCTCATCCTCATTCCTCGCTGGACTGCTGAGAGCGGGAGTAGGGAGGACTCAGGATCCTTACAAAAACCTCTAATCCGTCCCTTCTCCCCGTGTGGTGTCCCGCACACCTTTGCCTCGTCCACTCCCGTTAGGAGAAACTACGCTCTTCTCCTTTCTTGTACGTGCCTTGCTGCCAATTGGGAAGTAAGGTATGCACATATGTCGGCGTATCCACTGAGTATGCCACTCGAAGAGATGGGTAGTCACGTAGGTAAGCATGGCCGGCAGATCTGAAGTCCACAAGTTCAAATCACACATTATACTTTCCCAATGGACTAGTAAAGCATGAGGGCTTGAACAATTGGTTACTTAGTTATTCCTTTCCAAATAAATGAGAAGTCATCGCTGAATACTGTGGACAAATTTGTTTGGGAAGCAGTTTGATGTCACGACTTTGCCAATCCTTTCGTATTAATAATACTGCGTCATCTACAAATAATCGAACCTGTCAAATCTTCCGTCAAATCCTTCACCGGTACTGTTAATAATATCTGGCGGCCGATCTTCGCTGGGCTTGTAAATTGTCTTCAGAGCTGATCATGTTAATTTTTGGACATATCGTTGACAATCTAGTCGATCTCAAATCCACCAGTCGCTCACTTCTCCGTCGGCATATGCCAATATTTTACGCACAAACAGACAAACAGCCAAGGCTGTAAATAAGAAACTTATCTTGAAAGGGTCATAAAACAGCAATGCAATGTGTTTGATCTAAGGTTATAGACCAGTCAGTCCAAATCGAACGCCAAAATATTAAAATAGCAATTTTCTCGCGCATTGTAGTCCTGTTACTTTGTCTTAATTGTTTTCTATCATAATTTTTAAGTCGTAAAAATAGAATAATCTCTGCCTTGAGGTTCCCATTAATTTCCCATAATTTTCAAGAATTAGTATGATTATCATTTATGGGCTGGTATTCGGTCCCTTTAAGGATTTTCCCGAAGATCAGATCACAGACCTGTTTGCGTACGTTTTGTGAATACTCTAACTTAAAGGTTGCTGTGTTGACGCGCTCTTCCGTCAATCCTAACGTTGCAGAATTGATTGCCACCCGCGGGGATTTTTCACCTTCTGGAGTTTTGCTGTCGTTTACGTTATGCTTGACTGCAAGTTTATAAATTATTTCAAAATTAGCTCTGACTTGAGCAATGGAGAAAAGAAAGTTTCTCAGGAAACTATCTCTGAATATGGAATAGTCTTAAAAGTGGATGAAACATAAAATGTAAAAATGGAGTGATGAAATCAGCGTCTCCAAATCTGTTTTAATTGAGTGTAATAATGAATAATTGAGCTTAATCAGACGGATCGAAGTTTCGAACTCTTCCCTCTTAGTTTTCCCATTAAGGTGAATCATAATTGGAGTTAATCTTCATATTTCGGGATGGTAATTATCTCTAAGATGGGTATAGATGGCTGAGACATTGACTGATTCACTGCGCGCACTGCCGTAAAACGGAACCCAGCTGGTTAATTCGTGACATCATGCCAAAACTCTCATTTTAAATTGGCCATGGGCGAGAAATTACTGTATCCTGGTATGACAGCCGAATTCGAGCACTTTGGTACCATGCTTGGCCTTAATACCTTTCTTAGATATAGGTAGTTAATTTTCAGACCAGATTTTCAAACATTTGAAGGAAAATTAATGCTAATTCACGGCTGTTAAAAGCTGATTCGTGATTTTTCACCTCTGTCTCATCTCTGTTGAGCATTTGCATCTTACCTCACAACTTTAAGGAGCCTACCAGCGTTCTCTGTGGATGTCATTGAAAAATTACGTTTGGTATTTCCAAGTCATTAGGAGTTACTGAGGATACTTGTTGCTCCGAGCAGTTTCGGTTACTTCAGTTCGTTAGCAAATGTTCGTTAGCATCCTTAGTGTATTTATTTAGCCCTGTGAGTTTATGTGACAGGTCCATTTACTTGTAGTATGCAGTGAAAATGAAATTTAGGTAAATTTTCTGTATTATTTAAGTTATAAAATGTAATTGTGTAATAAATCTTCACTGGGCATTTACAGATTGAAATTTTTGCCGAAAATGCCAAAATGAATAAAAAGTTTTGCGCAGTCACTACCTTAATTTCCCTGTCATGTTCATCCGTCTATCGTGACTGAAGTCTTTATTAAACTCTTCAAATCTGTTGCCTCTCTCATATAGCCCAAATTTCCTATTCTCTTCCTTATTCTTCTACGCTCACCTAGCCTTGTCAGCACAAAGTTACCTTTCAATTTTCAACACATCCTCTCGCCCTCTTTACTGAATCTTTCTCGTATCCTCCGCCATTAATACTCCTCCCTTTTCCTTCGTGTATAAACCTTACTCGTGACTCATGGTTAGTAATGCACGAAAAAGGAATACGTATTTCCGAATAAGTAGCAATCAGTACTTGAAGGAAAATATGAGCTATTTAAAAGTTTTGCCCTAGATTTTTACATCGATGATTCCCTAGCAAGAGTGTGTGTTTTACAACGATGGAGATAATATTTCTCGGTTTTCAACTCGATTATCATATTGTGGAGTGTGATCACGATTCCTTCTTTCTCGTTATAGTTATCCAAAGCGCAAACCGCTCCAGAAGGGCAGTGCTTGCAGTTACTGTTCTTCGTGCGTACTCTACAAATTTAAAATATTGATTTCAAGCAAACAATAAAATTAGAAGAATGGCAATCGCGCCTTCCCTTTCATAAGCTCAATTGAAATATAACGAAAACACGAGCATATGCGTTATGGATAACCGTGATCGCGCCTCTAGTTTGGAATGAAATAACTTTGTACTGTTCCACACGGTTTGTTATCCTCAACCGGTTTCAACGCAATAGCGTCATTTTCAAGAGGTTACTAAACGACGAGGCCATCAGTCTCACACATTTATACCCTGAGCCAGAGGAGGGGGGGATTAGGAAAAGAGGTTGGGGAGAGAAGTAAGGTGAATATGTGCAAGCTTACTGGGAGGAAGCAAGGTCAGTGTTTTGAAAACATAATTCGGTAGAAAGAGGGGGGGAACTCTTACAGACAAAAGCGGTGAGTTCATAGGAACAACTTCGTTTTCCCATCTTCTCCTCGTGCAACCTGTGATATGCCCTTATTTCAAAGTTTTTCAAAAAATCTAATTTGGCACCTTTGTCTCCAAAATGTAACACATTCAAATTACTATTAGAAACATGTCATTATCAGTTAAATGCTTTGCAAACATAGACTTACAATCAAGATTAATCAATGAATTTTTTTGCTCCCTAATTCGAACATTGAATCTCCTTCCGGTTTGTCCTGAATAAACACAATTACAGTTAGGTGTATTACATTGTAGCATATAAATACCACTTTTGTCCATAACATGAACACAATCTTTAGAATTAAAAAGCAGTTTACCAATCGTCAAAGGGCTATAAAACATAATTTTACATTATCTTTAGGCAACATATTACATATTTTATATGACAGATGTGGCAAAAAGGGTATTTTGGCCCACTTAACATTTGGACGAGGAACGGGGGAGAGGTTGGTGGATATATTAACAGCTTGTTTTTTGAGTCTCTTTCTCAGAAGTTTGTCGATGAGAACCTCATCATACACGTTGCTGTAAGCTATTTGTTTGGTTCTCAATTCCTTGTCAAAATCTGTCTGCGCGAGGGGGATAGAAGTTAAGCGATAGATCATTGCGTGGAAGGCAGCCAATTTGTGACAATAATAATGATTAGATATCTTAGAAATCACGACATCAGCATAACTGTTTTTCCGAAATATAGAACATTTATGGCTATTGTCAATTAATTTTATCGTTAAATCTAAAAAATTCAGAGTTTTTACTCCTACTTCCATTGTGAAATGAATAGACTGTGAAATGAATAAAATGTGTGAGACTGATGGCCTCGTCGTGTAGTAACCTCTTGTAAATGACGCTATTGCGTTGAAACCGGTTGAGGATAATAAACCGTGTGGAAAATTACAAAGTTATTTCATTCCAAACCGTGGAAAAATTCCACGAAGTAAGCCCGTCAACGATTAATTTTATGCGCCTCTAGTTGTATTACTACTGGCGTGGTTTTGTTACGAGTTATTCCAGCACTCCAAATTTCGATCCACTTTTATTTGACCTATCTGTAGGCTTTAATGCGTGTTGGAGATTTCTAAAATGGTTGAAAAACGCGATTTTACCTTAATAATTACCAAAACTGCGCCAAAGTTTTCAGTTCTCTGTCACACAAACAGGTGATAGTTACGGGTAAATCGAAACTGTAAGCTGTGAAATTGCTTTAATCACTGGGTTTCAAAATCGGATGTACCATTTTCCGGGCAGGTGTGTTAGCTGGTTACGTAACCGAGCCATTTTAGTTTAAGGCTAATTTCCAAGGGGATTTTTTACCGATAAGCTCTTCCTAAGATCCGTGTAAAACTCGCCTGGAACCATGTCTTCTTGGTAGTACAACTGGCTTATACAACTGCCAGGCAACTGGGAGATCCGAAATTCCGATCAAGTCGATTAGTATTTTTTTCGTTGAGAAATTTCCCTTCTCAGTGCCAAACCTCGGTAACGTTTTGTGATGTATTTTTCACCCCGAGCGCGATGCCAAATGCAAACTACTCAAACACCACCAGTGGAAAATAAATGCTATCAGTTACCACAATCCGCTAAGTTCTCCTTTCACCAATCCGAATTTATCATTGTTTTAATCGCCCCTGGTATTCACTCCACCGATTCCCAAACATATATAGGTCTACTTTGCAATATAGGGAGGCGAGGAGCGTTCCTTCGAGAAGGGATGAATAATTTCCGAGAGGGGAGTTAGCGCTCGGAAGAAGACCAAAAGAGGAAGTGCCATAGCGGGGGGAATTGGCAGGGTGGGATTGGGGCGGAGGGCGGACCTGCTACCTAGCACCTGCGACACACGGCTTGTTGGTCGGGCTTCCCCCCGCCAAAATCTTCCCCCTAAGCCAACCGCACCCTCTCTCCTCCCTCCCCGCTTCCCAACCCTTGCCCGACCCGGAAAACGCCCCTCGTCTCATTCGCGCAACGTCCGATCTGTAGTAGGTTCACTCAAGACTGTAAACAAATAGTATAACCTTTTTATTTGTTTAATGCCCTGATTCCATGTAGTTCATGCCTTTGCTACCGCCAAAATTATATTTATCTAAATATGTCGAGAAAAGCAATTTATTTTAAGGAGCATTTTTCTCATCTTTACGGGGTCCACAGCTTCGCCATTTCTACTATTTCTACTACTCTATTTCAACTAACGCATTATGATGTCAATCGCCACAATTATTTTTTAATCACTCAAAACTAACTTGGGTTGGGGTGTGTATAATTCATATAATTTATTTTTTTAATCTTTTAGACGGCATTCATATGTCAGAAAAAAATATTTTGTACTGTTTCACCTATTTATGCCCATAAGCGCATATGTAACTTCAATGTCTGTGAAAAAGTAAGTCTAAAGAAGGATGAAATTGTGTTATAATTATTCAGTGGAGGAAATGTTTTTCTAGTAGATAGTACACGAAAATAAAGACATTGCATCCCATTTGTTCGAGACTGGCTGTTGGTGGTGGTTAGCCTAGGTTTAGAAAGCTCAACTCATGAATTGAGCTTGCAACGCTGAATGTCCAACACCCTTCCCTGAATATCTTTTGAATATTAATCACAACTCTATGATTTATAATTATTCTAGTGGAGCAATTTTTGTTGCATATTTGGACGCTTTATTTCATAGTCTTTATTAGAACATATTCAGGGCTTGTATTATGAACTCTCTTAGGCTGTATCATGTATAAATGTAAATTATTTTGATTTTGATTTATCTATTTATCTCATAGATTATTCTTTTCTACTTACACAAAATTACTTGAAGTTTTTAAAAGTTCGTTGAATACCCGCTTCGGCCTTTTCAATTCTTTAATTGATACTTTTTGTGTAGTGTGTTCTAAAATTTTGGAGTGCCAGATGAATATAAAGAGGTTGGAGTGACAAGGAGATGCGAAACTTCTCTTCCTCTTGGGCCACCATTCCCCTTCTTCCTCGGCAGTTCTTCTTGACGTCAGGAGACTCCGTGGTGTGATTCCTTGACGTGGTCGCTGTTAGTGTTTTTATGATTCAGTGGAGTTTTCGCTGGCACGCCCTGGCTATCTCGAATCATCCTTAAATTTTCCCGCTTCAATCGTTGCGCTAAGGAGGTGTTCTGCCACGCAAAACTTAAAAGAGGGAGGGATGAGAAGTAGAGGTGATGAAAGAAGTCTTGTGTTCAGCTAATAGGTTTTCATTATTTTGGGTGTGGGGACGTCAACTATCTACGCGGTTCGGAATATTCATGCGTCATGTTTCTATCTACTGGAGCCAGAAAGACTTGTGTACCTTTGGTGACGAAGCTTGTTTATTTTAGACTCATTCGCGCGTCAATTCCTTGTCGTGAGTTTCCTGCTTGCTTAAATTAGTCATGTGATGATAAGTAAGTGTGCGTAGTTTGGCTTTGGCTGAAAATTTGATGGAAATGCTTCATCTTAGAGAAAGGTTTATAAATTTTCGAATTTTTTGATAAATGTAACCTTCACAAATGCCAAATTAGTTCAGTGATGACTACTTTTTTTATAATTCCTTTACATGATGAATTATGAAAATAAAATTCGGGGTATGGTACTTAGCGGCTTATAGCGGATTGATTAATTTTTGGCTTTATCCTTTATTTATTTAATAGCATTATTTTGAAATGATTTCTTCAACAAATTGGGGACAAAAATCGTTATTATCTTCGTAGATTGGAGGTATGCCCCAAGTTAGGAACCAGGAGGTAGATTTCACTACAAGAGGAGTGTTGTTTAATTGATGCAATATCTGGGAAAGAATTACCGAGGTGATGTCATAGGGAGAGAGCACTTTGTTGCACAAACAGTACTGTATTGAATCCACGTACGTCTTTGTTTGCCATTTATTTTGCGACCAAACAGTGGGAATTTCATTTTCCGCAAGGGGAAAGCATGTAAAATCCTCTTTGAAATTCATGCTACGACATCGCTTTGCATCCTGTGTTGCACATTGAACATTTTCGCACACCGAATTCGTGTCTCCTATCGCGTGATATACCTAACCTAAATAATGGTACGAATATTACGACATGGAATTACCCCGTTCCACATGCCCCGAAGAGGGCTTGCGCTGCAGTTGGTAGGGGTGGAAAATCTCCGGAAAGACGTGCGATCTCGAGGTTGGCCGTTCGCGAAGGAACAGGTACATATTTTCGACACGAATTCGGTGATAAACAAAATTTAGACAAAGTTATCTTTTCTTGGGGCCCGAAATTTTATCCGCATTGCCAAAAGATATTGTAACAGCAACAAGTGAAGGTAAATTTTGTCAAATGCTGAAAAAATGGTTGTTTTATACTGAGGATGTTTCTCATTTATTATTGAAACAAGTGTGAATATTTAACAATGATACTTATACCTGTTGAGCGTATAATCGCCAATTTTTTGTCAAAATGTAAGTTTTCTGTTTTTGTAAAACATTAATGTAATTATGTAGTATTACCAGCTGAGAGTCAACATGCAAAAAAATGTATTTTCTTCTTTAATTGTGTCAACACGCCATCGAAGAGATGACAACTGTTAATAGATGATTGAGTCGGTAACCCCAAAGCGGGAATTCCCAATAGGGTACCTTTATTGCAGGCATTTTTGCTGTTGTTTATTTATGTAATAACCCATGCATAACTTGTTGTCATGGAATAAATTTCTTATTATTATCTTAGTATTATTATACATTGAACGTGAGGACCGAGGACCGACTAATATGGAACGACCGTTCCTTTCGGACCTTCGTTCCTATCGGGCAGTCGATCCTTTAGGTCCGTCAGCCCTTTCGGTCTTTCACTCTTTTCGGTCCATCGTTCCTTTCGGTCCGTCATCACTTTCGCTCCTTCGCTCCTATTTTTAAGATATAGGATGTTCTTCAAAACACCCCACAAATTCATCTGCTGATGCTAGCGATGCAATTAGAATTACCTTTTTTCTTCATATATATATATATATATATATGTATATATATATATTAGACCAATTTACGACACTATGTAAAAAGTTGGTGATAATACCTTCCCTCTTTTATTTCATCCAACATTCTTAAACGCCGTTTTTACGGCATACTAAGTATTCCTAGTTTTTTTTACATTATTTAAACGTCGAGAGCATGTTAAAAATAAAAATACACGAAAACCCATAAAAAAGGAACGGTCTACGAGTGAAAAGGAACGGGTCCCAGTAAGAACCGGGCCAGAGTGAACGAGTTCCCAAAAATGAACGGGTTTTCCCATCTCTAGTGCGATCCCAGCTCGCCCATCTTTCCGGAGGTGATCACCAAGCGCTCTCACGTTGGTGCACGGTGCAAGAATCCTCTCCCTGCATCTGTGTGAGGCGGGCACTCTTGAAACGATGGATGGATGGATACATGACGAGGTCGTTTGCCCGCGAGAGGTTCTCTCCGGGAGTGGGAGGTGAGCAGGGAGGAGTCGGGGTTGAGTGACGAGGGGAACGGCGGGGGTAGGGCGGCATTTCCGAGCTGTCGTCTCGCATCCGTGGATCAGAAAGGGTACGGAGATGGGATATATAGAGTGGAGTGGAGGCGGAGGCGGGGGTTGGCGTCACACACACATGTGGTGATTGCTTGAGAGGTGCTCGACGACGGATGAGGTCGAGTTCTGCTACTCTTGCGAGAGAAGCTGGGAAGTTCCGTTTTCTGCACATACGCTGTACCCTGCGAGCCGGCATTAGGATAGTAAGAGTACCAAGCAACCTGCATTGGGTGGAGTCTGTGCCAAATAAAAATATCCATCTGTTCTGTAAGGTTTTTTTTGGGATCTGGCAAGGGTTATTGAGTTATCATGCGTTAATTCCTCGCTTTCAACGGAAGTTATCAAACGCGGGTACGCAATCGATTCTCAGACCCGTGAAATTGAATCGAGTGGAATTCCATGAACGGTTTTCGTAGAGAATTTTTATCTTACGCCGCGACAGCTCTCATAAAAGTTTGCGCTGAATGTGGCGCACAGTATAAATTTTTGTGCGTGTTTGTGTAAATGTGGTTGTGACCACGTGCGCAAGAATTTATTCAACATTCAACGCACCCGTTCTGGACAAAGTCGGTTTTTTGACCAACAACAATGGATTCGGGCTGTATTCAGATTCTAGATGTGGACTTTCTGCTGCACGAATGCTCGTTTCTCTACGATCAGTGATAGCTATCTGAAATCGGCACACGCTACATGGCGTAATTATATGTATGGAAATAATTTTATACTTACGCCGAAAATATTCGCGGGGAATGCATCCGGCCCAAATTTTTGTAGGTGTGGACGCTTTAAGCATGATCAGTAAAAAATCACATCATGAAGTGTTGGAGACTATAACAATTGGCAATGTATTATAATCATTCAACGGGACAACTGAAAATCTTCCATTTCTGAGAGGAGAAAGTAAAAACTCGCCAGAGTGCCGAAAAGTGTGAGCACTTTATAGAAGTATAAATTTAATTGCTTTACTTAACAGCGCAATGGCCAATTAAAATGCTGCTCTTTCATTCACGCAAAAAATTGTAATACTGTTTTATTATTAATTCTATTGGGTTCCGTCCATTCTGGGAAGAACAAACAAACCTTACACATTGCATCAGATAAAATTATCATAGCTGACTTCTAATGTCTTTAATTGAAATTTAAGACCCTGAATGTAGCGGAAAATTGCCCTAACCGGACGAAGTCATTGTCTAAAAAGTTCCGCTGAAGAAATGCCTCACATATAGAAGGAGGTAATTATGGGAAGCAACCAACCACTGCGATAATTTGCGCCAACAAATGGGTAGGTTGGATGAGCTATTTTTGGTTGAGTGGGGTAATATGGGACATGAAGGGCTGCTGAATAAAGGCCCAGCGTCGGCATTAGCCTACTCTTGACGAAATCCGTCTGTGGGTCCTATAGTTTTTCGTCCCATCTGACGGACCGCTCTTAAGTGCAGTCCTCATGGTCTCCAAGTAAGAATTCCATAGACTGGATTTCAAAACGGGCCCTTGGGATTGATTAGCCCGAGGTCCTCCCACATCCGATCCCTCGTGATACGGAGATTGGGGTTTCTTGGACACCATCCATTATTTATTTTTTCTGGAAGAAAATTTCCGATTGAACTTGAATGTCGCGTTTAACTGTGTGGATGCATTCCGCGATTATGTCTTAGTCGCGACCAATGCAAAACAAAAAGGTAAATCGACCCCTTTTACTCTCAAACCTGCTTCTGCGCTAAATTTTTCGTGAAGCAATTTTTAGAATTAGCGGTAAAGCTGCTAATTTCTGTCTTTTAAAAGTTTTCTTCATTCCAAAGTTAACTTTCTGCAGAAACGGGTATTAATGAGATGAAGTGAGCAGTTTATTTCTCCATGGAATCTGTTTAATTAATTTTAACAAAGAAAATACAAATATTTTGTGAGCAATAGGCATAATTAATCCTTAACTATATTAATAATAATAATAGCCATAATTAATCCATACTCTAAGCGGTCGAGACTACCTGCACAGTGAGGTTGGCTTTTAATTCCCTAGTTACCAAGACTAAACTCGTATTCCAGGCTCCAACTCGCGTCTTCTATTTTTTCCGGTGATGTAGGTGCACGTTTCCTGTTATAGTCAAGAATTATAATTTTTGTGGAATATTCGTCGAACGTGATGACAAAATGCGTACTGAGTAACATCGTACTCTCTTTATGTGTTCCATTGGTTCCTTGACCGGTTGCTGATGATTTACCAATTCGCTCATTTTACCGGAAAATTTTAGCTGAAAAAGCTTGGGGGATTGTTTGTGCTCTCCTGGAATTTTTAAGTGACATACTATTTTTGTGTGGAAGTGACTGCGTACACTTTTGAGATGACATATGTCTGTGACATAAAAATAAAATGAAATGTTGACTTGTGATGAAATTATGATTTATGCTTTGTTGGTATTTCGTTGTAGTCATTTACCATCGTTACCATTTACCTTGGGGTTCGTTCAAGAAAACATTTGTATTTAGAATAGGTAATTTATTTGATACAATTCGCCTCAGTCTAGATCGGGAAAAATGACATATTTGTCAAAAATGGTATGGGATGGCGTACGTGAAGAGTAAGTGCATGCAGACTCTGCATTGCAGAACCATTGACTCTTGATTTATTCGAGGAAAAACGGTAGGCTGATACTAGAACAAATGCGGAAGTTCTTAGGCTGAAGACATCCTAAATGGCTGATAGTTTCCTGTTATTACGGAATTGCTTTGTGATCATGTCCGTAATTTGCGATGTAAAGGGCACGGAAGAGGACTAGAGTTAAAAGGAAAACTGGCCTCCGGCGTTGAACCGCCGTCAGTCAAAATAACCGAGACGCCGCTGCACCGTTCATCTCACCACCATATGGACCGCGCACTCTCCTTAATAGTGTCCTCGGAGCGGATGGAGGTCTGGAGCAACTTCGAAAAAAATCCCGCTACGCCTGAGAAACCGTACAAGTGCACTCGACTCGAAAAGTCGATGCGTTCAGCCGCTTGGCCCGTTTTCATCGCGAGGGTACGAATCGTCCATCGTCGTACGAATTCCATGAAGTCGTCACATAATGTTTTTTTCTATTTTATTTACTTACACTTGTTTCTCTTGGACAGAAATCCCCTACGTCTTTCGAATTGCTTTCTCCTTGATGGGCCATTTCCCATTGGCGAATCCGTTGGCCCCCCTGTCAGTCGGAGTGGAAAAATATGATTGTCTGATGAAATATGAATTAATATCCGCTCTCCGACCAATATTCAGCTTTTCTCGCTTACCGCTGAACTACCAAGTGTACCACATATTATCAACCGCTGCTTTAGATTATTGCTGACGAATGCGAAAACATGTATAGTTTCATGTCCCTATCCTGAACTTGTCCTTCCTGACTGTTTACCCCTCCCTGTAGTCCCCTCCCGGAGATACGATTGGGGGACTATTTTACCTCCGGAATATCGTACCAGGAGGGACGCCATATATAGTTTTAATGCTGGGCTACATTTTCTAGGGAGAGTAATGTGGTGGTTATTCCCGTTGCCTTCCACATCGCAGTACTCCGGCCGATGCCGTGAACTTCACTCTCGCCCGAAGCTGTGGCTGTTGATATCGTTCCGTTCTTCTTGATCTGCACCATCAATGCTTTCTGCCGAGACTGCTGCCTCTCAGTAGTGGGGTGAAATTCAGGTAGCGTGCAAATGTTGGTGGGCCCGCCAGGAAAATTTTTTCTTGGTCTCGAACCTGCGACTTCGGAACGGGAGTCGAACACGCTACCACTGGTCCAAACTGTACCCCATTTATGGCATACGCTAATCATAATTTTTTATGGGCAAAGATTAATCTGCACACTATTTAAATAGTCTCTTTCTTGTATCTCGTCTTACCCGTAAATAGGTCATGAGCCCCCTGTTACCAGTTCTGTAACGGTGATGGACGTTGCTATCAGAAACTCGATGTTGCCGTTAGGTGAGGCAATAATGTCCAAACTCCTGAATATGATGGCTGGTGATAACTTTTCGGAGACACTCTAAATGAATTCTTTGGTGGTGGTAATGTGGGCGTGTAATTGATTCATATGGGATGTGAAACCAAAAAAGTTTCTGGCTTTTTTTGGCTTTCTAGTTGAATCTGAACTATTTTTTAAGGGTTTCCATAGTAAATCGCGTGAAAAATGCAAAATGTTTTCAATATATAGCGACGCTGAATAATATCTTCTCGCGTCCAAATATTTTTTTTGCGAAGGATAAAGCTTTAAGAAGTGAAAAGGTACTTTTAATGACGTATGATGAATGGATGATTCGGCGCGTTTTAATGTTTTTATTGATTCAAGTTCATGCTTTTTCTTTATTTTTACTCTTCACATTTTCAGCCTTAAATATTTAACCGAGGCGCATTTAACAGCATTATGGAAGATGAAGCTAGAAGAGTGCAGTTGACATTAGCCGTTCCCTCCACGAAGAGAAATATTTCCGACGTGTCACCGTCAACCCTCATCTTGATGAATGTGAAATAACGACGTGTGACCCAGTAAGAGGGCTCTCGTTATAGTGAAAAAAATAAGGGAACGTTCAGAATCTCTAATTTGAAGTGACGCGGAGGAAGGCGTTGGGGGTTTATTGGAGTAAGTACGTAAGGCCTCGGAAAGGTGTTTTGCTTCACGGCGGTGGCGTGGGAGGAGGGGGGCGGTGATTGGGGTGGAGGAAGTGGGGGATGATTTCCATGCGTGTATGAGTGTTTGTGGATGGAGATTTCTCGCTGATTGCATTTAGCAGCGAAGTGGGTCGGTGCATCCTTCGCCTTGCGTTATGCGGCTCTTTGACAGGACGGAAGACGTCTGCCGCCCGAGGTCGGCACCGGAGGCGGGGGCGGACACGATGGACAGGCAGGGGAGGGGCTCGTGGGATGGACGCTGTATTGCGCTGCTGCGGATTTCTCAAGAGGTGATGCAAAAGGGGGCACGAATACGTCTTCGATTCGGTGTGGGCAACATAGCGAAACCACGAGGCTTAAGATGTGGACTTTTTGTAAATAGGGGAAATACAAGAAAACTGGGCGTGTTGAAGAAGCGATTGCAGTTTTCCGCGAAATACCTATAAGCAATATTTTCTTTACGAATTGTGTCAATGCTTCCATAAGTTTTATTATAATGGCTGATTTATTCCTTTAAGTTCCTATACCAGAAGATGGTGCCATTTAATTTCAGTGGAAAGAAAAACGAAACTGGAGCGTTTTACTTAAAAAACCTTCACAACATATATTTCACGTACATTCTATGCATAGGTCATTAACTATGTTAAGACGTTAGGATGGACATCACTGTAACTAAAATCTCGCTGTAAATTTGTTATAATTTGAAAGTCATTAAACCTATGGAGTAAGTGCAATGAGCTACGGTTGCTAAACAAATAAAAATTTCTACTGATGAAATGATACAAGCATTGACGATTTTGAAGTCGATTGCTCAGTTTAAGAAAACAAAAATTGAATGCTGAATATGACAGCTGTAGTATTTCCATCATCCGATACTAGAAAACTCCAAGCCTTTATAACAAGAGCAAGTAATTTAAAAAGCAAAAAAATAAACCTTTGCATTGAATCCAATGCATTTTCTAGGGTGGGTTTACTATGGCAAGCTTATTTCTCTAGTTATAACTAATATAGCCTGTGTTGTTTAAAAAGGTCCACCTAGGGGTTTTTGTGACTTTTTAATGCAATTTTAAATTAATTTTTAGCAAAAGTATAAGGTTAATGTATATAACGATCCTCGTGGATTCACGACGGAAGAAAATGCTCTTCGCATAACATTCGATGCCATAGTTGTTTGGATGCCTACATCAATCTGCTGGGTTAAGTTAGCTCGAAATATTAGTCGATGGTTTTGAGTCCTTTGAATGGTTTGTATACCGTGCCAAAAACATGCCATCCGTCAGCTCACGTCGTCGCATTCCGCTCGTTCCCATTGTAATTATTTCTAAATTTCTTCATGCTGGATTGTGCTCTTATTTACAATCCAAGCGATCTCCTAAAAATTTATGCCCAAGAACCTGGCAACATTGAAGGCCGTCCAAGATAAAATCGCCGTGGAGATATTCTGATTTACTTTAGAGGAAATGAAAAGTAATGAATTAGTTCACGATCTTATGATTTAGACAAAGGTCACCATCATGGATTCTTCGGTTACGTGAATTCCTTCCTCAAACGGCTTTGGAAGAGTTTACAAATTAGTTGCATTTCTGTCATCTGCGCTATTATCTTGAACGCACTCTAGGCTTTAGAATCCAGTTAATGACAGGTATAATACTAGAAACACTATGCTTGAAAATTTCAGAATTGGTGTGTTTCAGAGCGACAGAGAATATTATCATGACGCCTCACTACATATATAGGTCTGGCAGAAGCGATAAAATAAGAGAGATACTATGCCGATCAGATAGGTACAAAAACTTGTTCTTTCCGCGAACAATAAGCGACCTCAATAAAAATTGAGCTCCACTAAATACACTTTCATATTACACGTCAACATTTCACCTTCCAAAACCTTACATCTTTACACGGTGGGTGATCTAACACCCCCTGCCACAAGCCCATGCGGCGGCTCGCAGGTTAGTATGTTGATATTGAAGCTGAAGAAGCTCAGAGTTACGACTGTAACTCCAAACTAGTGGGTATCTATGTGGGTTAGAAACGCTGGTTTCGCACGGTGCACCGTGGTGGTGTCGGAAACGGAGCATAACTGCCCGATTGGAAAGGGAGAGGGGGCTGAAAAGGGTGACCGAGTTTCGAACCCGGCGTGCTAAATGAGGAGAGCACGTTTCATTCTGGCATGTGTGTGTTAGAAACAGGGTAAATTCTCGAAGTGTCGAGTATAATGAAGAAAGAACTCAGCCGTTCAGGGAAACGTGTATATTTAACAGAATATAACGAAAGCGCCTTAACACACATTCCCTCGGTCAATGCGGACTAGCGTTTTCTGTGGTGCCATCACAATAACATGTATGGGTTCGCACCCGCTTTGCGATGCGTTCTCTGTACGATGAATTTACCTAACGATCTGCTCGCTATTGCGCGTGAATTTCAAAGTTCAAGGATATTTTACCACCATAATTTATCACACATTTCTTTAACGTTTTAGCCTCTATTAGCAAATGGACTGCATTTTTTTAATGATAGCAACGTATTGATATTTATTGTTACGTGAAAACCGACCGCGAGGGCGGTAAAATGCTGGTTCACTTTACGACGAAATTCACTTTACGAACGGTCCCGTGGAACGGATTCATATCGTCAAGCGAGGGTCTACTGTATATGTACATGAACAGGCATCCTATAGTCCTTCACCATTAGGCGTCCACGGCGGACGAAAGTTGCGGTAGACGATCGGGTGGATATCCCTCCGCTCGTAGTCTCACTTGGAACTCCGTTTAAGAACTCCATCTAGCACGTGCATCATCCGTCAGTCCACCTGCGAGGGCCTTGCGCTCGGCCGAGGGAAAGAATGGATCCTGCAATCTGCGCCACGCGCGCCTCGGGTTATTCTGGGCGCAATCCGACCGTCAATATTACCCCTCCCCCCTTATCTTTCCTCTCTATATGTTCTCTCATCGCCCATTAGGAGCGGAAGGACGCTCTCGCCATTTTTGCTTCCGAACCGGAAACGACTCGGATTTCGGGCGTAATTGGGCGATTGCACGCGCTGTGCTTCTCTTCTTCTGTGATGGGAGGGCGATGGCGGGGCAACCAAGGTATGGAAACGCGCGTGGAGATGGTGGCGAATGAATGGTGGGGAGGATATTTCCGCCGGGTGATCGCCCACAAGCGTGCGGAGGAAGCAGCCGAACTTATTTCCGCGACAGAATTCGCCAGCCAGAAGATTTCATCTCGCCATCCATCCCCTCCTCCCATCCCCGAACGTGGCCCATTTCTACGTTTCCGTCTGTTGCAGGTAGACACCTCTTACTCCAAAACGTTCGTCATCGAATGCGGAGAAGAAACAAGGTGGGGACGGAAAATAGAATCGAGGGAATCCTACTGGGCCTTTTGAAACCCAGCAAAATAGCACGACAAAACGCTAGAAACTGGGCTGCGGAATGTCCGGCTCACATTACTATTGAACGTACGATGGTAGGCTGTTCGTAATGTGAATCCATGTTCGTAACATAGTAATCCATAGTTCCTAACGTCACTTTACAGTGTTAGCGCTGGTATCGTGAGCAGAAACAGATAAATATAAATTATGACGATAAAAAAGGACTGTCATTAAGGTGAAGCAGATGATGTTACTTTTATGGATAAACATAGATAAGTGTCATTTGCCGGAAAAAATTAGAAAGCTTCAAAACGCCACAGGAATATGGTATTCTTTATTTCGTTTGCTTGCTCTTTACTTTTCGTCGCGAATGGCTTGTGAGGAGGGTGAGGGTAACGCGGTAACGCTATACCCCGTTCACGTTACAATCGTATGTACGTTGGTCCGAACAATGGTAATCTGAACGAGGCGGAACGGTCTTGCAAAATGACGGGGAATTCCACTCTCCGTCTTTATAACCGGTGCAAAATGCAGCGCCAATGTGAGTGATGGACAACAGAGATTTTGTATCTGATAATGGCTTGACGGTAAAATGGAAATAAATTGTGGAAGTCACAACAATTTTTTCAATCATTATGACATCCCTCTACCATGTGAGAGCTTCTCGTTTCGATTCCGTTAATGAACTCATTTGACCAATGGAAACTAATGATTTATTCATTATTTCTTTCGACTAATGTTGCAACAACTTCGAAAACCCAAGTCTAACTTAAATAAAACAATTCCATTGAAAGGACAAAAACTCTTGTGAAATTTTTCTAGGATTTCCAGCCTGACCATCATTGTGTATTTGAAGGCGAATGGCAAATAAAATTTGAAGCTCTTACGCAAACATTTTTTAATGTTATGTAAAAACTGAGGTGTATATGACGAGTAAGTAGGAGGTTAAAACTTGGGGATATTGCAGAAAACTCGGAAAATTAGAAAAATCACAAGTAATGATATTTTACAGTTTATGTCAACGCGATGAAATCTTTCTTCCTTACTGAAGTTCTCATATATGCTTTTTACAAATGAAGTGTTGTTCTATCGACCTCTTCATGGAATGTCAGTTTAAATCTCGAGGATAGGTCACAAACTTAAATTTAAATAACTATGACTCCCTGCCGTCGTTTCAGTCAGGGTCGATTTATTCGATATGTTGCACCATCGATATTTAAATTTTAAATTTTTTTATAAAGTGTTTTATAAGATCTATTGTAGCATTAATGATTTGAGTTTTTTGGAATATTTTTTGGCTGTATACACAGATGTCACTTCTTAAAATTTTGTTTGTCAGTTGTCTTAAAAAGATCATTGTGGTTATGGAATTGGTACCCATAATGATATATGGTCATAATAATGTACCATTCCATATAATGGTTCTGAAAGCTCCTAATCCGGAAAAATATTATATAGTTTTAGCACAAGATGTTTATTGTTGAAACATGATATTCCTGGCGAAATTCGAGGTAATTCTTAATTGTATATTGCAATGACGTGTAACGATACTGGGATTTTGAAGGTGAAACTGTTGATATTCTTTTCTGTTACTTTATTAATAATGTTGTTGTACCTGCGATTGTAGCCCTGAAGATGGTGTTAATTACACACTGAAACGACGGAAATGAGTCATAGTTATTTAAATTTAAGTTTGTGACCTATCCTCGAGATTTAAACTGACATATGCTTTTTACTTTCTCCAATACTTCAAGCATAGCCTTTACGCGGACAAAAGAAGTGTTGATTAGGTTGGGGTGGAGACGACATCAGCAGGCAAAGTCCTAAGGAGGAAGATAAAGAGTTAAGAGAAATTACTTAGAGGCAACTGTACACTGATGGCCGTGGTAGGAGCGAAGGTGTTGCGCAGTAAATTATTTTATTTTATTTTTTTTTACATTTTCAGCTTGTTTAAAGCATTTATCCCCCGTGAGAAGTTATAAGCGTAACATTGTTAGAACTTTTCCGAATAATCTGTTGAAACAAATGCCAATTTTAATGAATCAGGCTAAATTAAATGTTTTCCTGATGCTTTTTGCGATATATTCGGCAGTAAAGCAATGAATGTTTTAATTGTTATGTATAATGAACGCCATGACATAGTGCATCGCCATGTTTTACATCTCTACGAGTCGGTATCCCGTGGAAATGAAAATAAAAAGAAAAAAAAATTATGACAAGTGAGAGTTTCTGCTTCGATTGAATTTTCCGCAAAACAAATTCCGAAAATAGGACTAATTATAATAATCGATATTGAGGACTATGTAATTTGAACTCCTCCCCCCTGAGCTTAAACTATATCACTTCTGTGATTGGAAAAACTGCTACATGCATTCTGTTCATCGCGAATTGGTGCGTGTTCCACTTTATCGGCGGTTCCCATCCTTACTCTAATTTGTCTACTTCTTTGTCTCTCATTTTCCAAAATCGTACTTCTTACATGGGAAGAATATATATTATATATATTATTGCTGGTATTTCAACCTCGGGGCTAGCTTGCAGCATCAGATTGCGTACCCCGGGTTGCAGATGGTGGACCATCCTTTAGATATGGTGGTTAACTGCGAAATGAGTGAGTTTACGAATAAACAGTTGTGGACAAAAGTGGCGGTGTCTAGAGGATGTAGGAGGCTATATTTTAACATCCTCCTATTTACTATTTATTCGCGTAGCCAAGTATTTGAAAATACTTTATCAAAAGTTTTATTAGAAAATTAGTTATAATTTATTTGTTGACTGATACTACAAGCATACTTCTAACATTAATAAACATTTTCCCGCGTAAATGTGAACCGTCAAGCACTTGATCTTTACGGTACGCGTATCAGCGGTTGAGAACCGCTGCCCCTTGCATATCATCCCGATGTTTCCTTTGAATTTTTCGCGTTTTGTGGTTGGCGGTTGATGCATCGGATGGGAAGCGAGAATGGAAGTCTTTGTAAGAAAGAAATTGGCGGTCACTTTTGTGGTAATGCTGTTCTCTGTTCTTAGACACGGACGTAATGAGGAGGTTGAGGACGGAAAGGGGGGGGGGAGGATTTGGAAGGAGACAGGCGGACGTTGTGCGTGGCGACATTCATCTTCGCGTCTTTTGAGAGACGACGGCAAATGTCGTGTCGGGAAAGAGGAATAATGAATGAGTGGACATAACGGAGCATTTAAAGCGGGCGAAAATAAAAGATGATGATAAAGGCTAGTGTGGACGGAGAGAGCCTGTGCTGCGGCGGCGCGTGCCAACGCTGAAAGTAATGGCTGGCGGAACTTTTTTTTTTGCACTCGAGCGTGCTGTGAATCCAAATTCTAATCTCTGGGAACGCACGCGAATTGCCTGTTTAATTACACACGGAAGATTAACAGCATCGGTATGTTGATCCAAAGGATTGCTTTTACTTCGTATTTTCTCGTAATCGCCATTCATTGGTTGTAAATCCTTCATGCAGTTACCTTACATAGTCGTTAGTAGTAGTTGTCCTTGTTATTCTGATCTCACTACTTTGCCCTCTCGGCAGGTCATGTTTCATCGCCATAAACTGTAATTAAATTGCCCTCCATACGTATTTTATTTAATGATTCCGTCCATCACGGTAATGAGTAACTTATTGTACCCCTCTTGTCTCTCCATGTGATTGTCTTCCTATGCTTTTATCACGAGCTTTTTTGAAAAACATATATCCATCAGACTCTCGAACACCCCAGCTCTCATGTCAGACTGACCTGCATCTGATTATGATAGTATGTAGCTGATTGGATCAACCCCTTCGTATGGTAGTTCTTACAGCTCCGGCGATTTTTTCATCAGCAATAAAATTTGGAAATTAGTTTCGTCTATAATAATTTTCATCGCTTTGGCCTCTCCATTGGTTCCTCAGAAAGCCCAAATTGTCTACCGATTGATGAATGCCAGTTAGTTTACTACCGTAGCTAACGTAGTGAACCGTGCAGTTTTATTGATGGTATAATTTGGCGTGGTATTTTTGCGAACAATTTGCTTCGTGATGTGAAGGTGTATTCAGCTATTGGACTGATGGATTAGCTGTAGCTCCTCGCGAGCCAGAAGCAATGTTCGCGCTATAGGTAGGTATGGTTTCATTTTCGCTGGATTTACTGGTTACATCCAATACCCACCGTCACTCTTTTTTATATATATCACTCTTAGATACTTGGGTTTTTAGGATTAAACTGTGAGGAATGCACTTCACACTTTGAAAGTTCTGTGAAGAATAGTAATCATGCCTATTCCTTCGCTTAAGGAATACGTGGACGCTGAGATTGAGATTTTATTAGTATTTCATGAAAGACAGACCAAGAAGATTGCCCTTTTTCTAAAAAAAGTCTTCCTTACTGGCAGGTGGCGTTAAAGTATAGAAGTACTCTCTCCTGCTCGATTCCTTGATGGTATCTTCTTCTTTACTTAGCAGGAGCATCTCTTCGCGAATGTCTTGTTATTGTCGGACCTCGTTTGTACATAGGAAGTGACGTCACTGTCTCGGTAAATCCCTCTATTCGAATGCCGCAATTGGGAAATATCGAGGCTGTGACGAATAAGTTTCGTAATTTTCGGCGGCCAGGAAGGACTCAACACCACAGGGTCCTTCCTGGATTTAACTCCCACATAGCTAATTGTGGGCGGAAAGATTTTAAACATCTCTCCTCAGCCACAGCTGTGTCTTGAATGCGTTTACGTTCAACGTCTGATCATATTGGCGCAACCGACCAATGTGATTATTCATAGAGCACTTAGGCTATTGAAACCAATGTGCATTCAGATAAGATATGGGATAAGTGATAATATAGGCTTATATTAAATTAACGTCTTGGATGCTTGAGCAAAAAGACGACGTAGATCGCGTGCTGAGTAGCTAATTTTATTGCTGCAGGGACTGCGATAAGTCATAGTGTCCGATGTCCATTTAAGCTACTGCGATGAGTCAGTTTAGATCGGAGTCTTTTCTTCATCCGTTTGCGTCATATTCATATCCAGTATTGCGATCGTAATGCCTGGGAAAATTGCATAGGTATTATTTGTATTCCGATACGTAGCGTATGTATACCAAATTTGTTGTCTTTGCGCCTCCAGTGAGAGGCAAGTATGGCGAAGAATATTTTATATTTTGCGGTGTTTTCTACGGATTCATGGAACAGGAGATAGTTAGTTAGATTTTAAGTACCCTAGCAGTTGAATGGTTGTGACGATCCATCGGGGAATTGAATAGGGTTGGAGTAGACTCTTGACATTGGAAGGGAATCCTAGGCTCATAAGTTCGTCGATAAATTCGTATAAGCGTTCAAATATCGGGTCTAGAAAATTAGAAAAGTATTTTCAAGACCTCTTAGCGTAGTCTCCTTTCATCCATTTTTTCCGAGGATGAATACGCGTATGCGATCGAGGATATTTTCACCGATATTGAATGACATCTGCACGTATAAAACTGCCTTCTGGCTCGTGCTAGCCCAAAACAAACGCTAGAAGCGTAAAATTTTCATTCGAGGATATGATTATCAATTCAGGAATATATTTCATTCGCGAATTTTTGAAACTTCGTTTGTCTCTGCTGACTTAAATATTGCCGCTGCATGTTCGTGAAAATAATCGACTGGGGGAATTGTAATACTTGCTTTTGGTGATACGTAACGCTGGCGGAAGCAGTTCTGCGATTTTAATGGAAACGAAACTACGCCAGCTAGGAGAGCGTGAAGCGGGAGGAAAAAAGAAAAAAAAGCCGCGAATTCCTCGTTCCAGTTGTGGGTCAGTGAGAGCTAGCCATTAATCCGAGTGCTTGTGGAATTTCGTGCGCCTCCCCCGCCTCGGATTCCGCGCCGTGTGGGAAATCGGTGATGATGTGTGGGAAGGTGAGAGAAACCATTTTTACACCAAAACCACTCCCATTCACTTCCTCCTGCCTGAGATAGGACGTGCTTCGATATAAAGGTATGTCCAGTAGTTTTTCGAAGTTGCGATGTGAAATAGAACGGTATCCGGCTAAACATTGGGGAGTTTTAATGTTGAAGCACAGAGAACAAACTGATGTTGCCGAATATTCGACAGAATCTGATCAGAGATAGATAAAAATCTGTGGGAGTCATTAAGTTTCGATATTCATAAGTTTATTTCTGAAGCCGTAATGCAGGTCTAATCAGCGTTATTTTCTCAACGGGAATTCGTAAATTTCTCGCCAGCATATTTTTTAGAAATAATAAATATGACTTAAACCATTTTTTTTATTTTTGGGGTAGATAAACTAAATTCACCATATCCGGTAAAATTTTACTTCATAAGAACCTATCACGCCTTATTTGCTCTTAGTTGACTTTTCATAATTGTAGGTCAAGATGGTAGCAGAGTTCAAAGTGAAATATCAAATTTAAAATACATCGACTGATTAACCGGCATATTTGAAAAAAATTTACCCTAGCAAAACCAAAATTATTCTTCGCGGAACAAATCAGGAAAATAATTTCTCCAGACTTAGATAGTAAAAACCCGAAAGTGAAGAAGAAACCTAAGAAATGGACGCAGTGGGAGTTTTAACAGCCTACTGGGAACAGTTTTGGAAGGTAAAACAAAGTGGAAGAATTACCGAGATGGATAGAGGATGGAATGGATTTTGCAAATTATTTCGGCCGTTAAAACGTGGAATCATGAAGCACTGAGTGGAATAGCTGTAATGAGAATGAGGTGGAGAGCTGCAGCAAACTAATATTCGCATTGATTTCCCTAAAATCCCCGATAGCTCATGATGATGAGGTATCGGGGCATTGGCATATCTATTCCAAATATATCGTTTTTTGATATATCGTTATATTTTCGCATACCCATCCTGAGTTAGCACAACAGCAAGCTCGAACAATCGCCAACACCACCTCTGCCGCCGCCACTGTTAACTCTCTCTTCCCCGCCATCTCTCATTACGCTCCCGTCACATCTGCCGCCTTTCGGCGCTGTCCATTAACCACTGACCACCCACGCCATCCGCCGGGTTTCAGATGCCCACCCCCTCTCCTCGCGTTGAGAGCAGGCTCATGAGAATCTTTCGAAGGAGTGGGAAGGAAAGACCACCGCGTATTCCTGGTTCTTTTTATTCGCGATTGGAATGGCGAAATGTGCGTCATTTGGCGGAGCTCCCGCCGATATCTCTGTATGCTTCTCTCGGTCTCTCTCTTCCCCCTTTCCCACTCCGTGACCTTGCACTTGATCGGGAATGCGGGATGAAGGAGGGGCGTTTTAAGGTCGGTGGTGGGAGGAGGTCTAGGAGGAGGGATTAAGAGTCTCTGCGGGATTTTTGAGTGCGGACGGAAGAAGTTCAATTGATTAATTGCGAGCAAATGTTAAAATGGGAACATTTTAGTGGGACCATATTCCTCGCTCGTAGATTGCGACATGTGCTCACATTAATAAAGATGGCATGTTCTAACTAATTAATGCAAACTTCTGCTCGTGTCGAATACCGATATGCATCTATTCTACTAGTGGGATTGTGTTGCTAGAAGTGTATAGTAATTCTTGTTTGGCAGTTGAAATAAACTGAGACATTATATTATAACAGAAACAACAATTTCACTTTTCCACCGGATATTCCAATGAGTACGACGCGTTTCGCTCACAGAGCCATCATCAGGAACAAGACACATTAAGTAGAGGGCACATCGCATTTATACATTCAACATATTTGAAGGAAAAGAGGGGTGGGAAACAGAAGTAAGATAATGTTTTCCTGACGTAATGCGTCGTACTCTTTAAAATATCCGGTGGAAAAGTGCAATTGTTGTTTCTGTTATAGTATGACGAACTTCCACGATATCTCGCTTGAATCTGTTGATATCATTCGGAGGTTACCGTCGTTTGAGGTCAATTTAGGAATGCAATATGAGGTGAACGATGTATATTTAGGTGAACTCTGGAACTTATTGCACGACAATAAAACTAGCATTTGCGTGGAGAATCATAATCTGTATCACTAACAAACGCAAGAATCCCAGCCTGACGCGGAGTATGTTATGTTACCACGGCTGGTAACCTAACACCCCCTGCCACACGCCCATGCGGCGGCTCGCGGGGTATTATGTCGATGTAGATGTAGATACTACATCTCTTGAACTCACAGACGCAACCAAGTAGGAGTAATTTCCAGGAAAATCCATTCTTTCTACTTAAGCAGTGTGTTAACGGCTTTAAGAGAAACGGGGCGTGACACTTCTCCGTCATAGCGTACAATTTTTGTGTGTATATTTTCCTAAATATAAAACAGCAATTTACACTATGATATTTCCATCTTTCGATTATAGAAGTCTTCTCTTTAATGAAATGTCCTAGGATCTATAAAATATTATGAAGGTCATTAATTCTTGTGTAAGATTTGTGTTCGTTCTTAGAGGGGACGCGTAGGTGTCTTAGTATATATTTTTGTTAGTCTTAGCTGGCTAAAACTTTTATAGTCAGGAGGGAATTCCCATTGGAAACCTTCCTTTTTAATTTATTCCTGGAGGGAATTCCTAATTACCTCTCCGAAATGTTGAAGGTCAGGTCTGCAATCACCCAAGAGAAATTTCTTTCGAACTCGAGTTTTTTTACTCTACCTGATTCCTCGAACCAATATTTATCAAATGTCTTTCTTAATAACTGCCTCCTGACTATGGAATTATTTCCCCCTAGATCAAAAGAAAGAGTTCTATAAATTATTTAAAAGATAAATATTATGTGACACTTGTCAATGCCGAGTAATTATTTTCCAATTTAATTACCACTTGACTGCCTTTTTTGCCTACAAGCATAGTTTTTTATCTCCATTAGTGATTAGTATATTCATGATCATTAAGTTTTTTACCTTGTAGTTGAGCCAAAGTTTAGTTCATTCATCTAATTGACTCATGGGTAATATTTAGGGCAGAATAAATAATATTGGTAATCTAAGATCTGAAATTTTCAGGCAAGTGCTCAAGATTTGAAGGTCTCGAGTTCTTGCTGGATGTTGGTTTTGAACTACAGCGACTTTTCGATGTCGTATTCTGCCGGTCTTCAGGGTGAATAGTCACCCTAGCCGATGTCTCAAATATCTACGCTCCTTGCCATGCATTAACCAAGTATCTGAGCCGCCAAAGGATTTTTAATTGTGAGAGTCAACCCTTCAGAGTTTTCGCGGGTCTTGTTACTTGATAGGGAATGTAAATGACATCCGCAAAATGGATGCGATTTTAAAAATAGAAGCTGCACACGATGGAGTGGTATCGTCCACTTCTTTGCTATATCGATAGATTGTATCCTTTTTGTTGATAATCATTGTCGGGATGTGGTGTATCACAAAGAGTCGGTTGATTATTTGAAGATGTGACTGACAACTGAGGTCATTTTCTACTTTGAGGTTTGGTGGTTAGATTTGAGAATGATAGTTATCCTTTCATGGGAATGTATGAAGGTTGCAGAGAAACCCAGCGTCGGTAATAGCCTACTATGAATGAAATGCGTTCCTTTCGACGGACGATGTTCTTTTCTTTAAGTTCTATCCACATAGCACCTGTAAGGAATCGGTAACCGCTGGAATCTTCACCACCTCCGGAATTCGAACCCAGTCCCTCGAGATGGATCGCCAGTACACTAGCCACCACACAAACTCGATCCCCCGTATTCTCGGACATCCCTGTACCTATCTTTCTGAGCTTCTATTAGGAGGCAGGTGGATGAATGCGCGGTGACGAGTAGGAAAATAATCTTTAACTGCCGAGTTTGCAACGAAAGGAGTGGTGTGAATGAGTAGCGGGATTGCAGCCAATTTCGCCTAATTTCAGAGTCTATCTTTTTTACTGAATAAAAATTGTGAATTTAACCTCCGCTCTTCCGCGATTTGGTTCTTTTTTTTGAATTCCAATCTCTGCCCCCATCAACATCACTTCTTCATATCCTTGTTTAGCCTCTCCCCCGCTAATGGAGAAATAATCCTCCATCCCCTATCGCTTGTGCGAGCTCCCATTTGCCACCACTAATCTCGTCTCCCTCGATCCTCAGCTCGTGTTAATATTTTTCCGAAATGGCATCTCGGAAATTGAATTACCTCGAAAATTCCCGTCGTTGCTCGGCTACCCATGGTTGGCGGAATCCCTCTAAGCACCCATCACTGCCCTACCCTCCTTCTTCATCCAGTAGGTGGAAAAAAAACTGCATCTCCGTCCTTCTGAAACCTTTCACGCAGAAAATTTTCAATTATAGACTCATCATTCACCCAAACCCGCTTATTTTGCCATATTCCCTCGTCATCCTCCGAGCGTGTATGTATGCTTTCGAAAATCGAGTCGTCGTCCGCTGCGTGAACGACGCTGAAGAATGAGGATCTCTCGTTTTCTCCCTCGTGAAGGACTCGATCTCATTTTCTGGTGGGTGCAATATGGTGTGGACAAGGAATCTCCGCAGTTTTTATTGCCGATAAATTGAATTTGGCTTGGCCATTCACTTTAACGAGTTCACGAGTCCATCGCTCCCCATTAATTTTTTGGACCCGGGAATAAATGGTATGGCTTAGATGGTGCCTTGCAGATTTATCTCCGGAACCGCGGAGGTCAGTTCGCGCCCTATTTATGCTTCGATTCTATTCGTGAAATGGCAATTACAAAACCGAGAATTTCAATCTCCTTTTTGGTCTTGAACTTGCGTCATTCAAAGAACAGTGGACACTTTTCATGAGTTACACATGCCAATGACGATTTTCGGGAATTCGATGATAGAGACCTTAATGGTTTGGCCTTATTGATCGAATGATTGAGCCCTTATTGATAACATTATTGATTTCATTTATTTTTGCTTAGTCTATTGTAACTAGTAAACTTTTTGTTTAGGAAAACTAATGGAATTGGTATTTTTAAAGCCTTATCCAGGTGTTTCGAGGTGCAGATCAAATGCAGTCTATTCGCATGCTCTGCTTGCGTGACTGAAGATGAATTTCATGTGCGAATTCTTATTAATTAAAAATACATGAGAGACCCTCGTGAAATATTTATTTAAGGTTTTTTCAATTTGATAATAAAATAGCCCGGTTTATGTAGCCGTGATAATGTTGCGCGAGCGGTCAGGAATACATCATTTGGTTCAATTTAGTACACTGAGACTTACAATCCCTATGCTGAGAGTGGATCAGCGTAATAGGGAAAACAAATGTGTATTCTGTGAAAGCTGTTTTGACCTATGCTATTTTTAAAGCCTTATCCAGGTGTTTCGAGGTGCAGATCAAATGCAGTCTATTCGCATGCTCTGCTTGCGTGACTGAAGATGAATTTCATGTGCGATTTCATGTATATCCCCTTAATTGGTAATGTTATCTCTCAGTAATTTATTCGGCGAAATCTTTGCTATTGGAATGATCACAAATCTTACGTTGGAGACTTTATTTAATAGAAAACGAAAGACGGTCTGGTAATTGAACACAATTACGTACTACCTGTATAATTAATCCGATTAGAATCCATATTGAAAAGATATTTAGTCCTTCCAGACGTCTTAACACTTTTCCACAATTGTGGAAAAGTACTAAGATGTCTTAGCACTTTTACTGTTTAGTACTTTTATACTGCTTGGTACTTTTACAAGCTAACTATATTGCCATGAAATGAGCAATTCTGGTGGTTTGATAACATACCTAAAAACTGAACACATATTTTGATTAATGATATAATTTTATTTTAATAATGTATATGGGTGAGAAAAATTAGGCTGGGAAAGCAAAATTATAAACTGTTCGTGTTGTGTGATACTGGTTTCACTGCCGAAGGAAGTACTTCAATTTTCTCTGAGCTGAATTTAGCTTGAAGATATTCTTTATATATGGTCAGCTAGTTTTCGATAATTTCTCAATTGCTGTCGTTTTTTTCCAAATTGGTCTGGTTATCTTGTTAACTCCTCTCACTGCTTTGAGCATCTTGTATCTAACAACGTTCACAATTATTTGCTCCTTTGTCTGTTTACCATTGCATGGGGGAGACATGTACGAAGAGAAATATGCTCGAAATAAATGAATCTTATTATTTATGCGAGGAATCTCTCTGCTATTAATAATTTCATTCGCGCGCTTTCGGTATAATGGAAGTATTTGCGCCATCTCCGCGTGTGGTTGGGGTTGATTTGAAACATTTTTTATGCTTTCTCCTGTCACTGTGAGGGTGCGACCTTTTATTATTGGCGGTGGCGGTGCGACCTTTATTAGAATTCTGATGGGTAAGATGGCTGCAGCTCTGCCTTCCCATCCAGAGGTCACGATTACTGATTTCGGCTGTAGTGGAAGTTTTTCAGTTGAATCCCTATTCCCTCTTAGATATTATGTGGAGACCACTTCCTGGCGTAGAATTCTCTCTGTCTAATAAAACGTTGAACGGTTGACTACTAGGCACATATCGCTAACGGCTATTGCCGATTTCAGGTTCCTATCCACCCTTCCTAATCGCGTATCGGAAATTGCAGCAGTTGCTGGTCTCCTTTTCATCTAAACAACCCTCCAACTTACCAAAATTATCTTTTTCCTTTACCGTGTATAATTATGACTGTGACCGAACAGCGGAAGGGATGTTAAATTTTTAATCACCAAGCGTGACGTGAGAGAGTGAGAAATTAGGGTCTGGGAGGAATATGAAGTCCCGCCCCGCCGTTTAAGTCCCGAGATGCGTGGGACTCCTGCGGTCGTCTATTTCTGGAACCCACGGAGTTTTGGGGAAGGGTTGATGGGTGGAAAGAGGGGTCTGGGTCGGGTGGGGTCGAGGAATGGGTGTTGCTCTCATGGGGCTGGAGAATAAGGAGGGAGGGGTTTTAGAAGGGAACGCGTGGTTCTCGGACGCCCTCATTCCTGCGTTCCAGTGACGGTGGTCGCGTGTGGTGGGTGGGGGAAAGTCCCCCATCGTCCCACTCCTGCCCCTTAAAAAAGCGAAGCGCACGTGCCTCTGCTTTTCTCGCGAGGATAAACCACTCTTACCCGATACTCCGAGCCTCTCCAGATCCACTCTCCATTCTCCCTGACGGCAACTCAGCACCCGCTAAACAAATTTGAGTAAAATTAAATTCTGAAGTGTTTTGAGTCTTGAATTCGAATCAATGTTTCATGTTAATACTAATTTATTCCTTGAATGGCACATTTGGACGCATGCGGAGCCGAATTCTGATTGGCTCCGTCAGTTTCCAGGGCTTTCATTTTCATAAATTATTAAATGAGGCAAGATGACATTAATATAGAAGCCCATCTGAGCCCTAATTTTGTCTGGGAAATATTGTGAGCGAAAATTGTGGAAGTATTAGCTCAAAATATATTCGAAAACCTTAGAACAATTACCCAGTGATTGTAAGTCGGAGGTAATCCTGATGGATAAAATGCGTGTGAAGAGACGCGTTTTTTTGTGGAATTCCTTATTTTACGTACAGAATCCTTAGCGACTGATCAGTATCAGAAAAAAAGTACAATTTAGAGGGAGAAGGTGTGTCGTGCGGGAGTTTTTTACCAGGTCAAAATATTTTACTCTACTCCGGCAAGGCCAACTCTCAAATGAACATAATTCGACTGGACGACGAAGGCGACGGAGATGGAAAAGACAGAGATGGCATTTCCATCGGAGTGGACGCGCTGATTATAATTGTCATTCAGTCACATCGGTGCGATTCGTGTTAATTTACCTACTCTTTTCAGAATTTACACGAGGAATTTCTATATGCCCATTAGTGATGTTTTGAGTTAAATAAATCCTTTCCCTATGTGATTTCCTGACGTAGGCGTTCCAGGGAAAGGACAAGATTTAACCACTAGGCTACGGCAAATACGGGATATTAGGAACATCGCAATGATCTGGACCCTTATTAACCAAAGCTCAATATTTTTCTCCAATGCACTCCTACTAGGATCAAACTCAGAACCTATGTGGTGCTCAGGAAAGTATCCGACGAAAACGTCTTGCCTGTACTATTGAAGTTAAATTGATGTCTATTGACAGTCTTTATGTACTTGCCATCACAAGTAATTAAAATCGTGGCGGCATGAATCTCAGATTTTAGTTGATCTCATTAAGTGATAGTTTGTACTTCTCAATTTTACTCTACCTCTTCTTCAATCACCCACTTTTAACTTGATCCACGCGCGAAGTAGAAGTATGCATTAGTAATATCGCTTGCACGTTAGATGCTGTTTTACTTTTAAATTTTCTTACATCTACGTCGTTCCTTTTCCTCTCAGCTCGGGTATTTATCCATCCTCCTCTGATTATTTTCCCTCTTTCCCGCTACAAACACATCTCCCTCCTCCGCCGTCCGCTCGCGCTTCTTTCCCGAAGTGTCGATGGACATTCCAAGTTAGCGCCTCGATTTGCGCGGGAAAAGGAGGGCGATGGAGGGTAAAGATGGCGGCGGCGTCGGCGTGCGCGAACTTCTCAAGGGCTTGGACGTTATTTCGAGTGCATTTCCGCGAACTGTGGCCTGCCAATATCAAATGCCGACCGATAATCTTCTGTGAAATCTCTCTACCGTCAAATCTCGCTATGCTTTATTCCCTATTCCGATTTCCTCTCTCCTGTGGCGTGTTTCTCCGCTCAGATAGCTAAACGAGCCACGTGGCTTTCACGTGCCTGGTTTTTTTCAGCGGGGAAAATTGGCAGAATTTTACCATTTATCATCCTTGTCTTGTTCCATATTAACTCATAAATTACATAATTCGGTTTCCGCCATTTATAGCCCTCCTAGTCCTCTTGACTTAACATTTTATTTTACGTTCGTATAGTCGTAGTTGGATGGTGAATGTTTAACCTGCATGAAACTCTTCAAAGTTCGGGATTTGATCTCGGTTAAAGGAATTTAAAAAAAGTACCGCCTTTGAAGGTGCGATTGGGTGAGGTTGCTTAGAGTAATGGAGAATATTGAAATGCGGGGCTTTGTAGCTGCCGCTTAAGGTAGTCCGAGCGAGATAGCTCCCTAGTCATTATAGAGACCATATTCGAATCATACGTTTTTATTTCACCAACTTTAGGATACACCAATTAAATATTGCATCATTAATGGTGCAATAATATAGTTTTATATGACAGAAATTGTAAAAAATTAAATGAAAATATCTAAATTCTTTAACTGACTCATTTTTTTTCGCGCGGTGCGTTTGAAACTCCTTAAAAATGGGAGGTTTTTTGTGATACCAAAGAACCTACTGCGGTGACAATAAGATTAATTCTCAAATATAGTTGAGAAAAAATACAAACTACACACTTTTAGTTTTTTTACGACATCTAAGTGTTAGAAATACTTCATTTTTTAAATAATGTCTCTCTGGAGTGCGTACACGTACCATTTCCCATGTGAAAAGGCTGGCATTTTTTGGCAAATATCTCCAAAAGTAATGTGATGAGGGGTTGAATTTTTGGTACCATTAGGGTGAGATATTTTCCGTAAAATGAGACCAAATTCATTGATTTCTAAGTAAAATGATTTTTCGCTCGAACTACCTTAAGTTGCCAACGCAGACCTGCGCGGTAACGAGGGGAGGTAGAAATGTAGGGGGTCGTGAGGATGGTCGGAGGGGAAGAGAGGAAGACAACGAAAGAGAAATTGGGCAGAGGACCCTAAATTCTTCGTGAAATAAGCTTTTGCATAAGGCTATTTGGCACATGGTTAAAATCACCCATCGCCTTTGACTATGAAAAGGAACCATATCTTGAGGTTTCATTGTGAAACGAGTTTGATCGGGACGACAGGTAGTTGTGAGTCATCCCAATTCTCGATTCACTTGTGTTGGCAGCAACGAGGAAGGCTTCACACTGGACAATTTACTCCCCCATTTTGCAGAATAATGAAAGTTCAGTAGCCTATGTCCGAAAATTGTGCGCAGCGCCAAAAGACTCAGTTGAGAGCAATACCCTGCGTTGTGTAACACTTGCTTCCCCTCAAACTAAAAGGCACGACGTGACCGAAGCCATGTCCCCATCATCTTGCTGTGGGTATCATGGTGCTTTGCAGGTGGAAAATACTTTCAGCACCTTGAGGTACACCTATTTGTATTAATTTCTGTTTATCTCAAATGTAATCGAATATGTGCACGGTATACCAGCAAATTTGGCAACAAAATAGTGGTTAAATTTTATTAGAAGAAGAGTAAATTGGCAGTGATTAGATTTGCACACTAGTAGGGCATGAGGGGTTAAAATTTTTCGATTCTTAGTGCTGTAATGTAATAATAAGGTAGAGACTTTATGGGTACAGGGCTGATACTTAAAAACTACTCTGATATGACTTTCAGAAACGGTTTTCTTTTCATCCGATCTCAGTTTTAGGTCGATTTGTTTGTGGATTGCCTTTGTGAAGGTTGTAAGTAGAAGAGATGAATTATAACGGATTCTGGGCAGTCATTATTTTCGTTATTCATTGCATATCATTTACACTCGGGGAAAAATCCAGCCGAAATGTGTATTTCCTCTTTATTCCCGTCCGCTATAATACCAACAGCACTTTCTTCATTCCTTGTAAATCTGTAAAGACTGTCTTGTATCTGATGATGGCTCTGTAAGCCGAAACGCGTTGTACGCATTAAAGCAATTTGTGGAAAAGTGCAATTGTTTCTCTTATAATATGACGAACTTCCATGATATCTCGCCTGAATCTGTTGAATTTATTCTAATGAATACGCATACAATTCTACTCTGGACTGCTCTTCTTCAAGAGGTGAAGTATTTTTGACAACTAAGACGGTCGTTTCTGTACCACTACTTTTTAGTTTGAAATGTCACAAATTATCGCAATATTGTTGACGGAGCGTAAAAAAATTACTGATTATAAGATTAGCAAACTTAAAATATTTTAGTACCAATGCTCTCGGTATAGTTTCTCTTCCATGTAATCCATCTCTGGAAAATTGACTCTCACTGTCAATCAACTCTGTCTTAAAAATGAAGCTCAATTAAGAAAGAAATCATCACAGCTTCCTATTTGCCCAGCGTTAATGAAATATCGCCGGAAATTAATTAGGAATCGAATTTTGTGCTGGCTGCGGGAACACAAAATGATAAGGTAGGATTTATTTACACATCTGCAAGTGAAGGTTTAATTTCCGATCTTCTTCTCACTTTAACTAACGAAGGTCACTTATATCCTGAAATTAATTTTACTGAGAATTTACTCAGCATAGAGTGCCAAGGAAATTAATAGTTATTGTTATTCTCTGCTTCTGCGTGCCTTTACACGAAAATTGAACGTAAAAACAACTAATGCGGATACGAGTCGACAAGGGTGGTGAAGTTCGAGGAAATTGTTCCGAGCGACAATGCGTATTTTCTAGGACCGTGATTTTTCCGAAAATATTTCCACCAAGACACGATGCTTTTATCCTTTAAAATATCACTTAATCTTTCTCTTTTCAATGCATATAATTTCTCTTGGATAGTTTAGCAATGGAAAAAAGGCTATCCAAGTGTGAGCGAGCAATCGAGTGTCTTCTTGGAGAGATTGCCTGCAAACATTAGAGTACGATGCGTCTTGCCTGCATGTCAAACTGATAAATATTTAGAAAATGTGGCGAAACTTTGTGTCAGTCACAGAATCAATTAGTTTAAGAGCGTATCAATATTCTCCATGTGGGTTTTGTTAAGTCGAAGAAATGTGTGATTTGAATCGAAATCGAAAGATGAAGGTGGATATTTGCGAAATATATCCATGTTTGAAAAAATATCAGTATTTTCATGATATACAAATTAGTTTTGACCAAATCTCCGCGATTAATTTAAATTCAGTTTGTAGGGATTGCATTCTCGCTTAGCATCAAAGGACATACGAGTAAAATCCGAAGATTCTTGTGGAATTTATGCGTGATGCAGAAATTAGAAATTTGCATTAATCCACAGGAATAAATTTTACTGCGACGTAGGTTTCGCTGTAAAATTTATTTCTGTAGGGAATCGCAAATTTTTTATTTCTGCATCGGATATACGAGTTATGTCTTATAGGTGGGCTACACCTTATAATATATTTATCAAGGGAAAGTGTGATTTCCACTCCTTTTCTGGCGGTTCATGACGGCTCGGCCCAGTTGGGAGTGAAGTAGCTCAAGGTTCGGTGATCACATCCAGGCAGTCAAGCCTTTGAATTTCCGAAGGTAAATCAAAGATATGTGGTTTTTTGAGTACCAGATCTTTCTAGGATGCTATATGTGGCTCAAAGAAATCAATTTTCTCACCTTCTCAGAAATGTTGAATTCCACGTAACTCGCCATGCGTTGGTGGGGAGCTCTACATTCGACTGTAGAAACGGCTTTTGGGTCGAACACTTTGGTGGTTTGGCACGCTTTATAAAAGAGCGTTATTGGCCGACGAAAGAGCGATCCCGTGCTCTGGAGTGAATCTGTTTATTGTGTTATTTACTCTGCCCCGTCCACCTCCGCAACGACTCCCTCCAGATCTGACCGCCGGCGCTCCCAACTCCAAAGCGAGTGAGTGACGCCTCTTTTGTGCGCCGGCAGCGCCGAGGCCGTCCCGACGCCGCGCCGTCATGTGCCCCCATGTTCACTTTACTACCTTTCTACGCTGGTAACTCATACGCTAGTTGGAATTTTGCTGTGTGAACGTGAAAAGGTTTGCATCATAGATTAAAGAAGAGATGGCCTACAAGAAGGCAGAGTGGATGGCTTCTTGACAAAAAAGGAAGACTCATCTTTTTCCCCGTCACGACATTGAATGAAGTGCTGTGGTCAGTCATGTGTAAGGATGCTAAGATAAATGCCAAGGGGATGAAATTCGTCATGATAAAATCATGTTACTATGACGAGATTCGAACCTGGGTCTCTCGGTTGCCGGTTAGGAGTATTACCCAATTACACCACCGCATCTCGGCCTTATCAGCTAGTGGTACGGCTGAAAAACCTGGCCGGAAATAGGGAGATTTGGTATCCAATCCCTGTCAAGTCTAATGATATTTTAATGGTGGATTCCGTCTCCTGGGAGTACTTCCTCTTTTCGGTGAAAAATGATCCACCTAACATGGCACCGCACGCAATTCGTCCATATTTTTTTAATATAGTGCTTTTTTTGGAAATTCTCTCCAGTTAGCATTTCCCTTTAAAAATCATTGTGGTACCGTCATAATTCCGCTTCTATCGCCCATTTTTTCTGTGTAATAACTCAACAACTGATCAGTCCATGATGACCGATTGCACATTTAAATTGCTTCAATATTTCCCTGTGCTATCGTACCATGAAATACTGCAGCTAATTTAGTCCTTCCTGCTGATACATATTAATTTAATTGCATCCAGAGGCCTCCGAAATACCGAAATTTTGAGAACCCGAAGGCTGACCTGTGTTGGGGTTCCGATTAAACATACAAATGGTGACTTAATTGAGCCTATGGTTGTTAAAGCCACCATATTAAACATTGTTCAACCCTAATAGTATGAACGAAGTATAATCGTGAACTGGTTGGAAAGGAAGGCAGCGAAAGTCATAAATACGACAAAATTTCACGACGACGACTGACAGTATCATCGGGGGAATTGACGCCAAACTAAAGGAATGAGGGCAGGCCGCGGCCTTCTTCTGAAGGGAGGAAGGGTAGACATCGAAGCTGATGGATAGTGAATAAAAAGTGAAGGCCTTTCCTTCTGTCGTATTTGCGCCGACCGACCCCCACAATCGCCGAGAGATCCGAAATAGAAGATAATGTTTGTGTAGCGGAATAGCGGGGATTATCCGGGTGTGGGGGTTGAAGAGGAGGATTTTCCTCTTCCCTCGTGCTCGCGTAATCCCTAGCAACTCCTCCTTCAATGTTAGTGCGTCCCGGATCGCCATCTCAAAGCTCGTTTGACCGATGCCGGCGTGAGACGTCCGCGTGCATGCTCCGCTCGTCTTTTGTGGAGATTCGTCTCGCGTCAGTGCCTGAATGGGGAGATGGACAAAAGAATAAATGCGTGGCGGAATATCAACTGAACATAGCGATTGATTATTTTTTACTCTTTTCGTGTCCTGTGAGAAATTCAAGTGTAGAAATACATGGGGATATCTTATGGTGTGAAATATCTACCTAATAACTATTTTATTACTGTGAACCACAAATTTCCAATTAAAATGAGTTTTAATGTTACGGGTATTATTTTAAAAGTTCTAGCCAATAATTAAGGCCGAATCGAATTGGAAAATGCAAATGCAAAGCGCACCGATAATGTTTGCTTTTTTGCATGTTATCTCAAGTTTTCTCTCCCTTCTGGTGAAAAAAGTGGGGGAAAACATCCTGGTAGTGGGAAAAATCGTGTCACGAACAAAAGGTTTGGAATTGAAGGAGATATGAAAAGGGGCTGAGCGTTAGGTAACGATTTCTCGCGCCACATCGAGGCGTTGCCCTGTGTAACGGCGTTATTGAAAATCTATGACGTTCCCACCTTGTGGTGCCACCGTTGATCGTCGAATCGGCGCATCCAGCTGTCGCGAAGATTGAGACATGGAGAGACGGTTCGTAGGCAGAAATATGGGTGAATAGTGTTGTTGTCCCTCGAAATTTGTGTTCTTCACCTGGGACATTTTCCTGTATGAGTTCTTGAACGAATATATTCGCGGAAACGCAGTTTCAAATGGAAATGAACCAATAGGCTTTATTTAATGCTTCATTTTGATATTTTAATAAATAAGTATGGTCCGATTTGACGTTTTCGTCGGTCTCTATACATCTGCCAATACCTTTGATTCGGTCGCGAAAGTTGGAGCTCTAACCTTGACTGAAATGTGAATTTAAACATTTTCCCAATTTATTAGTTACCATATTTCATCGCAAGTAGCTTTTGAGATAATAATTTGATAGGATATTGGTTAAATACAGCATTTAATCTGACTAATATATATATTTATGTGACATAGAAATCTATTAAAACATCTACTCCAGTAAATAACAAACTTAGCAAAGTAATTTGTTTAAATCATGCAACCTGCGAATACATTTTCTTATACAAATAAATGATAAACTTAAGCAAAGTAATTTGTATACTAATGCTACCTGTGGATAGATTCTCTCACTATCGGATAGCTCTTGACTGACAAGGAAGTGTTTTTACAAGTTAATCAGCTTTTAGAACGGCCTTTTCCGCTAAATTACTCCTTGAAGAAAGGTAATAAGCAATTTTGGACGTTATACAAGGATGCAGATCATTTTGCAAAAATCCCCTTGCCCTAAGAATTTTATGCGTAATTATCAGTTATGTAAATAAAAATCGTGTGAGTTCATGATTTTCTGAAGTTCAGACCTTTTATTGCTTAACTTTGAGCATAAGAATTATTATGACACGGCTGGGAAAATTAAAAAATACTATTTGTACAATGCACTTACGAGTTTAGACTACATTTTCATTGCTCTGAAGTCAAATTAAACTCGTTCTTTGGTAATGAGAGGAAATGAAAGTACGGCTCGTAATCCCTGTGGCAATTAGGAAAAGAACAAATGCTGAGGAGGAATCACGAAGATGATCTGCGGATTGGCTAATTGCTAAACCAATTAGAGGAATCAGGCTAAAACTTGTGAGAATAGTCGATATTCTTTCGTATCCGCCGTAAACCACTCCATTTGATCTCGCCAGCCTGCTTCATCGTCGTTCACTCAAAATATGTTTAACGATTAGCTTTGTTTCTAATTTACTCAATGGTGCGGGGTGGCCGCTTCCACTTATAATTTTGTGATCCTTGCGTGTGTTCTTTTGTGAGCGTGCAGATTTATAGTGTGCTCCCTGGCGTTGATTCACTTAGTGCCATAGATATTCCTCTGGAGCGCTGTCAAAGAGAGAGGGGCTTTAGGTCATTAAATACGTTTCAAAGAGCCGTAGTACTTTTTTCGTAAGTATGAAAGCATCCAATTAAGTCTCTCCTTAAAACTTGAATGGTTTAATTAAAATGTCGTGGGTGCGAAGGGCGCCCCCTGGGTCGCTCCAGGAATTTCTCGGGATGCGGCTGTCTCCCTCTCCCTCCCCCAGTTCCTCGCTCATAACCATCCCTGGCCACGCCTACAACAGAAGTCGAATTAAAGCTATTCTGTAGTAATTTATCAGGAGAGTATTATATCGCGTCAAGAGGTACTAAATTTTAATTGAAACGAATTGAAGTCAGGTTAAAATTGAATATTTCATCCTACCCATAGTTCACCGCACTTTTATGTCTTGTTAAGGGCCGGCTCATTTAAAAACTAATATTCTCTAGCATTGTATGTTCATGTCTTTAAGGCATGATGGGAATCTATGTTTTTGTTAGTCTCCATTCGTTAGAAAAACTATGTATCTTGCCAATAGATAGCTATTGGTGATGGTATTGGGCTAATATAGGTTACAAATGTTATGCGAGCTCATTATTCCAAAGGAATTCCTCAATAAAATGTGAACTTAAACTCTATTGCTTTCGAAAGTGTTGAATAATACAGAATGTTGTATTTTACAAGTATAAGATGGATGTAGCAAACATCTTAAAAGTGTAGAATATTCTATCATTATTTGGCGAAATTTCTCGCTGGTAAGACGAAAGCTTCGTGAGGCACGTGAGCATAAAGTTAGACTTCTCTTCATTGATAACCACTGGAAGACAGAAATAATGAGGGAAAGTTGTTTCTCGTTTAAGTTTAGAACAACATGCCCCGCTTTTAAAAGTTGTATTATAAGAAAAGAATAGATGGTGTTTCCTAAATTATGGAAACGGAAAGGAAAATTTGAGAAACGCAACGCCTGGGAGAACCTACTCGAAAGCATGTTAATGTTGCTTATGCTGGTTCTTTTGGAGCAGAAGAGGCGGACGATGTGAAACATGTGAATTTGTATGGGATGGAGGGGGGAAGGAGGGAAGGATGGAGAAGATGGCAATCAGGTGCGGCGAACGGATGCCGCGGCTAAGGTAATGATGATTCGAAAGTATTCAGAGTCGAGGAGTGGAAGGAATGTGTGTATCCGCTGAGAATACATGCGAGAGGGAGACTTGTTTGCTTTAGCGTTTAGCGGGCGGGAAATTAAGTCGAATTGATGGATGGCCGGGGTCGGTCGTCCCTCGTGGAGGGCGGGGCGGAAGAGGGTGGAAACGGCGGCGGCGTGCTGGAACTAACGGACGGGAGGCGGAGTTCATTTGTTCTTCTTTCCCGCGCATTCTCTCTCTCTCATAATCAGAGGCAGATACAGCGGGTGCCTTTTCTTCTCTGGAAGGGAGTGGGTAATTCACTTGAAGGAAGAAATGAAATGCGAGAGGCGGTGGTAAAACCTTTTAATTAAGAATGGTTAAATCGCATTTAGGGGCTTCTTTATTTCCTCCCATTTGGATGCGTTTTCGTACTATTTCGTTCATCGGTGGTCTCAAAGTACTTGGCAGATCCGCAGCCACAATCCCAGCTGGAAGTGATTATATTCGTTCGCCTTGAATGGCTTCCCTTTTTTCGGTGTCTCGTTGATGCTTGGTCAAGGTCGCTCATAACTAAGAATGATGTAACGAAAAACAGTACGTTGATGTTACTTGGTTTTTAGTGAAACTAAATAACGTTGTATCCATAGGCGAGTCTAGAAAATTGCGAAGAGATAATTCAAGGTTACAGGATGCGTTAATTGGTTCGCAAAGCGCCCTATTTTTTAAATCTCAATTTCTACTGCTTAAAACAACTGTTCTCTTCGTTCTCCAGAGTAAAAATCAGTCTTCTTTACAAAATTGTTTACTCTGATTTTATAGCATGTGGAGAACCATCTCCCTCTCGATCACCGATGCCAAGCACCATTGTGTTTTTCGATTTTTTTTGGAATGTGAATGGGCGATCATCGAACTTGTCCCGGGTTCCATAACCCTTTCTGCAGGTGGTGGATTCTTTCAAATGCGGAATGACCCTCGCTGTCCTTGCACGTTAAACTACTACTGCTGAGCAGGTTTCACCTCTGAACATACTTTTGAAAGTGAGAGCTTCAAAAGTGCTGTTAATTAACCAAATTCATGCCAGTTTGCTGACAATTGGAACGGGATATCCAGTCGTAGGATGCCATTAAAAATGAAAACGCGCATGGAATGTATCGCGGGGGAATCTTCATAGAAGCATCCTTTACATTAGGCTCTCCAGCGTTTATTGTCCAGCCAAAAAAATAACGTGTTGGCACAATCTACATCCCATCTGCGGAGCAGTCCCGCGACGAGGCGGATTTTTTTTTCTCTCCTCATCCACTTCTGGCTTCTCAGAGATTTTGCGAGACCTTTGCCGCTAAAGTGTTCCCCGCTGCGCTGGTGGTGGCAGCGCGTGCCAGCGATGGATTTGAAATCACGTCGCTCTCCCCGCCCTGACTCGTTAGTAACGCCGTTATTAATGGAAAATCATAATAAAACAAACGATCATAAACTTGCCTAATAGACATGCGCACAGCGGAAGCCGACAACTTGACGACTAATGACGCCAAGGTCACCCCTGATCGACTTGTGGCGGTAAATCAGATTGATATTCCCGGCATGTTATGCAAATATTGTCCTATGCGTTGTCAAACATGCGTTTAGCGATAAACTATTCCTTAGTCAGAAGTGCGCTCCGAGCGCTGATCGTAGATATCTAGGGAAACTTGGTCGTGAAGGGATTGAGCGAGTTAATGGAGCGGTGTTTAACGATGGTTAGCGTGTGCAGTGCGTTACGCTCCACATAGCTATGATGTGCGCTTCGTGTCGCAAACTTTATTGTGTGCACTTCGTGATCAGCTCTCCTTGCGTGCAGAAGGAGACTCGCTCCGTATGAGGTTAATGTGCTCATCTCTATCCTTACAGACATGCTGGGAATGGATTTGCTACGCAACATGGTTTCTTGATTCTATTTCATTCAGTAGTTACATCAAATTTTCATATGATGTGCTTCTTCACTCTTTATTTTCACTAGTCATCATGATTTCACCGTTTCAATAGAGCACTTGCCCTAGCCAAGGCCATTTTCATAATCATACATTAGGTGAAAACTGACGGAATGCTTTAATTAGCTTTTGTTTCTGCCACCTCATTGTCGCGAGGCTCTTGGAATGGATAGTTTATGAATCACTAAGTAATGAGCAATATAATTGATTTCATTGAAATGTGTAAGGCAGAATCTTGGGATCTTGTATCTGCGACCGAAGTGACAAAGATTTGATGCTTGCCTACTTCATATCCTTCTGCAGTAAAGTTTTTGGACCTCAAATTGGTAAGGTTTATTTGCACCGTCTTCCTAAATACCCTAATCCTAATGCAAACACATTCACGATCGTGGCGGGGCTAGAACCCGTGACTTTGGGTAGCACTGCCGGCGAATTGTGCACCTGTATACCAAAGTTGGTTGACCTTACGTGTTACGAGGTATGACATAGGGACATACGTTCTCAAAAATTTGTGTACAGTGAAATGATCATTGAAGTACCTACTATTAGGATTGGCATAAGTGGGTCTAATATTTTTTAAAACCCCGCAATTTAATTCCGCGACCCCCGCGATGTTGTCTACACCGAAAGAAAAAGAGGTTCACCGTATTTTATTGGTATTCATGCTTTCCCTTTAAAAAGAAAATAAATCCTTAATAACTACTCTTTAGTTGTTGGGGGAAGAATGGTGGAAGTTGAAGTCACGAGGGTCTGTAATCAGGCATTGAATGTACTCAAAACTTATTCATCTCCCTTAACAGTAGACTGCCGCACGCCGTGTGGCTAGTTTTATCAGTTCTTGGAACCCTGCAGTCGGGAGACATCGGATGAAACAAACCGTAGAACTCAGTCGAGGGTTTGGCGAAAGGCTTGTCTCGGTCAGCGTACTCTCGAATAGGCGACGCGGACTCCCTTGGATTAAGTCATCGAGACGAAAAAATATGCACCTCGCTGTTGAAACCTTCATCTTGCGGGGCTTTTAGCGGCAGGGAAAAATTGTAACCATACGGTTGGGGAGACGGGGAGAGAGAGGCAATATCATCGGGTCCATTCTCCCGCAGCTGAGTGGATCCTCAGAGTCTGTTGTGGCGAAGTCAGGGGCGCTCTGAGGAAAGATATGGATGGGGAGGAGAGTGGATCGTGGGTGGAGTGTGAAGAGTGATGCGGTGGAGATTTACAGCCGGCGGAGTGAGCGGTCTTCTCCTTACGCTGCGGAGCACTCGCGTCGCTTGATTCCATCCAGCCCACTAGCAAGGCGCGAAGAGTGCCAGATTGTTCGCTACTCCTCTCTCCAGTGTTTTTCTCTGACTCTGCTCTCCTTCCACATCCAATACCGCTGCGTTCGCCCGGTCGACAAAATGATCTCCTCTCAGGGCTGCGAAGAGGAGTGACTCCTCTCTCCTTATCACCTCAGCCTCCTCTCAACCCCTTTCCTCGAGTGGCGAAAATAATTCTTCCAGCCGTCTGTTCTCCCACTGTAACCTCGACAGCGTTTCGCATCTGTAACCTACAACCCTCCCCCCAGTGGGCAAACCATTCATCTCAGGCTATACTTTGCTGTGTTCATTTGTTGACCTTTGGCAGCCATCTTCCATATGCAGTAAATCACTGTCAAGAATTTATGCTGTATCTTTGGGCGGTATTTACGTAGAGAAGTAAGCCTCCTTACTAATAGGCAACTCGCAAGATCCTAGGGGCTCTGAAGAGAGAGGGTGCCTGATGAAAATTTGGTGAAGTAGAAGAGACAAGCTCACTGGACAGATTCTTGGATATAATGCATTCCTAAAACAGTATTTAAGGGTCAACGAATGGGGAAGATTACCGAGGAAGAATACGGATGTTATACTTTAAGCAAATTTTTAAGGATGTCAGGCTAAAGAATTATGAAAGAACGAATTGTCAAGCTGGAAGAAAACAGAGTGGAAAGCAAACCTATCTTCGGTTTGATGACTGCTGATAAAATATTAATGTCCTATTTATATTTGAACTATCAAACGAAAGAACTTTTCTCTAGCAAGGGGCCAGTTACAAAGAAGAGCTGTTAATGGTACTTCTTCCTAATGTTTTTTTTAACAAAACCACTGGCGAAGACCAAAAGTAAATCTAAAAGAATTACAATTTAAGTATTTTTAAAAATAGGATTGAATTCAAAAATACCATTTCGATGGCTTTATTTTTCCAAGTAGGTTAGCGTATTGTGTCTGTTGATATATTCTCATTAAGGATGGCGGCGGTAGAAGGTGATCTCCTTAAGTTATCTTCAACGCCTGATACCCGCTCACTGCCGTTGTATTTGTTAGAGAAGGCACCCGAGAATAAATAATATTCATGTTCAGAAAGTGTCCAATTAACTCCCTTCCGCCCTCTTCTCTATCTCTCGGTAGTAAAACCACCTCGTCCTAATGCCTGTGAATGCTCCGTCACCCCTCTCCTATCTTCGCCGGGCTCCTTTATAAGTCTTCCTCAACCTCCTTCCACTCCTACCGTCTTATCTTCGCCTCTATTATTTCGTGCGTACGCAAGTTCACGGCGCCTCGTTTGTTGTCCTGCCTCACCCCTGCGCAGGACAGTGACGACAAGGTGATCGTCTCTTTCTCCCTCCCTCTCTCCGATAAACAACGGTCCTTTGCCGCAATTAGCGACGTCTTAGTCAGCCATCCTGGCAATTAACGATGCTCCCTCACCTCCTGCTGCGCACCTTTTTATTAAGACCTAAAGGTTAGGATCGTTACAGTTTAATTGTCGCCGCTTCACTTCTCCTTTGTCTCCCCGACAAATTTCACAGAACACGGCTCCTAGATTATAATTTCCCCTCGCAGAGCTTGTTAACTTAGTCGGTGTAAGGAGCCACGGCGGGGGATTAGGAAAGTAATTAGACGCCCTTTGTTCACCTGCATATCCTGGAGAGGGGGCGCAGTCGAGAGGAATTTCATATTGAGTCTGGCAAGAGTTGTTTCTAACTATGTTATTAGACATGTTAGACGAGAGTCTTTTTGTTATACTTCTTTTTTACTTGTGTCCCAACTGTATTTGGTTTGTCGGAGGTTACATTGCAAAACCGTTGCCCGTTTTATTTTCCGGTGAAATCAGATTCCAATTGGCGAAGAATAACCTTGGTGGTAACGCAAATTTGTTATCGTAGTTACTATGAATATTTCCGCATCAAACATCCCAATGTAAGGAGAATTTAGTGCTGTGGTTAACTGTTTTCCACGAGTTCTCCACTACTGAATTAAATAAAAAGGATGCCTTGCGAACTTCCGAACGAGCATATGAAGCATTGCGTTCGCTAATGCGGGTAGACTATCAGACAGAATGCGATTTTTGAAATATAAGACGCTGGTACGAAATTCCTTCATTCGAATAGACAGAAATGGAAATTAGGAGACTAATTAGGTTTATTATCTTTGATAAAATGCTTGGTAAAAGAATTCTGCCTGACATGTCTCCTGCTGGGTATTCGAATGACACACGCGTTTAAAAATAACTGGGTAACGTCCATTTGAGAGAAAATTAAAATGTTGCGATTGTGAAGGAATGGCTTAGTTCCTTTAATATTGTTCCTGTTTCACTTGATTTTCCTCAGAAACAAAGATTATAAGTTAGATTATCATTCTCATCGTAAGAGAATTTGTCCAAATAAATGCTTATGTGAGTATGATTCTCGGGCTCTCTTCGTCATGTTTCTAAAGTAAAATTGTCGGTGTCGATTTAGGCTTTAGAATACAGTAGATGTTAGAAAACGTGTAATGAAGGTGGTAGTAAGTCGTCGAAAAACTTGAGTGATAAAATTCCCTGCTTCAAAATTTGCATTTGATAAAAGAATACCGCCTCCGCCGTAAATTGCATTCCAGCTTGTGTGTGCGCGTGTGTATGGCCTTAATTAAGCTCGCTTCCGGCTCGCAATAATTTCCAGATGAGGATGATAACTCGCCTCTCTGCCGTGTCGCCTTCCCCGAGATACGCAGATAGTTTGTACCCGTGCGCGGACGTTTCCATGCGAGGTTTATGAGCGCGCGGCTTCGATATTAAACGTGTGGCCAGGAATGCAAGGAATGCTCGGGGGAACGGACGTGGTGATTACCGAAGGTGAATAAATAAATCTCTCGACTTTTCCTATTTCATTTGGCTGGCGAAAAGATAATCAGTCCCATCCCGTTCTTTGTGCTTAATATGTTTTCCAAGACGCCACCAGTGTTTCCATAATGGCTGAATGTGGAAGGAGGACGGGGAAGCGGTGGGAGAATATTGAGAGTACCATTGGTCTGGGACGGGTGTGATACTCGGATCCTTTTTCCTTCGTTCCTTCCCGTGTTATCGAATTTCTTTTTCTCTGCCCTCTCATCCTTCAACCCTTTTACAACCGACCGCTACCTGTTCTTGTCCCTTGAAAAAGTTTTTCGATTGATGTGAATGTGTTGTTTTCACCCGTAGTGACACCTGGAGATAGTTCCTGTTTTTGAAAAAAAAGTCTTAGATAAACTTACTTGGTTGCTGCAAATGGAATGGTCAGTGGAAGTAAATTCAGTAGTTTATTGCACTGTGATCGGCCAAGGAATTTCTCCCCTCGACAGAGGAGTTTCAGGTCGAAAAAAAAATGTTTGAAATTTCAAGACATAGAAGTGCAAAAAATTGGAGAAGCCAGACGAAAAAACACGTAATCATAAGCTTATTTTCAGCTAAAATGAATAACGATATTTCCGGAAATGAAACTGTCCGTCGATACATTTAATCGTACTTCTTCCGTCTCCATTTGGAAATACGATGCATTTTTTTCAATTAAAAATTTTGAAATATCTAAAATATGATGCTTCTTAATCATATCACTGATATTGTATGCATGAATTTCAAGTAAAACATTTAATTTCACAATGGAGTATTACTCTTTGATACAACTGGAAATTTGTGACGATGGGGTATCATTTGCGTGAAACCTTTTCTTTTAATTCTTGTGAATCTGCATTCAGACTTCAATTTAAAATTATAACAGGAGTACTTAAATTTTGTATCATCGTGAAGTTCTTTAGAATTTTCTGTGTTTTCATGTCAATTCTGCAATTAAATAGCAATAAATACGAGGATTTGGACTATCTAGGATTCTCCATTGAGCAGTACAATGGAGATTATTATTGTTTAATGCGTGAATCTCTTGGTAGAGAGGGAACACGAAGTGAAAAAGGAAGGAGGAGGATATAATTTTTTTTAAGGATTCATTCAAAATAGATTACTTACGCCTGGGATAATGAATGGGAATAGTGTATGCTTATAGGCTATGATCATCTAATCTAAACCTAAGTTAGTGTTAATGAACTGGTAATTCATATTTATACTCATAATGTCAAATTTACAATCAATTCATGGAACGTAAGGTCCACCTTCTCATTTCTCTGATGTTCCCATGCGTAATCCACTGAATTGTTTCAATTAAGATAACCAGGATTTACTATGCGTTATGTAAATGCTGAAATAAGATTTAGTGGTGGAGAAAAGCAAGATTGGGGATTTTTTTTAGAAATTTTGGGTAATATTTCTGATATTGGGTTTCCTTGCGTTTGAGTTGTAAAATACCGTAGGTTTACCTTGCGTTGTGGTAAATAAAGTTGAAATTCTCCATATCAACGCACTTCTCTTTCCTATTTATGGCCAAATTTACTGTGAATTCATATACTCAATATGTGCTCCTTCCTCTATGGATGAAGAGTTCTTGGGTTTCCCATCGGATGATGGTGTTGATAAGCACTGACTTTTCTCCGGCCAAGTCTGCCATCGCCTTTCTAGTGAATTGTCCCCATTACCTGGGGTTTCCAGACGCCCTGAAAGAATGTGGTTATCCGGAATTTCTGTTTGCGAAATTCGTTAACAAGTTAATGCATTTTTTCGGAATATGATGTCACTCGAAATATTTTATTATGTAGAACAACGAGTGTATTTCATTTTTCACTTCGATGCGCAAATCGGCCATAACTGAAAAAACATACTTTTGTTATAATCATGAAATTAAAACGTATTGATGTCCTGAATATTTATCTAGCTCTTTCGGCTACCCTCACCTGATCCAGTGACTATTCCCCCTGAAGGTGATGACAGATTAGCGAAACGTCGTTGCCGATCAACACCATAAACCAGTGGAAAACAGAAAGCTTCGAATTTTCCGTGGAAACATGTGCTCTTTCGTTCCCACCTCTTACTTAACATCCCTGATATCTCAACTTAACAATCCCTGATACTTTGACTAAACGTTTCGGCTCAACGAGGAATATTTTTATTAATATCGAAGTCAGTAAAGCCTCTTCTCGTCGCCGAATTGTTCATTTGCATCCCAATTCCTTCTCTCGTCTCTTCCACACGTTCTCCTTCATACCCCTCTCCTTTACTCTCTCCCACTCATATCTTTCCTTCTCCTGCCTCATTCCTCTCCGCCTCATGTCATCCGCTCACTCCACCCCTCTCCCCCCAACCCCCGTCTCCGCGTCTAAACACCTCAAGCCTTTGCCTCCTTATCAGTTTTTAAAAATCTCGCTCCTTCGAGTCACGTTTTATATTTACTGCTTATATCCCCACTTCCCTTGTCATTGCCGTGTTCATTTTGTACACTTTACCGCTCCGTGAGTGCCAGTCTTCCGTCCGGAGAGAGGTCTTTTAAATTCTCTCTTTTTCCACTCTCTCTCTCTCTCTCTCTCCCCCTATCTCTCTCCCTCTCTCTCTCTTTGGTGGAACGCCTTTGTGTGTTTGAGATAGAAGCTCCTTCCCGGGGAACGTTCCAGCTTGCGAGAGTGACCTTTTCTTTATTGGCCGGCTGCGTTATTCCCACCCGAGTCTTAATGAGGTCCACCGCTTTCAGTGTTCACCGTAACAGCTCGCAACGCTGCCGGTGTGATTACGATTCCAAACGGGCGTTTAACGAGGATATAATCATGTGCATACGCATCCTACGGACCACCCTTTCAAGTAGGAGTACTTGATTTTGGATCTGGACACCGGGTGAATCACGGAAAACTGCTTAATTGCGGTCAGTTTTTATTCTACCATTAGCTTTTAGGGCGTTTTCCTTCCTATTTGTAGGGTGATATCGAGCACAGCGTTGCTAAATTCGATTATAATGAATCATCAAAGTGATGACTCCCTTGAGTATTAGCACTTTAGTTCACAGAAGAACCATCCCCCGATCAATACTGCAGCTTAGCATATTTGAAAAAATGTGGAGCTAGTGTATAAAATAAAGAGTACCTATTTTTAATGTCGCCAATATCCTGGCCATATTCGTGAAATATTTCATTCGTGCTCAGTAAATCATTTGATTTATATTTTAATATTGATACACTTGGTTGTTATTCCACACTTTATTGTAAGGAAACGACCCGGGTTTCGGCATGTCATGCCATCTTCAATGATTGCTTTCTTGACTACGACGTTATCTAGGCTCAGTGTCTTATATTTATATTTTAGTACTTATTGTATTTTTCAATCCATTCTTTTCTTCTTTCCAATGGTCAAGGACAATTCAATCTTTGAACACCGCCAAAAAATTGGCAATGGGGATCCAAAAGTCAGAAGTGTGTTTCGATATCCTACACACGTCGTCAGGCATATTGGGAGGAATAGTTTCACTTTTGAAGGTTAAAAAGGATATGCAGTGAATGATTGCTTTCTTGACTACGACGTTATCTAGTCTCAGTGGCAGTCGACCAGTTACCGTGGACAGGGATGTCAAACAAATGCCTAGCTATTTGTTATCACCGGTTGCGTGGTGGATACGTAAGATTTTTTCTCGAAATGTCTTTTCCTTTGAATTGAATTTTTGTCCGAAAATAATATTTCACAACTCCTCTGAAATTTTAGCTGAATTTGAATTGGCTTCGTGGAAGTTCTTGATATTTATGTTGGAAAATAGAACTTATATCAAGCAGATGAACGTTCATCTTCGTGAATTGTGTGATACATAAAAGTTATCTTAAACGTGAATTTAATCTGTATCATCGCTGATCTCTTAACTACATCACTAAGTGGGAAAGTGGAAGGATTTCATCTTTTGGATCTATAGACGGTGCATTTCTATCCATGATTTAGGAATGCCCTGCATTTGGGGTAAATTTTCATTGCAACCTCAGTGCATGCTTCAAAAATGTATGGCATACCATAATATTATGATCGAGGTGTCCCTGATGATAGTGGCGTAGGCAAGGCTCTGCTTTCGACCCAACTGACGAAGGTATCCGCTGCAATGTATCACTTTTTTACGCATAGAATGCGATTATTGATAAAATTTCATCCTCATTCTGAATGTAAAATTGAAATGTTTGATATGATAAGTGTTTGAAGAGAACGTCTGGGTGGAATTTTCCGGGTACCAATCCACTTCGGAGGCATATTAATCGCCATGCATAAACTTTCCTCGATAACTGTAATTGAGGTGAAGATTGAGTCAGCGTAAATGTCTTTTTGTAAATGGTAATTTTCCCCCGGATACACGGTTTTAAATCTTGTGCCTGGATGCTAATTTTCAGTAGAGAATCGGCTATCGGAAAGTGGGGCGTGAATTTTAGTCTGGTGAATTGTTCTAGATATCATCAGCATAGCTCATTATATGTGGTTCTCATAGCACGAGAACTTAGATGCAAAATGGGAAGGAACAAGTTATGCAAGGTGACATTGAATAGTGTGACCAAATGCCGTTCAAGTTCAAATGAAATAAATCAAATTCTAATTCTTGGTGGTTAATGATCCTAGTTGAGTTGGGGTCTTACATCGATTCGCCTCCAAAATAGTTCCTTAATTACATGCAATTAGTCTTTATAGGCGCTGTTTCCTCAAATATCGATACTCTTGAATAATTTTAGGGACTGGCCGTCGACTCTAGTATGATGGGTATCAGTTGTGAATATTATATAACGATGTCCACCGTATACCATGCTCAATGCTGCTATGTAAACTCCTATTCAACTTATACTAAATCAGACAAAGTTAATAGAATACTGTCATCAATTTGACATGTATTTATCGGCTAAATCATTTTGAAATCCTGGTTTTATTTAATGTTATTTTTTAAGGAAAAATGTCAATTAAAATTGACTGAGCTTTGGCAAAGGCCGAGTTTTTTAATTGCCTTAAACTCAAGAAAATGTATCTTTATTTATGTAACAACAATTGTGGTTCCTTACTCTTGACTCTTTCTTTTTGTTTTGTATTTAAAATTTTTGTGCATCCTTTCCATCATTTGGATTTGAATCTTACGAATGGGCGCCAAAACTATTTATTTCACACGAAGAGAAGCTGGGCTTGCGGTTTCATAACCTATTTCGATTTGCGTGCCCCTTGCTCATTCATTCATAAAAAGTGTGACCCTTATATTTAAAAAATGTTCATTCTTTATATTCTTACTGTGTAATATTGAAAACATTCGCCATTATTGAACTGGTTCAGTGTTCCTCTAAGCCGCCAAGCACGTATCGTTTAGGGTACGTGTACCTAAGGTTGGAAACTTTTGGGCTAGGCTAACTGGGGATTATTGCGTAACTTTCGTATTAATCGTATCTAAGTTATTAATCGAAATTTATATTTTTACAGAAAAAGTGTGCAAAATTCCGCAGAGGAAAATTTACCCGCCCTGACTGGGACTCCAACCCGGATCCCTCGATTTCAGGCCGAGTTTTTTTTAGCCAGTATAGCTACCGAGGCATCCTCCTCCCCTGTGGATGTTTAGACGCCTCGGTAGCCTAACTGGCTAAATCACTCGGCAGGAAATCGAGGGATCCGGGTTGGAATTTCAGTCAAGGTGAGTAATTTTTCCTCTGTGGAATTTCGCACATTTTGCATTGCGGGTGACTCCGTTATCCGTGGCTAGTCCCGGTGTACTCCAAATCGGTTTACAGAACAGTTTGGCAGTTGTTTCCACTTAAATGTCTACTGATTATTTTTCCTCTGTTTCTGCCATAATTTTCGAAATTTTATCGTATAGGAACCTTATCAATTTTTCCACTGACAACTCAAAATTTGACAAATTTGTTGATACCGCGACTAACCACGGTACCATCGTGACGGAGTCATCCGTCATTGCACTCATGAACGAAATTCCACATCTGTGTTGAAAAGGCATCTTCCTCGAAGAAGCGGAGAACGCCTCGATGGCTTAACCAGCTAAAGCAATCTGCGCAATATCAAAATATATAATCAATTTGTCAAAAAGAGCGACCACCTTATTGTGCTCAAAGAATAGCTTGTGTCTCGCGGACTGTGATCCCTTTCAGCTGCTTCATTCCATTGTATGTCATTCAGTCTCGAACATATTATTCCTATAAAGCCCTCAAAAGTCCGCTGGCCTAAGTAGCCTCAACTGGCATTATTAACTAGCATTCGGTGCGATATTGGGGAATCCGGGTTCGTGTCCCAGACAAGGGGAATGATTTTTTCTTCTGTGGAGTGTTGCATAATTGAAAAGTTAACTATTGCTGAAAGCATGACTAAGCGATCTAACTCACCATTTGATTGAGAAATTTTTATGATTATGTGCTCGTATGAGCCATATTTCGTTGAGTACTCCTATCGAATGGACCTAAAAGCGGCGGTCACCTTACGTCCTTATGTGCTATGATAATGTGCTATTGCCATCATTCGGTTTTTCTCTGCAGTTTATTCCGTATCCTGTTTTCAGACCAGTTGCAAATTGTCTCGAAATCCACTCTCCTCAAAGTTCAGCGAGCGCTCCTAAGGATTCCTGAGCCCTAACTCATTCACTTCGTCGCCGGGCCGAACTCTTTTCGTCGACACTTGTCCCTCCGAGCCGCTCAGGTTACATTTCACTTCCTTGGCGCCACACATCCTTGTCCCACGTGCGGGTCCCGCTTCGAGGCGCCCCCAAGGGCGCTCGTACATTTTATATGTGCGTGTATACATGTATACTATGTGTGTATATATGTATAGAAACTCTCAAACTACATTTTGGTGCGAAAAAATTACCGGTTAAGAGATTTTGGATCGGGCGGTCTTATTTCAAACCGGTTCCATTCTCCCGAGGTCTCCTCTGCTGTGAACACAGGCTCTCCGAAAATAAAATGTGCTGCTCCGCGGGAGAATGATGAAGATTAAGAGATCTCTGGAGTGTCGGGTGGCCTGAAGGACGATAGTCGACGATGATATCGCGGGCCCAAGGCGGATTTTCGGACCCATTCCGTCCTCCCCTCCCATCCTCTCCTATCTCCCGTTGGAAGTCCTCCCCGTTAAATGGCCACCTGTCGCTTTAATGCCATTTTTAGTTCTTTTCAGGCGGCTGTATATATTTGCGAGTTGGGAAATAGTGGTCTTCATTTCATCCAAATGAAGTCGCCTCCTTATATCTCTCTCGGTCTTCATTTCTTTCCCCATTCCTTACCACGCTCCGGTCTTTCTTTCCCTCTCTTGCCTTTCCTCGTCTTTCTCATCCCAATTTCGGGTCCTTGAAGCGGCTCACGTGCGAAGAGACCAATGTATCGGGAATGAGTGAGTGATTAAGACTCGGGGAAGAGTTCTCGTGAGTCTATACTGTTAGCTGCGAGTGGTATTAAATTTTCGAGCGTCACTTTTTTGGAACTGCCGCTCGATGGTGTGGATCAGATCGACAGGTTTTTACTTGTTTTTCGGATATATACTGACGTTGTAGGGACTCGGGGAAAAACTCCTGTTGTCGTAAGTTATAATTATTTGAGGTTTTTCGTACTCGAACAAATTTCGACGTCTGTTAAAAGACGTAGAGCTCGCGTGCCTTAAATTATTGTAATTAGTAATGTTTTGTCAAATGTTATCCGAGTTTTAGAGGTGTTCATTGTTGAAAAAAAGGTTTTTGGCAGGCAATGAGAAGGGAAGACCCCCGCAATAAGGAAAGTCACTGCTTGGATAGTCCATGTACGCAGCGTGTTCTAGTGAAAATACCTATGATAAAATTATACCTGTATGTACTAATGTCATGTCGGTTGTTTGGGCCATAGTTTCTGCCAAATTTTCAGTTCGACATTCCGTCTAAATTTCCATAAACTTGTTAATGTTTAAAAAAAAAAAATTAAATCATACCTTTAAAATTTATAATTGCCACATTTAGATCAAACAAATGCAAAGCATACTTTGAAAAAACCTTTAAACCGCATTTATTCGATCAACAGGGTCGTTTAATGTGTTTTTTTTGTGAACTGACCATGATTCTCAGTTTAGCGTGGGGTACACGGAGTTCTTGGGCGCGTAGATCCACTGTAACGTGGGACATAAAAGTGCAAACACCCGTATTTCAATGTGAATGGTTCATTAATTTCTGAAATAAAAAAAATATACCTTATATACTCGCGTTGGTATATCGAAATATTTTTTGAGAAGGTTGGGTGGAAGGGTGCGAACTTTTGTATTATTTATTAATGCCGAGAGTTTTTATTCCGATGGCCAATGATTTATCAATAAAGAATAAGAAATCATGAAAGCAATCGCTTTTCGTGAGTTGCCTTTCACGATGCTTAATTAATTGTTAATGTTTTCTTCTGACTGAGCAGTTTGACTTTAGTCACCTGGTGGTGTAAGATGTCAATGACTTAGAATTCGTACTTTCCTTTTATTTGTCACCCAATTGATTTTGTAGCATAAAATACGAAATTTAAGTAGGGAAAAACTCTACATGTGTTGCTACTCATACGATAAAGTGGCTGAAATTTTTTATCCCTCGATACACCTTTGGAACAACAAAATAGATATAATTGTTTTTGGAAATTTGGAAATTTAAACCGAGATAATTGATAGTAGCCTAAAATGATTTATCAGTATGGTGAGTCATATTGTGCGGGTCAACTGTTCTCAAATGTAATCGGTTCCTTTACTTATTATTGAACCGCTTGATATGAAATTTCCTGCCTCTCTAAGCCTTTTTTTAACCGTGGGCACAAAAATTGATCACACACGAATACGTAAGGACAAAAGCACATACATCGTGCCTACACTCAGTAGCCCCGTGCTCATGGACATTTCTAGAAATAGTCAGCCATCTGGAAGAAATCAAAATTGCCGAGATCGGTATTATGTGGGTTATTTCGTGACAGCCTCAGAAAAGCTCAACTTTTGAGTGGCATTGCGGGATTTTTTGTGGTTTCAATTCCAGCATTTAGTCATAGTATGGGATACGATGCAAGGTAGAGTAATGGACTCGGTTTTAGGTGTTCGACAAGAAGACAATATTCAAGTGGGGCATATGGAACTAGTAAAAATGAAAGAAAAAACTCATAAGTGATGGTGGTTGAAGAGAGACCGGGGGTAAGATCGCGGTTCCTTCTTTCGCGTTATTCCTGTTACAACCCAAAAACGCTAACCTCCCCAGAAGCGGTTGCGTTTTTGGATGGATAGAATGAATTTATGATTAGGTTTTTGGATTACGAGAATGTTCATCCGGCCTAGGAGCGCGCTCCATCAATTAAAACTTAAAACTCTAAGCGCCTGGCTGAAGTTAAAAAATGACGAACATATTTTCGAATTCATGAGTGCAATTGAAAAATATCGATACCGCGAACACTCGCCTAATTTAAAACGGTGGTAGCGCACATTTACAAACGTTCTTGAAAGTGGCTCGATCGCCAGGGTTAAAAATCATTATAGGTACCTTAAAAACTTTGTTTTACGCGAGAAATTCAACATAGTAGTCTCTCATTGCAGGGAATTTTCCTCTTGGTCAAAAGTGATCCAGATAAAATGTTAAAAAGAACGGATGATAGTTTCTCTACAATTGTGCTCATATTTTAAAAATTAATTTTAGTCGAGCATTACGGCTATACTTAGAAACAAATTTTGTCCTTAACTCTGAGGTCATTTTGTTTGTGCGAGGTTAGAGCTCACGAAGTAAAAAGGCCAACTGCCAGTGAAGTTAACGCTTAAGTGTGGTAGTTTCTCTCCTTTTACGCTTACATAGGTTAACGCTTAGGTTTTACTTAGTTTCTCTCCTTTTTCCTCCTCATGTGAGCGAAAAAATATTGTACTCGGGACTTCTCGCACAGAATGAGTTTACCTGGACGCATATGGCGCTTAACCTGGAATGAACCCGGATCCAAGTAATGGTTGCCAAACGCTCTCTGCCCACTGGACACTGATTAAGGAAAAAGCTACCAACCGATATAAAATAATTGTGTAGCCTTGTTGAGGCAAGGCAAATGAAATTACATCGTTGTTCTTCAACTCCTACGCAGGTATAATTAGTGGCAACAAAATAATTACTTGAGTGTACCTTATCGTTTAATGGCGGGTTAGTAATTAGCTCTATGGAGGTAATTTGTGGAGACATTTTCGTTTCGATGGAAATCCCGAAACCTCTGCTATTTTTCAATCAAAGAACAAACAAATCTACAATGAAGAAAAAATAATTCATGTCTGGGTAGTTCTTGTTCGTTGTATAGTATCCGCTCAAGTTATAGAAATTATACCTGTACATTTTAATGAATTACTTAGTTTTTATTAAGAATGATCATTTATAATCTAATCAGAATGCAGTAATGTCTATGCTTAGTCAAAAAGCAGATTTTTCTGAATTACTTGAATCTTGGTGATGTGTAACTCATACCTACTGAAATGTCGGAATGGGCACTGTAAATTGAACACGGATATAGGTTTTTATGTATTTTAATAATGTTTGACTCAAATAACAGTTATTTCCAAATAAAAAAAGCAAAAAGTGTTACATTTAGTACCAGAAGTCTTTGCGGAACTCCAGTTCTTGGTTTTTTTAAAGTGAGAATTTTGGTTTTTTAAAGCGAATTAATTTATCATCAGGCGGAATCTGTTGTGAGGTGTCTTTCATCACGATCTTAGTTAAATGAGGGTAGAATTTGTCGTTTCAGGAGTTCTATTATGCTGCTAGTCCTTCCCTGGTTCCTGTACTAATTTTTATAAATAAGTTTTCATTTTAATATTGATTCACAGAAATTTCTTGGTCTATTTGTAGAAGAAATAGAACTAAGAGATATTAACATTGGTATCATGAACGTGGTATTAACTGAGGCAATGCAAATTTCGTTCGCAAATTTACCGATAGGGAAAATTCTCGTTATGACGAGATAACTGTTACTTGTAGTAGGAGTCACTGTATTTTTAACTGTCGCTTTTGTCATCGGATTTTATTAGCTTTTCTACCTGTAGCTTAGATGTGAATTTTATCCTGTCAAGTTTGTCATCATTTCGCGTGGACCGAATAGCAAAGGACACAGTTGCAAGCAAGGAATAGTACATAAAAATTGAATAGTTTCTAGAGTTTAAAATATATATGTGTTGGTAACCTGATTAATGAAATATAATACTTTGCCTGTGATAAATAGAGTATGAAGGGACTCATTTTCAGCAAAACATAGAATGCTGGATTTTAAGTCTTCGAAAAGGGAATTTGACCTCGAGGCTTTAAAATTCTTTCGGGAGCTTGGAACACCTACAACATGGGAGAAAACACGTTTTGTTATGAACCACAGTCGGTTTACCCCTTGTTTCCCAGAATTCTTTTATAACTATTTCCCGGGAAATAATTAAATTATGGCTATCTCTTCTGTAAGTTTCATTTCTTCAGTATTATATTTTTTTAACTTAGCTTCCGTCGATTCTTAAGACCGATATCAGCCGGTAGGGGCGAAACTTGAGAGTGGAATGCTTGGCGTGCCTCCGCGAAGCGTTAATGACGTGGTCATCCGACGCGCCAAGTGATGATTGGAGGCCGTCGGAACCATAAAAACCGAGATAGGTTTCTCGAAAGGTTGTTGGTGGAGAGAGAGAAAGAGGTTTTCGCGGGTCATTCGCAGGAACTGACCTGCTGCTATGAAAGATTAAATAAGAGGAACTTTCTCTCGGGATTTCTACATATCGTTTTTTGAACGTTTTGTATTTGTTTTTTTCCATCTACGGTTTCAAAAGTCCCAAATTTTGAAACATTCGGAAATTGAGAACGGGAATAATTTCTCAAATATTATCGAGGGTTCCCGGTACCATATAATTATTTTACTTGCATAAATCATCGGTAATGATTGCCATTAAATAAACCATGAATTGACTGCTCAGCTGTTGGGAGGACGGAAAAAACGGAGCTCGCAGCCGTGGTGTGAACAGTTTTGTATAGGGGTGGAGACATATCAATAAACATTTGACGCTTAACGCTAAATGAAATATCATCTGAGGTTTGTATATGGCAGTCGTTTAGGATTCCATGGAAAGTGCATCTCCTTCCTAGGGCGCTAGATATCTTCACCACGGCTCTGTAGACTACATCATTTTCACTTGGGTTTGATTTATTTAACGTTTTATTAGAATCCCATCAATATAATTACTATTGGATCCTTAGAGAAATCGTCTCAAATGTCTGACAGACCTTTTTCAGGATGCGGGGACGAGCAATCGCGAAAATTTCCGGGAACATTTGTGCAGGAATTCCCGGAGGGTAACACGATTCCATCGCGTTCCTCCGTAATAAAAATAATGCATCGTTTGTTTCGAGTAGTTTCTGTCTAAATCTCGGCGCAAAAATGGCGAGTTTTGTGACTTTTTAGTTCGGAGACGCGTAATTAAGACACGTGGGTGTTCTCTCCGCGGTGTACGTCTTTAGAGAGCCTCTCTCTCTCACTCCTCGAGGAATTCTCCTCCCGCGGATTCCCCTCCTGCGAGACTTTATCTTCCTCTGGAGATTCCTCGGTTGGAGGAAGAGCGTAGGAGATGGGAGAGTTTGCCGGGAGGAGGATCGTGGAGGGGATGGCGCGGGACAGCTCCGAGATTATTTACAGTAGTTTCAAGATTTATGGCAGGGTATGTCTGCTTTACCTACCAGACGTCGGAGACGACCTACGCCTCCGCGCGCTCTCTTCCTTGCCTTTCCTACCCTAACCGTAACCCTCTCCACGCATTCTTCATTTTTTTATTCCTTGTTTTTTTCTTCCTTCTTTCTCCCTCGTTCTTTTTTAATTTGCATCCCCTCCACTCCCCCTCTTTCTCCTTCCCTTATGCCGTCACTCGCGATTCTCACCCCCTCGCTTCCCCCTTCATTTCGCTTTCATTCCTCCTCTTCTGGGCTCCACCGCTATGTCATGGGCTCCCCTCACCGTACCGCGTGAGAGCCTCTGAAAAGAATGCGCTCTTCGTTGTCCCCCCATCGCCGTTGTTGCCATTATGGCCGTTTTCGTGGTAGATTCTATGAGAAAGAGGAAAATAATACCTTCCATATAGTTGTTAGCCTCTACCTCCACTCTCTCTGCTGATCAATATCAAGAGTAATATACCGTACATACGAGATTTGTATGTGTTCTCCTGGGTAGTTAGAGCCAAGTGCTATTCGTGTAAGACCGCTTTCGAATATAATTTTTTTAACATTAGTTTTAAGAGGTGCAAAGTAAACATTGTGACATCAAAGACTCTGAAACTTAGAGTACATTACTTTAGCTCCCAGTAGTTTATTATAGGTACATGTTTGAGGATTGAATTTCTTAGTTCCACTCCGCGCGTTGAAAGCGCCTTCACAACCGAAGGTTTTTTTGCAATGTTAAACAACGAATTGTGGTAAGTAACTAATTTATTTTTAGGAGTAACTGAGTACTGGTTCTAACTGTTACATTTCTGAAGCTATCTGTGTGTCTGAACTTAATTTTTTCAAAGAACGACTCTGGGACGTACAGCTGTACCATATTCAATGGAAACCCACCTCTGTTTTTTAACCAATGCCTCGAATGGTAGTGTGTTAACCAATTAATATTTTGGTATCTTTAACTAGCTAAGATTTTTTCCTTAGGATGAAGGAAAATTTATTTCAATTCTTCGTGATATCTCGCCTAAACTACCCTTAGCTGCGTATACTAAAGAGCTGTACTTTTTAATGACTGTGATCCCCTGATTAGCATAGATTCATTCTTCCGCTTGGTCTATTCCGTAATTCCCTTCATTCCGTTGAAAGTGTCTTTCCTATTCTTATTTCAAATACGCTCACAGTACTGGACTCATGAGGAAAGAGCATGTGAATACATTGGAGACGTGAGATGTGGATGTAGAGGAGGATGGCAATAATGGGGTGGGCAGAAATGATGACAATAGAAGGTCTTGGTATGGTGAGTCAGTGAGGAAGTTGCCTAGGGCAAATATTAGCGGCTTATAGCTAGTTGCAAAACATTTTGCCATGGAATCAATAATTATGAGATCCATAAAGTTATAAAATCATAAAAATATCTGGGTTGCATGAACGTATCTACTGGTTACGTAAATTATTTACCAATAGTAAATAGCTTTGAATATTCGATCTAATCTTCTACCGCCGGATGAAATTTGTCGAAATTTAGGCTATGATTAAGTGCAAATGCATATAATAATTAGTCAATGAAGTAAAATAACTGGTCATTTGTCTCAAATCAACTCTTTTATCTAGTAATTAAGTCTCCAAGCGGTTCATTGCGTAATCGCCATCTTGGCTGCTTATGGAACTCATAACCCCATGCCATAAGTTATGAAACCATTAAGTTTTATCGAATGTTTCTGCAACACTTACTGAATGGTAGCCATGGATTATGGGTCCCAGACTTTATAGAATACATATGCGTCGTTCCTGCAGATGGCCATTAACCATGGCAATTAATCCAGTCCGTGATGAAATTAGGACGTTGGGTAAACGGGTAAGGAAAAGAGTGAGAGTAGGACTTCTAGATGGAATCGAGGGAGGTAGCAGATATTCTGAGTCAGGAGGTAGATAGGGAAAATAAATAAATTGCTACTTAACGTAAAAAGGTAAGCGTATGGCAGTACTTCTATATCAGTCCAATGTTGGCTAATCGGTAGGTTGCCTGTAATACCATATAACCATATGGAACACCATTGAGAAAAGAGAAACAATATGGATTCGACACCCTGAGACACAATTGGTTTGTGAAGAACATAATTGAAGGTAAAATAGAGGAAAAAGTCCTCAGAGGAAGACCCAGGAATAAGTTCATGGACCAAATTAAGAGGAAAGTACATAGGAAGAGATACCAGGGGGTAAGGGAACCAGCATTAGGTAGGGAAGGGTGGAAGGCTGCTGTCAACCAATCTTAGGATTGAAAAACCAATGTTGCCTTTAATATTACTAATCGACACACTGAACATTATTCCTGTACTTTGGATCTACAATTTTCCGTCGCCTCTTAATTTCAGGTATTCTACCTTTGTTGAATGATTCTGGTCCCGGCCTTTCAGAATCTGCTTTACTTAACGCCATGTGCTATTCTCTCAATTTATCTTTTCCACCTTCCTTTTTCAGTTTCCATCTTTAGTTAGTCATCGTACCTTCTTTACATGCAAAAAATAATGCAGAAAATACATGGTTGAACCGAATTCTCACAAGTGGCGTTGAAAAGCTCTAATGTCTGCGTGACCACACGCGAGAAGCGGTATCTAAGCGCTCGTTTCTCGCTCACCTTAGGTTTTTTAACTCCAGCTTTGAGGCTGTAATGATAGCGTGTTGCGTAGGCGAATTTTCACCTTGCTCTTATGCTTGTCGAGGTCTTTAAGCCTCGCGGAAAATGCTTACCCAAAGTGGTCACATTAGTGGTAAGCGAAGCGGCCGCAAATCCTCGTAATCTAGCGAACCGCGGAATAGTCGGGAAATTTATTGGTAAGAAAGGGTCGAAATCGAAAAATGATCGAGTGTGAATGGGGTTTCATGATCGTTTCAGATGATATTTGTGGCCTAATCAAGAATTACGGGGCTCAATCAGGAATAATACAACATTTGGTACAACTACTTTAATGAGAGTCTCCAGTTCGTTGACGACAGTTAAATCGTCTCTTTTGGTAAAAGAGACGGGTGGATGATGGTCCTTTTCATCCCTGAAGAGCAAATAGCCAAATTTCCATAATTTTCTGTGCATGATCCTATGTATTCTTCTATTTTTCATAACCGATTGCCAGAAAATTTAGTGATGGAATCAATAGTTATGAAATCCATAAAGTTATAGATCTTATAAAAATATTCGGGTTGCAGGATCACATCTAATAGTTACATAATTAATTCACCAGTAGTCAATAGCTTCGAATATTTCATCTATTTTTCTACCGCCGGATAAAATTTATGAAATTTTAGGCTATGAATAATTACTAATGCATGTAATAATTAATCAGTAAGAGTAAATTAAGTGGCCATTGTCTCAAAACAGCTCATTTATCTAGTAATTAATTCTCCAAGTGGTTCATTGCGCATCCGCCATCTTGCCTACTTTTGGAAGTCATAACTCCATACCATAAGTTATGAAACAAATAAATTTATCAAATGTTTATGCAACACTATTGCATGGTTGCCGTACTCATCAACGCTGCCGCATGGTTTAAGCGTGAAAACTTCTTTTCAAATAAAATGTCATCGTGATATAGATTGAATATCGAATTGACTTTCTGTTAACGCATTCAAGTAGTGCAAATGATGAACCCTTGAAAATTTAGGTATTTTATCTATGTCTTATATCAACTCTTCTTGATATTCATTCTGATCACCATATTAAGATAATGATTGCCGACGTCAGGATTATTTATTTATTTACAAGTGCGACCATTCCAACGACAGATTGGTTTGGTACTTACTATTATGAATATAGTAAGCCTGATAAAATTCTGGTAAATTTTTGTAACTTTACATTGTAAATTTATTTTATATTTTGTTAATTTTTTTAAGTCGATACCAGTGCCTGTCGATCTTTACATGGAAATTTTTTGATAATTTTTGGTGTTGTATATACTATTTTCCGATAGGCTTAGTTTAGCCGGCGTCTTTATAGATTTTTATCCCAAGCTGAATTTGTGGAAACTACTGCAGCACCATTCACGCTTGTCGTCTTCAATCTTTCGAAATTGTCGTGAACCATGCTCCGACAGCTGGTTAGTTCATCGTAGTGACCTCATAGCTGAGGTTCGCCTCCTAGTCGTAGTCGTTAAGTCCGTCAAGCTTGCCCATGGTCGATAGGTTAGCAAAATGTTCAAGCCATTTTCATATGATTATGCCTCTTTGATCGTTCTCTTACGTTAGCTCGTGCGTTTTATAACTGATTTTGGTTTACATTTGGCGTGCCTAGCGTTCATATCGGCGGTGACAGGTAATGGTTTCTTTTTTGACGGGTAGGAACTTTTAGAAATTAAAATTAGTTCAGATGCATGCCACATCCCACTGAAATGCCTTTGGTACTCGAGGTTTACGACCGTAGGAAACTTTTTAAAACTCATTTTTACTCAACTTGACTCTGGTATATTTCCGTCGAGGTTCTCTACTTCCAGAAGTGTATAAATTCTAAATTTTACGCTGTTTTGCACTGGGAATCATTTATACATTCTTTCCGCACGTTAATTATCAAATTTCTGTGAATAAAAAAACTTCTCATTTGAGCTTCTTCAAAGTTAAGCAGTAAGAAATCTGAGGTTAAAGGCTTGCGCTTAATGGCACTATGTTATTTTTTGCATTTTTTTGTGGCGTGATTACTTTCGTGTATGGTGATGCTGCGTTGTTAAAGAGAGGCATGCGGGTCACTGCCGCGCTACAGAACTCGCTTCGTGGAAGCAGCCAATGCTATCAAGGCCCCCCATTAGCCTTCTCCATTCCTACCTTATGGCAGTGTACCTAACGAGATAACGGTAACCATTAAATGCCTTCATTTTGCACTTGCCAGCTGGATTGTAATCTCAGTAATAAAAGTTATTGTCGGACCGGAAGGCAGTTTCGAGTAACGCAGGTGTAGAGGTTTTTTGCGTAACTTGGTAGCGGTGAAGAACTGCGGTAATTAACATTACCAATTGTAAATTATGATATTTTAGTAGGTATTTGGTGATGAGAAATGGATGATTAGTTCGAACCAACAATTGTATTATTCTTGATATTTTTGTTTGATTTAGTCTCTGCATTTGAGATCAAATAAGCAGAGTATTCATGATTCGAAAACCGACTATTTATATCGGAGAAAATTGTTTTATCGACAGCACATTAGTCTTTAATTAGGAAATTACATCTTGATGCACCTACTCGGATAATTTTGGCTTACCCTTACATAAGTAGTATATTGATTTGATTATCGAATCAACTTTAATATATTAGTTGCATGCTATGCTATATTTTAAGCAGATGATTTACAATACCGTTCATTGAAACTACAGCTAAAACAAATAATTATACTTCTTAATCCAGGAAAGAATGGATTATTAAGACGTAGTGATAATATAGACCTATGGAAGCTCTCGAGGCCCTGGTACTTCTGTCAGAATGTTGTCTGAGTTTCCTCTTCACTAATTTTATGTGTGCGCTTCTAACCGTTTCACTATTAAAAGGCGGGGAAAAAGATGCAAAAGCACGGAAATTGAAGGAAGTATATTGAATCTCTGGTAGTTTCGCCCATAAAACTATGTACTTTGCAGTTTGAAGCAAGGAAAGATATTTCGTTCTTTATTTTTTATTGTTTTGTCGTCGCTTAATCATCTAATGTTTTAGTGGTTCATAATTAGGCTCCAAGGTTTTTGTTCGCGTATATATTACTGTGGTAAATGATAGACAATGCCTAATCTATGTCCTCGGTGGGAACTGAACAATGGACGTTAAATAGCAGGAGAGTTACTTGGCATTGTACTGTCATTTCCTTCTCAATATACGTTTCATTAGACAATGGAATAAGCATGGACCCTAAATCCTGACTCATGACGGTTTTGTAATTTTTTAAGTCGATGTTCTTGTATTTGAACTTATTTCCCCATGCTGATAAGGACACACCTTCTTTGAAAAGTGCTAATATTTTTCTCTCCGCGCCACCAGGTGGTTTAAGATATTTTTTGCTAAATCATTCTCCACGTTTGATTTCTCATTGGATCATTCTATCTCCAATTGTCAAATGAAAAAAATTGGTAACATTGCTATTTTTTTAAATCCATTTGATTTGCGCACCAACCGACTTGTATTGGCTGCTGAATGTGATGATTTATAAGATTTTTACTTTCCTTTTTTCCCGCGGCAGTTATTTTTCCAAGATGGCTCATGAGAATTTTTGTGTTTACTATATCCTATATATCGGAAGGACTATAGCTGACGGAGAAGAGATCTGGAAAAATCTAGTATATATTTAGGTATAGTTGTAAACATTGTCTTTAGTTTTTTCTTTTACATTTCGTCATTGTTAAAATTGAACTTAAATTTAACATTTATTCATGAATAAAACTGATTTCGTCTCTAGAACACTGTACAAAGGAGGGAAATCTCACGTTTAAGATCCTTAATACTTAATGGTGGTGAATTAGAGGAGTCTTCTTCAAAAGCGATACACTGGTGGCGCTCACCCTTTTTCTTCTTTAAGCAAAAATACCTGCAATTTTTGGACAAATTTTCTCCGTGGAGGGAGCTATTTAAAATAAAGGGCATGCAGAATATAAAGATATTATTTAGTCCTGCCGAGAGTAAAAACTTGATGTTTTTGATGATACTCGTAAGAGGTACGGTAGTTGTAAACTCACTCAAAATCAGCAATTTTTGAACATAATTTTCTCCGTTGAGGGGGCAATTAAGGATGTTAAGCGAAATATCATTTCACCTAGAAATCACTGAATTTGGTCTCTTTTTAATGAAAAATATCTCGCCCTTCCAAAGCTACCAAAATATCAGAACTTAACCCCACTTCTCTCCCAGATATTTGCCAAATATACCCGTTATTTTACATGGGAAATGGTCCGTGAATGCACTACAGAGAGAGAGAGAGACAATTTAAAAATGAGGAATTTCTAACACCTAGATCTCATCAGAAACTAACAACGTTTAGTTTGTATGCTTTCTCAACCATTTTTGAAAATAAATAATTTTGTTACCGCAGTAATTTTGTCAGGATCATAAAAAATCTTCCGTTGTAGAGTTATAAACGTATCGCGCGAAAAAAATGAGTCAATTTGAAGACGTATTGAGATATTTTTCAGTCGTGTAAAAGTATAATATTGCACCATGAACATTGCGATATTGATTTCATACTTCCTACAGATGTTAAAATTAAACGTATAATTCGAATATGGTTTCTATTTTGACTAAGGAATTATCTTGCTCAAACTACTCTTAAAAATATGTGGTGTACGAAAAACAGTTTTTGCACCTGCAAACAGATTTGCGAAATTACAATATTTAGATAAAATTGATTATTATTATTATTATTATCATCGAATTTTTCACTTCTCAGCCTTTTTAAGGGCTGGGAAACATTCACCTATCCTGGGTGCAAGGCACCAAAGGGATTAGGCTCAAATACTGTTTTTTTAAAATGTTCAATTAAAAATCTTCGTACTATGGAGCAAGTATTAATTATTGTGGTTTTCTGAATTTTCATGTACAAATGATTTTCTATTTCTATTGTTTCCAAGCTTTTGTGCATGTGTTTTGGTATTACACCAGTCGCGGATATTATTATTGGTACAATTTTAACGGTTTTTTGGTTCCATATTTCTTTTATTTCCTCAGCCAGAGGACTATATTTCTGTATTTTTTCTTTGTATTTAGCCTCTAAATTTTCTGTATTTGGAATGGATACATCTATTAAGTATGTTTCCGGTCTTGTTTTGATTGAAGAGTTATATCCGGTCTATTGTTTGGGCGAGGACGGTCCGTTATAATACTTCTATTGTAATATATTTTGACAGCTTAATTTTCTATTACAGGCAGTGGTGTCATTAGGTACCATGGTTTAGTTTCATGAGATACATTGCACTTACTAACTAATGCAAGATATATTTGTTTGCATATATTGTCATGTCGTTATGTGTATTCCACGCTTGCTAGTACACTGCATCCACTTGTGATGTGTTCTATTCTTTCTGTCTTGCTATTGCATTTTCGGCATTTGTCATTCACGTTTGGTTCTTCAATTATGAACTTACTGTAGTTTTTTGTTTTAATTATTCTATCTTGTATGGCAATCATAAGTCCTTCTTATTACTATTATTATTTTTGTTTATTTATCCTCGGTTGGAATAGACGGAACCGTCCCCTCTTCCCCCAACCCAGTACATACACAAACTCCCATGTCCTGGGCAGATAATATTCTACCCTGGCGGGACTCGAACCCGCGATCCTCGGGTTAGTGGGCGAGGAATTTACCCCGCCGCCACCGGGGCCGATTGTTGGTGTTCGATGTTTCGGATTCTGCTCTTACGATATTAAAAGCGATAGTAATCTAGTGAGTAACTAAATTTATACTATTTAGTTGGCTCATCAATTAAGTATTCCCATGGGAGCCAGATTATTAATGTAGCAGTCAGGAACGGTAGTGTCACAATTTTATTCAATTTCTCGCAAGTTTAAAATTACCATAAGTCTTATGGTACCTACGAGTAGAAACGCCAATCTAGTTTCAATCAACAGAAATCTTCTATCGTCATATTTGATTATTATCTGACAAAAATGTATGCTATAATCTCTTCTATCCACTCCTTTATATTTTTTTGTGTATGAGATTTTAGTGTAAACTTAAAATCAGAAATATCATTTGAATAATCTGCTTTATGATTAAATCCCCTTGCTTCAAATGAAAAGTTACAATTACATTTCCATTAGCGCTGAAACTTTCAAGAGTTTCACTGGATAATCTGCTTTTAGTTTCAAACCCCACCCACTACGGATGAGGTGAGTATATAATTTCGAAGGAGGGTCCGGGTGTTTTGATTAAGCACATACTACATTTGATGAAGAAGATATTCTTTCCGAAGGCATCTATTGGCAAGTGGCGCATTGGCACTTGTGACAGTGTTAGGTCTTAGTGTATCGTACTCGCTTTCCACTCAATATTTTGCAACTCAATATGCAAAACGATTAGTTTAAAGGAACTTATTGTCAGTGTTTATTTCTGTCCATGCAGACAAGCTATAATTTTTTGCATATTCGTAGTGGGGTTGAAGTTTCTAAACGCTGAAAGGGCCGATTAAAGTGGCGCAGGAAGAGTACTAAGTCATTAGACTGCTGAATCCATAAAAAAATCTTAGTAACCATCACGCGAGGCGAGATATAATTCGGGCCTTCGAAAAAAACGCCGGTATAAGGAGAAAGATTATTCAAGCCCTCCGCTTGAAACTTTAATGCGTGGTGGGGTTGATGGAGGCCTCATACTTTCTCCGTGAGGATATCATGGCCATGGCAGAGCAGACAGATCATCACCGCAGAGGGCGGGCGCAAGTGGTTTGGCTTTATGACCCCATCGGTTCCATTCGACCACATGGCGTTTTTCCTATGATCCGATGCATTTTCCAGAGTTCACTCCGCATGCTTTTTTTCAACGTGCGCCTCGCATCCTTATTTCCCGAAGCATTTCTTCCATCGGCGTCGCGGATGCAGTCGCCTTTTCCTTATCGCTCCATCGCCCGGGTAAGTGCATCTCTGAGGGATCTGTCTTGAGGATCGCGAGACGTTCCGTCTTGAGATCGCTTCAAAAAACCCCTTGCTCTATTTAGCCCGGCCCGTCTCTCGCAGGAGACCGCGAATGCGTTTACGAGTCAGGGGAATTGCGAGATTAGAAGCGCCTCTCTCCATCTCCCCTCCGTCGTCTCCCTCTCTCCATCCCCTCCTCCACCCGCCCCCCGACCAAGCGATTCCTTTAAGTGAATTCAGAGCAGAAGACACTCTTGCTCGAGCGAAAATGTGATCTTCCTTGAAAAAAAAATAGATGATAGACAGTCAGACTTTTTTATCCGTCTGAATATAGTGATTTAGTTGATATCCCCTCTCATTAGATTCCCACGCCGAGAAATGTTGATTCGGGAAATAGTACCTTAAAATATATATACTGGTAAGGGAGCCTTGTCAACATATCGCACTTCCCATGGAAAGGCATCATTACTCTTTAGTTCCTAACAGAGAAGGAGACTGAATGAACGAGTGGAAATTTCTCGTGGCATATAAATATTGTGGAAGTTGAAAAAATGAAGTAAATAGTCATTAGAAGGTCAATGTATACATGCCATCTGTTCTATGATTGACCACAAGATTCTGTTTTCATCTTCACCGAAAGCTTTCCTTACACTTTTGGTTATATCGAAATTTATGGTTAAATATTTTTTTCTGGTAGTATTTTCCCCGCCTGATCTCCGTGGTTATACTAAAAACAGTTCCTACAAAATATTTCATTAAATATCTATTTATCTGCGTTATTTAATTCGTAGTGTGCGAGTGAATGTCAATAAAAGTACGCAGAGATTACTTCTTTTGTATGTGTCTGTCAATTAGCGTATTCTATACCTATATTTAATTGAGTTGCAGGTCACAACTTAAGTTACCTTTTAATGGAATCCGATATACAGAAAACATAATTAAGCGCAACGTGATTGCCAAAGTTTCTACCGTTGAGGTGAAAATTTCTGTCGTATATAACTAAATATCTGATTTTTACGGCAAAATTATCGTCGCAACATGTTGACTTACTTCTAATGGTAATTTTATGAATCTGTGAACTTTCTTGGCGGTGGTATCGATTTCATAATGCAAGAAAAATTAGTGGATAATCGTGGCACCCTTAAATGTAATATTAGTTCTTTTGGATATTTATTGAATCACAATTTAATCATATTGTCTGTGGTTGAAGCCGTCCTATTTTGTCTTCCCTTATCTTTTCAACCTTACCTTTATAATCTCTCCACTATTAGGTCCTGTTCTTTTATTCGTGCCGAAATGCTAAGAAATAGGGGGTTATCCGTTCTAAATACTTTATTTCGCGCACTTAATATTATCGAGGTGGCAATAATGGAGTAAAGACTGGATTTCCCCCTTCACAACCCCCACTTGGATTGTTTTGAGAGTGGATAAATAATAGAGGCCTGCGATTTAATGTAATATTTGCATGTAATGTGTAACATGTAATGAAAAGATTAAAATTCTATTTTGGTTCCTGGTGGCCCTCTGAAGCGAATGAGTAGATAAAACATTTCATTTTTCCGAAAAGCACCCACCCGTAAATCTTGATAGTCACTAGAGTCTAGCATCCTAGATTCATTCCATCGTTCGTATTTTAATTAATTAATTAAAACATACATTAATTCGCTTGATATTAATAAAATTATACACGTGTCTAAGCGCGAAACCAAAGTTTCGTGCTAATGCAAGAAATGCGGAACGAGAAGAAATATGCTGTCGGTATCATTTCAAATTTTCTATGATATTTTTATTTTTTCTGAGTATTAGACTCTATTTCAGTTTGAGCTGAGATAAATAGAAGGCAAATTGAATCCTTGGCCATGTTAGAACAATGGTCCCCAAATGGGCCAAGCTAGTTTGTCTCTCGTGCATGGTTACTACACGTATCCTTTGAGGTGATATTTATAAATTTGCATTAACGCATAATTCTTCGACTAAGGAGTGGAGATATTTCTATCTCTGGTCAGAAATAATTCGTATTAGATCTTTTCAGAAGGGAGACACACGTTTGCAGTTGAGAGAGTTCATGAGATACGGATATGGAATTTTTCCCGCAGCACCAAGCTAAGAATGTCCTTATGTGTGAATTTCGTCTCATTTGGTAGCCCCAGTGCTCAAGGTAAAATAAAAATATATAGTCGCTTTCGTTTTCTCTTGTAAAATAATGTAAGTGGTAAATTTTGAGACAGTTGGAAGTTCTTGCTCTTTAATTTTCTTGTAAGTACCTTTCAACACGGATCGTCAATTCGTGGTTTACCCACTAATTTTCATGCAGCCATGACTTTCCGAAAGAGTTTTTCTGATCTAATGCATAGTAGAGTCACATTGTACTCGAGGAAGCTCTTGGAGCCTCTCCGTTGTGGGTTTATTTCGAGGGTTCGGATGAGAACGCTTGGAAGAGATCGCAACAGCAGGAAATTCGTCCCGGTCAAAGACTCCCAAGGACGGGGTCCCAAAACGGGCACCCGATCCTTCCCCATGAAGCACGAATTCTCCTTCGAGACAGCTTTTTGTTCGTGAATTGAATCTCGCGTTCTTCCCTTTAGGCTTAAAGAACCCTTAGGCCTTTAGGCTTCTTCACTTAAAGAACGTCTTTTCTGGCAGGAAAAAAATCCGACGCATTTCCGAAGAGGAACGTCGGTAAGACTTTGGCCTCTCTGATTTGCTTTTTTGAGAACACTTGAGGCTGACTGTGTTCTGTTGACTGTATTCAGCGTTTAAGGAGAGTTAATTGAATACTGGACGAAAATTAACGGCCAAGGTAATTGGGTCTCTCATCATCTTTAGCGTTACGAATTGGATTTTCATTGTATTTATGCTTGCTAGAACTAACTCAAAAGACTGATGAAGTATTGAATTATTCTTTTTTGAGCGTCATTTCACAGAACACATGTATAGATATTCATTAGACATGACAGTATCACGCTCTTATTTATTCATGTAAGACTTATTTTAATTGCCGGTCTGTGAAGCTTCGTATGTGAAATACATGACGGACATTGCCCTATAGGGAAATACTTTTATGTTGAATTTACTCTACGCCTCTGAGCTTGAATTTTTAAACTTGGGTTTATTCAGAATGCCTGAAAAATTAGTGGTATTCATGAAAAAAATTTTACTTTTCAATGGCTTCTTGGGCTCAGTGCGTTTTTACCGCTGGATCAGGCTAAGAATATCATTGTGCGTAAATTTCTATTCATTCGAGTCTCATTTTGCTTGCTCTGGTGTCCACAGTTAAATAATATTGTTTAATGATTTTCCTTTCCGTCTTATGAGCGTTTGATCCAATTTGATTCATGAAACTATCTTGTGCAATTACTAGCAAGTGTTATAATAATAATAAATGTTTGTTTATTACTCTGATAAAGAATGCATACAACATAATGCATTTAATTAAATGGGGAGTAACTTTAGAAACTTAGTTTCTTAGAAACTTTATCTCAATCGGTGTAATGACTGTCCCATCATTATATCCTCACTGAATATCGTTCCACCTGTGTTGACGTACTGATTATATTATCTGTTTTTTGTGCATTTCATTTGTGTAGTAAAATGGCCACGTTCTTTTCTCAGTTATACTTCTGCTGTAATTGACTCTTCGATTACAGTAAGAGCTTAAATTGTTAATTACATATATATTTGTTGTCTTGTCATTGTTTCGGTTTTTCAAGTGTCTTAAGCCGTTTTTATGCGGCCATACTATATTTCTGTGCATGCGGCGCGCGAGTTGAATTTGTGGAAGGCTGTGATGAGTTGCGCGTGATCAAATCGTCTTGCGTTATGGACTCAAAGATGTATTTGAGTTACTGCTGCACTGCTCATTCCTGTTGAACTCTTCGAGAATATCTGATTAAGAATGACGAATGGAGGTTGGAATTACCATTTTATCACGAGAGTGCTGTTTTTCGTATTTCAGAATGAAACTGGATTAATACGATTGCTATTCACCTACCTCAGACAATTCTACTATCATGGAATTCTACGCGTCGCCACCCCATACAATGGTCACCGCACCTCGCGTATTATTTGAAAGTTTTTTAATACCTTGAGATGTGGTAGCGATCAGGAGTTTATGATGGAGACGGTAAAGGCTTACTCGTTGAATTCTTTGGAGTAAAATTTTAAATTTATAGAAAATGTCTTATGGGGGAAGAATTTCAACTCTGACGTTCACACTTTGCGGATGGTAGCAACAGAAATATTTTCGTTATTTCTACCTTAATTTTCTATCTCGAACTTTCCACTTAGCATTTTCTATCTTGCGTGGTCTGATCCGTGTCCAAGGTTCTTTTAAATGGTTGAAACAATAAATGCCAAGGCACGACTATCAATAGCAGCTTGAAAAATATCCCTGAATATCGGTCCCGAGAGGCACTTGGCAACATAATGACACTAACTCGGAGGGAAGTTTGGAATGTGGGGTTGATAAATTGTAGTGTCCTTATAATCCAGAATATCGTGTGCCGGCATCAAAAATAATGGACCGGTCGCGGGCACAAAACCTCTTTCTCCCTGTCAGTATGGGACTGGATCTCCGTGACTAATGCAGTCACACTGGTGCTGCCTTGGAAAAAATCGAACAAAATGAGAAAACGGTCGTATTTCGACGCCCTTCGACGTCGCTGGAGAAACGCGATGGACTCGAGGGAGAGGACGAGGAAGGGGACCGGCTAAGTGAGTGGAGACGCGGACGGGGCCATTGGACGGTGATTTGAAGGAGTAGAGGATTTCTCGCCGCACTCGACGCCACCACGTGTTCGTAACATGCCTCGAGGGATCCGCGCATGTCCATCCACGTGGCAGGTGGACACCAGAGCTCAGCGCACATTAGACTAACATTTGTATTTACCGGGCACTGTCCTCAGATTGGTCAACAACTGGTCTTTGTGGAAATCGTAGGACGAGCCTGGGTTGTAGGTTTTGAGATGTGGATTTCGAGTGGAGAAAACAGGCTGGGTGTTGAGAAAAAGGGCAGTGTTAGATATTGCGGAGAAAAATCAGTCTTTGTTGAGTTGTTTGGCTACTAACATGGTGAGGTGACCGAGAAATGAGGTTTAGGATAGGTAGGTAGTTTGGTTAGGTAAGTATTACTTGGAAAGAGGAGAATTGGTAGAGAGAAAATCGGTGGCGGATTTAACCCACTTATCACAAGAGGGACCTTGGTGTCCATGTTTTAACATCCCATCCAACGAAAAGATTATTACAGTTGAAGTGCCCTCCTGAAGACAGTTCCTTAGTAGGGATCATGATTCCACAAAAAAATAGCAGACATAGCAGATTCAGCAGATAGCAAAAATAGCAGATTCAAACGTAGGCCATCGTAACGGGAAATCTGTGCACTGGCATACACCTGATACCCTCATTGGCGGGAAAATATATAAATATTAGATGATGATTAGTCTAGGACCTATTGAGAGGTAACTGGATATTGAAGAATATGTTAGAATGAAGAATTTTGCATGGTTATGGGAAATGTGGGCTTAGAAGAGGTATTTCGAATGCCATGGACTGAAGTGAGGAGATTATTCAACTGACGCGTTCAAGGAGAATCTTTAGGTATCCATTGCGTAATTGATATTCTAGCACTTTCATTAGATTTGGATACTACCAGAAATATTTATTAATGCCAACGCTGAAGTACAGAAACACGTCTTAAAAACTTTCTCTCAATCGGTGATGTGACAGTCCCATAATTATTAACAATATCCAATCTTGGAAATTAGCTTATAGCTGCATCCTCTTTCCCAATTTCCTACCTTCATTTCTTCCATTTTCAAATTTCTTGCAAAATGTTCTCTTTCTCTAAAATTTTCTTTAACAATTTTCTGTGACCTATAATGTGTGTAAAATTTTTAGCTTGCACGGTGTGACCCTGGCATTAGGTCAACGACAGGTCTGAAGAAAGTGACTGAATATGATAAGTAGACTTTTTCGCGGAGAAGTTCGACAGCTGGAGCATCATTCACGAAAAGATTGCCAAGGATCGAAACACTAATGCGACGAAAGTCACCCTTATCAAACTTGATTTTACCTCCCTCCCCACTTCTTCCTTTCTCATGAATGGTGTCCCACCAACTTATGTCGATGATTATAGCGACGGCTTGTGAGGCAATATTTTGAGTGCGGTGATGGGCCTAACACTCAATCTACATCTATATCGAAGAAAAATCCAGCTATGTACAGAATACCTTACCGCCACAGAGGGTTGCGTGGCATTGGTTGAACCTTCACCAATCCTATACACCACGTCGCTACGCACAGTTCATTATGCACCGCTTTGATGAATGTGTATGAATGGGTTATTTACAATGTTCCTACCTTTAAAATTCTCTATCATAGACTTAAAAATCCATTCACATATCAATACGTCGACGATTCATTATCACCAGAAGTTCACATTTTTCCTGACCAATGAAGGGATCAGGTGCATAGTGGCTAGAGCACTTCCGTGTCTCCAATTTTGGAAAGTTAAGTGGGTATGCTTGAAGATCCGTTAATTGTATCTTATCATACTTGACCCTGAGCATTGAGTGGTTGTTTTTTGGAGGGCCATGTCAATGATCTACACTATCAAATCTTCGAAATCGTGGGGAGTTTTAACTGACGTTATCTTCGCAAAAATAACTATTTTTCTCAAATGTTAAATCCTCTTTAATGGATGAGGTGGCAGAGGGGGGGGGGGCGACCTTTGTCGCTCGTGGTATCGAGACGTTTGTTGGGTCGGCGTAAAGGCGATGTGTGTCCAGGAGGAAAGGGGTCGAGACGTCGTCGGCGAATCCTCCGCCACCCCGAAGGCCCTTAAAGGACGGAGGAGAAGAAGGTAGGTCACGCGAGGGAGATGTGCGGTGAGGAGACGAAAAAGTTGGATGCGGGGAGTGAAAGGGTGAGAGAGGAAGTGGTACAGGGGGCGTAGAGTGGGGGTAGGAGAGAGTGGGTGGGGGAGGGAGGAGCAACCAGTGCCACCGGTTCGTGACATTCAGAAGGCCGTCCGTGTGTGCGAAAAGAAAATAAGTGAAAAAAACAGGTCGACGTTATGGAAGTTTTTCAGTGGGTGTTGGAGGGAAGGGGAAGAATTCGGCGGAGGGAAAGATTCGAGTGGAGGGGAGTTTATTTATTTAAAAGAACAAGAAAGCAGTCTGGGAGAGGGGGGGGGGTCGGTGAATAAAGAGTGGAGCGTGTGCTGGAAAGTAGGCACTGGTTTTTGTCTCGTTCCGATGTTATTTTTTTATGCCCTTTATTTTTCGATTCCCGCCGGTGAGGAGGATATGGGGGAAACACTTTGACCATCGCGTCAGATGACCGGAGCCCCGGCTGAAAAATGTTCCCCGGATTATGCGAATGCGATGCCTTCTTCCTGATGCCAGCCTCTAAACCTCTACGGGCTCCGTCTCTCTTTCCTCCCATCTCCATTCTTCTCTTCATCCTCTGTTCAGGCTCCTTTCTTTATGGGAATCGGGTTGGTTTGGTGACATGAGCACTAGCTTTGTCTTCCGAGAGGCCAGGAGCGAATCCTGGCTGAGGCATTTTTCAGAGAGAGAAGAATATTAATTCCTACCCAATGCTATGTGGAGAGCACTCCAAATACCGTATCGGTCTAGCGAATAGGACTGTGGGTCCATGGGTTCTTTCGTCCAGAGAAGGCGGATATGGACGCTGAGTTTCTCTCCACCAATCTACCAATTCTATCAATCCCAATACAATCCTTCACCTACTATTTCACCCACCTATCTCTAACTACATAAGTGATTGACTTCAATTGTTGATTGCTTTTCCAAATTAACCTCCAAACTTTCCTAAAAGCTACTCTTTTCCTCGAACCCCCCACATGCCTTTCGAAAGGGGAATTGTTATGCAAAGATCACGTAAGGAAGCCCTTCGCATAGTTGTGGACCGTAGTCACAAGATAGAATTAGCATTTTGCTGCTATAGGGCTAAGATGCTAAGGCCACAATTAATGATGCAATAAAAAACATTTTGGTCGTAAATTTTTTTACGGGAATCGTGAACACTGTATTGCAAATTATGATGTGAATTAAAAATAAGGTAGAAATTTCGAGTGTGTGAAGATTACTGAAAATGTGTTGTTGTGCAGCCCGATTTCACGATTGGCGAAAGAAAACAACGGACAATTTTTTTTACCTTATCTTTGCAGAGTAGTCAGTTTTACCATAGTTCCTACGGGGGATTTTTTTACCCCATCCACTTTGAGGAATTGCACACACACACATATCAATCTAAACTTATTATTGTTTATGAATAGCAGCGTTAATATATGTTCATAGAAACTACTTTCTGGGGCTAAAGCTTTTCCAAATTTCTCGGTACTAAGGAAAAGGCGTCATCATAAAAAATTTCAACGTTGGTTTGTAACAAACATTTTAAGTGTGGGCTTTAATTAATCGGTCGTGTTAAGGGCACTGCCAGGAGACGTTCAAAGTTAAGACTTTAGGGTTGGAATTCGAAATTGTCTTAGTTGGATGAAACTTCTAGTTTATTTGAGATGACCTTTGCTTGATGATCATCGTCATTATTTGTTTTTTCTTTGATATCTGTAGTATTTATATCTCATGTTGTCTTTTATATACTCTTTTACGTTATTATTTACGTATGAATTTTCTCTCGCGATTGCCGTGAGCTTTTTTTTGTGTTCGTATTTCTCATTATTGTTCTTCAATCACCTTGTACATTATGTCATTGAGGTAATTTTTATTATATTTGTGCTGTTTTCTATTTATCATTTACCTTCACTTATAAAGGTAAAGGATAGTTGAATCAGGATATACTCTCTTAACACTATGGTAAATGGCAAATGTGCTATTCCTTCTCCACCCTCCTTCCCGCTCTCCTGTTGATACGCAGAGCGAAAAAAAGGCCGGACAGCATGTCTCTGACATATGCCCTCCGTTTTCGAGCATTTATCATGGAGAAAAATGCTTTGGAATTGGCGAATAGACGAGGCCGAGTGCTCTTTTTGTCGTTAACGTAGACGCACGTGCCACGATGCCAGTCGCACACTTATCTCGGATCCACAAAGGTGGTCCTGCGACTCCAGCTAACATTTGGGCCATAGTTTTAACTTTTTACGTGGGGTGGGAAATGTCCAGTGAGGATATTTTAATGGCATTCAAAGAGAGAGAGAGAGAGAATGGGGGACGTGGAGAGAGAAAATTATATGTTGAGGAGGGCTACAAATGGGAAAATACTTGGAAAATGGGAAGGTTAATCAATAGAGTCTGATTAATGCCTTAATAATGATTGAAACTAAATTCTCCCTGTGGACTCGAAAAAATTAAATGAGAGATGGAATAGAATAAGAAGCCTTAACTACACTGCATTTGGGCTGGTGGTTCAATGTTCCGCTGAGAAAAAACTGAATCACCGGAATACTTATGTTGTTGAAAACGTGACCTGAGCGGATTTCTCGGAGCATCAATGGTTAGTGACATATCACTGGACACATTGGAAGTCAGTTCAAAAATAATGGATCTAGAATGTAAATCGAAATAAAGTTTAAATGTTATTTAAAATTGGACGATGGTTTCAACTGATGATAACGACCACGGAACGTCCTCTAAATTGTGGGCACTGGGAATCTTTTCGTTTTTTTTCCTTGACACTATTTTTTGCTCAACCGCGAGGTAAATACTCAACAAGCTATCAATAAAGGCCCATGCGGTGAGGTTTTGAAGGATTTCGAGTGAACAAGAGCGCGTCCGAGGGACGTAAAATCTCGACTCGGGGAATAATTCTTGTGTGGCGGAGGTGGATGGGGGAGGGAGGGGGCGGCCTTTCGGGAGTCACGGGAGGCTGACGCACGAGGTGAAGATATATACTCGAAATTTCGAAAATTCGAAAAATTCGACGATCTCCCTTTCTCCTCCTCCTCCTCCGCTCTTCATCTTGGTCTCCCTGCTGAAAGGCGGGAGGGGAGGTGGAGGGGAGGTAGGAGTACGAGGCGGGAGGAAGAGGGGTGGCGTGCTGGATTTCGGTGGTGGGGGAGTGTGGGGTAGGGAGGGAATGGTAGGAAGATGAGGTGGGGTTGGAGATGCCCGCTGAAACCTGTTCCCATGGCACTTAAAAGACCGTGCTTTTTTCTCTCACTAAAAATTCCTTTGCTTAGTTTTGTTGCGCTCCCTCTTTCTCTCCGTCCTTTATCTCTGCTTTGCCTCGTCTTTTTCTCTTCCGTTCCCATTCTCCTTCTGCTTCTTCTCTCGTCTTCCGTGTTACCTGTCTCCTGCTCGACCGAGAGAACAGTGGAAGTATGGAGGGATGGTTCTCTGGTGTGCCATGAACGGACTCAGGGCTACTCTTGAAGTGGTGGCCGAGATCCGGACGAGGAGGATGGTTGAGATTACGTCGGGCTTGATTTTTATTGACTTGCTGTGTAGGAATATAGATTTAGATGACCGGTAGAAGACCAGTCTATGCCTAATGAAATAAGGCTGGGAAAGCAACTGAAGAGGAGGGCGTTTGGCTTCTTTTTCAGGGTATATCAAATATATAACTTGTTAACTAGTTGGAATTCCACGAGGTTTTGTTCAGTAAAGAAAAGGAGAAAATATCACTCATATTTCGGTCGTATTGCCAAGGTAAGTTACTCAGGCGTCATGAAACTTGCTCTGTATCAACAAAAGCAGTGTGAGGAGCAAAGTTATAAGTTCGAGTTCGGTGACTTCATACGACATATTCGTGCATAGAACCCAAAAGAGTTCTGCTGGCGTTATCTTTGTCTTCAGGATAAAGTTAATCAGAACAAGCTCAAGTCTTCTGACTCGGTGACCTTTTCGGAAGAAATGAAGCGTTCCATTTCATAGTTACACAAAAGTCTTGGCGCTGATTCCGAAATTTTATGAAGTTCAAATATTTGCTCCGGTCTGGGAAAATTAGATATGAGATTCCGTCATCCTGTCATGTGCTTGGTTATTATTCTGCCGCTCGCTCTAGTTTGCATTAGCAGAACTTTGTCTTTTGTTTGTTCTCAAAGACAGCAAACATGTAACGAGCAGAAAACTTTCATGAAAGGGTTCTCGCACCTATAATGTACTCGTACTTTTGTGTTCAGGATGCGAGAAGGAAAAATTCAACCATGGTCAATTTCAATATCTTTAGAGAAAATTTTTCTTTCATTGAAGGTGAATCTAGCTTCATCGATTATCATCTGAGTACCACGCTGACTTTTCAACCATAATATTCGAGTCATTGGACTCGGAATTCAGTTGTCATCGTCGTTCTTTGTCAGTGTCTGGTGAGTACCTTTAGCTCCGCGGTAATTGTATATATCAGTAATTTTTACAACCAGGGTCCTTATTTTGATGTACGTACGTTTAATTTATTTCATAAAATATATTAAATCAATGTGAATTTTAATACGACTAAGCTGAGGGAAGAGGACAGTTTTACCTCAACTGGTTCTGTTAAAAGATAACTTAAGTTAGAATATTAGCCGATAGATTATAGTCATGGTTTCATTTCTGAATACCCAAAGCATTTCAATATTCATCCTCTACTTATTTCCAGTTCTAATTTAACCGTATTTTGGGCTTCATTTTATTGGTTACAATTGGAGATGAAGGAAAAATTAGAATGCTAGAAAAATATGAAGAAAAACGGAGGATATTACGACTTCCAAAATATTTAAATATCGGGGCAAATTAATGAGGTACCTGTGTGAAGAGACTGTTTTGGAGATATTGTCTTCTTTGCCTGAGTATCTATCAGATAACTGGACCCCCTCGTATGATGATGAGGTCATCTCTAATTGCACTTCTTCCAACGATTTTCAGTCATCATCTACGGCCAATGACTAGACTTGGAATTTTTCCGCGTCAAATTAAGGGAGTCTACTCTAATTTTTACTTCAAAGCGTATATGCGTATCTGCATCATGATTATCGACTATTAGTACTGATGTGTACCTGATGATGACGAATAACATCGAAGCACGAGAGCGGTAAAATTATTTGGGTGAAACTTAACTGCCGACTTAAAAATTTTCTCTCTTCGATCCCGCCTCGCTCGTCAAAAGAAACTGCGGCTATCAACTTCACGGGATGCTAAGTCTCTCGGGCGACGAGGTCGAGGATGTTTCTGGGAGACGATGTCGCGAGGCTCCTATCTTTCTTCTTTCGATTCCCATCCCTTTCCCTTTCGTTTGAAATTCCGTTGGCTGCCACCAATCAAGTCCGCAATTCCCTCTCCTTTACACTCTCCTTTACACTCTCCTTTTTCGGCTCTTCACGCTCTCCCTTCCTCTCAACTACCTCCGATACTCCACCACCACCTGCAGGATAAACGCTCGCCCCCCCTCTCCTGTTCCTCCCGCCTTATTCTGTTTATACCTTTTTTTAATATTTGATTCACGTGAGAATTGGGTCCGCTCTTTCTCTCGCCCTCTATCCCCCTCGACGTGTTTGCGCTCCCGGGTCATTTCGCATTGTAAAATTAATGGCGTCTTAGTTGGGGAGTGGGCGGGGATCGTGTCCATTTGTGAAGGATCCGCGGGAGCAGCGCATTAAAAAAAAGGACGCGAGGTTTTTTTCCACGCCGTCTCAATTTCACGAGACCCACGGACGGGAGATGAATATATTTTTTTCTGCCTCTTCATGGCGAATCGTAATCTCTCGGTGTGTGGAGTGGCCCATTGTTCCATTAATCCATGTCCACGTGGGAGGATAATGGGTGAAGCATGAGAGAACGGATTAGTAGAATGCAAATTGCTGTTTTCTTTGACAAGTATTTCTTCAGCACAAATGGGTGGAAGAGAATTGCAGAAAAAGCTAATGTACAATTGGTATAAAAATCAAGAAGTTGATCTTGGTTTGGAGTCTGTTTTTTGATTTTCAGCCGATCCATTGTTGATAAATCTATGTTTGGAGACTTATTTTCCCCCTTCTATTTCGTCATAGTCTATTTCTACCAAGTATGGTACGAGAGTAATGCTGAGGCTTGTAGGGAACATAATTTGGCTCGTAGAGCCGCCGTGAAATTACGTCGTTATGCCTCGTAGGAACTTGAGACTTGGGACATGCTGAACGTGATGATCAAAAACCCATTAATGGATTAACTGCGGTAGGGTCAGATTCATTTCCATTAGGGAAGGGACCTCATTTCGATAGTGTCCGCTTAAGAAATCCATAAATTAATTTAGAAGAGTGAAATTTCTTGGCCCCTGTTGGCCAAAGACACCTTAAAATTTTAATATTCCAGACTTTCTAGTGCAACTTTTTTAATGATTGAATATTATAGTGATTGCTGAATGAACAATAGTTTAAAATAATTTCGGTGAAGGGGATAATCTTCTTGATATTGACATTTGTTGTGTGATTGAGGTTGATAATAATTAGAGGGTGTGAACATTAGAAATGAAGATCTGGGGATTCAGTAGCCGTTGGAATCTCTATTCAACCAAGATACTTCCGAGTATTTTTTTCTTCGATTGTTAGAACTAGTGTGATTAAATGGATTTCGCTCCGTGGACGAAAACTAATTTATAAATTTGGATATTAAAAGACTTTCACCCCTAATCTGAAGAGCATTATTCATAATTGGAGGAAAATTTCTCGGTGGTAGCTTCAGTTTATTTATATTCTGGTATCTGGCTGGAGCTTATACAAACAGTGATCAAGGAAATTAAACGGAGTGGGTGCATTCTGGCTTAAAATGTAAAAGATACTACCCAGTGGGTTCTGAACTGGCATCGACCGAAAACAAAACGTCCTCCTCATTACAGAGCGAGCATGATGGATAGATTTCCAGTCTGTTGAACGTATATTTTATGTTGGACAATAAACTAGAGATAAGTAATTAAAAGGTTTTGCATAAATGCATCGAAATACCCTTAACACTCGCACTTTGTACAGCATAGTTAGGTAAATAATGAGTTTGTCCTCAGGGAGACACGAGTTCCAAATAAATTAGCTTCGGAAGTTATGAAGGGGCATTCTAAACATATTCAGGCTCACGAATATGCGTGGATGGCCCCTTTGTTTAAATATTATAAAATAGGAAAAGATATTTTGTTACATTTTGGTGACAAACCATAAATGATACATTTTGGCGATAACGTGAAGACCACCTCATTAAATGTTACATAGGAAAAACAAAAAAACAATTTTTTTGTTGCAACCGTAATACTACATCACGATCATATCGTTTACTAAATATATATCGAATGCAGCATGATATCGCTATCATATTCCAATTATTAAATCGCCCAATGCAATCAATATGTGACATAATATTTAAGGAAACATCTATTTTTCTTGAGGTAGCCTTCAGTGTCGTGGTGCGACGTTACTTGCAAGATATACTGCAAGAATTGCAAGAGTAGCGCTTGTAGCAGCCGATGCTCCGCAATTTTCAGCGCCAAAGGAGTGCCCTCGTGTATTCTCGTCGTCACTCCCGCTCCGATCGCGACCCTCTCTCTCTCAAGCGGTCCAGTTACGTTCATTCCTGGCCGTGCTCTCCGCCTCCCGCCGCTGTCGCGAGTTGCATCACTTTGCTACGTGGAGTGCACCGGCGGAACCACAACTATGCAGTTGAGCGCAGTGCGCCTAAATACTAACGCCGCATCTTTGCATCTCCCAATGCTCCTCTCCTCTCTCGGCCTCTCGAAGGATCTATAATCATCGGTATTCTATCCTATTCAAATCACTCGAGTGAAGAGGCTACTTAGATCAATTATACTAGTGAATATTTCCCATTCTCATTCTTCTCCACTTTAACCATCTATGGACATAATTATGAAACATCAGAATGAAAAATAATACTGCTACTATATTAGTTTTTTAACAGTGCTATGTAAGCATTAAAAAAATTGCAATTTATTTGATAATAACATTTAATTTGGAATGTGACGTATTTGTATTGTATATATTCAATTTATAATAATGCTATACATAAAAATATTATACACGAGGGATACTTCAATGTTACCTTCATAATGTATCTTTTTTAAACTTTCCCAATTTTTTCTTCATATGACAGCTGAAAATTTTTCAGAGCGTTACCAGGTACGCCATTGTCAGTGAATAGCGTCACACATTCTTCTATTCAACTTATTTGACAAGCCTTTGAAAGAGACAAAACTTTCCACACACTTAATCCAAAGCGTTTCAATTCTGTCTAGTGCAGCAACTAAATGGAAAAACCTCTTAGAAAGCAGATCTTTCAATGATTTTGAAACGTAACAAATTTTGCTCGCTCGTCCATAGAGGGTTAACATTCTAAAATTCTTTCCCCACGAAAATTCCGTGTCCTTCGTGTCATAAAATAATCATGATTTTCATGGAATGGCTGATAAGTTTCTGGCCTTACCATTGAACCAAATCTTGCGTGGGTGGATCATGGTCCTCCACATCCCTGATCTTTTAACCATTTATCTCTCTCCGCCTCTGAGGCAACGTTCCGTGAGGGTAATCTCCTTTTTTTTCTTACCCACATCTCTATTCCCTGTGGTGCGAAATCCAATTCTCATTACCTGAGGCGTACTTCATTGGAATGGAATGTCTTAGTTGTTTTGCTTCATTTGTATTACCTTGCCTCAACAGCGATGTTATTTCGCCTGGGTCCACGGCCAATAGCGCAGGTGCGTTCTATCCTCAGGGCGACCATAAAAATAAATTAATGGATTTGAAAGGCTGAAGCTTATACAAACAGTGACAAAGGAAATAGAAGGGAGTGCGAGCATTTTGGCTTTAAATTTAACTCTGTCAAGCCAAATCCATTAATTTTTTCCATCCCACGTTTCTAATTCACAATTCTGCATTTTATTTGGAAACTTTAAGAGGTAGGCGAATTAATTGCATATTCATTTTATTAAAAAAACTTTTGTGTTGATACCACTATTATTTCTACAAAGTGTGATATTCCTCTAGATTGATATAGGATTTTTTAAATAATTTATATACATGCCTCTCATTGAATAATTTTGAAACAATTAATTTTTCTGTGATGCCCTTGGATTAATGTGATAGCTTTCTCTTCCAATGAGGTGCTTAGTTGCTGAAAATGACATTCAAATATTTTTATTTGTCAGCTGATTCTTTTTCTTGATCTCTTTCAATGTAATTACTTTTTTCTTATTGCTACTGGAAAGTAGCTTTTGAAAATTTTCTGCCTACTATCCAGCACACTGAAGAAATCGTCAATTTTTTTTTCTACCAGCCTATGCGTAAAGACTAACTTAATATCCGGTTAATGTCATCACTCCGAGTGAGATGTACTCTTGAAACGAAAGTAAAATGTTTCCCGTAATCAGGTTTTGGAATCGTCCTCTGTTACAGTTGTAATGAATGTAGTAATTTGAGCGTCAGAAGAGGTGCTGTTTAATTTCTGACGACCTGTGAGTTATTAATTTTCAGTCATGTAGAATTACATTTTTTCCTCTCAATCCGATCAGCACGAGACGTGCACATTGCTACGGTAACCACTGCGTGAACAGTGACCTTTTCTCGAGTCGTTTGTTTCTATTAATTCGTTCAAACGCGCATTGGCATATCTGTTTAATTCACTTATGCACCTACGCCCATGTGCGCCTTGACTTGCATCACAGCTCTTGCTTTGTGATGGTGCCATTAGATACGGCCTCATGTCCACATCTATCTCCATCGCGTATAAATAATCTCCCTAAAGGACACGCATAAGGAGCTTTAACGACGCTTCATTAAATGCCTCCACCTCCTTCGAACACATCTCAAGTGAGATCTTGCTTGCCTGGCCGTTGTTCCGTGTTTGTTGTCCAAAGCACACATACCTATTTAACACATGTGTGCGTCCGTATACTTCACGCTGTCAAGCCGGCGGCCGACCCATTGGGGTGTGGGTTTCCCTCGTTTAACGCGTGGGCCCTCTTCCTAGCGTCCTCCGGGCTTGCAGTGCCCGCCTTCGGAGCCATATCTCCACTCTGAGACAAGCTGTAATGGAATCTTCGGATCGCGAGGCGTAGGTAGAAAATGTACATAATCAGCGAATAAAATTTTTGAATTAAAAATTTGTTGCAATGGTGCTTTTTCTACTTCCATACAATCGTTTTACGATATTTCAGTAAAGGATTATGTAGCACTTTATGGGAAAGATTCCTTATTTAATTGAACCTGTTCTCAGATACTAATAAATCGTGAAAATTGCTAAGTTTGTCATTACAGAGGATAAGTCACTCCCACGAAGTTACGCCTGGAACTATCAAATTCAGTAAACGAAAGGTGTCAGCGTTGAGGGCAGCATAAAGTTCAATCATGAGCATCTTCTACTATGGTATCTTAAGGGTTATTTTGTGCATACAGTATTCAGAATGCTCCCTTTCCTCATCTTCCTTACACATATTTAGTTCTGTATTTTATCTAGCTACCTAATGATGTTACTCAGTAACGAAACATTGATCGTGAGAAATAAAATTTACTTGTAGAAAAAGCTGTGAAGAAATGTCTTCAAACTTTCTTAGCACGAAGGGCTTCACAAAGTTACGTCCGACACCGTTTCTGAAACAGCATACTTGTGGTAGGAGGGTAGAAAACAGGAGTTATTATTGTACATACGTTAATATTCAAAGCCGACCGCGGTGGTTGTACTCGTCATGATTCGGCTTTGCTGCGTAAAGGTTGCGATTTGAATCCAGCCTCAGGAGAGGTTATTGAGTACGTCCCAGAATTAAAACCTGAGGATAGCGTTAACAGTTGGGTCAATTCGAAACCAATCTCTACTGCCGCGACCTATTTCCCAAGCATTACTCCAGGGTGGTGTGTTCTCTCTTTTACTTCGGGAAAAGTCCTTGGTGATTTGCTTGGATAAGGAAACTCACGCTGTGCTTGACCCTTCATTTTCTCCGTTTTTTCGAGTACTGTTCAGTCACGCGTTTTACGGTAAAAGTAAAATGTAAACTATTTTAGCTTTCCTGGGTGTGGTAGTTAATTTGACGCGTCGGACGCGAGGGGAGGATTGGAAAGAAGTAAGGGCGAGATGGTGGGAGAAAAATCTTGGTGGAGGTACCCTGGCACCACTGGGTGGTCCTGCATGGCTAGTGCAAGGGGAGGCGTTTGGATGGGCTCTTCGGGAACAGTCATTATGGCCGTCTGGGACTTTGTGGGGGCGGCGGCTGCTCGCCCGCGGGGGGGCGTGGCGTGACTCATACGATGCTCACGGCCGCTTTTTATGAGCGCCCTGCGCCAAGCGAACGCATAAATTTTGCGACGCCCTCTTGTGTCGCGGATTTCAGCTCTCCACTTAATCGTCTTCTTCTAGGAGACACGACGACCACCAATATTTCGAGTGCAGACTTTTGTTTGATGACGAAAGTGTTGAATGCCGTTGCGCAGACGATAACTTAGCTGAGTTGAAGGGTCACAATAAAGCCGTTGTTGAGTGGCTGGCGTCAAGGGTGGCCGATTTACGGTTTTCTTGAATACTCATAATAAACTAAAGCAAAGCTGTTTGAAGAAGTCACATCCGTTTGTATCCTTTGTACTTGAATATAACATCGTGACGTTATATCCAAATACAATACATCGGCGCAGAACATTTTCTTAGCAATTTTAGTTAGTTTTGGGTTTTGCTGCTTATGTAAGGAAGCATCTTAGACAGATGTTCCATATTGTGGCGTGATTGAGACCAGGCAGTCCCATCCAAATCTCTAAAGAGACACCTACTTCTTATGACATTATCAAGGCATGTGCAAAAGTTTATATTGCTACCTTATGTAGATATTTTTACGTGAAACTTTCCCAATTTAGACAAATACTGGTTCACAAAAATTGACCTAGGTATTTTAATAATAGCATAAGTTTGTCGAAGCCTCGGTCAGTGTAATACAAACTTATGCTATTATTAAAATACCTAGGTTAATTTTTGTGAACCAGTATTTGTCTAAATTGGGAAAGTTTCACGTAAAAATATCTACATAAGGTAGCACTTCTACCTCTACGTCGAATCTTCGTCGAAATTTCCAAATTATCTTTCATTTAGTAATAATGTTATAGTCATAGAAAACTTGTTAACAGAACCTGTTAACAGAACCTGTTAACCTTGAGTAGATGATCAAGGTGATCTCCAACAAAAGATGCAATGAAAATTGCGATGCTTTTGAGATATGGTGAGCGCTTTGCTATGGAAAATCTAATGAACACACGGGGTTGTTGAGACATTTCCTGCGCGCACATAGTCTGTAAGAGGAGTCCAAATATGAAACTAATGGAGTGAAGTTGAAAGAGAAGCCAATGAGCCCACTTCGCGGGGTGACGATGGTACAAATTTAACTCTTTTCTCTGAACTTATTGAGGTTAGATTGCTCAAATTTCAACGTGAAACGATCAGCTGATATATTATTTCTCTGTAAAAATGTCACAGAAGATAAAAAGTTAGATGAGTACCAGAGACGCAAAAACCTTAAAAACTGCCCCGGCTTTACCCAGGTTTTTGATACTTTCAAAAGAGTAGGCAAAAAGTTAGCACTTTCAAGTTATACTTCACCAAAGTTTCAAACTTTTTCTGTGTTGTTTCACGGTTCTTAAGAATAAAAATTTGTTAAAAATCGTTAAATTGACTTTCAGAGAAGCATTTGCATACAGATTGGAGTGGAAAATAGCGAATCGACGGATATTATTAGACTAACTTAGCCCTAAAGAAAATTGCGCTGCTGCATAATCTTGAGAGACCTTCATTCGTGTGATAATTCTATGCAAAATACTTATATGAAAAGAGCAAAGCATCGTAAGTTTGATGGGTGGACAAAATTATCCATTTGTAGGCGAATCAATGTTTTGTAATTTTGCGATTATAGTCACATTACACTGCCAGTCTCAATTGTCATCTGACAAATGTATGAAGCTTATTTTTATGCCATCAATGGGTAGGATTGCATCGCTGAATGTGGAAAACTTATCGCATGTAAATCGGGGCTGAAAGAGTGATATGTCTCGGTAAAATCTGATATTTTTATCTATTCTGTACATTTATTCACCCTATATTTCTGAGCCAGTAAGAAAATTGATATCTCATTTATATACATGAAAAAGGTATTTAATTTACTATTGTAGTAGTACCTAATACAATATATAATAATGTAAAAACAATAAGTCGCGGATGGCCGCGTTGTTTGTTTGTTTACGCGGTCATCGTGGAAACGAGTGAGGGACGCAAAGAGAGAGACGAGAGAACGGTCTGAAGTGAACGTTTTATGATACTTGTGAAGTGAAACTACGGAATTGTTAGTTTATTTGTGAAAAGAAATAAATAAACTGTTAGATTTTGGCGCCATAACGCGCAGGGCATGACTTCTCGATTAGAAAGGGACCTCGGGAAACCTGAGTTTAAGTTTCAACGGATAAAAGCGAAACGTCGAAATGGTAGGAGTCACTAGAAAACTCCACGAGTTAAAGAATGGGGAATTGCAAAGTGTCTTAAAAGAACGGGCAGTACCGGCGCAAGGGGCAAAATTTGAATTAAAAGAGCGTTTAAGATAAATGTTGGAGAAGGAGGGTATAGATACAGAGACGTACGAGTTTGAAATTGAGATGGAGGGCCCAGTCGAGAGCGGAATTCAGGCCATGTTGAGGGAGGTGCGTGAAGAACAGAAGAAAATGCAGGAGGAGCTGAGGGACCTAATGAAGAGACAAAAAGAACGAGAGAGGCAGAGAGATGAGGAACAGAAGAAGAGGGAGGAAGAACTAAGAGAAGAGCTAAGAAAACAAGCAGAGAGATGAGGAGCGAAAGAAGAGGGACGAAGAACTAAGAGAAGAGCTTAGAAAACAGAAAGAGGACGTGATAATGGGGGTTAAGGAAAGTTTGCAGACTATTAGGGAAGAATAGAGGGAGAAATTTTCAGTCCACGAAGCGGAAATCGCGGAGAGGCAAGAGCAGATTATGTGCCGAGTGGAGAAAGGGATAAATGAGACGAAAGAGAAGGTTCAAGAGAATAGAAGGAAGATAGAAGAGACCCAAGAAAAGGTGAAAGAAAACGATGAATTAATTAAACAACTGTCAGCGAAGGTGGAGCAGCAGGCTCAACAGGCGAACGCAGAGATCAGCGAAGACACCTTACGGGAAATCGCAAACAAATTAAGAGAGGACCATGTCCGCGCACCCAGTGGAATTCAAGCGTCGACCATCCAACTGAGGATCCCGAGTTTTAATGGCGGAAGAGAAGCGAGGCCGATGAAATATATGAAGGAGCTTGAAGAATATATGGAAATGTATCGATTATCGGAGGCAGAAGCGCTAAAAATTGTGCGGCAAGGGATGACCGGACAGACTGGCGAATGGTTTGCGGCTACCTCGCATCTTCACACCGACGTGGAATCCTTCAAGGAGATGTTTCTCGGACAGTATTGGGGGGACGAGGAGCAAATGGAGATACGACGGGCGTTGGACACGGGAAGATATAACCCATCGACCAATCAACTATGGTGGAATACGCGACAGCCAGGATTGCGGCGGCTAAGGAGTTGAGACCACCCATGGCCGATAATGAACTGATACAAATGATAAGGCAGCATTATGGACCAGAAGTAAGCGCAGGGATGATTTCCCATAATGTTAGGACGCTCCCTGATTTCCTCTCATTGTTAGGGAGGTATGACCGTATTGGATCGAAGGAATACCAGACGGGAGAGACCTCGGGAAGAGAGTGAGAGAGAGAGAGTGAGAGAGAGAGAGAGAGAGGAAGCTACCCGGGAGCAGCATGAGAGGCAGCGATGGCAGAGGCAAAATGAAGGGGGGAGACCATATCGAGATGGTGGATATTACCCACGACCCGGGGAACCGAAGAATGGATACGTACCAGATGCGTATCACGAAAGGGAGTCCGTGTGACGGAGGGAGAATGAAGGACGCTGCCCAGCTGATGAGAGGGAACTGCGAGCGAAGGAAGCCAGAGAAGGGCACGGGACCGGAGACAGAGGCGCTTCGGGAAACGGACCACGGTACGGCACTTATTGAGTCCCACAGTGTCGGAGGCCACGAAGAGAGGAACAGAGGACGCGAGGAAGGTGTTGAACATTTTTGAGTCCCCAAGAGAGTTCCTGATGGAGGGAGTGGAAATGAACGTAGAGAAGATTTAAGTGGCCAAGGAAATACTGAGTGATGTGCTAAGGACTTAAAGGACTGACACGAAAAAAAAACGAAAGTGAATGTATGCAGGTGCATAGTAATGGGTTTGTATATAAACAAAGACTTGTGTTAAAGTGGAAGGGTGGACTGAAAGAACAGTATTATTGGCTTCAAGAATTTAAAGTTCATTTCATATTTGTAGTAAGATCTGATTGTGTTACATTGTGATATGTGAGAAAAGGGGTTAAGATCTAGAAGGCGTTGGGGCCACAGCGGGATTTAAAGACGGGTGTGAAGGCTTTGAAAGAAGCCGTTTCCTCATTGCTTCAACGTCTCTTTCAATGGGGCAAGTGTAGTAGTACATAATACAATATACAATAATGTAAAAACAATAAGTCGCGGATGGCCGCGTTGTTTGTTTGTTTACGCGGTCACCGTGGAAACGAGTGAGGGACGCAAAGAGAGAGACGAGAGAACGGTCTGAAGTGAACGTTTTATGATACTTGTGAAGTGAAACGACGGAAGTGTTAGTTTATTTGTGAAAAGAAATAAATAAACTGTTATATTATCCGTCTTGACCTAGAATCTAAAAATTTTTGATTTCAGCTTTAAAGTTCAAACCGTGAAGTGTGCTTTTCCTATCTGATTGAGTCATATCTTGAAGTAGGCGTACCGTATTAACTACGGCGGGAATTTTATTGAAGAATACACTGATTGGTTGGGTTTTATGGTATTGTCTATATTGATACTTTATGAGGAAATACTAACCAACAGGGCTTGGTACATTTTATATTGATTGAAGAGTATCCTGCTTTGGCTAAAAGACCTCTGCCATTGAAGAATAGCGAAGACTCATCGTCGGAAGAATACAAATCATTACCGTCATGAAAATACCTACCGAAAATAGTCTACCGCTAAAAATAGGTTTACACGCAGATTAGATTACTCTATCCTATAGACTCTTTTTCTCCCGTTGGAATCTATCTCATAATTCGATTTCTTTCTTCAGTCGTAGTACGTCCTACCTATCTTTATCCCATCCGTGATGACTTCTCTCATTTCTCCTCTTACCCAACACTCTTCCCTATATTACGGACTTCATCGTTCCCTAGCCTCCAATTATCTCTTTTATCTATCCATTCAGCCTCCTCCTCCTTTCCCCTTTCCTCCCGCTTGAGTTAGCAGTGGTTAATTTCTCCTTGATTGTATTCGTGAGTTATCACCTATTTGGCTCGCAGTTGCATCCGCTGTTGTTTTCAAAATTACTTCCCGTCAATTTTATTGACTATTTGCGGTCTTCATGTCCATTGACGCTACGCACCCTCATGTATTACCTTTGGACTTCGCGGATGATCGAACATACTTCCGTCCGTATCGGCCTTCCACGCACTGTAGTGAACCTTTGTCTAAATGACGCTTTCATTGCGCGACACGGACGGTACCGACCTCCCCTCCAGCCTTCAACGCCATATTAAGGCGTAAAGTACCCCCTAAAGGGAACGCCCTCTCAGGAGATGACTTCAAGTTTATGCTGTGGTTAATAGTCGAGCGTTCAAGTCTCCATTCTCGTCTTCAGACCCATTGGCAAGTGATTATACACGAATGAGTTCCATTACTGAGGGAAAAATAATCATGCTCTTGAAAAATCCGTCTTTAATGACACAAAATTCGCGTTTTATGCTGTGCGTTATTGAAAATAACGATACGATGAATTCGTTGAAAATTCCCAAATAAAATCATGTAGCATTACGGGAATTATTCTAAAACCATTAGCTATACCTATGTGCTTACTTGTGACACGTTGAAAATACTGTATAGAGTTGGTTCTCAGGTTTTCCTGGGAGCTGGAATGTTGATCTCTCCATGTTTTCCGGGATTTCTTCCGCGTCAGTTGTTTGTGGGACAAAAGTTTCGCTGGCTGTCCTGCCAGCGTCTTCAGTTCGAAGGCTTCGACCTGAAGACTGAATTGTGTTGGTCCATTTTGTGAACAGAAAAGGTAGATATTTTAAATCACCCTCGTTTCGTAATGGATGGTTTTACTGCAACTAAACCCTGTGTATGGATATACAATTAGCATTAAAGCGATGATGAGGAAAAGTATTTTCCATGGCATGAAACGTCATTGATCACTTTATGGTTCACCTTATCTTCATGGGAAGCTTTTAATAATTGCTGGTGAATGAAACTTAAGTTCGCTCATATGCATTGTATGGTTCCGCATTGAATTTTCACCATGAACTTGACATGTTCACATGAATAAGACAAGTTTGTCTTTAATATGAATGTTTTGAATGTTCTAACAATGAGACTAAGACACTTCAATATCATGATATTATGTTTACTGCTATTTTTCTGCTTCAATGTCAATTAGTAAAAGCAACCTTTTAGCAAGAAAGTCGATTTCCAAGAAAAAGGTTTGTTATTGTTTATTTACCAATATTCTTATCTTTTTCAGGTAAGCAGTTCTTACAGATGGCTTCTTTTGTTGCAGTGGCAGTAAGTCCATATTTCTGTTTGATCTATACTTTTGAAACTTATAGGTGGTTATTAACAGAGTTGAGAAATTAACATTCTCTTCCGAAAAAATATGGAATGTGGGTGTGGAAGAAGCCTAGTATATGCGATTTTGACGAGTCAGAAAATGTAAATGCCTGCGCTGAAATATTTAAAGATTGAATGCCATTCCAACTAAACTATACCCAAGGAAATAAGTGGATTTTCGGTTGAACCCCCTTGCAGACCCTAAAATTATTCTAGCCCTACTCGGAAAACTATTATCCGAGGATTAAAAGCTATACTGTCTCTTTGATACATTTTGCATGTACTCCATTTACCTGTTAACTATTATACCGGATATTTAATGTTTTTAGCGCATAAGGAACTCAAAGGGAGATTTTTATGTACTATCTAAAATCATTTGGTGCCCTCACGGCGTTTTTCTGTGTTAGCAATGCCATCGTGCTGGATTTTTCCCAAAACATTGTAACTCTCGAGGTATTCATTACAATCGCTATAAATTATTTCGTTATGAAATTGGTATCAAATAAGGTTTCTTCTCCTTTCTCCCAAAATTTTACTTCTCTTATAGTAGCTTTGCATGCAAATTGGCCAATGCATTTTCCAACATACGCAGCTAGTAATGTCGTTGTTAGTCTTTTGGCACTTTACACATGAAAAACGAACCCCACAAGCACTCACTAAGGCCACAATACTTGTGCAACTTATTAGGTAATGGCTCCTATAACTGCAAGTATTAAATTTAAGGACCGCAGCTGTGATTATGTCACTCCAAAAAGACTGATGTTTTGCAGTTGATTATCTCTGGTCTGTGAAACCATTGATTCATTTTTTTTTCAGTTATGGTATGAATCCTAGGAGAGGAGACAGTGAGTAATTGAGGCTGGGGGAAATTAAAAAAATATATATATATTTAGATACCCTTTTTGCTCTAATAGAAATGTTTTTACTACCTCAGACTTTTGATCACGCTATCGTTGCATGATTGGCTAACGTTTATGGTCATCCTGTAACATTTTTTGGGTTATATAAACACTTTTTAGTTGATTTTGACCACATCTCTAAGCTCATAATAACGATAGGTATTCAAATAATTGCAGAACTGGCTGCGGAACTTTAACGGAGTGACCATCAGCGGTTCACATCGTTAAAGTTACTGCGCGGCCTGTTTCGCAGTTCTTTGAAAATGTTTAAATTAAACACCTTTGTGTTTAAAGTAGGTTTAACTGTCTGACGTTTACACACCTGTACACTGGACATTTTATGCACGGTACCAGTGAGGACCACTCGCCCTTTTAATCTTTTTTTCCACTATTTATAACGTGCTATTGTTGAGATACGTTTCATTATTTGTCCTGTAAATGGTGCTGGTTTTGTGGTAGGTGGTGTATGTATGTATGAATAATATCACAGAGTATTACTCTATGATAATATGAATGTATTTTAGACTCAAAATAAAGCGTCATCTTAACTTCAGTCAAATAAATTCTGGAGTGAATTAGGTTAAGATAGATTCTCGGAATTGAGTTTGTAAAAGCAAGGAACTCCTTTTGTTGAGCCATGATGTGATCTTTTTTAAATATTGCAATATTCCAGTATTTATGATGTGGAGTCTATTTTCTCATTGAAAATAAATTTGATGTGAACACTTGCCTTTCTGCGACGCATAATGTGGCTTGCCTGATATTCACGTACTTTCACGCTGTTATTCATTTAATTAACTTGCATTATCTATAATGTGACAAATTGTACTTTTTTTCTTTTCTTTTTTCGGATAAATTGAGAGTGGCGATCCTTTTTTTTTACGGACACACATCAAGAGCCCTCTGCCACTGACGCACAATCTTCTGCTAAGATTACCGTCGGGATTTTATGAACGGAACCACCAGTGTTAATAACAGTGACGAAAGGAATCCAATGCTTGAAGTGAAATTCGAGCCTCTTTCAATGAGGTGGCATGCTACACGTCAGAAAAACTAATCTTGACGCGGAATAGCGGTTGATTGTATAAACCAGACTTGGATCCCGACTTTAACAGCATTTTTATCTCTGCATTTTTTATTTGGTGACCCATCGATTTTATAGCACCTCAATATCCAGTCCAGATTCGGTGGCTGGGTTTTAGATGCAGACTTGCATCTGGAGACTTAAATCACTCTTCATAATTGGCGCATCCAAATCATTAAAGTTCTTCGTGTAATTTCAGTGCGTGGAAAACGATCAGTTCAGCTGCGGAGAAGAATCAGTGGTGGCCACGATCAACCCCACGCTGAATCTTAACTCAAGGGCAAATGGCACATGGAGCTCCTTTCACGTTAAAAAATGGTAACTTTGCCGCAGCGCGGCAATTATCAAACTTTGCTCTGAGCTCAGTTTTACGAGTCATTGAAAAAAATTCCTAAGTAAAGTCATGAAATCTCCTTGCCAGAGTACCTATTTGGGATCGTTTTTATTTGTGTCAAAATATGACGGAGACGATTGATTCTTTTATGGAGCTACAGATGTGGAAGCTGTCAATTTCTTTTCAAGTTCAGTTTGGCGTCTGTTATCGCATACTCAAGGGGGTTTATTCGAATTTCGCGTCCTTTACGACCTCCGGCCTCGCACACACTGCACCAATAATCCTCCTCGCTCCCGCCCACTCTGTCAACGAGAGCGGGCTCTCTCGTCGTTCGGCACTTCAGTCTGCGATGAAGTCGTCTACTCTAGCCACATAGTCCCATCGGTCTCGCGCAATAAAACACTTTCCGACCGGGGCGATCGAGCGCCCTTTATCGCCTCTCCTCCTGCCGCCTTCTCCCCGCTCTCCCGGCACTGCTTTAGCTTTCCTCTCGGCCAAAAGACAATCGCTCTCCTCCGGGACTGTTCGCACTCTACTGTCTCCCGTCTCATTCTTCCCTCGCCCTCAAGTGTGCCAGAGCGTGCTTCGGATGGCTGGCACGCTTGATTAAACCAGATGGATGGTCCGAAGCCGAGGCTATCCGGAGATGATACATATGAGAGTGTTTTGCACGAAGAGTGGATGGGGTTTAGGTTGCGGCCGAGTGAGAGAAAGGATCTTTCTCGCCTCTCCCCGACTGCAAGTGATTGATTTATACGTGTTCGCGGTGAGAGTACGCCCGTGTTTAATGCACGGGCGGGGATATTATCCGTCATCTCCGCGGCGTCGCGTGATCGTTGCGCGTTTGAAATAACATTCTGTGAGTCTCTAGTGCGTCGGAGAGAACGTTCACTTGGAGGTCAAAGAATTTGTTCAGAAATGCTCGAATAAAAAAATCGCTGAAATTCATAGATAATTCTTACGCAATTAGATTGTTTATTCTATTTTGTATTTCAGTTTCTAGGTCCGGGAAGTTAAGGGTATCATTACTTGACCTCTTTTAATCAACAAATTTAGACAGCATAAAGGGAAACATAAAGATTGATTACCTTAAGGAGAACTTAAAATAGGGAATAGTTAGCTCATAGTTAATTAAAGGTAAGTATCGAGATGATCTCGCTGTGGGAAGAATTATTGTTGATGTTTTTAGAAGGATCAAAAGATTAATGGAATACTCGTAATGATTATATTTTTGATTTTTTAATTATAATGTTGTTTTGGTGCTGTAATTTTGAGTTTTTATTTCTAGAGGAATAATTTTAATTGTTAACAGTATGGGGTGTTTTTTGTTTCTAGCTGTGATTTATTTACTTTCATTTAATCCAATATTGTTATTCCTTTGTTTGGTTCTCATGTCTCGTTAGCTCACTGAAATTATAAGATCCTAATCTTTAATTGACGTTTGTGGTGCCAAATGGGACAAAAAGCAGGAATTATTGTGATGAAATTTCTTATAAAATGCTAGTAGGAAGTGGCTGCGAAACATAATTCATGAGGAATTATTTATCTCTAGCATCAATAATAAATCAAAGGCATTAATGTATGGAATACTCGAAGAATGTGAGGGAGGATGCCTATATGGTTGCCTAACTACCGTCATTGCCAGAGTCATTGAAAGATTCATTTCAAAATTTTAATTAAAATAGCTGGTGGCAATACTTAATTAAAACAGCCTTTGGATTGATATCTAAGTGAGTGTGGTGGTAATTATCACGTATTTGTCATTCCTTATAAATCATTGGAGTTCATGAAGCTCTGACGACCAATAATTTACGATATAGATTGAATCAGATTTGTTTGGGTACGAACAAAACTATTTACTCCTTGAAATTTGAATAATCGTGAGATTCCATGCAAATCGTGAACAAAATATCATTCGTAAAATCTTGCGGTAGTCGTAAAATAGGTGTTTGATCACGCAGTCCCCGAGAACTTTGTCGTTTTTTTTGCATTCGCTGGAAACTCTCACTAGCTCAGCTCGTGACATAGCATTCACACTTGTTTCCTTGTCGTGGAGACGACGGAATAGCATTCTTGCGGTGATGGAGAGGTTACAGCAGTAGTTCCCTACTTTACCTCTTCAATAGGAGTTGTCTCAAACCCATAAAAGTCCTCTCGACGAAGTAAAAATTATCCAAAACCGTTAATGTTCTTTAAGTAAAATGAAGAAGCCAAAACAATGTTTTGTATTATCAGCTTGTTTCATTGACGTTTATTGCGCTGAAATAGTTTCAGGGTATTAAAACCATAGCATTCTTTCGTCGTGAAGAAAAAGTGGTCAACAGAAGCTCTGCAATTTTTAACTTTTTTTTTAACTTTAACTTTTTTTTTTTTTTTTTTAACTTTTAAGGTGCCATTGATTGAATGGACGATGTAAAAAAGAAATTGAATGGAGGCTTGACGTGAAATAAATGAAGAAATAAACAGTGTTGCTTCTTGCTGAAAAAGTCTTGATGATACATTCGATAAGGTACCTCACATTAAGTTACTCTCAAAACTAGAAGCATATGGAATAGATAAAAACATTATTAGTTGGATTAATCAGTTCTTACATGGCCGGGAACAAAGGGTTGTCATAGACGGTATCATGTCAAACACAGCGTTACATCGGGTGTTCCTTAGGGAAGTGTCATTGGTCCACTTTTATTTCTCTTGTACATAAATGATATTAGCAACGTCGTTAAATGTAAGCTTAGTCTCTTCGCAGACGACGCGGTTGTGAATAGGAATATTAACAATTCCGAAGATAGCGACTCGTTAACAATCGACCTACTTGCTATTCATGCTTGGTGCGAAAAGTGGCAGATGGAACTAAACATAAAAAAGTGCGTAGCAGTCAGCTTTTGGAAAAAGAAAAATAGGCCAGGTAGGGCTTACAGAATTAATAGTACTGAAATTATTCACGCCGAGTCTGTTCAGTACTTAGGGGTCACAATTACTCACGACATATCCTGGGGAAAACATATTCGGGAAATATGCGGTCAAGCATACAGGAAGCCAGGCTTTATCAAGAGAGTACTCGGAAAATGTGATGAGAAAGTGAAAGAACGTTGTTATTTTTCAATCGTTAGGCCTCATCTGGAACATGCTGTTAGTGTATGGGATCCATACGAAGCGGGGTTGATATCAGAGTTAGATCGCGTGCAGCGAAGAGGAGCTAGGTTTGTGAAACGATGCTACGATAAGTTGGCTAGTGTGTCTGGACTGTTAGAAGAATTAGGATGGGAATCGCTATCACAGCGTAGATTACATTATAGGCTTAACCTCCTAACTAAATTTCAGGAAAATCATTTCTCTGACGACGTAAAAAACATACAATTAACCCCCTCGTACTACGGCAGATTATATCGCGCCAATAAAATCAGAGAGCTAGATTGTAGAACCGATAGGTATAAAATGTCATTTTTTCCGCGTACCATTCGGGACCATAACAGCTGTGATCGTCGTCATGAATAGTTCGAATTGTGACAATAGGCAGACAGTAAATCTTTCTCTTTATATTCTCTACGTCTCTTATTTATGCATGATGTAAATATTGATGTTCTTATTTATGCATGATATTTTGAATATATAGTAGTAGTCTTTGTATCCCTTGCATGTTGGAACTATTGACGATAGAATGTTTCTTGGTTATTAGATTTTTAATTGGCGCTTTGCATGTGTGGTACGCGGGTTTCAATGTAATTTCGGTGTTCTACCGTATCATTCATGCATGCCTGGTGTGGAAGCACCCCCAGCCACACACCCTTTGGGTGGCTTGCAGGGTATTTCGTAAATGTACCTAATTTTATTCAAGGTTATCAAGATATTCCCCAACGGCACGACTGAGGGGTCGATGTCTGAATGGGCAGGTGAGTCATAAGAGTTCCCATATAGCTTGAACCCTGGGAATGTGGGTGAAATATAGTTAAATGATGGCCAAAGTGATATTTATAATTTATTTGGCCTGTCAACTCAAGTGAACATTTCATCTGTTTAAATATAAAAAATCTTAAATAAGCTGAACTGTATTAACGTCCCAAATGGCGTTTTAAAATATTACCCACATTTCCCCAATTCTGTACTCCTACTCAAATATTGATTTGATATTTAATCAGAATACTGCAGGAAGTTACGTTGACTAAGAAATTTAATTACACTAGCCCTTGACTCTGATTTTGATGGGTGGAAAACTAGATAGACTTTTGATTAGCTCCCAAAAGGTAGAAGAAAACCTATTAAAAATCTTTTCAAAATCTGCTTTGTTCTTATTCAAAGGTTAAGCATTCCAATATACACGTTATCACATACGCTGCTGATATATGATCCAGAAATGTGACTCATGCCAGGGTCAATTAGCCTGTATGAATGCCCGCATTTTCTCTTCCTTTCATTAGTATTTGTCTTTCAGCCACCTTTACCTGACGCTCGAAATTCCCTCGACCGCTGCGCGTCTGTGTTTCAAATGATACGGGCGCCGATCGCCGGGTGTCTTTCTCCCGCCACGTGCCATCGCTAGTCGTTCACGAAAATGCCTTGACAAACGAGTTAATTGTCTTTTCAAGATGGCGTGAATGTCGTTCCGACTATGTTCTTGCGAAGCCGAACAACTTTCCTTGTTCTATCGACACAGTCACTACTTTTCATCCTATCTTTTACTCACCTCAGATTATGTACGTATATGTTTAAGGGACCATAATAGTTGTTAATAATCAGTTCTAGGACTAGGTTAAATAGGTTTTTTCAGTAGTTCTAAATATCTTAACATGAATTGTAGATACTAACCTCGCATGCAATCTCCGGCATGATATACTCCTGTATGTCTTAGTAACTTGTTGTGCTATTTATTTGTCACATTAATAATGCTAACCAGTAGTTATATCTTGAGTAGTATGCTGCATGGTAGCATGTTCTTCTTCGTATCACTCTCCTATTTCGTGGTCTGACTGCGTACTGTGGTCCTGACTGCTTTGGCCTGCGCCTGGCATTCGGGGGAACGCGCGCGGTTCTGATTGAACTGGGATGAGCGCTGCATGCCTGGTGTGGAATCACCCCGTGCCACTCACCCCAGTGGTGGTTTTCACGGTATTTCGTAGATGTAGATATACATTCACACCACTCATGAACAAAACAAAATTTAGGTTAAGGAATGCTTCGGCGCTCCTTGATAGAATATAGTATAAACTAACTTACACTTCTTGTAAGTTCAAACATTTAGATAAAGTGTATTGTGGGGTTGTATTATTTTTGTTCATCTGTGATCCTTCAGAATAAATTTGCTCATTTTTGTATCTCATTTGATTATAATAACGTATGCTATTTTAAATCCCTATACCTATAGAAATTAAACATTACTTCCTTTTTATTGTCTTCTATTTTCATACGTTTAAAAATGGCTATCATTTTGCTAGAAAATAGGTCGTATTCTTGTCTGAGGAGTTTCGGTGATGGTTAATTCTTATTGCTTTTACTATTTGCTAGATTTACCCATGGTTTTCTATATTGATTTTAATTAGGTTACCATAATCTTCCAGCCGTTAGATAGAGCTGTGAGAGAACCTATCGTAGGCAGAGAGCGTAAGTAATTCTGGCAATTCTGGCCCGTGGAAATTAATATTTTATTATAGCGTCACAACACAAAGCGAACAATTTTAAATAGGCTTTGAGTAATTCTTATCCATTACTTCCCATTGTCCTTTCATCAGCGTTTCATCATCATTTCTGGTTTCTTGACTCGTTTCATGCAGATGAGGCGTTCCTGGAGTGGACATAGAGTTGCGGTTGTTTGCGGGGCAACACATAATATAGATAGTCATACATTTTGGCAGACTTCTACCATTTGATTGAGATGTTTAAACTGGGAATGAATTATTCAATAAAGAAAAGTATGGTGATGTACTACTTTCTCAGCTGCATGTAAGCCGAGGTTTTTTGACTCTCCAGAATTCTCAAAAAAAAAGTCATTGCGTGGTGCAAAATCCTTGTGAGTAAAACACAGAGCTAGTTATAATCTTTTACCGTAGCAGAGACCGTGGTTAAAGTTGCGGCAAGGATATTTCTGGTATATTCTCTGAATTTATTTCTCAAAATGTTGATCTATTTGCTGAATTCTTCGTCCTTCCTCTAACGATAGGTGAGCATCTCTGCCAGACGATGCGTACATCTCATCCTCCGGAGTCAAGGGGTTGGTAAGAAGGCTTACTTGCACTTCCTTTTTGGCCTCTCTAAGTCCAAGTGTTTTCGTACTCAAATACCGGGAGTTCTCAATCGCGAAAGCAAATTGACGCGAGAACGCCTGGGGTTACGACTAATCCGTGCTATTTTAGACCCGCTTCGGATTTCCATTCTGAGCGACTGGGTGCTGCGAAGTTCGGACAGTATGGGCCGGGATTTCATATTTAACGGTAAAAAATTATTTTTTTTAGATGTTATGGAAGTTTATGTCAGTTAGCTCGATTGGATACATATTTACTTAGGGACGTCAAGTATGTACCGTTCTCAGGGCAAGTACGAGTCCCAGCTTCCCGCTGCTCCCTTTCTCCCATCCTCCAGCACCCACGGTCCTCGGAAACAATAGGCTCGAACTTCAGTGGGTCAATTCGTCAAATTAACCGACATGAAGTCGTTCTGCGTCGGTATAGAAAAATTTTAAGCTCTTAATGCGTTTCGAAGTTTTTGCAACTCGCTACTTTTTCAAATTTCCCAGGCACTTGTACCCATCCAATTTCGAATGTTGGTCTCCATTCTACCTTACTACTCTTTCTCCCTTTTCCTTCTCCTTCTCCTCGCACTACCTATTGGTACTAATTTTCGATAAACCAATGTGAATCCTATTTTCATCAGGTTGCTAAAAATTTAATGTCATAAGTACCAACAGACGAAGTGAAGATAACAAAAAGTTACAAGGAAACCTAGGAAGAGGCCCGGGACAGGACAAATTGGAGACAACTTTGGTGTTTGGGACCTGCCATTAGGCAGAATACCAGTTGATGATGATGAAGGATGCTTATTGTATGCATATAACTGGAAATTTATGCATTTAGAGGAATTTTTTAAAAAGTTCTGTAAGTGCTCCGACTTAACGAAGTGTGCCTTTGTTCATATGGTCTCCCAGCTCTCACGCCTATCTTTCTCCCTCAAGCTCCTCTTCCCTTACTGCCTGTCGGCACCGATTTTCGATTGATCGCTGTGAGTTCAATTTGTTTCGGTGTACTGAACGTGTCTTGCAGTGTGTGAGTAAATTTTAAGAAGCGCCATTACGTGAGACGGAAGAAGTAATGCGGACATCAAGCAGAGAATATCCCAAGCTAAGAAGGCGTCCATGGGAAAATGACAACTGCTGTGCTCAAAGAAGATAGGACCACAAACCAGGAAACAGTATGTGAAAACCTTCGTGTGGAGCTAGGCACTCTATGGGTCTGGAGCATGGACTATTGGAAAGGCTGACCAGAAAAGAATAGAAAACTTCGAAACCTGGTGCTGGAGGAGGATGCTGAAGATAAAATGGACGGACAAAATAAGAAATGATGAAGTGTACAGAAGAGTAGACGACCATATGGAACATCATTATGAAAAGAAGAACTAGATGGATTGGGCTCACACTGAGACACAGTGGGTCTGTGAAGAACATAATTGAAGGCAACATTGAGAGAAAAATCCCCCGAGGAAGAAACAGGAATAAGTCCATGGACCAAATGAAGAAGACAGTACATAGGGCAAGATACCAGGGGGTAAGGGAACTAAATTAGATAGGGAAGGGTGGAGGGCTACAGTCAACCTGCCTTAGGATTGAACGACCAATGATGATGAAGTAAATTTTGTCTGACTGAAAGGTTTATTCATATTGAGGAATTTTTTAGAGTTCTCGAGGTACTTCGACTTATCGAAGTTCGACTGTATTGCCGCGTCTCCCTTCTACCCCATCCGACTTCCCTTCTCTCCCTCTCCTCCTCCTACATCACTCCCCACTCTCCATCTCTGCGAAGCAGCAGGTGCACGAAGATTGAGCGTGTTGTGGAGGGAGGCGAAGGAGTGGGAGTTGCATTCCAGACCCCTCTCCCTTAAAACGCCTCTCCTCCCCCCCATTCCCTCCTGTAACCTTCTCCCCAACCCCTTCCCTCCTCCGCCTCCTTTAAACCACTCCCCCTTCCAATAATCCCTTCCGTATCCCATTCGCTCCCATCCCTCACTCTCACGCAATGTTGCCATTTTGGCGATAGATTCGGGACCTCTTCCCTCGTCTTTTTTAAATCCGATTTTTTTTCGCTATTTATCTAGCCATTTTTTTGCGCGTGTGCGAGTTTAGTGCCGTGCGGTTAATTGCAAAACCGGCACGTATCCATGTAGGTACGTCGTCCTGCCCATCCAAATGTTTTTTTCCCCTTCTTTTCTCTCGGGTTACTTTCTTTATTTTTTTACGTTTTCCCGCCTTTTCCAATCTTGACGTCCATTCGCCGCGGTTGTGGCGAGTGGTCCGTGCCCACATCACCTAACAATATAAACATTGCCTACGGTTGCTGTGTGATAGCCCGAGGATAGCGGTCATTTTTAAGAATGTATAATTACACGGTGGCTTCGCCATCGATTTTTTAGGGCTATCAAGATAAATAGTTTCAAGTGTCAAGAAAAGTAGTATCAAGATGGTTTTTGAAAAGCAGCGACCAATTCTCTTTTTCCTTATTTGAGATATTCTCCGTGACAATTTGATGATTGGTCTTCATATTAACACGCCAATTGTGAAACGAAAATGTGATATTTTTTTAGGTGAAGGCTTGATCGAGAAATCTTTCATATATTTTTTCTATGTTTCTGAAGATGATGATAATCGACTTAGTAATATGCCATCTATGGCCATTTAATAGCTGCCGCCGCATATTCATTGCTGGTAATACACCAGAAATATTTTTTGCGCTGTTGAGATGGTTTTTCATAAAATGTGGATCGTAGCCTTTCCTAATATCGCTAGGTTGAATAGTGATGTTATAGTACTGTTATGATATGCGACTACAATCTGCGTAATATTTAAATTCTTTCATTTCTATTGTCATACTTGGTGCATAATTATCAACTATCCATCAATGGTTCAATTTTACGTATCGTACCGAATCAGTGCGAAAAGAATCCTAGGAAATACCTCACATGACTTTCAGGGTCGTGCGTTAATATTTATAGCCACGTATGCGGTATATTCCTAGTATCGAAGTTCCTAGAAATGGATATGGAATACATAGAAATGAATATATCAAATAAAAATTGCTAATATATGCATACCGTCCCGTTTTGAGTCATCGGGGGAGGGATTGTGAGAGGTGTCAATTAATCTACCATCGTCATACGCGGTTAAAAGGTATTTATGTATGTTTTATTGCATGTAAGAGAAGTTAATTCGGATAAAGAAAGTAAAAGGAGTAGATGTCTTCACTGGGAACATAAAAAAGTTATTTTCTTCGATCATTTTTCTAATAGCTGTAGTGATTTTTCCAAAGATTGACGAATTTAGATAGATTTTACTGAAGTACCACAAAAAAACCTCTCATGTGATTAGAGTTGCGCAGAATCTGGAGTTGTCTAAAATATTGACTATTGCAAGTTGGAGAAAAACGAACGAACAAGGTTTTGTGAGGGGTGGTTGAGATAGTAGATCGAAAATGACAGAAATGGTAATGCAAAGAGGTATTCGTAGCTGATTGCGCCGAGCGTATGTGCTAATTGGGTGGCAGGAGATTGAGGAAGCAACAAAAAGGAGCCATTTCCATCCTTTTATGTCGGAGAGAAAATATCCCAAACGAGATCCACTGACAAGACCGGCGATTTTATTAGATTGCCAGTCTTAAAAACGATCGTTTCAGGTGGATCATTAAGTTACTTTTGGAGCGCTGTGTCCATAATTACCGTGTGGAGTCGTATATTTCGTTCCAAGTTGGGTGTTTTTCTTTGGAAATCCCATTGATGCTGAATCCAGTTCCATTTACGAATCATAAGTTGGCAACATTGCCTCAACTCCTCCAGCGCCTATTCAGCATCATCTTAGCTTCTCGCTCTCCTATCCCCCCTCCTCTTCTGCATCCATCCCTTCAACGCTTGTCCTGCCCCTCCTCCGCACATCACCTATTCGACTCTCCTAGTCCCCCAACGCATCTCAGTCGCTTCCAGACTTCATCACAGTACAGCCGCCGCTCTTCACGAATTGGAAGAAAAATTGGTCCTCCATATCATACCTCTCCAATTCTTATCGCCAGAAATGAGCACATTGGAAAGCAACGGAACGGTAAATGAAGAAAATTCTTTTTCAACCGGAAAAATCGTAATATTTAAATATTAAAATTCAAAGTTGGTGTTCATTCTTTAAACAAACATTGAAGAGTTGTTTTCAGGCAGCATTGCCGGTACTATAGGACTCAATTTCGTGCTATTTATAACCATTAGAGATATTATAAAAAATGTTCTCACTCGTTTTGCTTATTTTAGTGAATACCATACTTGCACTGAAGCCATGCAACATTTCTCCATGCGACTCATTACCATTAGGAAAGCGATGTCGACTTTGAATGAAATCGAGTGCTTTTAATCCATTTTAGTACATTGTTAGTTTGCTTTATGTTCTTATCAGATAGCTAACCATTGGAACATGGCCAAATGTATATTGCTAGGAACTGATAAGTATTATGAGTTTCCTGTTTCGATTGCTCAGAGAACTGTAGGAAAAACATTAACACGAAAAATAATCCGTTCACTTTAATTTGGATTTGATCCCAGATAACATTAACCCGACTCCATACGAGCCGGGTTTTAGATTAGTCCGGAGTGATTCCCCTTAAGTTTCAAAGCAGTTTTAGCGTCAAAACACGTTATGGACTGTGACCATGCTCACGGTTGCACGATTGGGTGTACTTGCCACCACGTTAGTATCGGAATTTTGCTTTTAGTTGCCAATAAATAGCGGAGAAAGGCAGTTTGTCTTAATTGTTTGCTAATGACGCTTAATCTGTCACTCATACAAATTATGACAATCGTTTAAAATTTCAAATGCCCATTAATAACGCCAGAGACGAGATTAATTTGAATAGTTAAAAATGCCTTCCAAGCATAGGCTTTCAGGGTATTATCGGCTGCCTCAGCTCGCTTGAGGATTGCTCTGGAGTCAACTTTCCTCCCCGACAGCGTCTCTATTGTATACGCGCTCGAAGGTCCAGCCGGCGAGCTCCGCGGATTGAAAGACCGAAGAGTTCTCCTCCCTTTAAAATCTCCCCGACTCTCTCCTCCCTCACTCACAGTCCCGGCCTCCCATTTCCCTCTCCCCCTCCCACTCTCTTATCTCTTTCAAATATTTGCCAATCCCTTTTCGGGGCCCGCTCAAATAGTAATATGCCTCGCGCCGTCAGTTCCCTCCTCTCATTCTCATCTTTTTTTCTTTCTTTCTTTATTTTCCATTTCGTTCCGAGCGCCCGTGTGTCGTCCCACCCTCCCCGCTACTCTCTTCAAAAAAGGCGCTGAAGTCTGTTGAACGTCTGGCGAAATGTGTTCGCCTGAGAAATTGCGGAGCGATAAAAGGAATGTCCTCACGTGCCGTGAGCGATAAGGGTGCTTGTGTCGCTGCGAGCGATGGGTCCTCGAATGTAATGCGCAGATGGCGCTCAAATATGGTGCATTGAACCATCGACTTTAGGGGAAAAATGTACATTTCAGTCGCTTCATTCGCTCTCTTTTTTGTTACGGGAAATGGGATTCGATATTTTGGATTGAATCGAAATGAAGTGGATCGTGATCGTATTTTTCATATCGAAGTTGCTTGTTATTACTGAAAGTCTTAATAATTTTTAGTCTCTCTAATTTAATTTAGCTTGGCTGGAAATAATAATGATATTCTTACCCTGCGACTCCACTCTTTCTTATTCTACCTGACCGTGGTTTCTTTGCGTGGCAGCATTTGATAATATTGCATTGCAAAGAAATCATGATGTATCCAGGAAGTGGAAATTTAAGTGATAGCGTTTCACCTTTCATTCCTACCGTGAAAGATTTTCATATAGTTAAGTCCGAGACTGAAGTAATTCAATTGGCGTTTTGCAGATGAAGAATGTACCTGCTGTACAGTATTTAAGCTTAATGAACATTATTATATTCAGCCTCTCGTTATGTTCATTACCATTGTTCAGCGGTAGCAGATTAAGGCCCTATTTTACAATGTCTGGTAACCAGAGACAAGACGACCAATTTTGTTTATTGAAAGTTTTCGGTTAGTATAATACATCTGACTGTCGGTTAAAGGTGAGCGTTAAAATGGAGGAGATAGGTATTAGCTTTCGGGTTTCATCCCGTGAAAATATGCAACTACGTATCACAAAACCCAGGGTATATGGTTTAAGATACCTTAAATTATCCCGACTTGAATTGTAAAAAAATTGTTAACACTTCAGATGAATGTATTATGTCCGTAGTGAAAATGACGCTCTCAATGCTTAAATGGGTTGGAATGTACTTGATAGTTGAGAGTCATCTATAAACACGTTGATTCTGCTGGAAATTCAATGAATAATGTAAAAAATGAATTTGCCACCCACCTTACCAAAGTAGACGTTATTGCATTTTTCTATGTTTTGCTGGCTTTTCTGTGGATGTTATCTTACCTTGTCTTTGTAATGTGGATGGATATAAAAGATATATCAATACCATACTACGTATTCTTTAACATTCCCTGTTATGGGTCGTTCTTAATTGGTTTTTTGAGATTTGGAAAGGCCATCAAATTGAGCAGCTGCTTTGGTTTCTTGTCTATTAGTGTCACTTAATCGATGGATCATCAAGTCCCTTTCGGAAATGATATCACCATCTCTTCCCTCTGCCACCTGTTGATTCCTAGTCCCTTTGTAAAGCGTCCTATTGAAGTCTTTGAAGGCAAATACATGATTCCTCTATATTTTTGACTAAGTGAAATGCTGCAGAGATAGAATCTCAACTATGATTTACATTCATCTGAAAGTGAAATCATCTCACTTCAAATCTTACATAAAGAAAATTTTAATCGAAATGATAGTTATCTCAGCATAAGGTAGTTTCTGTCGTCTTCTCCAACAATTAATATGTAATTCTAATTTCATCTTTTATGCTGTAGCTAGAGATACCGCGTGGAAGAAAAATTTCGTGATAGTTCAAAATAAGAGGGAAAACTCGGCTTGCTCGACCGGCCACTTGTTTCATCTCATTTTGAGTTAAAATTTTTGTGCGTTTTTTATTGTATGGTCCCTGTATTACACGTGAGTATACACGTGGGAGTATATATATTATGTTATTAGTTATATACGTATTTTTACACATTTTCCCGCAAAAATGAAGATATATTCTTGTATCTATCGCATAAACTTTAGCATAAGTTAAAATATTTGTTCTAAAAAATTACGCTAGTTGGATTGGATATTTGGGGAGGCGACCGACGGCTAAGATCATTTAGCGCCATAGGGAATAGGTAAGGGAGGAAGGGTGGATAGAAACCCGGCGTCGGCATTAGCCTACTCTTAACGAAAGGCGCCAAGGGGACCACGGTTTAATGTCTCATCCGACAAACAGAGTACAATACTTGAAGTGCCCTCCACAAGACACTCGAGTAGGGATCAGGTTTCCTTGGAAAATCCTCCTCTGCAGGGATTTGAGCCCTGGCCGCCTGGTTGCTGGTTGGAGAGTACTCTAGCCACCACGCCAACCCGATCCCGTTACGCTAGTTTAAATACTGGAAAAAAAACACCATTTCTTAATTTAAACTAGATTCATTAGATGATGATTTGATTTGTTTTCGGTGCCACAATGAAACTTCCTAAGGGCACGTTGGACGGAGAGGATACAGTTAGGAAGTGTATCGTGGTGAAAAGGAAATGGTTTACGAAAAGAAACTCTTTTGGATTGAAGAACTAAATATTTATAGTTAAAATAAAGCTATAGCATTAGATATATTCCACACTAAAATATAAAGTATGTCTTTTTTCGTCTTCCATACTCTACATTCAATCAATTACGTTGTTTCATTTAGCGAGGAAACAGGGGACTGAATTTGTCCTTAATATCTCCAGGATTTTTATCGTATATTAGGAGCCTAAATTTACTGGCGCCTATTTTAAATTGCCTAATTTGTGCACCGCAAGCTTAAATGCGGGTTCCAGGCTTTCCCTCTTCTGCAAAAATGCTATTTGATGACAACTTGGCTAATTGTTTTTCTTTTGAAGCTCCAGTCTAATCCGAAGACGAATTTTGATTCATAGTCAATGTCTGTATGCATGGAATCGAAGCGTTCTTCGCATCAATTATTTATGGTAATTTGGTTCTCGAACGATGTCTGCTTTATGCTCTTCTATTAGTATGTTGGGGATGACATTTTGTTTTTTTGTATGAAGTGATATTTAGAGGAAGGCGTACCATTGCCTTCAGTAATTGAAAGAAGTTGATGGCTCGTTTAGGTTTCTCCTAAATTACCAGTGCTTGGAGGATAGTGCGTATGTTACCTCATCGAAGTTATCACGAATTGATTATATTTTTTCTCTGGATATTTATATGTTTTTGTGAACTTGCACAGAAATTAGGAATGCCTCGAGGATACTTATAATAGTAGATTTATTTCTGAAAATATTCTTGTTGAGGTTAATTGTTGCATATGCCTAGCTAATGCATATTGGCACTAACCTATACTTGTCTTCCTTTCGTGAGTACCACCTTTGAGCTTGATAGCCTTTTACTTTTTAAGTCACCTGGTAAAGCTTGAAAACTAATAGTTTAATCATAGCTAATGAGTAAATGAGTGATCAAAATATTTTTCACTGTGAATTTCATGTCGTCTGCTTTATAGTAAAAAAATTGACTTCAATGGAAATAAATCACAGCTTGAAATCAGTGCCAGGCAGGAAATGCCCTAATTTAAACGTGTGTTTTTGCATAACTTGTCCAGAGGGCTGTAAATTTTGCCTGTGACCACTGGGAATATAAATATAACTCCATGGGAACTCGAAGACCATGGAAGTAGTGAAAAGCGCGTCTTGAGATTCAATTCGCTGTAGATGTAGAACATTGGAAAAATCAGAATCTGGGAAGTGGGTTGATATAATGACTGGAATTTTCCTAGGAATTTTCATTTAAATCGATTGTCTTAGCAATTACTGAGTTATAAGTAGTTGGCGCAACCTCTGTTAAGTGCTCGGGCAGAAATCGTATATTATTTTTCGCGGGGCATCCAAAGCAAAAAAATACTCTCCACGGTTCAAGCCAGTTTTCGTCTCATCTCGTAAAAGATCCGAGTAAGTATTTTGAGGGAGACAAATTGCTCATAATTTATTAGCGTACCCAACATTAAGTTGACTTGCACTCATTACCATTTCGTTCGGATTTAGAAACATGTTGCAACTTGAAGGCACCTCCATTTAGGGACCAGATTTAATTTAATCTCAAATGGCCAATGATTTTTAAATATTTTACCCTTCTTTGGTTCAAATAATTTCAATGAGGCTCGTTAAAGAAAAAAAAATGGCGAAGCTGTATCAAGATTGATAAGAGTTGCCACTTTTTGATTTGAAATGGATCTCTAAAATGAGATGCTACAGTTAAGTTTTTCATTTGCGTCTTGTTGTAAAAGTGTCCGAGGATCTTTGAAAAGCGTTCACAGAATGTTAGGGACTGTATAAAAGTGAGTCGTAGATCTAGTGGTCAAAAGGGAGTGGTCGGCCTAAAGGTCATAGGTTCTCCAGTCTTCTTTCCTCTAAACTTTATTAGCTACGAATTATTGCCGGAAGATTTTTTGGCTACCAGAAAACATGTACAGAAAGTCACAGTTTATTCGCAGATATCACATATCTCATACTCTGAATGCGTGAATTCAGCATGGTGGAACTCCACATGAGCTTATCTGTTACCTGCATTTCATGCGTAGGGGACGACCACTCAGTGCACCGATGGAAATGATACTTGGTCTTTTATGCTCAAAACTTCATTCGTAACGCACCATATGAATCACTCTTTAGATAACATATTTATACCCATTGTTAATCACATCAATAATTTTTGTTTGTAATATAGTTTTCAGCAACGCTTTTTGACGAATAACTTTCGTTGCACAAGGCATCCTGTGATACATATAACAACCAAAGGGGGTTGAAAAGCAACATTTAATAGATGATTCCTCATCCAAACTAAGACAAAACTATGTTGATCGAGATTTGAGCTTCACAAAACATGAATCATGAATGAAGGAAAGCGAGATTTTTCTCTGTATGGAAAAGAACATTGATGGGAAGGATGTGGAACCGTGGAACTTAAAGAGGAGGAGAAATGTTGGAAAATCATCTGAAAAAGAAACAACACTTTGTATGGCATTATCCAACGAAATATTAACGTTTACGCGAGGAAGTCAGGAATGGTACGCCTGAATTTTTCAATCACGTGGCTGATAAAAGCATGATGCTGGACGTCACTGAATAACGGCTAATCCTGTATTCCATGGATATTTTTCGCTTATTTCACGGGGGAAAAATTTGTGTCTCTTTTTTATTGCAGATGCATGAGACAGCGTCGATTTGTTCCACCGAAAAATAAGACCTATCCTCGGAGAGCACTAAATCCTAATTCGCCGCCCCCTAGTTACGAAATGGGGTGAAGAGAAATTTCTCCAGAGAGTTACGTTGGCAATCGTACACGAGCCTAACGTGGGGCGAGTGAGATAGGCGTCGTGGCGACTATAAATGTGGTCCATTCCAGCAGGCTCCATCAATCGCCTGCATGCTGGGAAATGTTCCCATTTGATGACGAATGTATTATTCAAGCGATATCTCTTCGCGTGGTGTGGGGCGGATCGGAAGGAAGGGAGAGAAGGGAATGCGCATCAGTGGAGAGAACAGACGGATTGTTCTTGATCTTACGATAGAGTTCATGCGTTCCCGCTGCCATCTTAGTAAGTGTAAGGCAAATTTGATATGACATGAAAGGTACGAAATGACAAAGGTTTTCCTGACGTGGAATCGAGCCAATGCGCATGTCACCTCATGTGAATAATTTCATGGCAATTTAGCGAGAATTTCTAGGTATCAGATATGATGAGAAAATTTGCGCTCTTCTCAAAGATTTGATGTAATTTAAGCTGAGGGGGCAGAATATCTCAATAAATTTCTTACGCCGGTTGAAAATCAGGTTTATTCATTTTGAAAATATCCAAGATCACCCAGGTTTTTTTTGTGATATGTTTTCTAGAAAAACTGTCTTTTGACTTGAAAAAGGAATTATCCTCCAATCACTCTTAAATTTTAAAAGTTATGCTTTTCTGATGGTATCCTAATTTGGTGCCAAAATCTCGCTTACCATTCCGACCTTCGAAGTAAGGGCTAAGGTTGTTAAATTGTGGTTTAACAGGAGTTGAGTGAACCTTATGTCTCACCTCTGGTTTTGAGTTATCAGGAATACTCAGTCTGTCATAAAGATTTATGTAATTATCTGTACTGGATTGTCATTTTCAGAATTCAAATACTACTTGGATTACAATAGGTGTAGAAAATCAACAAAAATTTATATTTGCAGACCGAGCATTTATAGCGTGAGTTTGCATTTGTGATTCAGTCTTGAAGAAAGAAAGTTGTCAGTTTTTATGAAATGAGGTATGGCTTGAAATGAGATTCTGGATTGCATGGTTACTATTCGGTGAAGGTAAGAAACATGACTGTTATTACAATTTATTTTGGGGTGTGTGTAACTATATGGATTTCTCGAACAATTCTCTTTTATCTCCTCCATAAGAGAGTGTTTATTTTGCGATTCGTTTTAATTATTTATTAGTTGCACTTCTGGGTTTTATCATTTGTGGTAAAACAAGATTCATTCAATGTCAGCTCTTTCTGAACGACTCTTTTAAGCATTAGTTCACGGAGGAGCCTGTAATAAATCATTACGTTCTCTTGTGTTTTTCCTCTCTCCCGTGTAATTAGTATTACACTGCTAACCTGTCACGGAAGCGAGATTTCTCCTTGGAAGTACAGTCTCGCCTGAAATGACAAAGCGGATTTCCTATACTTCTGTGTCATTATCCACCGAGTTGATAATTGTAGAGAGAGGCTTGGTCTGTTAGGTGCTTAGTATCATAGTCTCTAAGATTAAGAGTCACCCACGTACTTCGGACCTCATTTCAACGGCCACAAATGCACGTGTGGAGGGACAGAGCGAAACGAGCAGAGAGAGAGAGGCTCTCACGCATCTTCTCCCGCCGGCAGCGTCGCCGGTGGCCGTTGTCCTGTCTCGATCCAATTTATGATGGGGCATTCGGCTTGCCCCGTGCCGAGGCGCTAAGCGGAACTCGCGTGGACGACGCGGCGGGAGTGGATCCAGGGGACTGGATAATATTTCACGCTCTCCGCGGGGTTGCTGAGTTAAAATAAAAGAGATCGAACACCTCGTCCCATTCTCTTCGGGCGGGTGAGCGTCCATTCAGGGATCAGCTGTCTGGAGCGTGCTAGTTTGAAGAATGTGAAGTTTCATCCGAGATCGCTGAATCATCTCGCCTTAAAATATTACGCCCGTTATATCCTGTTAATTGGTTGAGCTATGGGACAAATTAATATGAGAAATTATAACTTTAGAGTGGATCATTTTTTGGCGGAAAGTTAGTTGAATGATCTTCGCTTAGGATGAGACTGTCCCAGGTTATGAGCGATTATCTGGGTGAGTGTGGGTGATTATCTGGGTGGTTGCAGTTTTCTCAGGGAGTATGTATAAGCCAACTACGTAGGTTTAGTGGCTATTAATAGTTAATCAAATATTCCTCGCTCCACTAATTTTTTAAATATTTTTTAGATCATTCAATTCCGGGCCTTGAGTTGAAACGTCAGGAATTCTTGGCAAATTGTTTTACACTGGCGAGACACGTTTCACCGAGGGAAATAATAAACAAAGAGGCCATCAGCAAGTATAAATACATTCAACCTACGCATAAGATTGGCTCTGAAGTTTGTTAACTTCAAACTTATGACTAAATATGTAGGATGCATGTTAATAGATCGTTTCTGCAGTGGTTAGCACTCTGTAAGCTTTATTTCTTCTAAATTAATTTTCTTTTTAAATTCGGTGTACTTTATGCTACAATTACAGACTATTTAGAAAAATTCAAATATTACCACTAGTGATCTCGAGGCATTGTATCCTCCTTCCCTATTGCACTTAATATTACTCGTAATGTTTCGTCTATATTCTCGTTAACTATTATTATCATTCGAGCCATTTACTATCTTTGTCGAGTTCAAAAGGCCAATTATACTCACATCAGTGAATGTTTTCAGCTTTCTTACTAATATAAGTACATTTATATTAATAACCAGGAAGCAGCCATGAGTTACTGATCACTCACCGTCACAGCTGGACGCAATTCTTTTGATTTCCGAGCCGATGAACTTATTTCTGTAAATTTGATACCTTTTATTCAGAATAATTTAGCCTACTTACAATTTTTCATATCCTGTCAAGTAGCTATTAGGTATTTGAACGAAGCTGCCTAGCTTTCGCCATCATGAATCACAGTTCCTCTTCCTGTCATCCCGTATAGTGAAATTTTTATTTAAATAAATCTCTCGTCCGGTCCAGTCTCTCGGTGTTACGTTACTTGCCGTCTAATTTTATCAACATCTGAATCGAATGAACCCCTTTTTATGGCCACTATAGATGTCACTTCCCTGTACACTTCCATTCCATGTGGGTGCTGACGGAACAAATGTTAACACCGGATGCAACAGTGGCGTCATAGTTTTACTGGAAAGTAAACTCAAAAGGCCACTTAAATGGTTCATTTGTTTACTTCATTTTAATGAGTTGCCCTTGCGACATTTAATAGAAACAATATACGGTTCTGCTTCAGGGCCTACAACATTTTGTGGTTCCTTGAACAAATCCTTAAAGAAATGTGAAAGCCTACCGGTTATTAACTTTAAAGCTATTCCAGGAGATTTTCCAGCAGTCGATGTAGAAAATTTGGGCAAAGACCAGAAGTACTTCTGGGAAATTGCACTCGCAATTTCCACTGGGAAGTGTTCTGTAAAATTGAGCTGTAGAAAACCAGGAAAAATGTCTATGTCTCGTTGGTTAAATACTGCTGCGAGGTTTTTAAAACTATACGTATCAACAGAAAACCCTACCAATAATTGAAGGCATATTGTAACTTTCATTATGAAAGTTTACGCACCCATGTGGTTTAGTATAAAGTTTCTCAAGTATTGTGTAGACGGTCCGAAACACATATATTTCTACATTAAAAAATCACGATATCTCCCCCCAAATTTAATCAAAATTGTTGATGATACAATACAAAACAATGCATACTTTGCTCATAGTGAAAATATTTTATTAGCAATGCTTGCTGATGAGAGAGAAGATCTACGGTTGCGAGCAGTGGAAAAAAATATTGAGTTAAGAAATAATATCATCAATGATCGCGTTAGAAAATTCAAAATACCGAAAATTAATTTTAAAGCCGAGGACTATATTAAATGATAAATTGGGATGAAAACTTCCCAGAGCCACCTCTTACGATGGATTTGTCAGTCGCTCAATTGCTAATGTTTATACAAAGGCATGAAAAAGATAAACAAATATTCAAATTTCCTTGTCATACCCTGTCTGTTGAGCGATGCGTCAAGCTAGTGAGCGAAGTTTCCCTTAAGACAGCCAGTGAAGATGAAAGAGATAAATATATAAGATCTACGGTAGAAAGTTTGAAAATGTTCCCAAATTTTGAAACCAAGTCACAATACCGTGCTCGTATATGAAGAACAATGTAATATTAAGTCAAAATATAAAAAGCTAAGAATTCAAAATATGATATTATATTTATTTATCAACCCACTTACCACCATGGAGCTGATGACTGGATCAAGAAAATTAAAAAATAAAAACTTCGGACTCATATATAAATGGTAAATTATCCAAAATAAGGTATGAAAAGGTAAATATTCTAAAATAAAAAAGGGAAGGGTAAAAACTTCCAAATTATGTTTCATAAACCCACCCCATTCGGTGCATTAAGGTTAGAGCAGTTTTGCCGTAACGTTTCAGCCCTATAGCATCGTTAAATATTGAATCTTACGCCAGCGTTTAAGCAAGGTTTTCGCGTTTATGATTATGCATGATTCTCAAATGCGCGGAAAACTGATTGTTATCTTATTTATTACATCTTCATTAATAAAAAGACTTCATAAAATCTTGGCTTGTTTTGTTTGTTTTAAATAGCAAATATATTACCAGAGCTGTTGAAACATGTTCAATAATAACTCATCAAATATATCATTACAATTGAAAGAACACCAAATGATAAAATTGCTGCCTCGCAAAGAAATAAACAAAACCATCCGATAGTTTCTTTATTTTGAACAGCAAAAATCGAAATTTCCTCAGAGACAGCAATGATGATGGTGGTGTCTCTTGATCAGATGCAAGGGCTTCCGCTTTAAACTCGGCACGCAATACATCTTGGACACCTACCAATCACACCGATTCTATCGAGGCCCTTCACACTCCAATGGGAATAAAATGCGTCCATAATACAGTGCCATATCATCCTCCGTGCCTTAAAAGATCCATCTGTGGTATTGGATTGCATGCCGATGCAAAACCACTGTCCCTTCAGCATAGGATGCCGTGAAACTACAACGCAGAAAGCTAATATGAGAGCATTTAAATACTAATATCTCCCATTAAAAGATAAATAGCCATCAATTTTTTCTTAAATTTAAAGTAAAGGTATATTGCCACAAAAAATAAAAATTTAAACGAAATCGAAGCGGAATATATTTTTAGAGAATCCGATTTAAAATTATCAGAATAAAAATTTACGCACTGCAAAAACAAATTTTTAATTAATGACGTCTTAATAATATGCGCCATTAATTCCTCTTTCATATGATCATTTCTATGCTTTGAATTAAGAATTTTTGTCCGGAGATATCAAATATAAATCTAACATTTTAGAAAGGTTCAATTTTTCTTCTGCCCGTAACTTGGAAACGGATTTTCAAAATGGCTGATAGTAGACGCATGCGTAAAAATTACGGAATCTTTAACTGCTTGGTGCAACCTTGAAACCTTCTCCGATCTGAATTTTCTTTATTGCGATTCAATGTAGTTGTAATTTGCTAACTTTCTTGGGGTGAATCGGCTGTGTATTCACATTAATAAAAAATTGCTCCACCCTTTGTATACCTTTGGTGTACCAAATGTTGTTCCTTATTGTATTTTAAATATTTTACTGAGGTTGAAGATGTTAAAAATATGTATGTTTAGAATACTCTCGCCGATCTCACTCAGGATGGAAAGGAAGCGGCTGTTTTAATTCTCATTACCTTTCCGAAGTGTAAAGATGTTTTATGTATCGAACTGAACTGTGTTGAACTGGGTATCCAATAGCAGATTATAGGCTAATGTCAACTCTGTTTTGCCACCTATGTACGTGACATAATTCAAACCACGCCCGGCTCAACCCACGCGTAATTTACGGCTTGCACACATGGTATACACCCATCGAACGGCTTCCCTCGCTACCTAGAAACTACTTTGTTACCCAAACACGTGTTTCTGAAGTATCGACGTGGGAGCGCACGCTAAGATGTGTGAAGACAGCGTGCCTGCAACAAGTTTCGCGTGTGGTGTTTGTGTGCTTAGTGCAAATGCACGCCAGAGGCCGGAGCAGTCGTATAACCACGATCTATGGAAGGCGCTTGTTTGAGCGTGCCCTTCCCTGCGTGCCCCAAAGAAAGCGCCCGTTTGTTTCTCCGCCACCGTGCCTCAGAAACGAAGCCCCCACGGCCGCCCCCAATGCCCCCTCCGAGACCGTTTCAAACGAGGCCGTTATGATGATGCCCGTGACGTAGTCCCGCAGTATCACTTCCACCCCCTCCCTTCCTGCATCCTTTGCATCCATTTGGGTCCCTCTAGTTCCATTGCATCCCTCAAGAAATTAGTCTTAAGGCCTGAAAAGATATTCTAGAGGTTAGGTCTGAAAAGATTAGCGAGTCGTAGGTTCTGATTAGATTAATGTTACATCAGAACTTCGGAGACGTGGATTTTATTTTCACTCTAGCGTAAAGAATACCACACTCACCCTATACTCTCCAAGTCATTGGGGAACTATACTCTCCAATGGTGAATTCTCGTGGTGTATTGAGGATGAAAAACGAAATAAGCACTTGCATTAAGAAGTTTGGATTTTGACGGAAGCCTCACAGTTGATTGCACAGTGGAGAGTAATAATTCAATTCATTTATTATCGTGGGCCTCTCTGGCCCACGGTAATAAATGGGTGGGTGAATGAGATATTTGTACATTGTTATTACATGGGAGTTCATTACAAAAAGGAGAAAACTAAATAAGTATAAAAATAAAGACAAAAAATAAATTAACAAATACAAACATTATACATTTAAATCTCATTAAGAGTGAATTCGCAAGTATTCAGCTTCAAAACGTATATACATATCACGCATATTAAAAACATGCTTCTTATGTACATATTTACACTATATTTTCCAAGCTAAGTAGAACAGTAATTCATAGCTATAATGGTTATTTTGGATTTGGATAAACTACACCTGATGCACTTGCAAGAGAAACAGAGCGACCAAAGTCTGAGATTTGAAATTTGGATTGATTTCGAGCTATCCAAATGCACGGATATAAATAGCATCTGCAGAGAGTTGTGCACTCAGTTTAAGATTCGGGTTTCGAATGAAAATGATAACGGTTATCCAACTACAGTAATGCTGAATTTTTACATATTTTAGGTTCTTGAGGGTGTGTCTCAGTCTACAAATATTTTATACCATGCAAGAAGGCATCTCTGGTTTCCACGCTGGTTATTGGCTCCATAACCAATACAGCCAGTAGCCAGGATTGAAACCCGAGGAGACTTCGATTCTATTCTCCGGGAGTCTAAAACCTTGAGAAATTTATAGTTTTCCTAATGAAAAATGGTTTAAAAAATCTTTTGTAAGTAATGTCACTTCAGAGAGAGATATAGTTAATTTGATGGATGAAAGGTGATCTTCTTTCCATGCTTCAAAGTCATCGTAATCCACACTGACTAATATCCCCTAGATAGTGATTTAAGCATCATTGACTCTTACACAGCCCCAACGTCATTATTCACTGAGAGTTGAGAGGTATAATAAAGCTGACATTATTATAGGGTATGAATCTTATTTTCCTTAGTTTCATATTCTGTCCAGTGATAAGCCGTGTGTGACCACACCTGCAAGCGTTGACCTGCAAACAAGCGCACAGGTGTGCGAAATCGGTTGAAATGGTATACGTCGAGAGTTTTTTATGCTACTAGCCAGCATTATTTACGAGCGTGAACGCAAATGCCAATGTTTTCCGTTAGAAATGAAAAACAGATTAGCTCCATGTGCAAAGATATGATAGCGATGACGAAAAATTGGTTGGCTCAGTCGGTTGGTAACGTAATGTGTGCCAGACGCAACCTAAATTCATACCTTCTGACGTCCATAGCTATGAAAAATTACCAGACACAAAATTTTCTCGGAAACCGCTCGATGAATATTGCGATCAAAGAGTCTTAAATTTTGTTTGCAGGCACAGGTATTTGGTATGGGCAAATGTTTGGGCATAAGAACCCATAGAAGGTGCTTTCAAGTATTCTTCGTCACTTCCTTATCCTCCTCACTGTCGCTCTCTTGCTTTCGTAAAAAAATCCCTCCCTCCAATTAATAATCCCTCCAAATATATGCTCAAAAATCAACTCAATAAATAAATAAATATATATATGTATATATATATATATATATATATATATATATATATATATATATATATATATATATATATATATATATATATATATATATATATATATATATATGTGATGGTGATATATGTCGTTTAAATACAGTGGTTTCTTGGGTAATAAGATTCAGTTTTTTCATGTCACTCTAGTTAGTCCTTGTCATGTCTGAGGCTAGTCCTTCTGTTTACACAAGGTTAACCAGTCCGCCCTGATCACTAGTGTTGTGTAATCATTGATACACAATTACTGGTCAGAATTCTGATGTTAATCCGCTAATGGTTGGTTTTGTAAAAAGGAATCTTTTGTTTAAAAAAATCTGAGGAGAATCACATGGAGTACATGGATGCAAGGAGGCTCACTGACCTTTAAAGCTCCGATCTTTCAAAACGATAGCCATGTTGAAATCATTATTTCTGTAACCTAAAGGTTTCATTTGGCGAACATGTGTTCCTCATTATACTATCATTTACTGTGCTAAGTTTGCTAGGTATCAATGTATTGGCTTCCTATTTATGATTTAGAAGGCCATTGGACAGTACAAGTCAAATTAATTTTTAAAGTTTCCGTGATTTTACATGATTGGAAAATAATAAAAAGTAATTCAAGTCCTCTATCAATCTCTTTCCAACTCATATTTTGACCCATGCAACCCATTGAGTAGAATGTTCCCGCCGATATGAGGCGATCATATCAGATGAATCAATGAAAGGATAATGGTACGGAAGTAATAGAGCCATGATGAGAGCCGCCTCCGCTGAGATTTTAAATACTATTCAGGTGTCTATGAGAACGGTATCGTCCTGGAATTAATTACTGATTTCATTCCTTTCAATCCCCAAGAATGAGGTTTTAAGTTGGGATGATGAAGTGGCGACCACTCCGTCGGTTTTATCCCTTTGATGCGTTTTTAGCACTATCATTGCTCTTTATTAGTTTTTCGTTCCTTAAAGTTAACGTTTATGTATTAAAAAAATAGTTGTTTTTTGAATAATGAAGTTTTATTGAACATCTTGAAGGTCTAATTTCGAACAATAGCATCCGCAATTTATGTGAGAAATTCTTTAAACTAATTAAACCTTTCAGAATAGTTGCGTTCGAAAACTGTTCAGTAACAGCATTTGCGAGTGAGTTTATCTCGAAGATATTTTTGCATGCCTGATTTACCGCCAAACGCATTACCAGAACCTTCCCTGGATAGCAATGGTGGTAATTCAATTCCCGGCGTATAAGTGGGTTAACTCTGAGAATTGATGATACCGGTAGCTAGAAAAAGAACAAAATTCTTTGCCGGTAGATTTTTATTTGAGACATACTATGATTTTTAAATTACAAGTGATTTGTGCGTTGAAAGCATCATTACGTTTGTTTCGTAGAAAATTTGATCTCGACCGAGTTAAAAGGCTCGGTGCTGAAAAGACCAAAGAGACCCCGAGTGGGATATAACTGCTCCTTTGATTTCCGCGAACTCCAGAGGAGGAAATATGAGCAAATGAACAGTTCGAAAGAAAATACGAACGAGGAGATGGAGGAGGAAGTAACCCGAATGATCTCCACGAAGCTGCCAAATAAGCCTGCTACCGATCCTCTCGTCTTATCCCTAGAAACAAAAGATGAGCGAATGAATTAAGACTGGCAAATTTAAAAAAAATTAATCAAGTCAACTTTTCAATGTTTTACAAAGCTGACGTAACAACTACAGGAGTAAAATTAAAAGTGAAAAATGATTCTCCTGACTTGGTTTTGGAAATTAAATCCCCCGAGCGCTAGGTGCTATGGCTATTTAAACTACCTACTAGCAGGGGTGTTCAAAAATCACAAATTTGTCTACGGTTATGAAACATTTAGGCGTTATTTCGAGGTACCATACGAATCATGTCATAAGGGACCCATATTTGTGCATATGGAACCACATTCCCCGAGGTTCAAGCTCACTTTTAACGCTGGAGGTCATGCCTACGTGTTTAGAGTAAGCTTTGATTGCAGTAAAATGAAAGCCATTACCGGCTAAGGATGGTGTATTATAGTTTAGTTCAAATACTCGGCCAAAAATCAAGGTGTCTGGGGTTCAATAGGATGCAGGCGAATAATTTCTTTCTCTGTGAATTTCACACTTACCTTCATTGTAGTTAACGCTCACTGAAGTTCTCTGTTAGAGATTAATGCTTCAAATTCGAACGGATTTTGCACTTATATATGCCCTGAAATCATTGCGGGTTTACCGATTAGTTTTTTCTGTGAAAGCCGCCATTACGAGACGGTAAGAATATTAAAAAATAACGCTAACACGTGAAACCACCATTATAATTTTTTTCGCATGTAACGAACTGATGATCAATGCTTGCCGTGTATTATCCGTGATTTAATGAAATAATGGGAATTTCCTCGTATGTATTTACATACATACTCCTTGATACGACACTCTTCATTGCAATTTTGCAAGTTTCCGCTTGAATGTTGAAATTGCCAATATTACATTTCTTCATTAATCGCCTCCACTACGTTACGCTTGCTCATGTATCATCCTTGTTGTACCGATATTGGATGTAGCTATTGTTTGACAGTTTACGAAAGAATTTTAATTCCACTCTTTGATTTTTTCGATTAAGCTCTAGATAATTTAACAAATAACAGAAGGAGCGTTTGAAAAACGACCTTGCGGCTGTGCACTTAAATTTACGCAAAATCAAATTCAACCTTATACAGTATGTGCTGAATCTTCCCGTAACTTTTTTCGTGCGGTTTTTTCAGAATGTCTCGACTGCAGCTGTACCAAAGTAGTGGGATCTCATGCCAAATCTATGTTGACATTAATTCAGCGCTAATTTTGCTTGATAACCAATCTCAGAGCATTTGAATCTCTCGATAAGAGTGCGTTCATGCTAATTAGTCGTAAGTATTTTCTATAAGCCGGACAGGATGCATTGAAGACTCGCCAACGTAAATTTGGACTGTGGTTGTACGCTTAGCTGGCCTCAGTGCTTTTGAACGTCGCACGCTAACGATAATTTGGCGCTAATTCATCTGTGTCAACCGGGCTTAGGCCATCCCCTATTACGCGCGGAGCCTTCTCTCCCCGAATCGACGCTCAATCTTGGGATATTAAGTCGGGGGGGGGGGGGGGGGCTGAGAGGGGAGGGGTTTTTTTGGAAGGGGAACTCCTTCATATCCTCTTGAAGTTTCCCCTTTCCACTCATCCGCGGGATTTTGATGGATGGCGTGTCCGCATTGAGAGACGAAGTTAAGGCCCCCTTCGCTCTGTTTATCATCATCGGCCGACTGGCCGGCCGCCGCGCGCGCCGCAGCCTCGAGCCACGGAGGGGAGGGGAGCGGGAGAGGAAAAGGGAGGAGTGTGGGAAGGGGGGTTGGAGAGGGAGGAGAAGAACTTGGTGGCAGCTCGGAATGCCCGCGGAGGGTCGGATATTCTCCCCCTTCCCTTCCCCACGGGGTGCCCCGGGAGGTCTCTCGTTGTCGGTCAATGAGCTCACGCACCTACCACGCGAGTCTGTGCCGTCGGCCTCCTCGAGTGAGTGTGGGAGCGGAGTCCGCGTATCTTGCCTTGGCGGCGTAAAATTACTTTCCCTTAGGCGTTCCATAAACCCATTGAACTCGAGTCATGGGATGAGTGAGTATGCTTCCTCCTGAAAGTTCGAGCATCCGCATTTCAATATGATAAATAATTATCGGGAAATATTCCAGATGAAAGGAATCTTATTTTTTAATCGATAAACAGCGAATGACTAAGTATCTTACTATTTGCGTTCGAGAAGTGCTGCATATGAACTGCTTTTGCATGCTTTGATTGTACCCAGGTGCCTTTCGCTAGCTCACTATATGTTACGTCTAAATGTGTTAAAACATCCGAAACCAATTTGGTACTGGCAATGTAATCGATTATTGCAATTCTATCTCATTGCCTATGATGCTTTTTGGAAATTTTTGCACTCCAAGGCATTTGCACATTGCGCTTATATCGCATAACGGTTCCAATCCTCCTGTACCTCTTGAAATAATTGCCTATTTGAACCTGAGTTTTGATTTCATGACTCAGCAAGTCAGGATGGAGGTAATATCTGCGATAAATTTAGAAAATAAGAAATGAGATGAGAAGCATTCGAGTTAAATCTTTAGCACTTGTTGGCCTCCTCGTAAATCGGCCATCCCGAAAGTTTTGAGACCAGTTATCTCGTTCGTGATATTGATTGGGTTAGATATAAAGTGAGCAACCGAGGTTTTCGCGATTAACGGAAATAAATTATCAGCTGATTATAAATTTTATTTAGTCACCTAAGTTCTTTTTCTAACCCAGGTTTCAATAGGTAGTCTAACTTTCGAGTACAGTTGATACTTCCTCATATTTTAAAATGTGATAATCAAAATATTCCATAACTTTAGGCTTGATACTATTTGTTTTATGGGCAGGTTATGTTTTATTTTCTCTGTACACATTTTTCTTTCTTCTGATTAAAAACATCTCCAAATTCTCTCGTCCATGTGGGAATGCGGTGTTTTACAATTAAATGTTCGCTTTTAGTAGAACTAAGGTATGTATCTTATACCGAGATGTTTGTGGGAATTATTCAGCATGCGATGTAGGATACATCCTGTTATGGGAGGTGGACAATTGGGTCAAACAGGAGAGATGAAAGAGCAGAGGGTGAGGGGAGAAACGCAAGAGCCAGTCTTCAGCTTACGGCGAAAGTGGCGAGGGACCCGCGCCATGGCTCGAAGAGGAAAGCAATGTGCATTTGACTTTTCCCGCGAGCAGCAAGAAGGTTGAATTCGGGAGCTAGGAAGGTATTTTCATCGGAATGTTTTACGAGGGCGCAGAGGTGATCGGGAATCTTCCCTACAAATCCACCTCACCCCTGTTAATAGGAGTCAAGGTTGGAATCAGAAATCATTAGTGAAGGAAGTAATTAATTCTTCAAAATTTTCAGGGTGTACAAGTCGTGAATGTAAATTTACTTAAGCTTGGGGAGATTTGTACTGATACCTGCTAGATTCTTGAAGTAATAATTTATGCCTTCTTATGGATATATTTTCTGTAATGTGAATAGGGAACCTCAGCATTTATTCGTATTTTACCGGAGAAGAAAACTACGATTTAATAGTAATTCGTTATCCATTTGGAGAATAACGTTTCCTTAAAAATTGATCTAAACCTGTTGGTAGTAAAACTAACTATAATTTACTCAAAATATCAAAAATTACATTTAAAATTCCAAGAAATGCATCATACTTTTGCATGTAATCGCGCAATCCGTATTTCATTCTAGAATGTGAGTGAACTGTAGATGTGTGTGATAAACTGGTGTGATAAATGAGCGTATCACTAGTGGCAATGCAATTACATGACAAAAACATGTGGAGATAGATATTCATTTGAACTGTTGTCTTCTAACAATTTAGGCACTGGAGCGGGCTTATTGACTCCATTCGAGCACTTTCAACAAATGTTATTGGATCATCAGGTTCTCTTATCTCTCCTCATATACCACTGTGTCGCACTCGGGCTTCAATACGAATGTGGTTACAACTGAAAAATCACAATACTCTATAAATGTAGTGAGCTAATGCATGTCTCTTTAAGTGATCCTTATTCTAATCCATCCGCTTCTCCACGAGAACGGCGGAAGGCTCTTTACCTGAGCCAAGTTTGCATGCATTCTAATGGGCTGGTAAGCACTCCAAACAGCGTGAGACTAAAAATAATAATGGCCTTAAGTCAGAAGAGAAGCACTGACGGAATATATTAGTCTTCAGAGGTCGCCTTTGTACGTTGTATTCTCTACCTCGCTTTTGGTAGAATTGTCTCATTCCTCTTCTTACTAGCGCCTAAAAATTTACATAAATGTACTTTATGCTTTCGTTTACTTTTGGGTACTCTGCGGATGTGTGCTTATAACTCTAACCGCACGGAAATTTTGTAGGATTTTGTGTGAAAAATTTGGTAGAAATGTCTCAGTCCTCTTCTTACTAGCGCCTAAAAATGTAGATATTTTTCCACACTCCCTTCGTGAATTGTCGTCAAACATTGGTCACTCGACTATTTTTTATTTCCTACAGCATTTCTTGGATGTCATTAATCTTTTGATGATTTCATGTGTTGAGGGAAAATGACCAGGATTTATCGACTCAACACTTAACTCAGGAAAGTGTTCCAAGTGGCTCCATTTTAATTAGGAATTTTATTTTTTTTAGCTATAGTCAGCAGTAAAATTGATGTAATAAATAGTTGGATGAGTTGTATTTTTCCGCAACAACATCAATGCAAGGCGTGCCAACATCTGTTTTCTGTTGGTCGTCAAATATCCTGCGTAATGATTTTCCTTCACCAAAAGATTTCTAATTAGGTGTTCATGTTTAGAATTTATTTGTGTGATCTGAGCCCTTGCGATGTCTTCCCCTCGGTGGTAGCTAGTTATGAAAAATTTCCATGCAAAAATTGACCGAGTGGTCATCTGCGAGAGTAGTTTGGTCTCACGTTTGTGGGGGGAGGAGAATGAAGATGGGCTTTTTCCTGCGCGAGAAGGGGTGTAAAGCCGATAGAACTTGGGAGAGGTAGGGGAAGACTGGAGGGAAGGTTTATGGGGGGATTTCCATAGAAGGAATTCGTCCTTGTGACAGGACCAATCAGGGTATAATCACATACAGAGATAGAGAGAGCGGGTGGAGAGGGAAGGCGAGGATTGAAGGGGATTGGGGATGCTCTGGGTCAAGCGAGTGAGAGGAGATTCGGCGGACGAGTAGATGTCAAAATCTCATGCTTGGACAGATGGACGAAGGGACGACTCAATTTAGTCTGGGAGGAAAAGGAGAGGATTTTTTGAGGGATGGAGTAGGGAAGGATTTGGGGGAGAGGAATGGCCAAGAGGAGAAGGGGGTGGACGGGGCCCATGGGAGGAGGGAAATGAGAAATGGCGTCATCTCCGACCCCATCCGACTGAAAATAGATGGGTCGGAGGAATGGCCATTCAGAATAGTGGTGCGTGAATTTATAATTGAGGCAAACGCACTCCTGCATGTTTTTGTGCGAGGGAGTAAAGCTATCAATCCTCGCCGCGGCCGCCTTACATCAATCAATAAGAATGCTACTTTTAATTTACCCTTCAGATTATTGTGGTGTGATACATACCTATTCACAGTGCTACAGGAGGAGTAGCATGTTGTGGATAACCACACACATTGATAGTATTAACATCGTTTAGTGTAGTGACGATTTTGTAGAAAGTGCAGTTATAGGAATTGAAATTTAGGAATATTTGCGTCAATAAGCCCTTATTGCTGTCAATAGTAGTGCTGTTCTCTCATTTGTATAGAATATTGTTGGGTTTTGTGTCAGCTCTTGCTATGCTATTGAAAATAATTCGAATATTATGGGCTAGGAAAGCAGCAAGTATTTATTATGCCTGCAATTAAATAAGATCCTGAGAATCCAAATTATTTTTCCCGGGTGAGGAAATATTAAATCCACTACGTTTCACCATTTGATACACAGTGTAGTGAAGGAATTGTCTTAATCTTTATCGAAAAATAGGGGAGAAAGTTTAGTACGCTTCATACATTAGACAGACTGATTGATGTTTGTGACGCAGTAAACAAAACCGCATTTTGAAGAAGGCCTCACCTAATGGGAATTAAGAATCATGAATGGAATGTCTCGATTCAAGTAGGACTCGGTAACTATCTTCCAGCATTTTCTCCACGCTCATTTAGTAGATGGTAGATTCGAAATGTACTTCCGCCAACCTTGGCAGAATCTGCTTATAATTTATCGGGAAGTGAGCTAGTAAACTTGATAAAGTTTCAATTTAAAGAAATGGATCTAGTTACCGGACATCAGTTTTAACAGAAAGATTAAATTTTGTTCACACAAAAAGATGCCTAGACTTGAATATTATAATTTATAATTCCAAGAGAGTGAAATTGCTCGAAAGGTTCTAGAAAAAGTCCCGTTGTTTCAAATTGGATTAATATACTAGGTAGTACATATATTGACCCAATAAAATATTTAGCTGTGTGGTAAATTTTGGAGAAGCGCGCTCAAAGTTCCATCTTAGTTAAAAAATTTGTGGTGTTTTACGTGCTGTGACTATTTAGGTAATAGCTTGATTTAGCGTAACAATGTTCCTTGTAATATTCAGACAAACTTTGACCTAAGAAGGGTTCGAATCCACAGCCTTTGTGTTACTAGGCGAATGCTTTACTGACCATGAGTGCCGTAACCTGCTTCAATCTGCATTGTATTTCCCCTTCTTAGGTATGCAACAGGTTTTTGTTTGCGGTCGCACCTTTTCAAGATGTATTTTACTCCGTTCTCCCGTGCAAAGTGGGGATGGTCATTATTCTGAGAGGGATTCTCATATTCAAAAGGTAGATTACTAGGATAAAAGTTGTGGTTAAATAGTGGGTTCTTAGATGCTCCTAAGGCTAAGATTACATGATAGTCTTTGCATGTAACGAGTCCATAAAATAAATACTTTATCTATGTCTGAGGAGACATTCGAGTCCTCGACTGTTAGGCTGCCTTGTCGTTTAGATTTCCATCTTTAGCGTTCGTCTAACAATTATGTCTGATAATTAGCTGGTGCACTAAAATGTATTTTATTTTTTGAAGCACTCAGTAAAACTGGTTGCCGACGTATCTACAAAATGTAACGAATATACTACGTCACGGAGGAAGTTAGTCGAGTGGAAGGGATCGACATCTATAAGATACGCTGCGAGCCTGCGCAGAGGTGTGAGGGTAGGGGCGTTAGGACATCAGCTATGGAGAGGGGGAGAGGGATGGAGAGAAGTGAAGGAGGGAGAGAAGTGAAGGAGGGTTAAGTGAATATTGGAAATAATAAGTCTTCACCCTCATAAGTATGCTTTTCCGTATGGTTAGAGTGATAGGCACATGTCCGCAGAGTACCCAAAAGTAAACGAAAGCATAAAGTTATTTGCCATTCACTCGCAGAGACTTGCATATAGGAAATAAACTTTTTCTGTCCCCAAATGTCTCAGAGCGCATTTAACACCAGTTCTGTGGGGGTTCTGAGAAGTACGGATCAATACTAACCGGAATAGTGGTGGTAGTGGGACTTAGTTTTTTTTGTATACTAAGGTTGCACCCCTACCATCAAGCCTTGGACTAATATTTTGACCAAAACTTCGGCCATGCCCACAATCGCTGTCCTGAAAACTCATAGGGTTTTCAGAACGGCGATTTTTCACATAGTTTTCCATGCCAGCATGGCTGTCACGGTATGAGGGCGAGACTGAATGTTGCTTGATAGACTAGACTTTTTAAAAATCTGTATATTAACTTATCACAATTACTATCGCTTCATCTCGCTTAAAAATATCCCTCATTATGTTCTTTTCTGCGCGAATCCATCTCTCGTAGTATTATCCATGAATTAAAATTATTAGTGATATTACTCCTAAATTATACGTAAACCCGTGTACCGCATGTTAGGATATTTGTGAACTTAGCAATTCCTTGATTCCTGGTTTGGGCTTGAATTTTTCTCCTGGCGACTTTCTGGTCATATCTTAGCGCCTGGGAGAGCGTACGAGGTTCTAATTTGAATCGGGACAAGCAATGCATACCTGGTGTGGAATCACCCCGTGCCACTTAGCTAGGAGGTGGCCTGAGCAATATTTAGAAGATGCGAGTATTAATCAGGAAAGATAGCCATTATTGAGACTGGGATGCCCACAGACTAAAGACAAGCCAGTGGGCTTAAACGTCTTTCTTTTATTTTGTCTTGTACCGTGAAACTGGTGAATAACGAAGTCTTTACTTATTGCCTAAGCCTTGATGCTTGTTGAAGATGCGAGTTTTGTGACACGCACCCGACTGTCGGTTATACGACGTGATCAGCATCGATGGAAGAACTTTCCTACGCTGGTTATCATGCTGAGATGTTTATACCAGAGATTATTGAACCGAGAGCTCTCTTTAAAAGATTTCTATTGCGCTAAAATCTGTTTACATTCAAACAGAAGCTCCTAGGTTGAATAAGGTGTGGAGAACCAGGATGGGAGGAGGGTGGTTTGAGGATGGAAGCCGGGTGAGCGGATATGGAGGGTGGGTGAGAGAAGGGAATATTGGAGGGGGTGGGTAGAGAGAGGCCACGTGCAAGTCTTTGGGGTGGGTGTGGGGTGGTGCGCCTTTGCAATCCGCAGACGTTTGGAAAGTGTCTCCCTGCCCGTGTTCTCGGGAGGAAATAAGAGAGGGCGCGTGCTATTAATAATGACAGAATGAGGTAGGTGAGAGAGTGAGGGATGGGGAGAGGGGAGGTTCGAGGTGAGAGTGAGTGGGATGAGAGTTCCGTCTTTTTCTAGAGCGGGGGATCGCTTCGGCAGGTGGCGGAAGGGAAATACTTCCCTTGGGCAAGGGTGCGAGAGAATCTGGGTGGAGCGCGTGCCGGGAGGTGCGAATGGCTAGCGCTGAATGACTGCTGGACCTATAGACCTGCGGTGATGTGAGGGTGACATAGTGAGTAAGTGCAGGGGAGGTAGGAATTAATTTTTCCGCATAAAGAAATCAATGATTGAGGAAATGGGATGAAATGAAAAGAGAATAGGTAAGGAAGATGCGAAATCAAGAGAAGTTGACATGTAATCCTGGTGTAAACAACAGAATTGTGCTCGTATTTTTCAATCGATCGAGAGTTAGAAAACCGCGTGATAAGATACAGTGAATTGAAGGTATTAATAGTTGATCAAATGTGTTAGACTCGTGGAGAGAAGAGGGTTAGGCCAACTACGCTCTCGGAAAGCCAGAGTAGGAAATAAAATTTTTAGAAGGAATCATTAGCGGGCAGGGTAGCTGGTTAAGGCTAGTATTGAGAGGGATACTCTAGTTTATTATGGAACATTACGATCGTTAGAAGTCGAGCATTACCCATTGTTGTCTCATTTCCCTCTTCTATGACTTTAATTTCACGAGCAGGCCATTGCTTACAGTATATACTAATGAGACAACTTTGGAGGTAATATCCCTCAATGCCTACCGGTCGAAGAGTTCCGTAATTGATATCCAGAGGACCTTTAGGAAATGTTCACTGGAGACAACGGATTTTGGATTGATTGCAGAAAGGTAGGAAGAATTTTAAATTGAAGCAAGAGATCATTTGATGGCTCCGTCTCCCCTTAGGGCGATAGTGAAGTGAAAATGATTCTGTCATTCGAACTGCAACCATTGATTGGATCCCTTGTCAAGTTCATCTCGATTGTGCCAAACGGGCTAATTATCCGGAGAATTACCTTACTATCGAACAGTGGTTTCCCAACCTTTTTCGACTAGCGCTTCTATCACTGGACCATTTCCCTCGAAAGTATCCCCATCTGTTTAATACTCGAAATGTGGGAATATCCTTGCCGCACTTCCGCCATTTTTCAGCTTTTATTGCGAGCCGTTTTACCGACTAGTGTCCACGCCGTAATACAATTTGAAGAATGCGGATAGTATTACAAGAGGAGATAGCGAAGAGTTTGCTATCATCTAAAGGGTAATTGTTCTAATGTTACGTTTACTGAAATGTAGCGTTAAGATGAAATCCAACTATAGGGAAACCTCACCGATGCGAGGGACGTACTCCTCAGCGGGGATGGGGGCTAATGATAAACCGTTGGCGGAGGAATGAGGAGGGCGGGGAAGGGCGGAGGAGGGAGGAGGAGAGGAGGAAGGGAGAGAGAGAGAGAGAGTGATGGAGTGACCCAGGTGTTAGGACACGCAGGAACACACACGCATACACACACATCTCGCTCGTGAGTTATTTTTTTCTCAATGCTCCTCCCCTCCTCAGTCTTCACCTCACTCCCGTGTAATGCCTTTGAGAAGGACGCGCGCTCTAAAGTGAAAGACCCATCGTCCTTTATTTCTTTCTTCCCTCCTCCTTTGCGGTCCGTGCCCACGTAATAGGTGCCTTCGTCTCCCCGCACTTTATGGACGAGTCTCCAGGAATGGCCGGGCGAATCATTTAGTTCCTCGCCTTAACTCCCCTCGCCCTTTCACCTCCCCCCTCCGTGAAGCCCGGCGAAATAACTCTCAACTACGGCTCCACCAGTCCGCTCTTTTACTCGAATATCGTCGCGCTGGCTCCCTCTGAAATAAGTTCTCTTATTGATTGTTTTCGCTGGGAGTTGAGATGACGGCGGAGGAAGTTGTACACCTACAACTCGAGTTCCAGATATTCAACAAGTATCGTTATTGACTCCTCTATTATAATTAGTGGCGCTTGAGATTTCCAGTCTACGCCCAATCAGCTGATAAGTGCCAAGCAGAAAATAATTGCTCGGATAGTGCGACCACAAAAGCCATATGGGCTATAATCAGGCGAGTGTGGAGGGGGATGGGAGGGTGAATGCTGGAAAGGGTCTGAATTAAAATTCCGGGACTCAGCGGTCTGCAATGGTATTCTGTAACCATTAAGTCCGTTGAGTGGCATGAAGATTTTTTTTACTGAATCCCGGATCATTGAAGACCGATTGCAGTAATGACTAATGGTATCTAATGAAGGGTGTTGCGCACAATTTTAATTTAAAGTTCTGAGAAACCAGGAGCTGCCAGGTGAAAAATGCTAACTGAAGATCGATTCGGGCCAGGCTGCGAATAAAAGTGATTCCTCTACCATTACTGTCATTAGAAATTTTAAATTTATCTATCAAAGTGGCATTTTACTACGAAGATACGTTATGACATGCTTTGGTCGCCTTACTCATCAGTCACACACGTTTTCCTCGTCTGCGCCTGTCGATTCTTTCATCTCTATATTGTGTGTGTAAAGGTTGACACTTGATCCTCTTCTTGAATAATTGGAAACAATTGTTTTCTTCTTACACTTAGTCGTAAACCACACACTTAACATTCCCAACTGATAACTAGATAGTTATGAATCAATACGCACATTTTTCTAGGCCCCAACTATTTCATTTATTACACAACTACTTGCATCTTGAAATAAAGTTCACTTTTCTCTTGTTCTCCAATGCTTTCTTGGAACCTTGTCCTCTAGTTGGAGGAGAATATGGATGATTAATAATCTGATAGAAGTAAAGACGCATATTTAACTGGAGAGAAGAAATTATCTGACCTTTTCGATTGTTTGAGAGCCGGTAGGAGTTATGCCGGCCTGAAGAAAAAAAATCATGCTTGGTAATTAATAGCCGTACTTATCATAATTACCGGCAAACACCACCACCCATCAGCAAAAACCACAAGGCGTCGAGGAATATTTTACGTGCCCAAATATAACTGCGAACGATTGGTAGTATATCCGCTTAACCTCAGTCGATAACCTCCCATTAACTGGTATACCGATGTTATACATAGGCATAGTGCCAGTAATAAAATTTTCTTTGCTGTGCACAACACAAGATGAACCGGTTCCTTTTTTTAATGCTTCCAACTGCAACCTCGCCCCGCCATATGGCCCAATATCTTCCAAGCAATCATCTATCTCTCTCCGTCGGAAATACTCTGAACGTGCGAATCAACGGAAAGTTTCCCCACTCTGTAAGATGAAGAAGTTGTATGGTAGGAGCGAGGGCAGAGATTGGAATCGCGGTAAGCGGTGGGCGTTTCCCCAAATATCAATTCTCTTATCTCGCACGTGTCCGAGTCGGCTGGGCTGGTGGGGAGCGTCGTTCGACCTCCGGCCGTTGTCCGCGACAAAACGGGCCGTTGGAAGTGGCCATTCGAATCGGGGGTCGCCGCTGGGATTCCGGTGAATATTTTCCGCGGGGGAGGCGGGAATTTATTACCCAATCGCCCTCGGGATCCCCTTGGGTTAGCTGAGCCGCGACCCGCGACCCGGCTACCTAGTGCGTCCACCTGCCCGGACATGGCCGGTGCTCGCCTCAGCCGTGTTTGCCTCTAGGGAGGGGCGGTGTGTGAATGGTGGATGATGTTGTTACGTTGATGGAAGGTGCTAGAGGACTTGGCGAGAGGGAAGGCCTGTTCGAGTCAAACATAAAGACATGACGCAACTCAGGCGAAGGCTGCAATCGCCCATCTTCAAACCAGCTAATTAAAACTCGTGAGAACACTTCTCTTGATAGATGATATTTTTTTCTTCAAAAATGTCTATAGTCCAAGAATTCAGGGCATAGGAGCTGGAACCGGAGCTCCAAATTGTTCCACGAGTCGAGGCCCGAGCCGGAGCTCGAAACTGTAATTTTTCCACTCTGACAGCGCCCACCTATTTTAAATTCTGAGTCAGCGATGCGAGTTTCTGTGCCACGAAGCAGAAAATTAATTTAATTCCACTAAACATTTCATGTGCAGAGAATTTCTAAATTTCTCCTCACCGTTGTACGAGAACAGCCAAACGTCAGCGTGAATCTCTCAATTTCTTCCATCGCTAATTATATTCTTATGAGAATTTTTCACATCAGATGTGAAAGTGAGCCCGAAGAATAGGTTTGTTAAGTCTAAAATCCTTAGTTGATATTGCTTTACTCTTGAAGGGGAGTTGTGAACGCTCACCTCTTCAGGGGGTACAAATGAGTTCATTGGGCCAAAATTTAGTGGTGCTCGAAGCACCGTTTCCAGTTCCAGGATCTTCACTCGAAGAATTGCTCAATTATGTTTAGAGTATTACATTAGTATTGCATCTTTATGTTTAGAAGAATAGAGTCATAGAATCCCGGTGTTTTATATTGCGTATATATATATATATATATATATATATATATATATATATATATATAACTGCACTTAGGATCACTTAAGTGACGAATATATAAAAGTTTGCCAGAGGAAGGCAGACGACAAACACAGAAAACAAAAAAATGATGAACACACTTACAAAGTTTCTTGATATTTCGGTGCCACTAGCCACACTCCATCCGTCGCTTAATCAAAAATCTCTACCCCATCCTCTCTGACAACCTTACCACTTCCAAAATTTTCCCACGCTGTCCTTCTCTCACCTTTAGACGCCCTCCCAACCTCTCCACCCTCTTTAAAATCACTAAACCCCTTTCCAAATCAATCTCCCGACCTACTAAGTCCCTTCCGACGCCGTGCAATCGCCCACGTTGCAAAACTTGTGGCATCCTTCTCACCCAGCCTCTGCCTGATAAATTCCTTGCCGCTCATCTTCCTTCCGTCCCCTCACTCTCCTGCGTTTCCCATAATGTTGTCTATATCCTTCTTTGCCAATTATGTCCTAGTTTTTACATCGGTTTGACGACCACTCCCCTTAACATCCGCATGAATGGCCACCGCTCCAGTTGTAATGAACCACCGTCTATTTCTGTTTCCCTCCCTGTTGCCACCCATGTTTCTTCCCACAACTCCACCTTTAATAATATTTTTAAGGTTGGCATTCTCGCCTCCCTTCCCCCTTCCTCCTCCCCACTCCAAATCAAAGATCTTGAGTCCTCTTGCATTTACTTATTCCAGGCTTTCTCTCCGCCAGGACTCAATAAATCCCACTAACTTCTTCTTTCACCTCTGCCCATACTACTTCTTCCTTTCGAATTTCTTCCACTTCCCGCCTCCCGCCCCCACCTTTCCTCTCCCTCCCCCTCCTCCCCTTCCCCTGTCCCTCCCCTCCCTTCCTTCCTTCCGCCTCAGTCCTCCCTTCCTACCGCCTCAGTCCTCCCTTCCTTCTCAGTCTTCGCTCTTGCGACCAAGGTGCTAGTGGCACCGAAATATCAAGAAACTTTGTGTGTTCATCATTTTTTTGTTTTCTGTGTTTGTCGTCTGCCTTCCTCTGGCAAACTTTTTTATATATATATATATATATATATATATATATATATATATATATATATATATATATATATATATATATATATATATATATATATATATACATATATATATACATATATATAATCGTTCACTCATTCACTCAGACCGCACAGCGGCAAATATACTCATATAAATGTTTATACAGAAAGGTAGAAAGAAAGTGGATAGGAACACGTAAAATTTACAAAGACAATGGTGGTGTGAAGATGAAATGATGGCCGATTCCAAGCAGAAAAAATTCAACTGGACCGGGAATCGAACCACGGACCTTTGGATTTCGCGTCCAATGCTCAGACCACCAAGCTACCCAGTCTACTAAGAAACTGCTGGAATCGGCGGGGGGTTTATATGAACAAACACTCCCCAGGGCATGACCCACGAGAGCGGCCAATATATACATATATACATATATATACATATATATATACATATATATACATATATATACATATATATATATATATATATATATTCGTTCGTTATTTTCTGAATGACATTTAACTGACCCGTCGTTGATCCTCGTGCAGTCGTGCTGGTACTCTCTGCTCTCCAAGGTTGATACTTACTTCATTTCGGGTAGAATTATTTAACTTTGTCCAAGTTGTATTTTTTGGTAACTTGAATATTTTAGACATTTTAATGTTTATGAATAAAAAACTTTCTTGAATATTTGATTTCAGGATATATGTATCCAAAATGTTGTTTTTCCTTTGGGATTCGTGAGAAAAAATTAAATATCCTTTGAGTATTTCTCATGCATCATTTTTTAAACTCAATGAGATAAATGACAGCGCTTCACTTGTCAAATGCAGTCGAGATCCAGTGGAAACATACCTGCTATTAATTACGCTTTTTAAAAATCTATTATTGTCACGATATCAAGTATGAACTAATTTTACAGATTTATGATTATGAAATATAAAAATCTAAAATACATGTTTTAAGATATGTTTGCAATACGAGTATCATATAAACTCAGTATTATAGCATAAAAATGCGGAAATAATGCAATTAGGCAATACTAGATAGCGTGATAACTCGTCAATTCTGGTAAATTAGATCTTATTGCCTTCAAAATAATGCATTATTCATGTGGAAATACGGATTGAAAACAATTTTGAAAAATGTAGAAAATAGCTCTTAAAACTTAGTTTCTCAGCTGCTAATTACAAATCTCATTCCTTTCTTTCATCTAGGCGTTTGATACTCTTCAAGTAGTAAAATAAAAATCATTGGTGAAAATCGAAATGTTTAACCGAAGCCAGAGCCAAGACAGTCCTCCTGACAAGACCAAGCCTCCTGAGTAGGAGGTGCATCCTCTCCCCGAGACCTCGAGTCCAAAGCTCTGCAATAATCGTTCCAATTTATAAAATTGCGATTTGTGCAATTGCAAAAATGTGGTCTTTCATGTGCATCTCAATGAGATGCAACTCCATACTTATTTTTAACTTTGCCCTTTCATCAGTGTAGCTTCTGATCTGTCATCTTAGGGAATCACTCACCTTTAGTTAACATGAGTTAACTGATCGGCCTGAACAAAAGTCATCTCTGGCGTCAAGTGAAACGCTCTCATGGAGCGCTGTGAACGCTTTCTATTAGACTCCCATGGGCAAGTTGAACCCCCTATACTAAAGATTCGTACGAATTTCGAGGGCAAATTTTGAGAATACCGCAACCAGACGCCTCGGAGGCTTTACTGGCTAAAGCGCTCGGCGTTATATTGAGGGATCCGAGTTCGAGGTCCAGTCTAGGCGAATGATTTTTCTCCTGTGAAATTTCTCATTTTAGTTACGTACTTCACCTACGCTCATTTGTTCGATGTGAACCAGCCGCAGTTAAGAGCGGGGTCGGGAGGAGAGGGGTGGGATGACGGGCGCGTCGGTGGCGAAATTGAAACGCGGTGGCGTTGTGGGAAGCACTTCGGCTGGCTCCAATCAACTCGACGCGAGTGTTCCCGCCCGCCTGCCCGCTCCATAAATAAAGGGGCGATTTGAAATTCAACCGCGTGCGCTCTCTCCCATGAATTACTCACTCAAAACAGTCGCGCCCCCTCTTTTCCCGCGCATGCTGCTCTCGTCACCGCCGTCCCTGTCTCATCCTTCTTCACATTGTGTGGAGTCCTGTGTTGTTTTGTTGCCGCGCGCGGGTTACCTAGCGTGGGCTGTGAACCCTCTCCCAACCGCTAGGGGAGCGGAGGGAGGGCATTGCGATGCTTGAAGTTGTCATAACTATACGGGACGGGACTCGAGGACGTACGCGGAGGATTTTTGCCGAGTGCCACCATTAAAATGGCGCTAATTACATGTAAACGTCAAACCTGCGACCAAAATGCTTGGTTAAGAGACCACGAAGCCTCCTCATTTCAAGTATTATATCGGTTTAGTGACTCAATGGAAGCCTCGGCAATTATTAATCGTGAGTTTATAGCAGTCGCAGAAGAACCTGGAGGATTTTTGGACATGGAACTCAGAAATTTAAAAATCCTGCCTGACGGGGGAGGAAGGTTGTAGATTGTGGAGCGTCAGTGAGCGAACCTTTTCTAGTTGCTGCCTACCTTAGCGCCTCGGTGAATTCCATGAGTCACAGCTACCTGACGCCCGGTTTGCTGCATTTTATTCGTAATACCACTACTTCTACGTGACAAGGAAGTGCACGGGTGAAGCATTGCTGAAGCAAAACCACTTGCCCATTAGCCTTGTGTTTGGGTGTGTGCCTGGCAAAGTAGCTTGGCTCCCCTGCCTCGTTCTTAGCCGTCCCCTTCTCTATCTTCCCCTCCGTCCGTTCACTTCACTCCCTCCTCTTTACCTTTCCCCCCCGCCGCGCAGAAGTGCGCCAGGATCTTTTGCTTTTGCTGTACATTTATTTGATTGGTTTCTATCTCTCCGGCTGTGCTTTATTGTTGCTCATTCTTACTCGTCAATGTATCCTGATTTAATTAATGCTTTAGCTATTTTCTCTGCACCCGAATGTGTTGTTACATTTATCCCTTTTGCCGCAGTCTTCCATGATGCGCACTTTAAAAAGATATATTTTAGATTCCGTATCGCCTTTGTCGCCATCTTCTCCACGATAGTGTATTCGGGTTTCATTTGGGAGCAGCTCCTTGAGAGGTTCTTATGATGTGACATGGAGGTTTTCTCTTTCCGGGCCTCCAAAATGAAATCGTATACCCTAACTAGGAAGTTACCATATAAACTCAAGTGTAAGTCGAGAAATGCTACTTTTTAGGATAATGAAGACCAACTTTCGACTTTAACTCAAGTCATTGAATAAGGTGACCTGTTCATAGCCAATATATCTGCGGCGTCGCAGGGGCCGTAAATTTCGATATGTATACTGATAGAAGAGTTGTATATTTTAACTCGTACCGTGGGTGAAGATAGCACTGATAAAAATGGCAATTTAATTCTGAAAATTGGGCCTAGTAATGAGGTGAAAGGAAAACGTTTTATTCTGAAACCAGCAATTTTAGGGCTTCAATGCTTCCCGATGCACCTCACACTCAGACTGCCTCCTGGGTTGTTTAAATTCGCCTCTAGCTTTCTTTCTGAGAAATTAGGAATATCCTTCTCTTCCTGATAATATCCTCATTCCATAGCCATCTGCTCCAGGGGTACCTTGCCGATGGTGGACCATCGTAGAAGTCAAATAGAGGCTGCTTATCGGCGTTCGTGCTGAAGTCGTGAATAATTGTCGATAATATATCGATAATATCATATCCTCATCAATCATCGCCTTTCTATCCTCTATGTCAGATGCTAGTCTCTACAACTCTCGGGAATTAATACTTCATTTCATGGAAAAATCTTATCCCGTAATCGTTGATCACATCTCCCGTCCCCGATCTATCGTTTTTCCTCCAGCGCTACCAACCATCGCGCTGTCAGCACAATGGATGCGATAGTCAACGCTACGACTGGTACGGATTATAATATTGTCTATCAAGACTACGACGATGACGTAAGTGCTTCATCTTGCCATAGCGCTGACAATTGCGTCGAAGGATGCTGTAGGCATATACTCAGTCGATTTTGTTGCATCCAAAGATATTATCGATTTGTGTATTAATAGTTTCTCTTTTTTCTTTTAATTGGTCGCTAATTACTTCAATATTCATCCATTTCCCTTTAATGACTTCCTTTTGAATCGTGAGATAGGAAATTTGTTTTTTCACCCCTGCTTCCACTCGAGTCATGGATTGGAGACGGTACTTTCAGTTGAAAAGGAGATTTCGACTTGAACTTGAATAGATTTGTATTGAAAAAGTTGATTATATAAAAAAATTGCCGTTCCTAAATCTTATTATCGAAAGGTCATGGGTGCTTTTATGTCTCATAAAATGAAATGAAATATCTTGCTGAATTTAAAGTTTATGAAGTCTGTTCTTAACTGTGGGATAACTATGGTGTATTAATGAACGCCAAATGTTTGTCTTATTTTCCCGGTAAATGCCACGAATTAATTTTCTTAAGGTCTTCAATTGATTTTTAATCCCAGCCAGATCAATGGGAAAGGGAGAGTGAAGGGATATGGTTTATCTTCTCTCTTTACGTCATATATTTATGAGAAAACAATTGATATGGATTCTGATTGATATCGTAGTTTAGTAAGCGTAACACCATCTCTGTAACTGTCTTCTTATAGAAATGCGGATTACTACTAAGCTGCCTCAAGATATATAGACTGGGCGTAAACTACTTTTGTCGTGCTCTTAATCTGCGCTCTCTATCGTCAGTGAACCTTTTGTAGGTCCCACTATATTGGAAACCCGTTTTTGCCACCATTAGTGGCAGGTATAGCCTCACATGGTAAACAAAACTCTTTCATCAACTACAAGATTTTTTCCCGTTGAAAAGCCTCCAATTAGACCTTTTAGCTAGTTGCCCGATCTCTAAATCATAATAATTTTAATGAGGTGGAAGATAGTTGGAGGGAATATCATCATAGTACACTTTGAGGTGGCCAGGGGAGTAGAAAACTTATCGATTAGGTTAGAAGAGAAAAGAAGAGATTTATTTTCTGAATCGTGTATCCTGAATATTTGGATTTCCCTGTGGATAGATTGTTTTCTATAATGTTTGCTTTCAGAGTACAGTGCAACTATGTTTTCGTTAGAAAAATTGTTGTAATTGTAACAAAAACCATTCAGAACCCAAAGAGTGCGAATGGGTGTCTTTGGATTTGGTTTGTCAATTCAATTTTTTAAATTCGATTTTTTTTGGCATTAGTTTTTGTCGATCAAAATATGCTACGCCGTGAACTGAAAGATATCATTTAATAATCGAATAAGTTTTAGCTACTCACTTGACATTGGCTTAGAGGTAATATTTATTTATTTGTAGGCCTATTGTGTTCGTTTTTAGGCTTAAAGAGGGCGAGCATTTACTTGGGTATGTGTGTACATCGAATTACGGTGGCTAAATGGAGTGATAATGCTGTAATTATAAGTAAAAAAATGAAAGGTACTAAAATTACTTAATGAATCTTTTATGCCATGTTCAGGCCGAAAAAATCTCTTTGAGTGTGAGTAACCAGATGATGTATGATAGAACTAGAAGTAAATTATGATCAAAAGCAAAATTTGAAATCTGAAAAAAGCTGGAAAAAACAAATAGGTTGAGCCTAAATTTTCATTGACAATGCATTGTGCTCAAGGACACATTTTTCATTCCAACAAGACATTAGTATCAACTTACTTAAAGGTCTTTTTACAAGAGGCACTTTACAGCACATGCTGATGCGCCGTGAAAATTGCACCTTGTGGAGCGGATAATTGCCTTCATAATAGCGCAAATGCATGAACTACAGACAGTAAAATAGTCCCTGCTTCAATTTGGTATTAGCGTTCTTGCAGTTCCTGCTCATAAAAATGTACAATGAATTGCCTTGTGTGAAACGGCTTATAGTGATACTGTGTCATTGCGTGACTAATTGCTGCTTCAGTGAGTACTTATCATTACACGCGTATTTTGGTGGATCACTTCATATTTCTCAACCAAGTAATTTCAATTTAGATGTTAGTGCAGTCTAAACCGAATGAAATTTCTGACTCCCTTGGCCATGCTTAATTTTTATGAAATTTCCTTTCTCCCAATTGCAGTGGCTTCTCTCCTGCATATTACATCTCGGTTGAATGATTTAATGAAACACGGTTGAATCCTGTCTCACCTGTCCGATCCGTCAGTCATTGAATTTTAAAGCCTCGGCTTTTGGCAGACCAAGGGTATTATTTTTTTCTTACGTGTCGAAATACGGGTCCTGTAATTTTAATTGGTCGCAAAACAAAGTTGAGAAAGTAGTCGATGTGTGAAGGAAGGATAATGGCGTAGGAGCATGAACATCGTAAATCTATATTTTTCCAGTCTCTCATAAATTTCTCGGTTGAGATATTAGAGGTCTAGAGAACGCAGAGCAAGTGTATTTACCTAATGGCTTGTCAAGGAATTTCACTTTACGAGTGGTGCAAGATAATTCTGTTGTGCCGTTACCTGAGTCATTTGATGCCTTTTTGTCACATCAATACTTAAACATGCAACTTAAAATATTTCTACGCGGTAAATAGCAATGCGGTTAGCCCCGGAAATGGAAATGGAAAGCCATGGAAATATGTTCATTTAAAATATACATTCCTCGACCTCGCTGCATAGTTCGTGCGCCATTTTCACTTTCAATGAAAAATGTATTTTTAGGCAGTACAAACTAAAAGTTGGAACTGGGTTTTTTTTTACTCACACGTGCAGCCTTATCACATTACTCTATAAGTATACTTGGGTCGCGACATTCCCGAGCTCGCAAAAATCTGACTAGCCCGCCCGCCCGCCCGCCGCAATTTCTCACCGTCGCTGTCCGACGAGAGGACGTTTCGGGCACCACCGATTTTTAATCGATTCGGAGACGGGCGTGGATGATTGATCAGTGATGAACTCGACTTCTTAAGGGCAAAAACTGACTAGTAATCATCGCGACAGCGTCAAAGTCGTCGTTGGACGAGTGTAAAAAAAGCAACTCTCACCTCGGATCCTGAAAATCGACGCCTCGAAATCCAATTTTGTTATTCCGCACGCTGCTGAGTTATTGGCGCCGGCTGCTCTGCATAAAAACCTCAGCTGAAATCTGCGAAGTGGGGTTCTTGGTGCTCACCTCTTCTCCTTGGAGAACTGCTGTTATTTGGGAGGGTAAGGAAAGAAATGCCAGATGATTTGTTTGGGCGGCGCTTCATGGTGAGAATCAATTATACAGGCCACTGTACAACTCGGGAAATGAAAATATTAACCTCAAAAGTTACGTTCTGTGCGTTCATTCTTCTCTGAATGGGGTAGCACAAGTCCTAAGTTATGGGGGATCTGGTTGTTGTGGTTGCTAAGAGTATTGAAATTTGGATCCATACGCGGGTGGCAAGGGGGGAATACGTCACGATTTATTACTCCAGCTTTCGAATGGGTTGATAAAATTTTGACTTCTGCACTCCAAAGCCTCATCGCTATTCCGTCATCGGAATTGTAATGCAGTGACTACGATAGATATAATTATTCTGTATTTGAGGTTAACGGTCGGAAATCTTAGCGTCGCTACATAATTCCGATTCTTTGTCCCATAACTTGCAGAAAATCGATTTCCACCTTCCAGTCGTAACGAAAGATAGAGAAACAATAGGAGGCACTAGCATGTCTAAGCAATTTAAAGAATAGCTACACTTTTCTTTAAGAGTGTTTAAAAGAAACTAGGTTTTATTAAGCGTTTAATAGGAAGGCTCTCGGTTGAAAAAGAAAAATAAAAATTTTACTTCGCTCTGGTTAGGCCACACCTCAAATACGCCGCGAGTAGTTAGGACTCTGATCTTAAAGATTTAAGCAAAAAAGTTCATAAAATACAAAGAATAGCAGCACGCTTCATTAAAAACTGCAACGAGCTAACATACAGTGTTACACAGTTTTTAGAGGATTAAGGTGGAAGCCCCTAGAGACTCGGGCGCTACACGCCAGGCTTAGTTTGATTGCGAAATTAGGAACTGGTGTTTCAGAGCGACACTTAGAATATTATCATGACGCCTCACTACTTCTTTAAGTCTGGCAGAAGTGATAAAATAAGAGAGATACATTACCGAACGGATAGGTGTAAAAACTCGTTCTTTTCGCGCACAATAAGTGACCACAATAAAAACTGAGCTCCTCTAAATACACTCCCATAATACGCGTCACCATTTCACCTTCCAAAACCTTACATTTTTACATGGCTGGTGTCCTAACACCCCCTGCCCCACGCCCATGCGGTGGCTCGCAGGGTAGTTAGTAGACGTAGAGGTGGATGAAGAGTGGGTTGTAGCTCGACGCCGGGTTTCTCTCCAACTTTCCTTCAGTTCTCATGAATACTTATCCTAAAAAACTACTCAGAGTTTTGTACTGAATGACCGCTGTTGTCGGTTGCTTCACCTAATGACCTATCAAACCCTCTAGTGCTTGACTTCGATATCTCCTCATACTCTGTCGGCGTGTCTATTTTTCATGAGGTACTACCGAACCAAGTACTCCTTTCCACGTTGCTATATACTTCTTTGGAGCGACAGGTGTCGCGTTACGCTACATGCGGGGAGCATATATATATATTTTTATTCGAGCGATAATTCCAAGCAGTGTCGCGGGGCTGTGTGGTGACATCGGGAAGGTCCTCAAGGGCGGCGGACGCCTCGGAAGCGTCGGAGTCGATAAATCATCGTCACGATTACGAGGTCGGCCTGTCGGAGCGAGATTTATTTCGGTTTTGTCTCCGCCGATGCTATTCCTTGCCCTGTCAATTAAAGATCCACCGTCACCTTTAAAGCTCATTCCATACGCGCGCATTGGTGGCAGGGGAAGCATGGAAGATATTACGGCATCTTGAAGAGGGAAACACCTGCGGAGGAAATTTGGGAACGGGGGTGATTAGCGGTCGGATCTCTCCTTCATTGCGTTGACTGGGAAAAGCTATTTAAATACGATGAATACTTTCATTGCCGTACGAGCAAGCAAGCGGTTAACCGTTCTTCTCTTACGCAATGGGCTTAATTGGTTGTAATGAGGCATTGAATTCACGCGACAGAAGGCATGGTAGCCTTGCAAGCAGTACGTTCAGCACAGTGAGATTTCCGATGATGGTATGTATTACCTTTATGGCATCTCATTTTTCATCTCCTCTTATAAAAATATTCATGCTGACTGCACCTGATTTGTGGATTAAAAATAACTAGTAAATTATCCTAGTACTTTTTCCCATTGTTTACTGAATTAACTAACAGTAAATAGTTGTTGCATTGATCATTAAAGTAATCGATTGCTCATTGAATTATCTTGAAACCTTTACCACTGTAACAGATACTGCATATGTATTAACTGAAGCATCAGCACTCATTTAAGGTAGTCCGAGCAAGATAGTTCCCTAGTCATAATAGAGACCATATTCGAAGTATACGTTTTAATTTCACCAGCTATAGGACACATCAATTAAATATTGCATTATAAATAGTGCAATAATATAGGTCGTTTTATATGACAGAAATTGTAAGTAATTAAATAAAAATATCTAAATAAGTCTTTAACTTGACTCATTTTTTTTCGCGCGGTGCGTTTGAAACTCCTTCAAAACGGATGGTTTTTTGTGATACCCAAGAACCTATTACGGTGACAGTATGATTAATTTTCAAATATAGTAGAGAAAAAATACAAACTACACGTTGTTAGTTTTTTACGACATCTAAGTGTTGGAAATTCCTCATTATTTAAATAATGTCTCTCTGGAGTGCATGCACGTACCATTTTCTATGTAAAAGTGCTGGTGATTTTTGGCAAATATCTCCGAAAGTAATGTGGTAAGGGGTTAAATTTTTGATGCCATTAGAAGGATGAGAAATTTTTCTTTAAAATGAGACCAAATTCATTGATTTCTAAGTAGAATTATATTTCCCTCAAACTACCTTAAAGAGTAAAAAAACATTATTTTGGACATCCTTTTTTCTGATTGATAATGAGGAAACAAAAAAATTGCCTCTGGAAAAATATGCCGGGAAAGAGAACCACGCTACAATATATATTATTATATAGTATATGTATTATTTTAAATAACTCAATAATATTTATTTAAAAACCTGTACCGACGAGGGCCCACATAGTTTCGGTTCCTACTTTAGCAATAAAACGTGTAAGCAATTAATTTGTGACTTTATATCGCACGAACCTGGCAATAAATCTTTTTCGTCTGTAAGGAAATAAGTTTGTTCAGTCGCGCTAATGGCCAGTTTTAGGGACGACACATATGTATTCCATAGAGTTATGGAACCCATAGACTATGGCGACCATTCAATAAGCGTTGCAGAAACAGTCGATAAATTTATTGGCTTCACAGATGGCTTCATAAGTTATGGAATGGAATTGTGAGCTCCATAAATAGCCAATATGGTGGAAGCGCAATGAACCACTTGGGGAGTTAACCACATAATAAAAGACTTGTTTTGAGACGATTGATCAGTTTGTTTACTCTGACTAAATAATTATTATGTGCATTAGCAATTATACCACAGTGTATTATATCCAGATATATACACAGATAAACCACAGTGTATTATATCCATCGATAGAAGATAAAATCAAGCATTCGAAGCAGTACAGTACTGGTGGATAAGTTGTGAAACTGGTGGATGTGTTCCTACAACCTGAATGCATTTATGAGGTCCATAACTTTTAACTAAAAACCGGCCATAAGTTAGTTGCTTTTTGTTTTCATATTTTGAAATCGTATCAGTTATTGCTACTGCTCCCACGGTGGCATGTCTTTGTGTGTCAAGCCCTGTGCTAGATGATGAGGGATATTAGGGAGAGAGAGATGATATTAGGGAGAATCGCGTCATAGCTACTGTCAGTATAGGTATACTAATGAAGAATTACGGCTAGGAAACAATCTATGGTGCTGTGCATAGCGGTCGCTACTATTTATTTTTCTCTGATTTAGCGTATCTCGGAAGCTAGAGAGAGAGAGGGGGGAAGGGTCCACCTGTCTCGGTGAGGCCAAGAGGGAGGGTGAGGAAAGGACAAGGGCTGGAGGGAAGAGAACTCAAGATTGGGATCGAAGATTTCCAAAAGGAAGAGCAAAGAGTTTGACAAGGGGAGGCCGGAGGGAGGAAGGATGGAACGCACCTTATAAATAACTCGAACCGAGAGGAGTAAAGAGACAGAGATCGAGAGAGGGAGAAAGGTTTCTCCTTCATTTTGGCGACTGCTTTAATTAATAGCTCGCGGAGGATTTTTTTCGCGAATGCCTTAATAAACCTCGGGGTAAAAAATAGTCGGAACACATGGAAGATGGGAGAGGAGCGGGTGAGCAGGCATTTAAATATTTTTCTATTTTTCATTCATTTGAAGGCTGTCTTTATTTTTTATGCTACTACGTGCGTGTTTTAATTGCCAATAAATGTACATCTACCTCTCCAAAGCGTAGCACCGGAACACTGTTCTACGGTGGAGTAGACATTGGTTGGAAGACACTCGTTTTGATGTATTGATTTAGCTTTTTGGTCATTTTACTGCTATGTTTTTACAAAATAGGGTGTTAATTCCATAGTAATAACATGTTAAGCAGTGGCTCCCTAACTGTGCCAGCATTTTGGTGACAAAACGGATTAACTTAAAGGTAACGGTCGATTTAGGCGGGAAGAAAATGGAATTTAGGGAACATAGGGATTATAAAAATTTAAGGAGCTCTATCGAGCTTCATAAATTCTTGTAGTTAGTAGAATCGGTAAGTTATGAGTGAGTTACTTACTTAAATGAATTGTTTAATCTGTCTGACTTTTGAGCTACTTCTGTCACGCCTATGAAGTACTCATCACTGAGTAGACTATCGGAACTGGTAATATATTTAAGCATTTTCTTCATTTCTTCTTCTTTACAAGTCTTAATTTCTTTAAATGCACGCTAACTTCCATGTGGTTTATATAGTTTTTTTGGATACAAGCATGACTGCATTCCTAAATCCCTTAATCGGAAGTTAATAGGAAGAGCATAGTTTTGGATTGGTTTTATGGTTTTTATTATAGGTAGATTGGATAAATTTCTATCAATAGTAATTGAAGCCATTGCAAACATTGGTACTTTCTGAACAAGATAAGTTAGGAATCCATTTACTCAGATAACAATGTCTTACACTTACTTCTATGAAAGAAAGTAAGTAATGCGACTAAGAAAAAATACTTTACACGCAGTTAAACTTGGTTCTATTTACTAAGTTTAGTGACGAAATATCACCTGTTCCTAATTTAGTGCACGTCTGTCCATATTTTCGTGGTTACCTTCAGCAATATTGTTACCGATTTGGGTAATTTAGCTCTTTTCGTTGTATCTTCCACGCTCCCTACTAGTATTCGATATTAGTTGCTGGAGATACATGTTTATAAAAAGGAAAGTTTGTTTTAACAATTATTCCAACGTACCTAAATGCCATTGGGAATTATCGCTTTTGTTTACAATAATTCTCTCTCATTATCGCGTTGTTATTTGTACTCGTAGTTCAGAATACTCCTTCTACTATTATTTACTTCATTTGCTAGTTCTGAAGTATTTTTAAAAGTTATTTTTCTAAGAAATAAATGTGTTTACTTCTCAAGGAATCGGTTTGGGTACTTCCTATGAATCGAGAGAATCAATAATTTATGTTTTACGGCAAATGCCTCCATGCATGAACGGTATGGTAGATAAATCACCGTATCAATGATGCAACGCGGGTAACAATGAGGAAAACAACATTCTTTTGCGTGACTTGGCATCCCTGCGCCGTAATAATCACCTGCCAACTCTGCCGCCACCGTAAAACGCCCGAATTGTTCCCTGTGAGCCGTGTACTGTGGGTTGTAAACGGACATTAGAAGATACAAACAGCTTGGAAACAAAATATTCTGCAACAGTCGCAAAGATCAATACGTTCGTTTACGCCATTTTCGAGATTATAATGGTTTGACAACAGTAAAATTGGCCTTAGTGTCGCTTGCGGTCTAATCAAGAAAAACTGTGAATGTGGTACCGGGTATGCATTGGTTCTAGAAATTTTGACGCTGCCCAAAACTGATTTGATAAGGCCAGTTTACGCCGTACATTTAATTGTATATAAAAAAAAATGCATAAACTCATTCATGAGGAAAATTGTACCGTGTAATTGGCAAATTGTATATTGTCCGAATTTTTGATTGAGAAATAAAACCTGCTCCAATTCCATTCATTTTCTTGTACATTGTATTTTAAATTCGTTTCTACAATAAAATATACCGTGTAAAGCGGCCTTCGGAGAAACTAATGGGAGCTGAACGGCTCTCATGTGCTACAAACTGCGGAGTTTTAATAATAGTTTATGCTAAAAATGTTTTTTCCACTTTATTTGCATGAAAATGCCATGATTCGAGTTAAAATTAATATTTTTAAGTTCTCTCTCAAGAGACTAGTTATCAGATATTACGTTGAGTTCACGCCAAGATTTTTTTATAATTTATTTCATATAATTATCTGCCAATAATTAAGCAATAACCATTACATAAAATTTAGGGTGATGAGGTTTAATGTGCGGACATGCATCGCAATCGGTCTTCCCCTTCCTTATATCCACCCCTGGTGTCCATTATAGTGGAAATGAAAATCACGTCTCTCAAACAAACGTAGTATTAAATCCTGTTTTTTTTTCCGATGAATCTTTTGAGCTACAGGTCTGGCCACATATATGATGTTGAGAAAGGTTCTGTTCAAATACCTGCGCAAATAATGAAACTGCTGGTGGGTATAATATTGAAAATAGTGAATGTATACGTGGCGATGTAATTGTTATGCTACTTTTCTCACGTCTGATGTTAAAAGTAATTTAATCGTTGTATGCATTAACTGACATTACTTTCTCGGGTAGTGCCAATTTACTATTCGGCCTATGCAGGCTCATCGAATCGTGTTATATCATGCTGTTGTATCACGGCGCCTACATACTAATAATATCATGAATCGTACCCATGCTTCTCCGTGACTCAAAGCTTGCGGAAAACGTTGTGTTTTACCGGGTAGGATATTCCTTTGTTAGGTCTCTAGCTATAATTCCGTTTATTCGTATAAGTCCGTGATTTGACGTCACTGTGGATTTTCCAGGATGGAAATGGGTGGACGCGAGAATCTGAGAGCAGTGAATAATTTTGCTGCTCTTTTAAATGCTGCATTTGAAAGAGAATTTAGACCCGACGAGAAGCGGAAAATTGTGCGGTGTTTGGGTGGGGAGAGCATAGGATCACACCTATAATCTCTAAAGCGACTCTTTTTCGAGTTCGCTCGAGCAGTAATCGTGGATCATCCAGTGCAAAATGTCAAAAATAATTTTTTTGACGAAATGACATTGAAATGCATTTGTTCGTGCACTGAAACTCATCATACGTACAGGTGATGATTCAAAAATTGTATTTGATATTTTTTTTCCTTATTTACAGCATGTTTTGACTTGAATTGTTGGGATGTTGTTCGATATTTAGACGAAATCGCGTTGAAATCTGTTTTTATTTTTCAAATATTGGACTCGACATGACACCTTGATATTTGTTGATATCGTTTATAGTGTGCCTCATTTCGCTCTTGGAAGAAAGTTCGTTCACGCAATCGAATTATACGAAATATATGCCATGTACCACAAGGGCACGCGTTAAAATAGCATGGAATTGCCAAAGTATCAAATGCGTATGGTTGAATCATTTTTCTTATATAATAGAAATCACTAATATAAATATATATGCTAAGTTTTCGCAAATCTGTGCATACCATAATAAAAATCGCTCGAACCGCCTTAAGGTGTCGGACGAGCAACCCATTTGTGTAGACGCTTCAGCGTTCATCGCGCGGTGCGACGAACACCAATAATACTGGTAGCAACGCGTTTCGGGGGACGGACGCAAAATTCCGGTTCAGCCAACCAGGGGGGGACGTCACCACGAGCGCCAACGACTCGGGAACACTCGAGGGAGATTGATCGGCCTGTCGAGGCCATTAAAAGAGGCCCTATTAAGAGAGCGGTGGGGAGAGAACGAAAAAGAAAGACTGACCGCTTTAACTAGACTAGAAATTCATCGAACATAAATCAGAATATGTAATCCCTTTTTGCCTCCCATCTCTTAACGTTCGTTTTTTTTCCTCCGGAGACGATGGCGGCGCTGCGAAAGAGGCGCGGGCGAATTTCTAATAATTTCCTTTTTTGTCGCTAGATTGAATCCGGACCGTAAATCTGTTTTTTCCCCTTATACGTTTTTCAATGTTTTAAAGTCGTCAAATGGGACAGCGACAGCGCCAAACAAGAGTGAAATGTCCTTGAGCCCTTACATCCGTAAATGTTTAAGTCAACAGCAGTGTGTGATTTCGTCGTTTTTTCCCGAAAGCAAAAGTGAATGTGTTTTTTCCTCGTACTTTGAATCTGATATCAGCTTATAAAGTCTGATGAGTCTGATCTATCTGAGATCAGTCTGTGAGCGTATAAGCTACAATAATCACCGCGAGCATTAATATGCGAGGAAATTTTTAGCTTAGTTGTAGCTTGCATTGGTTTTCCCAATCTGACTCATTGAAGACTTATTGTGCTCATTTTTCCCCTGAGGAAAGATAATTATAGATCATTGGTACATAAACCCAAATTATTTTATATTTTATCCTTCTTCACGTGTAATCTTGTGTTATTCCTGAGATCTCTTCAGTAATTTTTTAACGTTTAAGTGATAGGTTCCGAAAAATCTCCATGAATAGCTTTCAGATTTTTTCCAAGTATTTATTAGGTAGAGGCAAGTATATTCTTACCCTTAGATGCGTGAAGTAATTCCATATCGTCTGTAAGAATTTTGCACAGTTCTCTCTTTTGTAAATTGGTTCCTTGACTCTGGTTATTCTGCTTATTTTCTTATTATTTTGAGTAATTCTCTCCTGGTGAATGTAATTTTAGAGTTTCTGTAACCTATATTCTGCGGATCAAAGAAGATTAAGAGTCATAGTTTAAAAAGTAATCGATAAATGTTATACTACGTAATTCAGTTGACCGTGAAATGTGAACGCGGAGGGGATTTATCGTGTAAGTACCCCGATAAGGGTCGTAACAGGGGTATCAATTTCATAACAATTTTTTTGGGCAAGCGATGTATATATTGTAAAGGTAATGGCATCGATAAACTGATTCGAGTTAAAATCTGATAAAAATGGAATATGTTCTTTTCTTTAACAAAAAATTTGTTGTATGTACTAGACTTTGAATAGCAGCTTTGACTTATTTCATTTGTACTTCATACGACTTCATGCGGCATACTAGATGGCACGCGTGCATTCTCTTCAATATGTATTTCCAATTGCCTACAAATAAAGCGCAACTATGAAAAACTCCTGGGCAATGAGTCGACTTATTTTAATTTACACCTGAGTAAAGGCTATTTTTCAGTCAACTGGTAATGCCGTTGTTTCGAACGTAAAATTCTAAACGCACTGCATATAGCTCGGTGATAAGTTCTCGCGGGGTGATTAATTTTGGTTGCGCGCATATTTAGCACTTTCTTTCGAGGCAACGAAAGGTTTCTTGAAGAGGATGGATCACTCTTAATTTATAATCCTTGTCCACAATCGAACATTGCTCGGAGCCTCTTGCGATGGCTTCCTGGAAGAAGAACGCTGAAACTGGAATGGATTCCCAATTATTTATTGCGGGCCGGAGAATAAATAATGATATCTTTTATCTACGACAGATCGGAACATTAAGCGTTGACAATTATACGTTGTGGTTGAAACGACAGTCAGGAGAGGAATTTAATTAGAGCTTGCGGCGCGAGTTGTTGAATATTAAAAATGGTTGGCCGCGTCTTGCTCCATACCGCCCGTTAATTCCGTAATTTATTGCGCCTTCATCATGATGCCCCTTGAACATAATCGCGAGGATCATAACGCGTCCCCGGTTATTTTTAAACGCGACCCACATTTGGCACTGACCGTGGGAAGGGAAAGCACGGAGTCCGCTCAAGAGGCCGCCAGGCTTCGCTGGGAGGTTGGTCGTCGTGGGAGGAAGGACATGGATAAGGGGAGGAAGGGGTTGGTCTGAGAGGGCGGGGTCGAACTCAAGGGACCATGGGGTCGTGGGCCCAGTTATCAAAGGAGGGAGGTACTTCGAGGCACCTTTGATTTGTCTATCGTCTAAACCCCTTGAGTCCCTTTAGAATGAGATGAAATTTAGTAATATTTTATCCAAGCATTTTTAGAAATATGTATCACTATATGACCCGAGCGAATATTTCGCACAGTATGTAGCTTCTTCCTGTTTCTTCCTTCTTTCTTCCTGTTCTTTTACCTGTTTCTTCCCATGCACAATCATATTTGTGTTAGAGATACATAACGTAAACAGTAAATGGTCACACTAATTGCGTGTAGAATGTTAACAATCTAACAAAACGTTGTGTTAATAGATGGCGCCTCCCACAGTCTTTTAAGCACGTAACCATAGCCAACATATTAGTTGATTATATTGTCAGCAGATGGCGTTGTATCATTTTTTTAACAAAAACTTTAATTTTAAACAATTTGTCTATTTTTCATCAATATCGGGGAACATAAGCTTTAAAACGATGTTTGAATCATTAATTTTGAGGAATAATTATGGGAGTTATGGCGTTGCGACAAAAAACACCTTCGAGAAATAATATATACGGATAATTTGTTTATGCTTTTACGTTACATTGACTGAGCAGGGTAATCTTCGATCTCATCGCAGTTGTCTCTCTCTTTGACTATCCATTACTCCACCCTTTAGACTTACATAGGTGGTTAATATGGGAGTGAATTTTCTTGAAGAAAGATAGTCCTGCTTAAGTTTTAAAATACTAAACAATTTTATTAAGATAATATCGATACACCGCTTACCAATATTTTCAAAGGTAATTGCTGGCTTACTGAGCTCGAGAAAATATGGTGTCAAATGAGCCGATGATTAAGGGTTCGTCCTGACGGCTGGGCGTCTCGTGCTGGTACTCGACTTGGCGCCGTATAATTCAAATTCTGACAATACCGCAACTGATACGCAATGCCCTTAAAATTCGTCTATAATATACTTATCAGTGCTTAAAAGCTAGAGCCCGTTTACGATGGAGCAGTAAGCACGATAGAACTGCTTTGCAAATCGTATTTCCGGCAGTCGAGGACATCTAGCTTCTTAAAGGCCGCAAAAATTTACGCTAGCTTAACAGGCTAAACCACTCGTTGGGATATTGAGTGAATGTTAGTGAAATTCCCCATTAAGCTCTTGGGTGGCTATACGACTGCCCAAAACGCAATTAACGTCGCTGACTCTGAACAAAGCTTATGAAAAGAATGTTTTTAGGAACCTTGATGTTTTGTTTTTTTGTTACGGCCGGTCACGGGCCCCTAAGGAGTTCGCATCAGGGAAAATTCAGCGTTATCTTTAAGGAGTTTTCTATTTATCCCCTCTGAACTCACAAGAAGAATAGGATTGCATCGATTGACACCCATCAGCGTTATTCCTTGCGTAGAATTACTAGCTCTCTATCAAGTAATTTGGATTTTGTTATCTTTTCATTACCGTATTCAGTTAACTTGTGACTATAATATGAATGAAAAAATGTCGTATTTTAAAAAGCGAAAAGATTTTTAGAATAATTTATATTAAGTTACACCTAAAATTTTATCCACATTCGTGGGCTAGAGTAAATGAACTTTTATCCTATTCTTCTTCGACCAATATTTTGAAATTGATTTCCCATCTAGGCTCTCTCTGGGTTGGAAGATAGGTGGTGGGGACCAAGAGACCGCCGAAGACGAATGACCAAGTGTTCGGAACTCGTGAGAGAGGAGGGCGTGGCGTGGGAGTAGTGAAGGCGTGGCTTTGACGAGTGTGCTGACTCGTGTCGGAATCCACTATGGTGAAACTGGTGTACTAGCGTCGGCTCTTATTTTGACTGCTTGGGAAAAAATATTCAGATCCAAATGGTCGGCATTCTACCGTGCATCTTGAGGTTGGCATCACAGTAAAACGATATAAAATAAGAGCCTGAACTTTTTCCTCGCTGAAAATCGCTGACTCTCATGGCAATATTATTCTCTGATTTCTCCGAGTCATTTCATGAAAAGAGAGTATTTTTGCAAATTCCGATTTGGCGCGAATTTTGATGGTTGAAACAATTGTTTCTGGAAATAATGAATTACTATCGAGTGTTAGGTAAATTTCATGTGCGCGCACTGATCAAAAGCAGAGGGAACATGGTAGTGATCTTCATAGCTGAAAACATTTACCCATTTGATACCAGAGATCTGTGAATGGACGCAGACTTAATCTTACCTTAATCAAAATAAAAAAAACTAAAAAACTCATTGTGATAGCATAACTGATGGTCAGCAAGTTTTATCACAAAAATCACTAGAGTTCCTTAATTGTCCACGCATGTCCGAAATTTATTGTTGACTTCGAAATTTAAAAGAATTAGCATAAAATATAAGGAGTACACAGTTGGGACTGTTTTAATTTATCCCAGCAAAATGAATGTAATTTTAATTCTTTACATGAAAAAAAATCTTTAAGTGCTAATTTTGACGTCCTCGGGTAGGACTTTGCCTACTTTACGTTGATTCCACAATACTTCTCATTCGACGAAGTCTTGGCATTCCTCGGCCACCTCTGCGGTGCAAACTGGCCTTGGGGACACTGCAAATTTCCATCCTAGAGAGCCTACGGAAATAATGCCATGAATTTACGACGTTTATCTCGGTGGCTCTTTGTGATCTGTGGCGCATGATATTGAGATTCCATCCTAGTCACTCGATCAAGATCTTCATGTGATCTTTCCGAATGCACCGAGGTAGGTGACGAATGGCGGAGGAAATCAGGACTTTGATTGATTATGCTGGGCGTTCCCATGCCCTCGATTCACCCAACTTTTTTTTCCTCAAGCTGAAGCAGATCTAATCAACGTTGAAGTGTCTATTTTCTCTCATTCAGTCGGTGTTCCTGATAGCCGTAAATTTCCCCTCAAGTCCTCGTGACGGATGACAATGCCTTCCTCTTCACTCATCCAAGGTATAAATCGTGGAGTGACGGCCGTAGAAAACGTGGAAGATGATTTCCGCATGGTAATTGCTTGAAGAAGCCGATTAATAGGGGAGGACTTCACTCACAATTGGTGCAACCATGAGGAACCATCTACGGTGTAATTCGTTGAAATACAAGGTGTGTTCAAAAAGTAAGGTGACTTTATATTTTTATGAAAAAATATTTATTTATTCTTCAATATTCAAGTTGTCCCCTTCAAAGTAATCCCCCCCAGATATAATACACTTGTGCCAACGCTTTTTCAAATCCTCGAAGCAATTCTGATAAACACTTTTTGGTATAGCCTTGAGCTCTTCCAGAGATGCAGTCTTTATCTCCTCAATCGTTGCAAATCTCCGTCCTTTCATAGGTCTCTTCAGTTTTGGGAACAGAAAATAGTCGCAGGGGGCCAAATCCGGTGAATATGGTGGCTGAGGCATGATTGTGGTGTTGTTTTTGGCCAAAAAATCTCTCACAAGCAACGATGAGTGAGGAGGTGCATTATCGTGATGCAAAAGCCATGAATTGTTTTTCCACAGTTCCGGACGTTTTTTTCATATTGCTTCTCGCAAACGGCGCATAACTTCAAGGCAATACTCCTTATTGACCGTACGACCTTGTGGTAAGAACTCCTGATGCACCACCCCACGGTAATCGAAGCAAACAGTGAGCAAAGCCTTGACATTTGATCGAACTTAGCGTGCTTTTTTCGATCTTGGTTCTCCTGGGTACTTCCATTGGGACGATTGGGCTTTGGTTTCGACGTCATAACCATATACCCATGATTCGTCACCAGTTATGATCCTTTTGAGCAAATCAGGATCATCATTGACGTCATTCAATAGCTCCTGAGCGATGCCCATGCGACGGTTCTTCTGGTCAAAATTAAGCAGTTTCGGAACGAACTTCGCTGACACACGTCTCATGCCCAAAACATCCGAAAAAATTGCATGGCACGAGCCAACCGATATGCCAACATCCTCAGCAACTTCTCTAATAGTGATTCGACGATTTTCAAAACAATATTCTTCACTGCTTCAACGTTTTCGTCTGTTGTTGACGTGCTGGGGCGTCCAGAGAGAGGTTCGTCATTGGTATCTTCTCGGGCATCTTGGAAGAGCTTGTACCATTTATAAAATTTTTGTTTACTCAGAGCAGACTCACCGTATGCCACAGTCAACATTTTAAGTGTTTTGGAGCACTTAATTCCATTTTTTACACAAAATTTGATGCAAATTCTTTGATCCATTTTTCTGATAGCGGAAAATCGCCGAGCACACCAAAACACGTCTAACATTTGTATCTGTCAATAACAAACTAAATATGCTATATTATTGAAACTGTAAACATATGTTTGGGACATGTGTACCAACACAACAAAACAAAATAAATCGAATGTATGTTGGCCGCGAAATTTGAAAAGTCACCTTACTTTTTTAACACACCTCGTATGTATCCACGGTTACAGTGGCATTTGTATTGTACTTCCAAGCTAACACTGAGGTCATGAGCTCAAGTCCTACTAAAGCGGGGATCGAGTTGGCATGGTGGCTTTAGTACTGGCTAGCCATACTGACGGCCAGGGTCCAATTCCCTGCAGAGGAGGTGGTTTTTCAGAGGAAACCCGTTCCTTACTTGAGTGTTTTGTGGAGGGCACTTCAAATGCAGTTCTCCATCTGTCAGATGAGACTTTAAACCGTAGTCCTCTTGGCGCCTTTTGTTGAGAGCAGGCTAATGCCGACGCCGGGTTTCTATCCAGCCTTCCTCCCTTACCTGTAACCTATAGCGCAAATGACGTTAGCTGTCGGTCGCCTTTCAAAACATCCAATCCAATCCCACTAAGGCTGATTTTTCTCGGTCCAGTGGAGAGAGAAATAGATGAATAGGTTTTTGTATTGTTAAGACGTAAGTTTTTCTTATATTCTCTCCGATTTAATATACCGCACTGAGCTTCTCTCACGATGACTATTGCGGTGCGTTCTCACGGCAAAAATGACTAATTGGAGTTAGGGAAGGTCGTAGCTATCTCCAAAATAGCTTTCGTGTGACGAATACTTCTAGCTGCCACAGTAATTATTTTCGATGTTTTCCGCAAATGTACTTTGGAGAACTTAGCCTCGAAAAACATGAGTTTCGAGGACTATTTGTGAAATGGATGAAAATGGTGGAGTTGTTTGTTCGATTTCTTCTTCGCAGTAACCCCTGGGCACTCGGGTAGGCTTTTAAGAATAGCGTATACGTACAAACAATTTCTCGTACCTCATTGATGTTAGAATAAACCTCGTTGCTAAGCGCAGCATAAGTACTGATGTAGCATGCAACCGCATTGACTGTGGTGTCATTTATTCCCTATGCTCCCTTTCGTTGCCATCTTTGATGGACCGCAATCGGTCAGCATTTAGTTCTCTTGTACCCTCCTATATTACCACGGTAATTAGAATAGCAGGGTAGCGTATCGGTTTGCACGTAGGCCCATTAAGCTGGAGGCCAATTTTTTTCGCGTTCCAATTTATACGTATACCAACTCCGCATTTGCGTGAGTTGGAATATCTTCAAAACTCATGAGAAATAATTATTCCGAATCTAAAATCGGACTTGCAGGCAGTGCCGCTCGAGAAATTTTCTATAGTCTGTAGAGCCCAGTAAAATATTTAGTGAGACCATATTATGAGAGAAAAATCTCCGGGAAGCTTGTGTCTTTGCATATTACCTGGAGGATTTATCGTTGGGAAGGACTTGGGAGCCCCAAATTTGCTCGAAAATGTAGATGCCGTTGTTATTACTACCTTATCGTGGATTTTTTTTTTTGCATCGGATGAACTCTTGGAGAAGAGTGGTGAACGGCTGTCGAATGGAGAGGCCCTGATCGCGGCTTCGAGCCTCTGTTAACTCGGCTGCCCTCTCTTGATTGCTCGTTCGTCTTTAAATAAGTAGCCGGCGATCGCAATCAGCGCAAAGGGAGCGTGGAACTGAATCGTAAATGTCGTTCCTGCCCACGTCTATTTGATTTTTTTGCTTCTCCCCCTCCTCGGTTAGCATTCAAGGGAACGAAATGGCCGAGTCGTGGCAGTTGCATGCTTTTGCTAACAAAAACATGAAGGGAGAGATTTATCGCACGGACGTCGCGCGAATGCTGATTTTTCTCACTTATCCACGTGTTGCGGGAACGGAGCAGCAGCAGCAACGGCGATTTGGCTTCACGCTCCTGCCCGCCGCTCTGGCCTCGGATACTGCCTACTCTTCGCTTTTATATCCTCTATTTTTGTTCGCGGGAAACCAGTCGAATACTTTGTTGGTGAGGTGGAATGAGCGAAATTATTTTGGAAGGTGCTGAGGGCTACTTGTGACTAATTTCTTTGTGTTTAGAAAAAGTCTCATTTGGCGGTTTTACTCGCTAGAGTTTAGTTTTCTCAATTGGGCTTTCAAGACTGGGTGAACTATAGAGGTAAATATGCTATTATTGTTGCTTATAATGGCGCTGCTGTTTGGACCGATGAATCTGCGTGGAAAATCATAAAGCAGCCTTTTCATAGCAGAATGGAAGACTTATAAGACACGTAGGGCCTTATGAGAGGCTTTTTTCCCGGTTCTTATCTTGTGGAATACGATTGTGTATTATTATGTTAACTACTCTGAGACTGCAGCAAATACTATGCTGATAATCCATAAATCACTTGAAAGAAGATGGAATTATGCTCTTTTGAAGAATTTGTCACGATTTGTTTGTTTCCTTAGTTAGAATTAATCCGCCATTAGACCGAACTATAGTTTCTTTCACTGATAGTGAGGATGAACAGTCACAATCTGCTAGTAAGTACAATGAGGGAGACTGGCTGAAGGAAAAATTCTGTAAGTAAAAATTCATCTGTATTTGTACGAATCAGCAGTGCGTCAATATGATTTCAGAAAGCACGATGTGCATCGCCGTCCTTTTTCCGATTGATCCAAACTGAATTGGTACTTCTCTTCTCAGTTTCTCCTTTTTTTCGACTTCAAAACGAGAGTAAAAATTATTTATCCTGTGTCAGAATCCTGGAAAAGATTCCCTGCTCTCAGATGACTTTTCGATTCCATTTATCAATATTTTATTTTTAAGAATGTGTCTACGTATCAAAATCCATCCCGCATTTCCACTAGAGCCTTCGTTTATGGAAATCACTCATCTTAGGACCTCGTATTTTTATTCTGCTTAAGCTGATTTCTTGCCCATAGATAAGTAATAAATACTCGGATTTTTTGCTACATTAATGCTAAACTCTTACCATTGAAATTAAATTATTTTCAGGTACACTCTCATTTAAATATTCCTCGTTCTTTCTGTTTCATTTAACATTTATCCGCAATAGTCTTTCCCGCTCATGCTCGCAACTTGTATCTGGCTCGGCTGGGTTTGTCCCAGGTTGAGCGAACTGCTTGCATCACGAGAGGAAACTACTTCCTAGCATGAAGAGAATCTCCTTCCATTCGAATCAGTGCCGCAGCCCTCTTAATGATGCTAAAAAATAACTTGGGGAGACCAGGAACTTTGGCGCATTGGAGGGCACTAGCGAATAGCGTTAGAAAAAAAGTCATCCAAGAGGTTCACCGCTTTTGATGCTCTTTCCTGCCGAACACCATTCCTTCAGCTCGCCTTGTAAATTTTATGATTCGTATCTTGGAAAGGCCATTACTTGTTTTTTCATTGCTTCTAGAAAATTTAAATGCGCGATGCTATAATTATTCCTCCTCTCTACTGGTGTAATAATTGCCGTCCGTGGTCGTTTTTTAGGGCTCAACTAGTGCGGCAAATGGTATACGAAATTTTCGTTCCAAGAAATGCCGTGCCGACTTAATGGTCAAAAATTTTCTTTTTCTGCCGTTGTTTGCACAGATGAACGTTCAATTGTGTTGGTAATGTAACGAGTAAGAAGAAAGGATTGAGCACAAAACTGAAAAACGCTCCAATAACAATTTCCATCGGAATACAAGAATTCACTCTTGAAGACAGATTTGGCACGCTCATTACTCTGTTTATGTGCTTTTTGAGAGGAAATAAAAACAGTTGGTCAAAGGTTTGAAAAACACACTACGTTGTAGAGTATATGGAGGTTCATGGAAACTTATATTACCGAGGTTGTTTCTCAGACTTCTACATTCGAATATGTCGTTAACAATGGCGGCACTGTACGTAAAGATGTCGTATAATGTGATTTTCTAGGGTGCTGAAGTCATAGTTTCTTTCAGCATAAATAATTATAATGCCAAGGAAAATCTTTGCAAAGTGAATATCATCACGAGTTCGGTAAATACGTGCAATCGTTATTTGAGCGTTTGAGCATATGTTACTTGAGATTCATTTCTGGTCTGGCTGTAGGTCTGAATAGGACGATGATTCCCATATGATATTTTTTATGTGTTTGTTGATGCTACATTTTGGTTTGGTTTACTTATGTTTGTAGGCCTATTGAAATTCCGCCGATTCATTTTTACAGCAGGATACAGAGATGCCTGATTCATTAAGCAAATTCCGGAAAAAGTGAAACGCTTCCATAAAGCTTTTAAAATTAAATTGCTCATCAAAGTGAGGATGAAGTAATTTTTACATATTTTAATTTTTACATTTTATGAGCATTCGGAGCCTACTTTTTGGCTAGCAGGAATCGTTCTTTTCTTTTGGCTTAGGCTTTCGAAAGGGGAGGCTGGATATATATGACGATTTTTAGATAATCAAAGATTTTTTTATTTGATTATTTATTTTAATAATTTAAATATATTTCATTTCTGAAAAAATGTTCATTAGTGCAATATTTTCGCGTCGTCAGTATATTGTGTCATTAATGTAAAGTGTGAAAGCAAAAATCTCTCTCATTTGTTTAATATTAGGAATATTAATTGTCTTTCACAGTACTTAGTCCAATTAAAACAGATACAACAATAGCACTACTCCACAAGGTATTTTAATGCGTAATACCTTATGGAATAGTGCAATTTTTGTTTCTGTTTTAATTAGACGAACTTCCGCGATATCTCACCAGAATTTGTTGAAAATTACCGAGTCCAATATTTCAATCCGCGGTTGTCCCAATCAATGTTATCTTGCATAATTGAGATTACGTTGTAATTACTCGACCGGTGTGGGGCGCCTGATCAACCTCGTATGTTTTTGCCCCATAATCTGCAATGGGATGAACCTGAATTATAACATATCTCGCCTGAGAATGAAGATTGATTTCACGTAATCATTCTCTCCTCCTTTAAGTACGTTCCATCCTATTGACTCAAACCCACATATTCCAGTGATGTGGAGCTTTATACTCTGCCATTAATCAGATAATTGAATTGATTTGTGTAGCTTTGCTACGTATGTGCCAAAGTTATAGATTATATCAGCACACTAGCCTAATAATTTAAGGAAATGTTTGAAAAATATCGAGTAGGATAAGCGTTCTTTAAAAATGCGATGTCTGAAAATACTTTTCCCTATAAAATACATAGGGACTGACATTCATTATAATGATCGGAAGTATATATAGATAAGATGTACATCCACGCTATGATGCTTATGAACGTAGCATCGCATTTTTCGAATAGCTGTAATGTTTGATTATAAGCTCATGGTTGTAGATATATGTAAATATTTCGGCTTCAGTGTAGGTATTAGTGACGCGTAGTATCAGTAACTCTGTGCTGAAGTTCTCTACTGTTTATTTGCGTCCTACTAAATGTTCATTATTTTAAACCCTGTCATACATCTATTCTTGATGAAATGATCAGTTGTGCAATTTTCCACCAAATAAAATTTTCTTTCCACCCGTGAATTATTAAACATAAAATTGTATTATTTATTATTTCATGGTGTTTAAATGACCCTCAATGTAAAGTCAATTTCTAATCTTAGATTTTTCTCACACTGTCGATAATCAATGCGTCGGATATTTTTCTTCCTAAATAGTTTCTGCATCACAAGCGTATTTTAAGGGTATAATGGTAGTAAATCTTGGAAACTCGAAGCCTTTAAAATCCATAATATTAGTCGGAGTCCGTTAATGGGCCCTCTGGTCGATGCAAATGTCTCCTTTGATCTCAAGTTACAACAAGTTCAATCTTCTTTCATCATCAATCACGGTCAAAGACCAGCGACCGATTCGATGTTAAGTGTTGGGTCCTTTTTTTCCTTGCGAACAGTGCCAGGCCTATCCGAAACCAGGATTTTTCTTCATGGCTCTGCAAATCTTGAAACAACCATGCTTATTTTTTTCACGCAGTCTTTCATTCCGCCCCTTTACTCGCCACCCCTTGCCGTAAAAGAAAGTTACATCCCTGAATGGGATGCGAGCGAAAATAAATTCTCTTAGGACCCGTGTAAACTCTTTCGTTCGACTACTTAAACAACTCCGCTCTTCGTTTTTCCTCACTGTTGAGGGAAACTCTCTCCCGCAACGCATTCATTTTATGTCTTTATGCGAGTTTATTATGATTTTAACAAGGTGCGCTCGGCTTATCGGAGTCGGAATCGAATCAATCGTAGGGGAGAACAGTGTTTCCTTGCCGCCTTGAGATTGCAGCCGGGGAGGGAGATTTAATTCTAATGTATCAGGTGGAAATTCACTTAGCATTCTTTTTCGTAGTGCATGCTCGAGTAAATGCCACGGGGTTCACTTAGGCAAAGATAAATTCACATCTTAGCGCTGTTAACACGCCGAACGCCTCGCTGTAATTCAATATCCATTCTGGTCCATCTAGTAACGAGAGTCAGGCATTCAACGACTGGGGATACATAAACTTACCTACATCTCTCTCTCTCTCGCAATAACTCTTATTTCACGAACAGTAGCTTGGCTGGGCGGAGAGCTGTGGGGACATATCCTACTTTAAGTAATTATCTCCAGTCCTTCAGTAAAATTCGTTACATTATATGTTTGATATCTCCATAAATGTTTCCATCCTCTTGTGCTCTTACATTTTTCCTCTTCCCAATTAACGCCTTTTTTTCGTTCCTATGGTATTTTTTAACCTTTCCAACTGGCTATCTCTGCAGAAGGAGCTCAACCGAGTCTGTTGGACAGTATGTATCTTCGCTGTAAGGTCTCATTGAATCATAAAATCACTTATCTTTCCCTTTCCCCATTTATTTTTCTGATTCTCCTCACATAATAAAATATTACTTTTTATATTACTTTTTATTTTTATCTCTTAATATTTGAGTGAAAACTGATGTCTCTAAAAGTCCAGTGAAAGAAGGTTCATCTCCTCGGTTTGAAGTTTCTTGAAGTCAATTGGTTTTATTCTTGCGATGACCAGTCTGAAATGCTTGTGAATGCGGCTCTTACTAAGCTTTACCGAATAAAATATACATTATAATATCCATCTTGGATCTGTGTTGCCCTGAAATATTTGCTCGTTTAAGCAGTCTCCCGACTTTCATGCTTTAATGAATATAAAGCTCAGATTTATTTGAATAAGTCATGCGGCGTTATGACTTTCATTGAAGAGAATATTATCACTGAAGGGAGTTTGTCGATATCAGAGCATTGGAAAACGCAACCAGAGGACATAACCGTGTGACTGAAATTGGTATCGATTTTGTTTTGTTTGGAGGGTTTAGGGTACTCTTGGCCCGCCTGGCCGCTCGTATGTCTTTCAGACAAGGCCAGGTGTTCCAGCCTTTGCTTCTTGCAGGCGTTTTTACTGCTAAGAGGGTGTGGTTCTTCCCTTAAAATCACTCGCCTGCAATAAATACTTTCACGTGGCCCCTGACTTGCGTCGTGTTTCTTCAATTATGGCCAAAATGACGATTAATATATGGCGTAGAAATCGCGGCTTTGGTGGCGCAAATTGAAACAACATGCGGAGAAAATATGATGGATTTTCTCGTCGAGAGGGAGCGAATACTGACGGATGACATAGCTGTAAATGATAACAGCTAAGTTTTGAACTTATTTCAGCACTATTATGGCACGTAGAGAAGAAGGGGATCGGGTTGGTGTGGTGGCTGGAGTACTGGCTAACTACACGGGCGGCCAGGGTTAGAAAAATCCCTGCGGAGGAGGATGTTTTTCAGAGGAAACCCGGTCCCTACTTAGGTGTCTTGTGGGGGGCACTTCAAGGACAGTCCTCCGTCTGTCGGATGAGACGTAAAACCATGGTCCCCTTGGCGCCTTTCGTTCAGAAACTTATGAGAGATAAAACAAAAGAAAATCAACCGTATAAAACGTTTCGTTTTCAATGCGCGTACAATGCGACCGCATCGGCTTCCCTTCATCTCACGGATAGCTAAATACCCTTCTCCTCTTTTTCCCAGCACCTTTTTTTGTCACCCTCGACGTAAACGCCTGGGCACGCGCCTGCGTAAACACTGTGACGAAGTGGTGGACTCCTTCCATTCATTCCCTCTCTATATCTCTCTCTCCCTCACTCCTTCCGGTCTTTTTCCGTCCTCCCCCTCTCATCCCTTCTCTCTCCTTCCCCGATGCTCTGAATCGTCTTGCGTCCGAAAATAAAGGACGGCATGGAGTCCCGAATTCCTCGCGTCCCTATTCGCGGAGCGGGAATTCATATGTCCCCCTTCCTCTCTTCCTCTTTCCTCCCTCTCTCTATCTCCTCCTCTATTCTTGCACCTGTGTGTCGCCCTCGTGCATTTCATTCGCGATAAACACGGGCGGTCACAGCTGCATCGCGGATTTCCCCGGGGAAGGGTTGCGGTTCCCCGCGAAGCTGTCTCTGACGTCGGTAGTACGAAGCGAGAACGTGCCTCTAAAAGACGCAGTCACCTTCCCTTCTTCTATTGGCATAGTGTTCGGATAGAAGGGGAATAGGATTTTGTCGCTGGTAGATGGGAGCACAGGTTTGCAATATTGGTGATTTTTGGTCGATTTCATGACGCTGATTAATCCTTATTACTGATAACGCTCTTCAGCCATCATTGCTCGCATGTGCGTCAATGGTCACGTGGTGGTGGAGAGTCTGTACCACCTCGCGCACTACGATTGAAATCTAATGCGCCATTGATTACGAAGAACTTACGCATTAAGTCAACCGCATGTTAAAAAACCGGTATAGCTTGTTTAATTTTTTGTAATTTATGTACTCACCATCCACAGCAGTTAATTTTTCAACTTACTGAAGGCAAAAAAGGGACAATTTACCGATAATGTATACATTTTTGCAGCTTCATTTGAAATTCGATTTGACCTACGGGATCGTTATTCTATTACTAGAACATATTGTTCACGGCACTAATACATGGCATGTCAGAGCACCTATTGTCATCACGTCTAAATCAATGTATCATTTCAGTGAAGTCGGACGCCTCATTGCCGATTTAGGAACGCATTGAGCTATAACGACGTGGGTATGAACTTTAACGGGATTTGGTTGTGGAGGTTAGAACTGCACTGGATTCTCACCCAGAAGGCCCGGGTTCGAATCACGAGAGTGTCAGCCATTTTCAATAAAACCACTATCCCTTATTAGGTCCTGTGTGGGGAGCTCTTCAATAAGTATTTTGTCCGTCGGATGGTACGTTAAACTCCCCTTGACGCCTTTTGCTAAGATGCAAGCTAATTCCGACGCCGGGTACTCTTCCCTTCCTTACCGACCTACTTGCTTCTTCTTATTGGTGTAAATGACGTCAGTCGCTACATCCATGAAACTAACAAACTTGGAACTCTTAAAATCAAAGGTAGCTTCCACATTGTTTTTAGAAATGATGGAATGTAGATGATAGTGAACTGATAAGTGACTTCTGCCCTGCAGAGGCCTTCGCCCTAGCGTTCACAGATCTGCTGTTAGTACCTACTATCTATTAGGAGCGTGAAATGACAATTTTTAAAGTGAGTTGGATGACTCCGTACAAACCCTTACACAGTTTCTTTACTTTCCCTGGAATGAATGCAACCAACGATAGTAGTTCTATATTTAGTTGACTTTTTTGAAAAAATGGCTCAAATCCTGCCAAAAGAAGTGTTTTATAAATTTTTTGCCATTACACCACCTATGGTTTTAATTAAGATCTGTCTCTTTAAAATCTGTAAATAATGATATGCAGAAATGTATCCTCTTTAGGCGTAATGAACTTTATTTCTAATTTTTATGAAGAAACCGTATCAATTGGTGGTTTCCGGTGTAACTTTATGGGATTTGTTGACATAATGATGGTACGCATAACTTTGTTTTTCCACATATTTTATTTTAAAAACCCGGGTTTCGACGTTCAACATCATCGTGACCTGAGTTGAGGGACGTCAGGTTACGTAACGATGACGTTTGACGTCGAAACCTGGGTCGTTTCAAATAAAAAAAATTGGAAAAACAAAGTTATAAGTTATCATCAAACCGTATCAAGTTTACTGATTTAATCGAAAGAGACTACTAGGCGAGAGGAGAATGATATTGTGTGAGATCTTCTTCGTTTTTATTCTTTGAATCATCAGCAAAAGTTAAATGTAAACTGGACGTTTTAAACAGTCAATTTTCGTCAACAAGTAGAGAGAATACTTATCATATTTGCGTTAGTACACTGTGGACGTGACTAGGGAAAAAGCCCACAACTTGTTTTTAATTTTGCACCTGTGGCCCCTTCCAAGTCTTTTTGAAAGACATTTCCTATGGCGAGCTATCCACCTGTCGCCTGTTCTGGAATGAGATATTTCGGCCACCTAATGCATTGCACTATTTTTGGACCATCGTCCGTACTTTAAACGTGCGTTTTGCCGTGACAAAACGGCCCTTGCCTGAACGATTACCTTACTTATGTCTTAATATTATATGTTTCGAGTAATGTAACGAGAATTATGTTTTGTATTTTTGAGAGTATAATGTGAAATGATTCTGAATTTTTGATAGGCCAGAGTTAACGAATCTGGGAAAAATAAACTGAATTTTATATATCGCAACTTCCAAGCTTGAATATCGTTCAGAACCTTAAATTAGACACTATTCCCTCGCGCAATCGCTGTAATTAAATGATAACCATAGATAAGACGGCTGTTCTGTTCCTGATAAATAATTTGCTCTAACAGGAAATAATTATACATTTTTAGATGATGATACTTGCATTACCAAATAAAACAATACGAAATTCTATATGATTAATTTTTTTTGAACAGTTTGGGAGTTAAGGAGTATATGCTTTTGATGAATTTTCTATTGCCATAAGATTTTTCTGGTATGCCTCTTCATGTACTATTTTTCTTGAATGGTTGGGTGGGATTGAAACGTATAGTAAAGAGTGTTGATGGGCAACTTTAGAGTTGCGGCTAAATGGTCGGAGTCTTATCACACATTCTTTATTTGAGTATAGTTTTCTCAATTTTTGGAGCAACATTAATCCTATAATCGCTACACATATATCTTTAAGTATCCATCCCCCATTATGAAGATTCTCCCGCAATGCGAAATGAAAATGCTTATCTTAAAGATGAAAATAAAAATTCGACATCCTTTCAAAATGTCTGCGTTGAAACTCAAGGATGAGGATATAGATGGCTATAGTTAACATTATGTCACATTAGAGAAGGTATAGCTGTCAATATAGAGCCATCTTTAAAAATCTTGATAAGTAAAGCTCTGTATTTACATATGTTACTGTCACTTTTTTTCTTTTGTGTTAAGTGAAAACTTTTTTTTTGTCCTTTTCAGGTGAGTGCTGTCCTTGAGACTCTTTCTAAGTGACGTCTATCCTCGCTGTATGTCTTTTCAACTCAGGTTGGTTTGGACGAACGCTTTATCTTTTATCCCTGTCTACGTGACGGTAATTCTCTTTCTCATGGAGTCAACTTGTCTGCCATTGGATATGAAACGTTTCGGCGACCTTTTTATGGCCTAAGACATTTGACGTCAAATCTAGAGTAGGAATATCGTGTGAGACGAGAAATGTTGAATCAACTTGCCTTGGTATGCTTTTGCGTCAAGTCTCTGTGTTATTAGGGTTAGAAACATTTTTTGGGCTTAAGGAGTGTCATGAATTTCCTACTTCCATTGTAATTTTTTTCCATCTCTCTTCTCTTTGTTACATTGGATGGTATCGCTCTATTTAACAAATTGACGGATTTACCTTGGTTCCGATTCCTATTTTCGAATCCAAGTGTCTTTGATCTCTCATATGCAATTTACCTAATGATATTTTCCCAGTACGCCAAGCTATAATGACTCATCAATTTGGCATAACAACAGGTTGATTTTACCGCCGGATTTGATATCTAATGTCTAGAACTTGCGTGTGATTTAAAACTTGGACTCAACTGCCGAGCATGATACTTGGGGTAGGTCTTCGATGATGGCAAAAATTTACTTTTTGTTTAAATACTTGCAATGCCTCTTAAGTTACTTTTATATTTCTTTTAGATTGATTAAAAGGTATTCTCTCATGGGTAGAATGTTGAGTTTATGATTGAAAAGATTGAAAACTGAAAAATTGAACCACATGCCTTTTCCTAATGAAAAGTTGGGAGTGGAAATAACTTGCTCTAAGAACGAGTATATCGTGTGGACAGGTAGAATTATGCATTCTTTTGGTAACTAAACAACATAATTTCCAAAATAACTCCATAGGCTATTGTTTGGGAAAATTTTGCGTCACTACCATAAGTCGTCAATCTAAGAATCTGTTGGCTACAGCCCTCCACTCCGCTCCCGTCTCCGCTAGCGACTTAATCCCTTCATAATTCTTCATTTTTGCATCCCTGGTATTTTGCTTCAGATGTTCCATCCTTATATCTGTTTTGACTGTCATGTCTAATAATGTATCCAATAAGTTATATCCTACTTCTTCTCAGTTTCCAGTGAACCTCTTCGCTCACCAACCCGACGAGTATTTCTTCATCGACAATTCTCTCTGTCCATTTCATCTTCATCATTCCTCGATGATACCACTTTTCCATTGTTTTCAACCTCCTTTGTTCTACTGCTGTTAGCGTTCAAATTTACTGTCACATTATTATTCATCTTTTTTAAATGTTTCCATACTTCCGAGTTTGAGTTGCTGGCTGTTGGTATAATCTTCTGTAAGACTGTCATCTTGCATTGTGCTACTCTGCGCGCTCTACCTTTCTTGCTTCTAAGGCTAGTGGTCTTTCTCTGTAAGCCAATCCCTTCCATAGTTCCATGTAGTTCAGCATCATCAGATCTTTTTTCTTCTTCGGTAGAAGTTCTATTTAATTAGCAGAGAAAAATTCCTATTTTCTCTCTCTGGACATGTATGCCTGTCTTCGATAATCTTTATTAATTAATCGTTTTATTTTGGAAAACAAGTGGTGACTAATCTAACCGTCGCTGAAATCCTTTCTTTTCTTTTGATACCTAAAATGTCCTTGAAGCCACCCTTATAGACCTCTGAAGTTATTATTTCATCTCATCGGGTTATCATGTTCCTTATAATGATTTCTCATATAATGTAAAAAGAGTGTCATAAATCGAATAAAGAAGATATAGGGCCATGCTTTCATACACGATTGATTTATGGCCAGATGCAGGAACGACACATATGTATTCCAAAAAGTTATGGGACCCATAATCCATCGCAACCATTCAATAAGTGTCGGAGAAACATTCGATAAGTTGATTTGATTCATAACTTATGGCATGTAGTTATGAGTTCCATAAGTAGTCAAGATGGCGGATGCGCAATGAACCGCTTGGAGACTTAATTACTTATAAAAAGAGTTGTTTTGAGGCAAATGACCAGTTTGTTTACTCTTACTGACTAATTATTATATGCAATAGCAAATATTTATCGGCTAAACTTTCGTAAATTTTATTCGGCGGTGGGAGATTTGATCAAACATTAGATGCTATTAACTACTAAATAAGTTAGTAACTAGTAGATGTGTTCCTGCAACCCGAATATATTAAAAAGATCTATAACTTTAAGGATCTCAAAAGTATTGATTCCATTACAACATATTCTTGCAATCGGCCATCAATGCCGATAAAATAATTTTTTCGGGCGAAACCGATGTACGGTCGCTGCCCAAGATTGATGCACTTTAGCGTTCCTCGAGCAGTTGCACCACATGGAGGCTAATGCTTCATCACCATTTAATATTTGATCGAATAATAAGTTTGTATTTCGTGCAAGTTTGAAACTATATAGTAATGCCTTATTATTAGCTCAATAATTACGCTACGTCCATAGCCTAGAGAGTGAAAAACCCACGCAAACGGGACTTGAATATGCCACCGTCTGCATTAGCCGGGGAGGAATCAAAGGCTAGTCTCTCTATACCGAATTTCTGAGGGAGCGGCAGTCACCCCTTTTGACATTGTGTGTGGTGTTGAGAACGTTTGCAAATGAATTCTAAACTCTATAAAAATAAACTGCCAACCCTCCCCCCTTCTGTGATCGAACCTCGGGATAAATTACTCGACACATGCGTCAATGGGAATGGAAATGGAGGGGGGGATGAGGTCGCTCTCCTTCTCTGCCGTCCTCTATCCATCCGAGAGAATCCTGGGAATGCGCGGAACGCTCTCTCAATAGTGCCCTGTAACTATCGCCGCGGCGGCGTCCAAAGGAGAGAAGGAGAAGAGCAAGGGGGAGGGAAGGCTGGCGGACGGGGATTATGTGGACATGCGACCGGCTTGGGCTGGGGGACACGCGTGTGGAATTACGGGATTCACGAGAAGGGGAGGGGGATGTTGAAAAGGGTGACAGGGGCAGTAAGATGGTGAGAAAGAGGAGGGGAGACGGTGAATGATGAAGAATCTTATGGAAATAATGTCTTTTCATATTGATATCTAGAGTTAATACTTATGCGACCTCGTGTTCTTCGGAAGGGCTGAACGTCTAGGGCAAACTACGACGGACACTAGGCGACGAACTTCAGGAAATCAGTCCCGTTTCAATGATTGTACATAAATGGGCCTTTCAGTGTACTTAAAATTGTTTCATGAAAACTTAAATTCTATATTAATTTCATTTGATTTTTATATAAATTAAAGTATATAAGTAATTTACATTTTTTAGTGTTGTCTCGTAAATAAAGATGGTATAACTCTCGTACGCTGTAACATAGCCATATCTGTTGACGCACGCGAGTAAACTGCATACCAACCTTATATAGCTTCTTTAAAATCCTGATACCAAGGAAAAAAGGTTTTGGAAGAAGGGATGAAGGAATATGGGATGAAGATAAACCTAGGAAAGACAAAGGTGATGCCAGTAAACTGCGAAAATTATACGAGTGTGAAAATAAATGAAGGTGTAATAGGAAGAAAGAAAAGCTACCAGTACCTAGGAACGATGGTGACAGGCGACTGGAGAAGTATTGCAGAAATAAAAGCAAGGATAGCAATGGTAAAAGAGGCCTTCAGCCAGAAGAAAAACTTGCTATCCAATAAAAGCCTGGATCTGGAGCTGAGAAAGAGACTAGCTAAATGTTATTCATGGAACGTTTTCATGTATGGATGTGAAGCGTGGACATTAGGTAAGAGGGAAAGGAATAGAATAGAAGCTTATGAAATGTGGATGTGGAGAAGGATGGAAAAAGTAAGATGGGTAGATAAGATAGGATATGAAGAGGTTTTGAGCAAAGTAAAATAAGGAAGATCGCTCCTAAAGGAAATAAGGAAAAGGAAAGGAAACTGGTTGGGCCATGTGATGAGAGGGAAAAATATAATAACTGTGGAACTTGAGGGTTCAATTGAAGTAAAGAAAAAGAGAGGAAGGAGAAGAATTAAATTGGTGGATCAGGTGAAGAACAGCAGTTGTGATGAAGCAAAGAAGGAAGCTCGGGACTGAAGCGGATGGAGACAGCAGTGGTGTACGGGACCTGCCAGCAGGCAGAACACCAGATTATGATGACCAACGAAGAGCTGTCACTGAATGAAGTTTGACGGAGTGATTTGTATTATTTTCAATTTTGGAGAAGGTGGAGACTTGGGAACATCTGCGTCGCTTGATCGAAGTGACGAAAAATGCTACTTTCATTTAAGATGCGGTATTTTTAATAAAATCATGCCCATTTTTTGCTATTGAAATGAAATACAAATTAATGTTCAGCTGTTGGTCAATTGTTCCATGAATCATGAATCGGTGAACTCGACACGTTGCTTAACGAAAGTTATGTTCACTCGTGGGAGTTGGTGGTGGGGATTTTTCTTTAGATCTTCATTGAAATTTATAGGTAGAAAGCTGTTGTGCAGAAAGGAAGCAGGTGTAACAAATGAAATCTGGCTGAATAGTATTTGCTTTGAAAAGACGCTTTAGGGGAGTCTTTGTTTTTTTGGAAGGCGTTAAACTTGATCCTTTTGCCGCCTGTATTCTTAACTTAATCGGCGAATTGCCATTAATTACGTTTCAACTTGGTTCATTCGTTTTTTCTCCTACCATCTTAGAGAGTTTTACAAAATAGGCGCTCAGCCCAATCAGTGAGCATGAACAATGTTTCCTTCTCCTCCTAACCTTTATATTATGTAGCCATCCTAATCTCTGACCTAGTATCTGATTTTTTTGTTTCATTCGATGAGTATCCTTTTTGCATGACCATCGCAATGATGCCCTTCCCATAGCCTAGTTTCCCGGCAGTTTCTCGCCTCATGTTGGGCTTAGTAACTACTGTACTGATTTCGGGATTCGAGTTCCCACTATGCGTCATCCCTTCAGGAAATTCATCACTACGCTCGTTGCTACGCTACGAACACCCCATTCTACACGACAAGAGCCTTAGGTTAGTTTTTAGGGGTGAAACAATATCTCAAAAACAAAACATAGGGGAAGTAGAGATAGAGTTGAAGAAAATGACACATGACCATTGAAGCTAGAATTTCATGGAGGCCTTGTCGGTGATGGTATGAGGGAAAGTTAGGCAAGTTTTAAATTCGAGCAGTAGCCCTCTGTATGAAACGTGGCCAATATGAAAATGGAGTATTTTCCCAAAAAATCGACTTGAATGTTTAAAAAAATATTTTTGTTCCACATATTCCCTGACTCGTTTTACACTCCGCAACTGTACTCTGTAAGTAATTGCAGATAATTTAAATTATTTTCAGTTTTTTATGTGTTAAAAAGAGGTAAAATGTGGCGAGATACGTTTTTAAACTTAAAATCATGCTCCGTACTGCCATGAGCGGCACAAATATCCTTTTTTTGTGCTTCACCTGCTTCCCTAAAACCGATCTGTTATAGTTATATACAAGCTTCTTGGAAATTTTCTATTTACCTCATAATTTTATCAAATGGGTAAAAAGTTTTGTTGTCTCGTGCGTCATTTTCTGAATTCGTGTCATAGCTTTCACAGCTGAACGACAATTTAAATACACAGAAATATTCCTATGAAAAGTATTTGGATATCGCAAGTAAATTATCAGAAATAATTGATAGTTATGGAGTGGGTCTACCGTACGTTAATACTTGCCTTATAGTCTCGGAATACGGGTAAACATAGATAGCTTTTACTCTGTAGTGATTCATATTAGAGGCGGAATCCGGCGAATACCAGTATCTAGTAATTCTCTGAATAGGAAAGGAATAATCTTTCCCAGTCTTTTAATTATGTACCACGTGTACCTGACGCCGAAGAAAAATACCGTGCTGCTGGAGAAGTATGCGTGCAATGAAGCGAATTCCGAGAGAGCGGATAGCAAACAAATTGAAATTCCGAATTCAAATGTTACAGCGTTCGTTACAGTAGAAGTAGACCAATGCTGGCTCGGAAATCCGAGAACTGATGGAATTAAGACTCGCATAGGATAATTTATCGATGGCATTAGGCAAAGAGAATCAGCTGAGTGGAATTTGGAGTAGGAGATACTGATAGCAACTATGTGCTAATGGTTGAGAAGGTGGATCGAATCGGACGACGCGATTCGCCTCGCATGTTTATTCATCAACGGAGTCGATGAAGAGATTCTTATTTCATAGCTCATGGTGTGGCGACGGTCATCTAGCTGGCTGGCTTGGCTAGTCATCAAAGCAACACAGTCGAAGAATAAGTGGAAATGAATGTTCTATGAAGCAAACGAGCATTTGGTTTCGGAAGAATTAAGGCAATTTAAGATATTTTCATTCACGATGAATTCACGAGGATATATTGTTGAGGATAATTTACAAAATTCGAAGAAATTTTCAAATAGGCGATAACATTAGTACGCTTGTAAGCTTCAGGCTTCAAAACATTTTGGGCGCATAAAAATTTAGATGTGTTGAGAGGAGTCCTTTCTTGGTTTTATTTCCTTGAAATGATCTGTTTGACATGTTCATTTGAAATCAGGGATGGAAGACAATATCCGGAAAGTGCTCGTGAAGCTCGTGCTTGAGTGCTCGTGTTCATTTTTGGAGCTGAGTTTTACGGGAAATAGAGCCCTCAATAAGCGGAATTGGAGCGCTTATTTTCATTGCTAGAGTAATGATAAGCCAAACGGATCAAGTCATCATTCATCATTCCTTGATCTCACTCTAGGTCTCAGCCTTCGTAGATCTATCAAAGCCTCATCTTACCTCCATCGAATTTTGTTAGAGCTTTAATATTTTCCTTTGCCTGTGCCTTAATATTGACTTCTGGGGCTCTTTGTACAAAATTAGAGAAGTGACCGCCCCGTATAATTATTGATGGAGATCGCTTATCCTTCAAAAACCTCCCTTCATTACAATTAACCCACCCAAAGATGCAACCGTTTTAATTGGTACTGCCAACACCGTGTGCCTGACGTGCGCAATCAGAGAATCTATCCACGGATTAGGGAAAAAACTGGCCGTGAACAATATGAAGTTTGGGACTAGTTGGAAGCTGCCCATCCATTCCTCCGCCTTGCCTTTGGAGGAATCCTCACGACTCAACCGAGTCACGACATAATTCCTTCTCCACCTTCCATTGTAACAAGCCACCGTGTCCATTATCATATTCACGTCCCGCGGGGACTGTCTCGCTCTTTATCCCTCCATAAGACATCAGTCGCTGTGTAGTCCCCCGTCTATATGAGAAGTACACGAGAGGAACGCCGTTTGCTAGTTTGTTTTAGTCAACTTGCAGTCTAATTCTGTAGAAGAATGAATAAAAAGAAACTCTTAGTTGAAAACGTTTGAAAAAGACTTTGTTTCATCATTGCATATATTTATTAAAGACAATATTTTCTAGGACGAATCTTAACAGACCTCCTTCTCCAAAAAATCTTTTTAAATCTAATTCTTTCCCGAATCATGAATCTTTCCTGTTATTTCTCCATAATTAACTCTTTATGCCTCTTACCCTCTCCATCTATCCTATCTAAAATGCACTGCCTTATTCTACTTAGTCTCCTCTTGCCCAACTTACTCACCTCTACCACCCTCTTCAGTTGGTGGTTACCTCACAGTATACCCTCTACCTACTTCTAATCTCCCCCGTCAACCTCCTTCCTTCCTCATCAGTTTTCCTCTCTATTAGTCTCTGTATTCAATCTCGAAAACCGATAATCGATACTCGCCCTACCTCCTCAGTCAAGTTTGGGCACCATGCAGCAGCAGTTGTCGGTAAATAATATAAACCTTTTTCTTTGTCAAACTGAGAGCTAGCGTTTGTCCCATACCCAGTTGTAACGATTTTTTTGGCCAAATATAGCTCCACTTACGTTGAAGAACCATTAAAATGATGACAAAAGATAGGCTTGATTCATATTCCTACTGGTAGCTGAATGTCATACTCATGGTGATTTTGAAGAGACTATTATCATATTTTGCAGCTAAACTCGCACCCTGAAGAGAGTGGCTGAGCCTCACATCTCTAGAGGAGTTCATTTTTATTATGTTCGATTTTAGTACGTTTGCTGGGAACGCCTCTCTGCCCCTTTGTTTTAGTCAGATGCCATTAGAAGTCCGACCCTGTGAAATTCACCAATAACCGCCGAGATTCATTTAAACGTCATACTTTCGGTAGATCGAGGAACGCTGGCGTCTACAGTCAAATAGCAGAAGTTTCACTGGTTCAGGCGTAATGTAGTGGAAGTTCGTCATAGTGAGAACAGCAATCACTCTTCCACATTTTTTTAATTACCAGTACTACGCGTTTTGACTCAAAGAGTCATCATCAGGTACAAGACTTGTTTCTTCAGATATATTCTTCAGATATGATAAAACTGAAATTGGTCCCATGAAAATTAACTGAATGATTGAAATCGCGGAGTATTTTCTAGTAGAATCGAAAAAAATGGGGAAAATGCGTATATATAGCAAAAGAGAGTACTACTGGAAAGCAAATCAAATCCGACCGTTCACATGACGTTGTTTGTCATTTTGTGTGTTCATCGTTCCATTTTTCTTTTACCTAAATTTTCATGAACGCTTAAACCGGATTTTAATGTTTTCTGGAGTGAATTCGATCATGAAGGAAGTCGGGGGAAAATGGTGGAAGAGGCTATTAAGAGGAGGAACATAAGGGAGTCTTAAGAGCAAAAGAGGTTGTGAGAAGCAATGCATAATAGCTATGCAGTAATTGAGCATAATATAAGATATAATAAAAACGATAATTGATGATATCAGGCGTAACTTTGTAGAATAGCTTCATGATTAGAGATTGAAGAACTTTGTAATTACCACGTGAGATTTTTATTTTCTCGACCCAAGTTTCGTCGCTGTGCAACATCATGACTGTTTGAAGTGACATGACACCTGATGATGTCGCACATCGACGAAACCTGGGTCGTGAAAATAAAAATCTCATGTGGAAATTGCAAAGTTTTTCAATCTCTAATCATAAAACAGAGACAGTTTCCTAATCCTAAAACTAATATCTTAGCTCCTTAGATCAAGCCTACTCCGAGAGGGAGCGGTGTGATGAGAGACGGCGTATTGACAATTTTAAAATGTCCACGTAAAAAATAGCATTTTCCATCGGTTCCTGGACCGCGGGGGGAGGTTGAAGGACGAAGAGAGAGACTCGGCGGTGGTAGGGGGAACTCACTTTCCTTCCCTTGTCGAGGATGGGAGGAGGAGGGAGAGTTCAGCCTCTGAAGTACAGCTCAGGTCTGCGAGGAGGGAGGATTGGGAGGTCAGGGATGTTGCCTCCTCTTCCCCCACGGGAGATTGGGGATGGGGGAGTTAGTTATGTTCGATCCGTTGTACCCGGCGCGCTTAAGATACGGCCCTCCTCCTCTCTCGTGGCTTGTAAGCGTGGAGGGGGGGGCGTGGGAAGGTGGAGTCTCTTCGGGAGACGATGAAAGGATATATTCTAAGCAGCTCGAAAGTCACTCGTTATTCTGCGAGGCGGACAATACGAACACCTGTACGTCGAAAGGCTGAGGAGAGGGAGAGGGAGGGGCGGGAGGGGGTGCCGTGTGGAGGGGCTGGGAATGAGGCTGAGTAAGGGGGGGTGGGAGGAACGAAGGGGCAGAACATCTACCCACCCATTCAGTGAGCGGCGTATTTTGAGGATGACAACCTCCGGGAGATGTGTTGATGGGAGGGACCCGTTGTCGGGGACCTGCGGTGGGTCGGGGAGAATGGCGGGAGGCAGGCTGGGAATATGTTGGAGAAGAATTTGGTATGGGAAGGATATGAAGGAAGGGAGAGGAGAATAAGGACGGGACCGACTACTTGAAGAAGGCGTTGAAGAAAATCAGTACACTGGAATTAGACACGTTTAAAAAAAACTCCCCATGCCTTTTGGTATACCATGGGAAAACTTACGCATTTCGACGTGCCCGCGGAGACTTCGACGGTAGTCAATGTAGTTTAATATTTTTCATAATCCTTTCGTCTCGCAAGTTTGGACATGAGTAGCTTTTGTCAACTAGTGAAGATGCTGGGCTCAGTTTGTAGGTGATAGTACCTTCATACATCACTTGAAGTGTTTATTTCCTTCTAGATTAGTAAGTGGAATATGAAACGGTCTGAGTGGAAAGATTCCTAACTTGAGGGAAAGATAATTGTTTTTAGCAAGTGGACCGAAGGAGACCAGAATACTATAATGGTATACCTCACTTGAATCACCAGTCATCGTGGAATGATTCAGCGATAGTAACATGATGGCAATAATTGCGCCAAAGGCGGGAAATCGTTCATACTCCTATCAAATGGATTTATCTACGAGTGGAAAAACGCTTAATTCAAATTTACTCATTTCGTTATTATGAAACTTCATCGGTAAGATTACGTTTCATTAATATTTATCTTAGTTTTTTTGTAGATAATTGAGATGGCCTCACATAACTGACGCTGTTTACTCTCAGTACCACCAAATTACAAGTCGAACTATTTTTATCGGGACTAATTTGCTTTTACTTCTCGATTTAAGTGGAAAACGGCCTGTCACGATGAAAATACCCGATCAGTCACCAAAGTTATGTATCGTTGGACTGAAATTCGAAGGGAGCGATCCACCGCATCGACGTCAGAGTGGTTTTGCCCGTCTGCACGTGGCAGAAACACGTGCGACCTTAACCATCGAAGCACGTTAAACTTGCTCGATTTAGATTTCTCTTTCTCGCTAAAAAACTTAATGGGAAGTCTTTTTTGCTCAAGTAAACATTGCGCAGCTCTTTGTATTACTTCACTATAATGCTACTGTTCCTCGCCTGCTGCTAAATATTGTTGTTTACGAGTATATTTTCTCAGTGAATGAGAAAATATCCTTGATCTAGCAGTATGTTGAAGTTTAGTTTTAGCTCTGAAATGCTATACGGATGTGAAGCTGTTGACTTAAGAGTAATATTTGTCTTCTTTCGCCAGTCTAGTAATGTAAATATTAGTAAAATAACATGTAATAGGACATATTGCAAGAGGAGTGAAGATTGAAAACTTATGTACAATTTTTCGCTTTCGTTATAAACGTTATCTTGCCTGCAGTCTGATGCCTTGGCCTTTTATTTTTATTTAATGTCTTGAGATCTATTTAATTTTTAAGTATTATTAAATGATTGTAAAATTTTCTCCACAGTCATATACAGTTTCCATTTTATTAAAATATAATAAAATTTTTAGAATATGTAAGAGGAATATATCCTACAATTTTGCATGTTACTCTTTCTCTTGCAAGCCGTTTAAAAGAAGCTCGGTGATTTATTTTAAGCAGAATCGTCTCTGTAAAAAAATTCAACGGGCCAGAAAATCGAACTGCGAACGTATTTAGATTCGCGAGCTAATGCGCGGACAACTAAGTTTTGAAGGACAGCTGAGGCACTATATTGACTTCCTTATTTTCGTGGAAATTTTGGAGAATTCAAAGGAATTCAATATAGTGCCTCAGCTGTCCATCAAAATAGGCACTCGAGCGGATAAAGGAAGTTGTAAAAGCCTCCACGCGTGAGATCGAATTCCTGAGTAGCTTTAATGCCGCACTTAGCTAAGTATAATGAAGATTTCAGTCCTGCCGTAATGGATGGTGTTACAGTTCGTCGAAATTGCCGCGAGAATATATCTACCTGGACGAAGAATCTAACCACGGGCCTTTAGATATTAGATGTTTTGTAGCGTTGTAAAGTTATGTATGTTCTTCAGCATTTGAAAGTATATCCAGGTACAAAATTTTATGGCTAGGGAATCCTCGCTGTATCAATATTTATTTATCTTATATGTACTCTCGTGCACATAGAGGCTAAACTTTCTTATTCTTCCTTGCGAGTGTGCAGACTTATTCGCGGGGAACAATGGCATTTCTATTAGAAAAAATGAGATAGGCGAGTGCAATCATATGGTCATTCAGCTCGAATTAATGCGTAAAAATTAATGCTCAGTGGATGATAATGAAGCGACAATTGATCATAATATGATCACAAGGGAATCAGGCAATATGAACCTACTGAGGGGCATCAGAAAGTTCAAAAGGATCTCGTGTCTAGGTTTAATTAACCTTTATTTCCAATTTCATAATTTTGGGTCGGTGTGTTGCCTCTGGAACTGGCTTCGCGTCCCAATGGTCGTGTTTAAATGCCGGCGGGAAAATTCTTCGTAGGATCCTTGCATAAGTGCGCTCTGTATTTTTGTACTTCTGAAAACATTTAATATATATTTTTAACTTCGCTGAAAACATTTTTTTAATTTCAGTTTAGGGCCAAAGGTATTTCACATTCCGACCTACTATTCTTCTGTAGATTGCTCAATTCCGCTCAACAAAGTTTTTCAAGATAACAAGTAATCGTCGGAGTATAAAATTTTTTCCAACACCCCTATCCTACCTTGTGGAAAATATATCTCTTGGTGCATACATAGGAAATTTCCTGGTTGTCTTAACTTTGACGCACAGTGGAGTCGTAAACGTGTCATTAAATGGACACGCATAAATGCGCCCGTTGAATGAATGGGGGACCCTTCCATTTGCTCTTGCTTACGAGAATACGAAATGAAGTCAGGCGCGCAGCTCAAGAGTGTGTTCGTTCCATTAACTACTAGCTACTTCGCGCACTTATGATGTCCTCCACCGTAGGGGAATCAAGTTCCACCAAGTATTATTCGGCTTTTGCATTACTAGGGAAGCAAGTGAGACCGCATGTGTGGAGCAGGAATATCAGTGGACGGTAGGACACTTCATCCAAATCCGTCGGCGTATGAAAGGAAGTCTTAGGAAGTTTAGTGCTAAAATTTCATCCAGATGCATATAAAACTTAATCAAAGCTTTATAGTTATTCAATAGCTTGTTATTTCACTCATTCCTCATGCTACCAAAAAATAATTTGCAAAAGGCTGATGTTTTACCGTGTTTGAGAGAGAATACAAGGCCCTATCTACCTCATGTATTTCCTTTAATGCCTAAGCATACGATCTACCTACCCATATTCTCCGGAAAACCTATGCTCTTTCTACCCCTTCCCCGCTTGCCAAATATCCTTCCCTCGGTCACGGCCTTAAGCAACCCTTCGCCCCTCATTGCTCCCTCCAGCCACCTACCCTGACAATCCTAGATTTCACTCACAAGTTTCCTCTCTTCGCCCATCATATTATGCACTTTCTTGTCATAGCGTATAAAAAGTTACTGACACACCGTTAATACTCATTCAGAATTTTTGGAATAATTTTCTCTTTTATTCATAAATATTCATCCCAATTGTTTTCTAATTCTGGAATTTTCATGGAAAACAATCCCTAAATATCTGTTTCTCTGAGAATAAATGTGGGATTTGGCGAAGTGACAAATCGCGACAGCACTGCTCACAAATTTAATGTATTGTGGGCGCAGTTTTGGAATTATTGTCATGATAGCTTGCGAGACTGGGGATTTATTGTAAGTATAATTCTAACCCCATTTTAACTTACGTTGAGGACTATCTCTATAATTAAAGGCAGTCAATCACTTAAGGTAGGTTTACTAGGAATAAATATTCAGACCTTCTGTAGCTGTAAGTACCCACCATCTGCTTCTTCAGTTCGGAAGCAGACGTCCGTTATTTCTCGAAAGAATACGGTGGTCGACAGTATATTTCCATAATTGTGTAAAACTCAGAAAGTAAAAACTGCATCGGAGGTAATGTAAAAACTTAAGTTTACATAGGCTGGTAAAATGTTTTATTTGCCGGAAATAATTGGGGAAAGTCTCAGCATTCAATGGTTTTACTTCAGCGGACGCCATGATTACGGAAAATTTTCCCGAAATCGGTCATGTAGCGAAATCGGTCATGGTCGCGCTCTCGTTTTGTCTTTGAAATTCGAATATTTTTTTGTGTATTTCGCATCTTCAAAGAAATATCACGGAGGGTATGTGTGGACCGCTGAGCTGCCTTAGCCGCCACCATCTATTCCAAACCGCAGTTCCAGCTGTGGGCCGGTCAAATCATGCTGCACCAGACATTGCGGCGTCATTATAGTCCCTCACTGGCCTCCGAAGGGTCTGTGTGGCTGTATGGGGGTGGAGGGAAGGCCCACCTGACGTCGAAGGAAGGGAGACTCCTCCTACCTCTCTTCCAGGCATCCCCCACCCTAAGACATGCATACCCCATGCGCGCCAGGCTGTCTCCGCTAGCTGTACCCTGACCCGACTTTCCCCCGCCCTCCGTGTCGGCGAACATTAAAGCTCGCCTTCACTCCCAGGCACTCCTCCCACTTCCCTTCCCTTCGACCCTCATCTTCACCGAATTACCGCGGCCCTATATCACTTCTTTCGTCCTTTTCCATAAAGTTTTCTTCTCTCTCTCTTTTCTCCATCTCTCTTCTCCTTTTCTTCTCGCACTCTTCCCGCTACCCTTCGGAACGAATGCGCTTCTTTCCAAATTATTTGGGGGAAAAATCTCATGCGACGCAAGTATTTTCCCGCACGGGCTTAGGTTTGTTGTTGTTCTGACGGCTCCGAGTGGGTCCTGAGCCGATGTGTGCACCAATGTGTGTACTTCCCATGAGAGGACTGTGCTTTTGCTTCTGAAATGCCCGATCTCACCGTGAGGATGGTCATACGATATATGACGAGCAAGAAGCCGAAAAAATGTCATCCCAGCTCTGTGTTTTGCCTCAATACTACCTCTTTTCGGCCTTGTGGGATAAATTTCGCTCTTTCTATGCACACCGTGATCAGTGCTTGATTCAATGAAATGGTAATAATAAGAAGTGAAATTTATCTCTTTAAAATATACTCATACGTAGTCATGTCGGTTTTTTGGGAAAATTCAGTATATGGGTCAGAACTGGAGTTGCCGGTAAGTCATTCTGCCTACACGATGCCGTCTGTATCTTCCTACTAATTTTGCGGCGAGTTCAACAATACGGTGACGTAGGAATTTAAGTCTTTAGGTAGGAATGGAGTAAAGTTATAATTTAAACAAAATAGAGATTAATTTAACATGTGATGTGGATGAAGTCTTCTGAGCAGCAGAATGCTTTCTTCCTTCAGTCTGAAGAGTGATACGTCCAGTTTTATCTTTTTTTATTATTCTCTGTCTATTGATGCCGAATCAAGATAGAAGTTGTGGTAACCGATGTCAGAGCCTCGCGACAGCTCGTTTATATCCACAAGCCACCCTTCTAAAGAGTATGGCGAGAGGTGTCCCTATTGAAACAAAGGAGGAGAAGAGGAAATATGAATTGCCGAAGAATGGAGGATAAAATGTTGGATCCGAGGCATTATTTGCTAGCTCTGTTTGTTTTTACTCGTGCGAAAACGAGTTCTTGTAATTCTGTGTTGTAAATACCTGGGGAAAGATAAATACCATCACGAATGACTGTGTGGGTCCCGCTAATAATTAATTGTAACGCGACCTTGAATTCTACAGTTGTTACTTACATGCAGATAATCTTCATCACCAGTAGTATCTTAACTTTGCCAAAACTCGAGACTAAATATAAATATTTTGGTGGCATTCTGATAGTCATACACGCACGAGCGTATTCATCCTCAACCGTGCTAAGAATCTCTACTATGTGAATCCCAGTTCCGCGAATCATCTCTTAAGGCAGACTCCATCTTTTCGTCTCAGTCTGACCCGCAGATGTTGTTTGGCGGTAGAATTATAGTCTCCGTGTCGGTGTCGAACTCCCTAAGATTTGAATTTATCTAACAACTCGAGTCTGGCGTGAACCCGCGTAGGACGGCGTTGGGAGCGGGGCATTACTCCCTCCACCGCAGCCGTGTCGACTGCCGTGCACGTAAGATATTTCGGGAAGGGCGGGTGCGGGAGAGAAGGGGGACTTATTACCGGCTCCGGGGGAAGGAGACGAGGTATGGGCGGGAAGATTTGAGTGGGAGAGGAGGAGGGAGTGGTTTGGGTGAGTGAGTGGGCAGAGCCCGGTCCCCGGCTGTCTCCCGAGAGCGGCCCCGAACAGCGATCACCAGAGCCAAAGTCTCCCTCCCTCTCCCCAGCCTCTCTCGCCATAGAGCATCCCCAAGAACGCCACCATCCCTCCTTCGCCCATCCCCCTGCGGCTGAACCGAGCCAAGTGCCAAGCTGTCTACCGCATCGGACCCTCGTCTAGCTCACACGCCCCCCCCCCCTCTCACACTTCAACCCGACCCTCTTCTCGCCCACCTCCTCCGCCCCCCTCCCCACACCTCACTTCTCCCCCCCCTCCCTCCCTCTTACCGCTCAGAATTCCCACCAGTGTTGCCAAGACAAATTCGTGAAATGCCAGTTTTAACCACGTATTCCGGAAAGTGGCCGTTAAGTCACCGAGGAGAGTCGGGTAACTTGTCCCTTTTTTGAGGGGCGAGATGGTGGATGGACGGGAGCCAAGGCATTCTGGCTTTCGGTTTCTAAATGCACTGTGAACGACCGCTTCAGCTCAACGACTCCGTAGCGGATGAGTTTTATTTTCTTGTGATTGCCGCGCACGTGCTCTGCATACCGGTGGGATCAAGTGCGGTAGAGTGGATGGCCTCCTCGTTTTTTTTAACTGAATGTCAAGTGTAAGTGTCGACGTGGGCGTTTTAAGTTCCGGAAGCAGTCTGATGTGGATGCTAGATCGAACAAGTGTCCTGCTCATTGATGTTCTGACTCTCTGTTGACCCAGTTACTATTATATCTGCGCATATCAATCACTTAGTGAAACTCTTGTCAAAAAAGGATTATATAAACGGAAAGTCTTCTGAAGGATTCCCCATTAAAAATTGTGCGTTTGGAAATTCAGCGATCCATGGTTCCCATTGATGGACGGAAAATTGGTAAAGATATAAGGAAATTATTTTATGCGGCTATATGTTCCCTTAGTTTCATCATAACTACCGGGAATATTCTTTAAAATGGCGAGTTTGTCTAAAACAAAAGAGCTATAATTCCTCATTTTACGGATGTCACTTTTTGGCGTCTCTTTGTCGAGATTTTGTGAATTCAAACCAGGGAAACTCGTTGAATCATTAGAGGTATCAGTTCATTCACAAATATTTAGTTTATTCACAAAATTATATAGGAATGATATCATAGAGCCAATAAATCCCAATTATGCGTTGAAAAATTATGCCTCCAAGCCATTTTTTACGTGAATCATTCAAAATATCCCCCAGCCTCAGTCCCTTTTGTAATGTAAGATATTTATTGTATTAAAAACTTCGATCATAATATTATTAGAAGCACAAGTTCCTTCTGACATAAGTCCACAATCCTAACGTGATAAGATCCTATTTGAAGCGACGCTATTAGTTATGGTATTGGATTCGGAATATCAAATTATAGTGCACCCAGGAGATATTCCATCCTCTTTATCCATCAGTTTTCTATGCAAATGACGAAAATTAACTCTTGAGGTCTCTTAAACGCTCGCATCTTAGAGTTGATTCCAATTAACTGGCCTAATTAAAGGAATGCGGTGATAGGTATCCTACCGGAGTCGTACCTAAATATTCAGCGTTCGGCTCGGACATTTCATTTGGTCGGCAGGATGTTGGTAATTGGAGGAGCCAGCGAAAATGGCACTCTGCGTTACATCGCCCTGAACGGAAGAAAAAGTTGTTAATTATGAGCGACCACAAGCGACTGAGCTGGCAACGCCGATACCTCCAACCCTCCTCTCCACTTTCCTTCTTTCCACCCACATGCAGGCTGCCCCCCTCCCCCGCTCACTCTCCGCCTTATTTTTTTCTCTTAAAGACGGCTTCTTTTGAGTCTTCCACCCCCTCCCATTCCCCCATCCCCCTCCGCTACCCACTCTATTCCTTCTTCACCAGACCTTCCCTCCCTTCCTCCCTCTCTCGCCCCTCCCACGCACTCCTATGAAAAGCCCATGGCCACCCCTGTTCACCACCGCACCAAAGACTGTCGGAATATGACGCGGGTCTCATCAAGCCCTCGTTCAGTTAAATATGGAGACACAACGAACCTTGCTAGTGCGATGTTAATTAACCGCGGACGCTACTCTGGAGTCGGTCTGTAGAACGAGTGATGTTTTGTGTGTGCCTTAACTAGTTTCCTGGCAGGGTGAAAAATTTATTCCCGACACAGCGTGCGTCACGCATGAAAAGAACAAGGATCAAGTGACGTGATACATTTGGGATTGAAATAGAGCAAATAATCGCCGAATGAACTGTTGAAACAAGCAAAACAATCCGTAAAGGTGCACCCATGATTTTATTTGCTCTCTGGTTTTATAGTTCCCTTTTCTATTAAGTCACGACGTTGGCACGTTTCTGTCGTAGCCTAAAAATTAATGCAGGACTAGTCTTCGTGTTTTGGTGGTCATTAATAGATGAAAAAGTATATTTTAGCCTTTTCTTTCTTTGAATAAAGTAATATCTGTGCAAACTCGAGTTAGTATCCTACTGGAGCTAATTGATGTACTGCTTGAATTTCCACTGAAATAAGCTAGTCATTTTAAAAGATGCGTTGGTTTAATTTTTCTAAGATAAACCAAAGAGTGGATGTCTGTTATTTGAATCGACTATTTTAAGTTTGTCTAGATTTTTTTCAGAAAAGCTCATTAACCGTCTCCCCCAAAAGTTGCCAATCTATTTTTAACTTTATCAGATACAGAGTTCATTGCTGGCTTCCATTTTTTCTTTGCGTCATAATTGTATTGCTTCAAAATTTTGATTTTGATGAATCGATCACTATTTTGTTTACTGTTTTTCAGGGTATTAAGGTAAATTAGGGATCTCATCTGAGAATACCTATGTGCATAATTTTTATTGAGAAAGATGATTTCGTCAACAAAATAATTTATTGTCAAGCGTGGATAATTGAAATAATTAGAATGAAGTTCTACCATTAGGATGTTTGCTATAACCTCGACTTAACGGAATTTTTATTTAAATGTCATCTAATTTTTCAAAAGAAGAATCGAAGGAATCATTGCGAGAGTCTATAGTTTGTAAAGTCTGATTAAGAGATGCTGGCTTGATACTTGACGAGTGGTTAATGGTATATACATTTTGTAGTTTATGCTTCTCGTTTTTGTCTTCAGTGTCAAAAAATAATCTTTTTCCCTTCAACCTAGTTTATGAAGATTATCCACCAGCTTTGCTATGCCCGTATCAGAGACCAAATTCAATTCCTTGATGTACTGGCTGGCCAGAAAATGGCATGTTGTACACCATTTTCCTAAACCTAGCCAGTTTGTGTTGACACTGAAAACTACCTCATGGCCATTTCTGTGCGGTAGGTTTTTTGAACTTCAAAGTGACAGTCGTGGTCACTAATCAGTTCGCGTCGTAATGTTGCTTCTTACTTGTCCAACGTGTTCTGACCGTGCCGAGGACAGAATATTTTCACGACATTATCTAGTAGTTACAGGTTTATGATGTGTGTCAAACTGAAACTAGAGGTTGATAGATGATCTGGTAACTTAAAAACATAATCAATATTATATATCGGTGAAATATGTCCCCATTGACCTAGATTCCTCTCCCAAACCTTTAACTTTGCTTCCTTTACTTTTTATGATGTCTTTGAAGTAATTGAACTAGACATTCCGGAGTAAAGCATTTGTCGGAAATTCCCGGAATGGGCATAATATGCCAAATCTTTTTTAAGTTTATGTTTTAGAAGTTTTTATACGCTCACAAGTATGATGACCTCATTGCCTAAAACTATTTTTTATTTAAACGATGATTTTTAAGCATTTTTGAAAGAATTTTGTCGCATTTTGGAAACTTGATTTGCCGAGGGCGATTTTTTGCCAAACAAGAAAATGAAGACTACTTTCTCTGGTCATGGCAACTTAAATCGTTCATTGTACTTTGCCTTTTGTGGGAATATAATATCAGCAATCTAAAGTCTTATTGATTTTGTTCCTGAGTGTTGATGGGATATTTTTAAAATCTCCCCAAGCATACGCAGTCAATAAATCAAATAAATTGGAAATGAACATCGGAGCTGTCCAGCTTTAGCTTTCATCAGGGTATGGAAAGTTTGGTTTCAATCGAAATATCAATTCTAATAATTCAAGTTTTAATGTATCATCAATTGTCGCTGGAGAGCTTTCTCTTGAGATTAGATAAGCATCAAGTTTGTCCCACTTTCTAATGACACCACCCTCTTGAATTCGCCAAAGATTGCCGTAGCTTGAAGTATCTTCAATTTGTCCTAGGTCCGGGAGTCTTGTTCGTATTTTTAATTGGTTTTTAGGCGTGCACATAATTAAAGCATATTTTTTGTGCATTTATCTCTCTTTCGAAAAGAAGATATCACAATAAAGCTATAATAGATCTCTTTGATATGTATAATTGACCGATCGATTCCTTTATATAGAGCTAATCGTTTAATCGTAGTCAATAATAAATGGTTTTAAATATTTAAATAGTAGCTATTATGTATCCCAAGACTGTTGATTGAATTGGTATTTAGTTTCTTACAAAATAAATTCTTAATATTCAAGATTTTTCTTTTGTTCTTCTTGTATACTAACATCTTTGCGCCATCATTCTTTACATCGCTGTTTTCACATTCAAGACATGTTAAAAGGGTGTTTCTTAGCTTTTTAATGAGTTAAGTGGGGAGCCGCTAGAGACTCGGCGGGTACACGCTAGGCTCAGTTTGCTTGAGAAATCCAGAACAGGTGTGTTTTTAAGCGATACAGAGAATATCATTTTGACATCGCACTACATTTCTAAGTTGGACAAAAGCGTTGAGACAATAGAGATACATTACCGAATAGATAGGTACAAAAATTCGTTCTCTCCACGCACAATGAGTGACTATAATAAAAACTGAACTCACTCTCCCACATTACACTTCACCATTTCTCCTCCCAAAACGTCATCGTTTACACAGCTGGTGTCCTAATATCCCCTGCCACTCGCCAATTTGGCGGCTCGCAGGGTAGTATGGGGATTTAAATGATGTGAAAATATGAAAAATGAATTGAGCCAACAAGCCCCATGCCTCAAAGTTTAAACCCTTGAGGTGGTTTGTGGATGAAGTTCCTACAGCAAACTGCTAGATAAATCACCAACTTAATGTTAGTACTAGCTCGTCCGCAATTTTTTTGGGTAAAAAATACTATTTGAACCGCTGAAACGGCTTACTCCATCATGTCAACGCATCGTGCTAAATTCATCTCTTTTCTTATATCTTAGTAGTAGACTAAGGCCATAGGTTTCTATCTTTCACTCCATAAAAAGCACTTCATTCTATGATTTGCTCATAATTAATCATCAATATCTGACTGCTGCTCGATCGATCTCCTAATGATCCGAAAATTGGAGATGAACTTCATGCAAAAATTGGCAGCATAAAACAGCATTGCGGGTGGCCAATGTCGTAGGAGGTACAAGTCGTGTTGGTTGCGGCTGAAGCGGGAGTAAGGCGCTCTCTTTTCCTTTGCGTTATTAGAAGTTTCACTGATGAGTGCTCTGAGAGGGTGAATTACCAATCTCACAAATCAGAACAGTAGGTGGAAACTTTGCTTGATACTGCCCCTCAATCCATAACCCGCCGTCCTTAATGCAGAGATTGATTTTATGCTGTTCTCTGCCCTGTTCTCCTCTTAGTTAACAGCGTCACCCTTTACTATGTTTATATAGTCCTTATTATCATTTCCGTGCTTTCGCTCTATGTTCTTCCTCGGTGGCTCTTCTCATACAATATTTTTTCGTTATCAGTTTATTGTGTCCAATTACTTGGTCTCTTCGCACTTAGTCGAATTTGAATGAAACATCTCCTCCACAAGGGTCTTTGAAGAACTTCTTTCCTCTGTTCGAACATCATCATCCATCGCTAGCGGAACACACTGAAATATTCTCTCATTAAATTCAGATTTAGACTTAACCTTATGTAATTTCACATCATCTAATAAAATATTTCCATGCAGTTACACTCCTAAGACTTGCTTCAATTGTCAGTTCTGAAATGCGGGATTGCATTGGTAAAAAATTGATACATTCAAGTTCATAAAATGTACACAACAGATATGTTTTATTAGACTCGGAGGAGTAAAAATATTGTGTATTAGCAGTTTTATATACCCATATATGGTTATATTTATTATAACCGGGAACGTTAATTGTAATGAAAATTTGCAACCCGTCTGCAAGGACTAATGCTATACTATGTTTTATAATAGCCTTTTAATACTATACTGGAATAATGCTGACCTTAATGTTTTTTCATTGTGAAAAAATCGGAGAGAGGGAAATGGACAGGATTCTTACTGAAGTAATGTAAACCAATCAGCGTAAGTCATTTGGAGTTATTTACACTGACGACTCTTTCACGCTGTGGAAATGTAGGATGTGTTGGAATGGAAATGCGTATAAGAAGAGTTTTTTTATACATAATTAAAATGTTGATGTGACAAGTTCCTAAAGGTCAATAGGACTGAGCGTTGAATAGTTAGGTAAATTCCAATAAAAAATCAAGTCTTATTAAAATTATGTGTTTAGAATTGATTTCTTAGAACAGGTAATGAAAGGAAGCGGAATTTCCTTCGCTGCCATAAATAGAGGAATGCGAGAGCAAACCTCCATCCACTGAGTTTTATCGAGTAAAATCTTTCGAATTTGCATTTTCATTAGTTCGCTCATTGGAAGTGCGGCTTTTATTTCAATATTAATTGACTCTAGAAATCTAACAGTTATTTTTTTGCAATTAGAACGGAGACTTAACCGTTAAAATATCTTGCGTATTCTGTTGAAGTCATTGCATTTTTTTTCTCCCTTTTAATTGCCAATATGAGGGTTAAAAATTAGGTGTCAGAGCATCAAATAAAATAATGAAGATTTTGCGTACAACAAAGTTGAGTAAAAGCATGTATCTTTAGATAATTTTGATCCTTGAAATGTGAATGTGTATGGCTTTGTTATACGTAATTTTAAGATTATTATAGTATTAATCTGGAGTCTTAAGTAAATGATGACGTCGTTGAGCCCTGTGTCAATATTAGTAGACCGATATTCTGTTATTAACGGATATTCTTTTGATAACCTCGTTAGATTTTTTCTTTTCCTGATCACATTTAATTTTAACCTTGCATTAGTTTTAGAAGGCTTTACAGGGAATAATATTTATATTTGGATTTCATATTCATTCGTCTAAAAATAAAATTCATAGCATAAGCAAATTGTGTGTTTGCCAAACGTTCATCCCGAGAAAAAGATTATTTTTATCAATATAAACAAGTCCCCTTACAGGCTGGTGTACCGCATTGATCACGTATTACTTGACAGCCACGTGCTCTCGAGGATTCTCATTCGTGATATTTTGTGGCGATATCACTATTCCGGACAGCACACGGTAATGTTACTGTCAGTTTTACCAGCGTCGCGTTCTGATTTACCGTTTAAGTGGAAACGCCTCCTGAGAACAAAGGTAGTAATTTAATTTCTAATACTATGAATTTGCAATAGAATTTTATCTCCTTAGCAGATTGAACGGCGTAATTCTTTATTCCATTGTGAAGGCCATTATATTTCCTGTCTCTGATTAATGCTTTGTTCCATCTTTAAGTAAACGTAAGGTGTTTTTTTAAAGAGCTGTAGAGTTGTGCTGAAGTCTTAAGCAGAAAATATGTCACTACTTCATTTTTGGGAAATTTATTTTCAAAATTTGTATTTTTTGTAGCCTTAGTGAGAGGACTGGAGGAAACATTTTTCTTCAAATTAATTTATAATTATGTTATTATGGTTGATTTACATGTAAATTTCATTTTTTAATAGAATTGCAGACGATATTTATTTGAGTTTAAATGCTACCATGAATTCATACGGGATTAAGTTTCCTGAATACTTGCACGACGAAAAAGCTAGTTCATCACGATCGTTTCTCTGTTCTTTACGCTTGCCAATTAAACGTCGCATGTGTAGCCGTTTCCATTCGGCTAATCGTCTTGAGGCACGATAGTAATGAAACGAACTGAAACGTGAATCTCCAGTCATTTGAACAAAAAAATTGACGCAAAATAATCCTCAGTGTGCTTCATTTACAGCAAAAGAAATACTTTTACTCCCTCCATACATGCACACAAACATACACGTATTCTTTTTCCTTTTTTCTCTCGGAAATTGTATCTGCTGGAATCATAAACAACGTCTTTGGAACGAGCTCCGAGAAGAATTATAACCAGCTCCTACTCCTCCTACTCACTCCAGGAATTCTCTCCGGGGAATTCAGAGAATTTTCCCTAAGAAAGGAGTTGTCCTTATATATCTTTTTCGCGTTTTAACGTCTTCTTTTTTTCTGCTGCAGCTCTATTCCTGTGCACTTTGTTTAGGAATTCGAATCAAAGGAAGGGAAGAGAGAGAAAGAGAGAAAGGAGGTATCGTCCCGCGAGCCACGGCGACTAAATCCTGAATAATTCAAGTCGTTTCCTTTTTCCTTGCACCCTTCCTTGCCCAGTTTTCCTCGCTTGCATCACCGTGCCTTCGTCTCTCTAATCTCCGGACCCCCCACTTAATCGTGATTTGCTATTCCCTTCTCTGTACTTTCCTCCGTTTTCCGAAGGTGGAAGGGTAGGAGAACAGTTGGCACACTTTTGAAAAATCCGCCGACGGCCGTTCGGCCACCGCGCTGCATGCAGAGCGCGTCCGATGCGAACCAACTCCTGGACGTGGCCTGCACCGAGGAGCGCATTCTTCCTCTGCAGCACTTCGGAATTTTGCGCGTGCCGCGCCCTTGCATCCTCCTGCATCCTATCGTGAATGATATATAAAACAAATCCTCCTCTCCGGGTGACTCCTTCCCCCTGCTTTATTCCCATGTTGGAGTACGAGATTACATAAAGCACTGTTCGAACGCATAAAACATTTGACGTCGACAATGTTTCACCGGAGTCGGCGCGCATCGTATTTATATTAACTGGAGGGAGTTCGGATCTACACATCTCTACCCGTCCCCTGGCACTCTCTCTCCTTCTCTCTCTTTCTCTCCCTGTTTCTCGTCGCCTTTTATTATTTCTTTTGCATGGAAGGAATCTCGCGTCGGTTGACGACGCAGACAACACCGAATGAGGTGTTCATACGTTAGAGATAGACCATATATTGAATGAGAGTCGTTCCGGACATTATTCTTTGTCATCCTCTTAAAGACAATGCTAGGGTTATCTCGAGTATTCGGTATTGTGCAGCACATCGGCTATAACGGTAGAATTTGGCTTCGATTATTATTTTTCCATAGCATCACGTTATTATCAGGGAGTCTGAAGAGGGACGATTATTCATTATGGAAGCTCCTTGACCCTTAGCGATCTGTTGTAAAACTGTATATTTTTTAAATTAAATTTATACTTCAAACAGTGAAGGATTTGGACTTAATAATGAAATTGTTTTTATATAGTGGCATATAATTTTGCTGACGCTCTTTAATAAAGTGTTTCTGCTAATTATTGGTAAACAAGATAAGTATTAATTTAGTTAAAATTTGACTGAAAAAGTATATCCCTTAACGAAAGATACTTCCGGTAAAATTTAGTAATAGCTCAGCAAAACTCATATCGACAGAAATTATATGGAAAATAACACATTTTTATACTTTCGGTGTCCATGATTAAACCATTTCTTTTTTTCTTTTTAGACTATTGTGAATTAAAAGTAGAGGATGAATTTGGTCTTGTGTTCGGTATTGTATTTAAAATGTAATTGTCAGTTTAAAATGTAGTTTTCAGTCAGAAATCTAGTTGTCAGTTTGTAACCCAACCACACTTTGGACAAATTGGGTATATTTTTTATCTGTGTGGTAGCCTTTAAGCTGAATTTTACTACATAATGTTCTATTTTTCATAAGAGGACTTCAGGAGTAATAAAAATTAATGACTCCTGGTATACGTTTTAGATTTTTTGTCTTTGATCAGATATGATTACTTTATAACGTGCTTGAAGAAAATCATAGATTTTTTATGGACACGTGAAGTCATCATTTCAACTTTCTGGGAAACTATGCAAAAGGCACGGAAAATATACAATTTTTAGTCCTTGAATGTTTAACCAGAAAGCGATCATAATTTACAATGTACCCAGTGATTTGTTACTTCATGAGACGATTTTAGTTACTCTGAACTATACTGCCCTGCTAAGCCAAAAGACAGTTACTGAAAAAATTTCTCATTTTGAGGTTAGAGTTGATTTTGTTATTTTCGTCTCTTGAGGATTTAAAAAACTAAACAAAAAAACATATCTGTAGCGGTTGGCCTGATTTCATGTTCTGATTTCACCGTATCTGTAGTATTAAATTCAACTCTTATCTACATTTTAAAGGCCAGATAACAGTAACTAAAAGTATTTCTCCCTGAGAATCTCATTATTCTTGATCCATTATGATTTATCTTCATTCCGTATTTCCCGCACATAATATCAAAGCATCAACTACAGCTTGTAAACTTTTACAAGATGGAATAGATGAAGAATCGACGATTCGAAGATGAAAACTTACTAACTAAGAACCAAACATGATGCAGTTACTGTCTTTTAGCTGAGCCAGGCAGTATGTCGCTAGCTTCATCGAATGATGAGGCAATATGTTGAAACCGCCGCCAAATAGAGTTTGTCTGTAAATAATGGAAGTAACAGGAAGAGAGGAAGACCTTTATTATCCAGTAGAATTTGTGTCCCTTTTGAAGGCTCTCGGTAGAGCGCCCAAACTCGAAGTTGATGCTTTGGTAATATTAATGCGCTACCTCGACGCGCTGAAACTTCAGTGGAACAAGTTTGTGTATTTCAATTAGCAAAAGCATAATCTGAGACATGGTATTGCAGACGGCTGTAAATTACCTCACGTGGTACCCTTTACTCATGCCCCAAATGAGCCTTCAATTAACGTTTTTTCAATTACTTTTATAATTCAATTACATTTCACTTCAATTACAATTACAGTTTATCTTGTTTTCCGAGTGCTGTGTTATCGCGATAAAGAACTTCGAACGTTATAGGATACACAGTACTAATTTTATTCATATCCCGTGCTCTAGAAACATGTCATTGTCTATCGCAACATTTTATCTTAACATCTAAAAAATATCCACATAATGGAGTAGTCCGCTGATTCTGAAATTGCTATATCTTCAATTATTTGATACGTTAACGAGGATTGCTCATAAAATACGTTCTGTTACTAATTTCATCAAATTATTTGCTATTTACTATTTTTGCTTCATTTTTGCTAATAATTATCCCTTCCCGAAATATTTTGACTTTACAAAGTTTTAGCATGAAATTGAATTGGTCTCATTTTGCAAAATTTGTGCTATAAAATGTTCTCAACTAATTTAATGGCTCTTTTGCAAAATACTACTGCATGCTACTGGCATGAATGAATTGAGTTTATTTAATGCCTTTTGAATCTCCAAAGATGGTAAACGACTAATGACTAGTAGCAGGAACGACACATATGTATTCCATAGAGTTATGGATACATAGGATACATAGAATAAACCACTATAAATTTGATCTAGCAAAGGAAGACTAGATCAAACATTCGAAGCAAACAACAACTGGTAGATAAGTGATGAATCTGGTGGATGTATTCCTACAACCCGAGTATTTTTATGAGTTGTATAATTTGATGCTTCTCATAGAAATTGCTTCCATAATTCAACTTTCTTGCAACCGGCCATTAATCAGAAAAGTTGCCGTTGCACGAAACAAAAATGCATTCAACTTTGCTATTATGTTGTTCTTAATTCTTTGAAAATTTGATGACGCGAGGGCTATCGTGTATCACGCTCATGTACGTTTGACATTTCTCGCAGAACCAACTCGTGTGTTGGATGCAGTCCACAACCTTTCCAGTGGGATGATACGGCGCGTCTAGTATCGAGCCCGAGATCTTCAGCGCACCGCACCTTCCGCCGCCGCATCAGCGAAGAGATAAATTAAACGGGCAGTCTTGAGGGGGAATCAAAAGGCATTTTTTTCCTCCACGCGTGGGGAAACTCTTTAATGCGTGCCCCTGCGCGATCCGATGATTGATCCGTGCTGTCCGCACGCAGTGATTCATGTGGGTGAGAGGGCGTGCCAACCGCGGCAAAGTGTCGCAGTTGGAGGAGGAGGCGGATATACCATATGTATGTGGGACCATGTGTATATATGTATATATATGGGACCATATGTGTGTGTGTGTGTGTATATATATATATATATATATATATATATATATATATATATGTGTGTGTGTATACCATATGTATATACCATGGTATGATGGGACTGCTACGACATTCCTTACGGACTCGGGATGTTTTCCCGGCGAGACCTGCTTCCCTTGCCGCCGAGGCGCCACGCGCCACCTTCGCGCTCCCAACCCACCCGACTGCCGTTGGCACATGCGATTGGCGCTCGATAGGCGCCCAGCCATAGCCGCGCCTGCCGAATAAGAAAGCGAAGAGAGAGAATAAAAAGAATCGGCTGATTTTCATGCATGTCTCTCGTTTTAATTTGGAGAGCTTCCACTGATCTTCGTCTGAGTTTTATAAATGGTCAACTTAAAAGCAGTAAAACACTTTAATGCACGTTTCTGTTATTTTACTGGAAATTCAAATCAATTTTCATTTTTATCGGTAATTTGCATGGTTGTTCATTCTGCGCACCATTTTAATAAAAAAAAGTTAGATAAAAATTTCTCGGGTTTGGCACCGGGTAAGGCTGTTTAAGGCCAACGTTTCGATGAGAAACTCACTCATCGTCATCAGGGCTAAGACTGACTGCCGAGTTTGGTTCACGCCGGGTTTTTATACTAAGATAGCCAATGGACGGTTGAGGCCCATTGTTGACCAGCCTCAACCGTCCATTGGCTATCTTAGTATAAAAACCCGGCGTGAACCAAACTCGGCAGTCAGTCTTAGCCCTGATGACGATGAGTGAGTTTCTCATCGAAACGTTGGCCTTAAACAGCCTTACCCGGTGCCAAACCCGAGAAATATTTATCTATAGTATTCGCCGGGAAAGCCTACGATCTTTTAAAAAAAAAGTTCTAATGAAGAAAAAATTAAGATATTCTTCAGCCTTGAAAATGATGGCTTAACATGTTCAAACCGCGTTACGGTGAATGAAATTTAAGCTTTAAATTTTACAGTCTCTACGTGTTTCTTTCAAATTAAAATGTAAAGTTTCATCAAATTATGCCAGAATCAAATTTTTTCGAATAAAACTTGTTTTCCAGGCACAGGAAATATTATATAACGTCCATTTCGTCGCGATTCTTCCTGACCACCCCAGTGATAGCGAAAAAGACTGATTCCAAGTCCTTATTCTGGGAATATATCATACCGATATGGAAACAGAGGAGTTTAATCTGGTGACGCCGCTTAATTTGCTCCCCAATGACTTTAATTTAATCCCTAATCGACGATATTAATGAGCTGTCTAATTTAAAAAAAAATCTTTATCGAGGTTGTCAATCTGCAACCCATTTGATAACTCACTCAACCATCCAAGGCGGACACAAGAAAAAAAGAAAAGAAGAGAATTCACCAGAAAGTCTTGATTTCATGTAATATTTCCAGTGAAATGGTGACTTCAGCGCTTTCCATTTGGTGGCCTGGAGATTTCGGAAAGACTTGTCACCGTCTGAAATGTATACGACACATTTATGGGGAAAATATTACTTCTCTTCAAACAGGCCTTTAAAGTGAACTGACCTTTGAAGTCGAGGAAATTTTATGTTCAATACACACAACTACCATGCGAGCTACCATACAACTACCGTACTACCATACCCACCAACTACCATACAACTACTATACATACAACTACCGTACGAGCCACTGCAGAGGTGTGTGGTTGGGGGTGATAGTACATAGCCATGGAAACGGCGAAGGAGAATGCAAACGAAGCGGGGAGGACAGCAGTGAATTGTGAGTTAATGATGTGAATTAAGTTAGTGCTGCTTTGCAATTGTTATATGCTATCATCAATGGTTAAAAGAAAGAAAGAAGGGATTTTTGTTCCTCCCAGCTGGCAGTGCCTCTCTATATTGTGAATAAATGACACGTGGGTATTCCACCGAGTAGGCAGCTCCATATGTCCCGGCGTTTTGAAGAACGACTTGTTCTTCATCCACGGGGGTGTAAATGCCTCCCTTTAAATTTGGCCAGTACATATAATCCTTAACCTTAGGTCAGGGCTATCTGATTGTCTCTGGCGTATGTTCATTTTTACGCCTTTCCTCACGTATTTTATGGTTTTTAATGATAGGTCTTCAAGTATTACTCAAATGGAAAACAGCACCACGTTTGAAATTATTTGGTTTTATGCGGATCACGATGGATTCCTTGTCCAAGCGGTCTCAATAACCACGCGTGCGGCTAGGAAGTTTGGCCCCCTCCCACTGTATGGCATGGTCCTCGCTGAAGCTGTTCTCCGCTGCTGCTGACCTCTGCGGTTGAGCCGATAGAATTGCCTTTGTTGCTTCTTTAATATGGTCTCGATTGTGTTGCCACTCTGTCCTAAGATGCTCTCTGTCTTTTTTGTCCCTCCTAATAGTGATAGATATAACGCGAGGGAACAAAATACTATCCTGCGGGTCGCACTGAAACTGATCTGAGTTTTTCAAGTTCTCTGAGCCTAGTGTCAACCCTACGAGTAAGAAATAAAAGATGACAACTTTTACTAAAACCACTAGATTTATTAAGAACAACCCAGGTTTCGTGTGCATTCACATCATCTTCAGGTAAATGAAGGCCGATGTGCAGGCCTTATATAGTAAACATTACCAGGTGGCGAGAGGTAGAGATTAGCTTCTTTGTCTCCTCAGCGACTTCATTTTGTTTGCAAGTCACTGAAAGAAAGGCTTATCCCTAAACCGAGATCAAATGAGTTTCGGTATGAAAGAATACAATAACATTCTAGTAGATGATATGAAATATAATGATCATCATTTATCATTAAGGTTATAAGAAAGACTTTGTCACTATGGAGGTATTAGCCTAGAATCATCCAGATGGGATATAGATTATTTAATATTCTTCTAATTGTGAGGATCCTCTCAGGGATATCATCACTACGTGGGACATTTTTATTTTCGTAGTATCTATGAGCTAGCACTAATTGTGTTGTTATAGGTTCTTATGTTTAGATAATGCGTCATACATTTAATCTGCTAAAAATCTCGCTAAGGAGACATCGAAACACAATATTTTAATAAATAAATTATTAAAGTTCCATGAGTATCGAAGGTATTCTACTACAGATGTTTTTAATATTTTTTCTTTCTTCATCGAGTACCTATATCAATCAGTGTATAGTATTGTATGTAAATAAATGCGTGAAATAACTGGCAACAACATTTTGTGTGATCTTTTTATAGTTATTGCATACTCAAATTCACCTACTTAACATCATTTGCGGTGCCCTTAGATCACGAGACTGGAAGTTGCTGTGTATAAGCCATTAAAATGGAGGAAAAGAAGTCCAGAGAAGGACAATATGTTTTTATTACCTTACGCTGGTTGTGTGGTCACGAATGCTCGAAGGAAAAGTCCTTGAATCTATCCCTTCGGTAGTCGAATTTTTGTCATTCGCCTCTCTTGTATGGGCTATCAATGAAGTGGGTAGGTTTATTGTCGATCCATTTGTGCTTGTTAAATCAAAAGCTGATGCGTTGTGACATTATGAGAACCAACTTATTTTACCGTTCCGTTCGGCGAACTTTTCACGCCACTTTTTAATCGGCGTGTGAGGAAGTTTTTGAACGCATTGTCTGTCTGTCTTTCTCACCTTCTGTCTTTCTCACCTTCTGTCTTTCTCACCTTCTGTCTTTCTCACCTTCTGTCTTTCTCCTTTCTCACCTTCTGTCTTTCTGTCTTCCTCATCTTCTGTCTTTCTCAACTTCTGTCTTTCTTTAATGGCCAAATTTCATCGATGGCATTGTCGTATGAATCCGCATGATAATTATTAAAATAGTTAGGCATAATAATCGAGTATGTATTTTGCTATTTCATTGCATTATAGAAGTGTGGTAAATAATAGGTTGTTCGAAAATTAATTATAATTTGTTTCTCAGAAGTAAAGAACTTTCCTTATTAGAACCAATTGAGCACCCACCTTACATACTATTTCATCGCTGAAGCACCTATTCCCAGTATTTTTTTAAATTTATAATTCCTCACTCCTATCGAACTAATCTTCTCCCATAGAAAACATTTATTACGCCCTTTATTTAAGGCGGTGATTTTTTAAGAGTGAAGTGAGGTACTATTTTGTAATTTTGAAAATACTTATTTGCTGAGAAATACATAGCCTCTAATTTTTCGCTGCTAGTTCACCCAAAGCTGACTTCTAGGGTCATTTAGCACAAACAGGCTGTTGTTAATGAAACTATGATGAAGTGGAGAGTGGAAAAAGAGGACCGAATTTAAATTTTCGCTGATCATCCTTGGATAGATTTCTGACGATGACACCCATAAAAATTCATCTTTCGATCAATTTCACGCCAATGTTGATTTGTGGGAACTGCTGGAGTTCATCGTTGTTAGGCTCAGGTTTCAGATTAGTCATATCCAAAAACCACCTGCTTATTTCCTTGTGTTCCAGTGGCAAAAATGGCGGTACACTGCAGAGAGCCACGAGTTGTAACTTTATAGTAAACCTTCAGAATGATGATAGTGGTGGAAAAATTCTGAGGTCACCGGGACTGGCTGAGTGCTTCAGCCAGTAAAGCTACCGAGGCGTCATTTTTACCCTGAAGATTTTTGTGGGCTTAAAGGGACTTGGTGTTCAAGACTGCCGGGCATGCAATGTAAATTGCAGTCAAAAGCGTGCGGTGAGCGCCACAAACCACGACGTTGAAGCCAAGCGTAGAACACAAGAGGTGTTCACTCTCGCACTTATGATAACAAAACTTCATCGTTTGAACGGTCTCATTCTCGTCTTGATTAAAAAAGATACTGTGGAGATCATCTTTGTATATATCGCGTAATTATTTATCCAGCTTCTTTTAAGGGAGAAAATTTCAATGAATTTGGCAAATTTCTCATTTCTTTTGTTTCATCTTCATCCAACGTGACCAACTGTGAAATAACGTAGGGATATCGTTGCTATTTCTTTACGTGTCTCAAGGCTGTTTAAAGTGAATTTTCTATCTTAGTCCGTTTCAGGGGCAACATTAAATAGCCATACATTGGCAAGGCATCCTCCTAGGAAGACAAGATAGCACCACACTAGTCGCTCTCGAACTCCAGGAAACAAAACATTTTTAATTCACCAGTAGTGATGTATAATACCACTTTAGGTGGTTAGAGAAATTTTCATTGTTATACAGATTGGCGTGATACTTCGTATACGCGTACTCATTAGTGATATACATAGATAAGATGGAAAATATTGCATGTTACCGATTGAGTTCTTTGGGAATGTAATGCTATTTTAACACGTATCCTAATGGTACATGGCATGCATTTCAAAATATTTTGATGAAATATGCACAGATTCTATCCTAAACGAGAAAGCATACGTTTTATATCATCATAATTATTCCTGTCAAATATCCTGGCATCGTGCCGATAAAAAACACGTTTTAAAATGGGGTTTTCGCATAAATTTCTAATTCCGGGGCGTAAACCCAAGTCATAATAATGCTTTAATTGAGACAAAAATTTCAAAATATAACCCTTGCGTCATTTATAATACTTCACGTATGGCTATTTTCACCGTATAAACAGATGCACTTAAGTGTGATCCAAGAATGTTTTTCGACTTACTTAAAAAGTTATTAAAATGTGCACTCAAAGACTCACGATTCGCGCTCCAACCACTTTATGGCCAGCATTGCCCACTTAGATCGACGCGGTTTTACAGAGCACCAAAACGTGTCCATCCAATCCTTTTGAGTCCGTCTCGTCCTTCCCGACTCGGTCACTTGACCGCTTGGTCGACGTGGAACGGAGAATAGTCGAGATCCTTGTCATCGCCGATGCGAAGGCGGCGTTTAGCATTTCATTTCGAGTGGGCCGCGAGGGAAGAGGCTGCGAGACTCTTGAGAGGGTCTTATCTCTCTCTCCTTGCCCTCGCTCCACCCTCACGGCACGCTCTCAGCAGTCCGATCGAAGCCCATTTGAAACTCAATAGTGATCACGTGAAAGGGCGTCCCCAAGTCGAGTGCCCTTGTGCGTGCGTGTGTGTTTGTGTGTGATGCACCCTTAGGCTGTGCCAACCCCTTTTTCCCATCCCCGAGTATGTGTCGAGGGTTGAAGTAATTAAGCGGTGGGGAGTTATGGGGTGGAGGAACAAGAACCAAATGAGTGTGAGCCGCGTCCCTTTGGCTTCTCTCCAGTGCTCTTAAGCAGGGTGTTGTAGGTGTATCTTCGGGACGGGGTGGGGCACGGGTCGAGTAGTTTAGGAGTACCTCTATTGGTAATGAGGTGCATGGGGAAAACAAGTGTTCGTAATAGGCACTATTTGTTTCTGCTTGGGCGAGGAAAATTCGGCACAACACATACGGATAAAATTTTAGATTATGCAAAATGAGGTCACCTATTCAAGTACAAAGAGTGGTAATTTTTACTTGTCAAAGTTTCACTGACGGAGGATGACGACGTTTCATCGCACCGAAGTTAGCCATTATCTGTGTATCAATAATCATATATGCGCATGCCCTTAGGTCCGTTTCGTGGATTGGAATCTCATATGCAGGGAATATGAGTGCCATTGCATGACAGTAAATTGCCATTGTTTGCTCACCGTTTGACTCTTTGATGTGATCATTTTGACTCTTTAACTGAATTGATTTGTTCCTCATAATATTATAATTCCCAGGTATATGTAAGTTGAATGCAATGTACTTTTTAATTCTCATGGCTGTTTTCTGTTGGTCTTCAGTTTAAGGATTATTATCAACAATAAATAGTGGGCGAGGACCGTGAAGCTCTAAGAATAGTCCGGTTTACCCTGAGCTTTTTTAAAATAAGTGTAGTATTCTGACAGCTTAGGGCTCATGCTACTATCAGAGTACGAATGTGTAACTTAAGACTAACGGACGATGTATTTTATGATTTTTCCGAGGTAGGGAAGTCTTTCCAGAGCTAAATACAATAATTATTATCTGTATCAGATGTTGAAACGCATCTACCTGGAAATTATAACCGTGAGACAACTTTCCATTACAGTCCTAAGTTGGGGTATGATTAAAAATAGAGAATTTAAGCATTTAAAAAGACCTTTCCGAGTCTTAAAGGTACTCTGGTACAGGCCCTAAATTTGTATAATTAGCTCATTTATAGTATTATATCAATAAGTCACAAATATATATCTACGAAGAAAGATTTATGCCTTTCTAGAAGTCGTTTTTCGTTGCTTTTTTTTTGCAAGTAAGTGCTCAATAGTGCGTGTCTAATGATTGGAAGGGTCACATCCCGACTTATGGTCATAGATATTTTAAAAAGTACTCATCCAAACCGTGATGGAAGATTGAAAAAATTTTCCTCGGTTTGAACATTTACCAATGAAATTTGACGGAAAACTTTTTGATGCTGGAGGCATTCAAAGTAAAATTCTCTTCAGCATCAGGGAGGTGAGAGGGGTGGATGAGGTAAGAGTGGAGAGCGCATTTTCCCGTTCAATTTCATTTTATTTTCTTTTTTTCATCTTCTCGTTTCTTTCCTTGCTCCCGACGTGTAGGGTCCGTGGACCGGCTAGGCGGCGCGGCGGTCCGCAGTCCTCGTCATGGGTGAGCGAAGCGGAGAATAATAATCGTCGCGTTACTTTTGTTTGTTACCACCAGATGGGAGGACGCCGTGATAAGGCACGCTCTCGACGCTCGGCGGCGAATGAAATGCGAAGTGTTCGCCGCATGTCGTCTCTTTTGTTTCCCGTCAACAACAAGATCGCATTCTGTGAATCAAATGCTTCAGAGAGAGGGAGACTCCTAGTAATTGAATTCCTCGGATTTTTCTGCACGAAAAAAAATTCGCCCCATAATGGATCCGCCGTGCAGAAAATATCACACGCGACGCGAAAGATTCTCAGTTCCGTGGTTCGGTGCACGGCGAAGTTGTCTTAATTTTCTTATCATTCTGCTTCATGGTTTTTTCATTTGAGTTTCATGTAATGGCATTCCCAATGTCGGTGAAATTCAGTTTAGAACTCCATTAATATCGTAATGCATTAGCTTGTGGCTGAGTATTTTATTTTACGGAATGGGGATAGTATTGAATAGGCCGTTTGACATAGATTTGACTTTTTTCTTTTTTATCTCCAATTCAAAATTATGGACTAATTTTAATAGTTATGTTAGACGCTACGATTGATTGCTTTACGGGATTTGTTAGGGAAGAAATGTTTTATTTTCCGCCTTTCACCAATTCAAATTTACCTTTATCTAATTGATTTCGGGTAAGACTTGCGAAGGAATATCAATGAGCGCCCTTAGACAGCAAAATGATTTTCACTGGATTCAGTGTTGAAGATTTTGTTTGTCATGGATTGCTGGAATAGGTGGCAGATCATACTGTGTTGGGCATTGTTTCTTATATACATTATATCCACATATGTTAATCATATTTATATTTTATCATTAATAATTTATATTGGTAATATCATTTATTAATTCATTTTGCAGCAAAAAATTGATTATTCTAGCATTGTCTCTCAATGTTTTCGTCGTTTTTAATTATCTTCCAATGAATTCCCCAGAAATAACCATCTAGGTATAGTCAATGCAGTCGTCCTAGTGATTTGAAATGAATATGGAAAGGATATTATAGGAACCGTGTGTTTCGGTGCGCAGATGGCCGTCACTAATGATTTCCTCGTGAACGCACGTCTCACCTCAACGGCTCTATTATTCAATCATTTCATCAATACTTGTACGGCTCCCAGTGCCAATTTTACCCTCCCGAGGCAGCCATTGGGGCGAATTGGGGCGAAGGGGACGAATATTTGTCGCTCTTTCTCATTTCCCGTACGCCTCTATCTCGCTCAACCCCTCCCCTCGCTGCCGTTTCTGAAAACCGGTGGCACGGACTGCATAGTACACAGGATGAGTGATTTAATGTGGGACAGCTGCAACTCCATCAAATCAAGTATTCCGATCTGGCGTTATTTTTACGGAAACGATAGTCCGTTGGGTTACTCTCTCACTTTTCCTTAGTTTGGTATTGTTGTGATGTACTTTTACGTGATGCTATACTTCCTTACTCAACAGAATAATACCGCATTAGTTATGATCCATTCACCCACTTCCGAAAAATAATTATGAAATTTGTAATAGTGTTGGTGCGATTTAAACCTTGAGATCTAGACCAATCTCAGATTTTTTAGCGTTCCTCTATGTGAAAAAGATTTGACTATGTTCTTTTGGTGGGGAATTTTCATAAATGTTATCAACGTTTGAATCTCACAGTTCATTTTTTAGAGATTATCTAATTGTATATATAGGTGGTTTTATATTGTTTATATATTATTATATATACAATTATATATATATAATTGTATATATAATAATATAGGTGGTTTTAAGCGTCGTTTAAGACTTTTTAAGCTTTCACTTTGGTTTGTGTTATGACTAATTTCTTCATAAATTACTCCCTGGCCGGAATTCTTCTATCACAATATACTCACCGTATTTCTACGAAGGGTCTATTTCCTTTGGTTTCATGCAAGAGGCATTGTAGTCCTTATTTAGCATTACAACTTTTCTGTTTATTTTCTTCATATTATTTTTCAATCCCTTTTTTCCCCTTAATTTCTCTTGTGTTAATTTTTGTGAGTATTTGAAAGAACCCATCAACTGCATCATTTCTCAAAATTATTACTGTTGTCATCTTAAGGACGCAGTGTTTGAGTGTTGAAGAACCTAGGCATTTGGAAGGGAGATTGAGAGTTGATCAGAAGAAGTAGGATGTTTGTGTAGAGAAGGATGGAGGGAGGTACAATGTAAGGAAAAGATGGGGAATAGGCTGTGATGGACACTTAGAAGTGAGTATCAAGTGTAAATAGACATGATTTTTTTTGATGATGTTGTATGATGCAGGAATTATTCTGAGCCAAAGATAAGTGAAGAATATTTGAAGAAGACCACGCCTTAGGGTACTGGGAAACCAGTGGTACTCCTATGTTCATACAAACATACCTAAATATTCAATACAATCAGCAATTAACTATTTAGGAGAAGGCCAAAAACTTTTAAACAGTGGCTTCTTACTTATATTAGGTGCTAAGGGAATACGTAATGAATATATTTTAATTAGAGATAAGAGCTCATTGATATCCCTCATGTATGTTTTTCAACATCTGGTGAATATACTGACGGAAGGAAAAATACGAAAAACGATTGCTTTTTCTTCTAGACAATGGTTTCTTGGATGGATCTATTTTAAAAAATTTCAGCTTGGAGAGGAACGTAGTCCTTTTTTGATTAGTGTCGCCATCCTCGACTAATGTGTTCCAATTTCTGTATGTAGTTTCAGCTTTATCACCACATCTCTGTGGTTAAGTACTATAATGTAACCCAACTCACAAAACTAGACGAAGATAACCTTCACGGTTCTTCTTAAATTCGATATCGCGGGAAACGCCTTAAGGAGATTGCACTATTGTGATGCTGTGGTCATCAAAATTTCTTATATACATTATTGTGTGTCGCGTTAACTCTCTCGAACTCAAGATTCGTTGGTGAGAACATACTTTTCCGGGAGGAAACTCGAATGACAGGGTGTGGTTTCATTTTAATTATTACAAACTCCACCTGTCATCAACCCCTGGAACCTGAAGTTTGTTTTTATTCAAAGAATTGAAACTAGTGACAGGGTCTAACTCTCTCTTTCCAAGCTTTGCTGTTTCCTTGCCCGACTGTCCTCTTATTGGAGGATTAATTTTCGTCTCCTGCATTTCACACCAGCGGCGCCTGCGACTTAAGAACCTCCCGAAGAGTATAAAATTTTTCTGCGTTAATAAACAGCGTCACGACTCACTCCGCAACTCACCTGGAGCGTAAGAGAAGGAGAGATGAGGAATATATATACATATATATATATATATCCCGTGAGGTGCTTCCGTAAGTGGTCGCAAAGGAGGAGCCGCGTTCATTCGGAGGAGAAGAATAATGGGCGCCAGATTAAGTCCGGAATGATTTATGCCGTTGATTATTTTTAGCTCGGCTAAACGTTTTTCTCCCGGAACACACTTCTCAAATCTCAGGCGAGGAGCGAGCAGAACACATTTCATCGGAGTTTCCCGTTAATCCTCCTCGAACCCAACCGCCCGACGTCCAAGCCAACCGCTTCCCTCTTTGCGAGGAGCAACGCAGGCTCCCGTGAAGGCGCCGCCGGCTTCGGACAAATGAAACGAAACGCAGCAATGGGAGGCAGCAAAAGTAAATATCAGCCGATCGTCAAACAATGGAAGGGGAGGAGGGGTGGAGGGAAAAAAGGAAGCTGAAGGGTAAATTGGAAAATAGCTGAGGAAGATTTATGTTCCCGCAGAAGTGGCTTTGTGGGAGGGTATTTTCGCTTGTAGAGGAGGAACTACACGCGCTGGTAGATGCCGAGAGAATGTGAAGACAAGGACGAGGTCGTTTATATCAGTAAAATCAAGTATTTCCCTCCTAGTGTTGACTAAATACAGTTTTCCGTTCGTTTGTATTCTTCTGCAACCGTGGATCAATTCTTGTTACAACGTAGTTATTATCATCGTCATTATCACCGCTAAAATAACGGATTTTCACATGCTTATCTCTACATCCATAACCATTATACTATACTCATCGCATTTTGACATGATACAACTACTCATGATTACAGTAACAACGCAACCAATTGGTAAAGTTATTGTCACATGCGATTGTTATCACGTATTTCGAAAATTCTACCTCCTGGTAATTATTCATTATTATGTCCCCCTTTACTTAACAAGATGATTTAGGGGCATGGTCTTTCTCTGGCGATGTGACTGTGTTGTCATTTTCTCTTATATTGCATTCATTACAAACATTTTTCTCTTGAAGTGCTTATAAACTACTGGGGTCCCTGTCAGTTAAGATTCGCAACGGATTTTTCCCTTGCTCTCTTGTTTACTTCCATATACATTTTATCTGTCCATTTTAACTTCGTAATTTTTGGACATCATGTCTTAAAGCCCTCTCTTCTTTCCGGATCATGTTTTCCGATAGTTTATGACATTGTTGAGAGCTGACGCTTTTTCAAAATTTTAACCAATTGCTTTTTACCATCTTCTAAAAGCAAAAAGAAAGAGGGATAAAACATGTAAAAAGAGCCATCTGAAACTCGAAAGCTACGTAATAGGTTAAGGCTACTAGAACAACTTCGCTTCTGCATGTCTGTTTTCTAGGGCAATATCTTTTGAATTTCAGGTTGAAATGGTGGGTATTATATCACCCACATATCATCCGTTTGACAGGTACAAGTGACGAGAAAGAGAAATGAATCAATCCATGAATTTATTTCCAGCGATAAATATGGCTACAATTGAAAATAGGCTTGGCAATTTTCTGACCACGTTTTCCAGTAGTGTGGTCAGTGTACAATAGAAAATTTTTGCCGTACAAAACCAAGGTCATTACAGAAAATGAAAAGTAAAAATTAGAAATGAGTTCAGTCTTCTTTTCATAACTCATGCCGCTTCCTGCAGCATTTTTAAACTTATCATTATAACTTTTACTGTAATTATGGCAATTTTTTCTTACAAAAATAGCTTTATAAACAATATTATTAATCAAAATGGTACATAGATTACATTTATTCATCTGAATCATTATTCTGAAATATTACGCGAAATATTTACATCTCTTATGAGAGCTAAAAAAATTTTAATTGTATTATTATACGACTTAATTGAGCTACATTTTAAAATCTCAATTGGTAATTTGTTAAAGAGCATCGGTCCTAAAAATTTTTTTTAAAAAGTTCTTAAATATTGTCCATGTTTTTTTGCTTAGGAGTTGCTCAATTGACTTATTAAACTTAGGATTCTTGAAATGTAACTTATTTTTACTTCTTGCTCTATAAAATAAATTTTCTGTGTCATAATAAAATTTACCGGCGAAAAGAGAGGATTAGGAATTTTTTCTATCCGTAAACCATTCACTACTCCAAAAAGTGCAGCTCGAGGCCCTATCAATACCAAAACGCACGTCAACAGATGAACGCTTTCCTCTATCGATTCATATTCCTCGCCTCTTTTATTTTTCTGGCTGAGAATGTCCTACTGACTCCTGATGGACTACGCTCACTTTTTCCGTGACTTGCGGGTTCGAGCGTAGATTTAGAACGGCATCTTCAATGCGATCAGCACCGATTTTACCACGTTTTTATTAACTAAATTATGGTAAGGAGAGTAGGAAGTACCTTTCGTACAGAAAACTCACACAGCAGTTCATATCATTTGCGGTACAATAGAATTGTTAGTGACTTAGGTGAACTATTCACGCATTAATTATCTGTTTCATGGGCCCCACATTTTCCATTTGAAATGTAACAAGTATTTTCATAGCTAGTAAAACTCACATTCACAAATTTTCAGGACAATCCGTATGGGGTTAGGAATCTGAATGGGGTTATTAATCTGTATAGTGCTAGGAGATTTTATTTTATATTTCATAGTCCGTTTTAAAAACGTGGTTGTTTAAATCATTTTTTTCAAATAATTATTTCTTGATGCATGCAATCTGAACTTGAAGTACTGTTTTCCTCTTCTGTATATACCTCGGAAGCAGTGCGACGAAATGGAGAGAGAAAGGAAGGGAAATGTGAGGAAGGAGAAAGAGAGGAGAGAGCAAAGGAATGGGGAGAGATGCGGAGGTCGCTTGTGGTGCGTTCGTGTGTGTGTGTGCTGCAGGTACTGTAGAGGGTTTTGTCGTTGGCTAGATTTATCGTTCGTCCCGGCTCTGCGAAGCAACACCGGTTGCCTCTTCGCGAAAATGCTCCGCGGTCACGTGGTCTCTCCACGGGGAGTTGTGGGAGCCTGGAGGTCCCTTGGAGGGGGAGGCGGGTTATGGGCAGGGTGATTGGAGGGAGGTGGAGAGGGAGAGATAGGATTACGGGGCGGAGAGGGGAGGGGACACGGAGGATTCCCATTAGCGCAGCTGTTGCCGCGTCGAGAGTGTGTCCGTGTTTTGTTTGCTTAGGGGAGGTTCAATTGTTTTGTGTCGCTTGGGGCCTCTCTCTCGGTCTGACCGCACTCCGCGCGGCGACAGATGCGACTCCGTGTTATGAAAACAGCTGACGCGGCAGCGTCGCCACGCGGGGTTTTCTACATCTCCTCCGTCCGAGCGATGGAGACGATTTGAACTGGTTGATTAGCTGCCCTGACTAATTTGACCTCCCGCTCAGCGAGTAATGAGGAACATGCACGCCACTTGAACTTTAAATTTTAAAAGTTTGAATTCGTACTTCAAGACCACTTTTCATTGAAGTAGTCGGTCGCGTACACTTCTCATGCTGATCTCGTTCAATGCTTAGTCTTTGCATTGTAGTGGAGGGTTTACATTGAGGGAAGACCTCTCTCTCTCTCGTAGTGTGCTACGAATGGGTCCGTACCACTTGATGTGGCTCGCTGAACTGACTTCACCCAAATTCTTGGAAGTCCGTTGGGAGACCACATTTTTCAGGTGGAAATTAAAAAAATCACCTGTGAAATAATACCTCACTGCGATGGTATCAACTGCGGCAATTCACATGCCACGGAATATCTTAATGTCAGGAAATTAGTTTTAAAAAAGAGATTATTCGGAACTTTTTAAGAGGCTATCATTTGTTTTTACCTCTCGCAATTGATGATGAATTAAGTTGCCACACGCCCGTGCTTCAGATTAAAAATTCTTGCCAAAATTTATCCGTATAATGGTTTATCGGTTTAATTACTCGATCAAGGACGGTTTTCTATCAGTTCGTTGATGTTATATGTGATTTTGATTCGATCGTATATTCCCATTACGCCAAAAAATGCTCTCGTTTTAATTAGTTCCATCTGTTAATAAAAATGCCTATGGAATGTGTTGAGCACATGTGGGAAAATATGGGAGGGAATTCTGGCGTCGCCGTTTTCCTGTGATCTCCGGGGCGTGTGCCAAATTAGGGTCCTCTAATTTAACGTTCTCCTCAATGCTAGGGACTCCTCCCCTCGACGGATTGGGAGGAGGAAATCCTCTTCCGCTCGAATTCGCATCCCTCGGGAGGGATGGACACATGGCAGCCGTCACCCCGGAGTCCCAAAGGAGGCGTTAGGACGTTGAAACCGCTCCGCTTATCGCAGTGACTCCGTCAGAAGCCCTGGTTTTGAAGAGCCAGCCTGATGGGATGTTATCTCGGTCATTGGTGGCCTATTCTCGCCGCGTTTAGTTCCGAAAATGATTTGGCACTTACTGTTTATATCACTGGATACAGAAACTTCAGAAGAAGATCGAAGTATGAAAAAAGTATTCGCCCTATAAGTGTTTCTAACTCTTTTCTTTTCAACTTGAGTTTTCTGTCGGTTACTGATTTGAACTTTTGCCTCATACGCACATTTAATATTTTTTCTTACTATAGAAAACTACGTTTATTTTTGCTGGTTGTCCCAGTGTCTCTAAATTATTTTATTTTGTATTGATATTCGGTGCGAATTTCATATCATGGCTGCAAAATTTTGGACGTTTTTTAAGTAGCAAACAGTTCTTGGGAGCTATGTGTTCATGGGAATACTCCAGTATTTTGCGTGAACGAATAGTTTGGTAACATGCAAATTTCTGACGCATGTCCCCTAATTCATTATGTTGTAAAGATAACCTAATGCTTAAGCTGAGGGAGTGCTACAACTCTAGGTTTTTGGGAGAAAACAGTATTGTTGATTAATAATTTACAGTAAATTTTGTTTCCTCTTCCTGTGAGCGATTATTAATTTGTTTGTACCAATTATTTCCAGTAAGTATCGCCTAATACTTTACACATTTGGAGGCTTGATTTTGTTGGTGGAATTTAATCTACTATTTCAATTATTAAATCTTTATCGGAAGGAAATTTTACTCTCTTCTTTAGCTACTGGGATGAAAATATCGTAGGCAATGAAAAAGGCAATATCAAGTTTTCTCGGCCTACACGATCGTAGAAATGAATTAGGATTATTTTATCTCATGCCTTCTTTAAAAAATTGTGTCACCCCAGCAGAAACTCGTTGCTGGCTATGTTATGAAATACGTCGCTTGGACCTCAAGAGCTGGAATTTAATCCTTCCCGGGGCATTAACGGTGGCTTCACTCAATGGGATTAGATTCTACCATTCTCTGTACCCTATAATTTTGGCCGTGACAATGAATTTACTCTTTGCGAATGACGCATTAAACCGCCAACTTAGGAGAGAAGACGCTTGGAATATATTCCTGTACGAGGACAACTTTTAAATTCGCGGAAGTTAAATCAAGCAGGATTCGTACGATGCCTTGAAAAAGATGCCCCAGTGTCTCTGACGAATCGCAGTAATAAAATCACGCTTTTTATTTCTGTTGGCTTCGGGGAGAAGAAAAAAAATCCACTTTTCCTTTTTATTCGGAGCGTTTTCTGGTGTCAGGTGCAACCTCTTCCGAGGACCATTTCCAGAGCGAGCTCATCGCGGATCGCCGTGGGTGGTCTGCTGTCTCGGAAATAAGTTTCCTCGGTGGGTGTGCAGTGGGGAAAGAGGAGGTGGGAGAGTTATATGGGGAAGGGACTGAAACGACTGCGTTGTGGGGTGTGAGTGGCGGTTGATTCATTGATCGATCGGTTGATATTTTGGCGTCGCGGGATTGGTTTTGTGTCTTTAAGTCGGCCTATCTTGTAAGCTTGATGGAGTCTTATGTAGCGTGGGAGTTGAGAGGAAATCATTCCTTAGTAAGAGAGAAGTAATAATTGTTCAATCGCTGCGATGTGTACAAATAGACCCATTTCTACACAACTATTCTTTTTAAGCGGATTTAAGCATTTGTATCATTTACAAACTTTTTATTTTTTCAATGGAAATTTTAGAGTACATCTGTGTGCGCGGTGTAACCGAGAGAGTAATTGGATCGTTTTTTTCGTTACTTAAGAATGCGGTGGAGCTGTTTTGTTCTCATGAAGTAAGGAATGTATCACCTCATGGGAATGAGTTCAGAAAATATTATTGGTTTGTTTGGAATAAATGGAATGCATACATGCATATGAAACGCAGGCGGGTAAGTAAAATTGTTGAACGTCAATAATGTTGTAAAAAGTCGGGCGTGTAGTTGTATCAGCTAATAAATAATATAATTGTAATTTTAATAGTAATAATTGGAATTTTAATAATTTATTTTTGCACAAAATCTTGGAAAGGCAGCATGACTTTTGAGCGAGTGGTTCATGCTGTACGTACGAAACGCATATTGAAATTTTTATGCCTCGGAAAATCCATTTCTTCTAGAGTTCTTAGCCAATTGTCGTATCATATCAAATTAATTTTGATTGAATCGAATTTTCTAATGAAACAAAATGGTATCTCCTATAATATATCGTAGAGAAAGCTAGACATCTAACAGAATTCCTCTCCTTGAATCAGTGCAGGTTAATGTCAAGATCCTAAGCTTCAATATAATCCCAGCTTTATTTTTAGAAGTTGGTCTGGAATTGATTTTATTTGCAAGGTGCACTGAAACATTGACCGGAATGCTGTGAAAATTAAGAAGAGCTGCTGAAAACAGCAAAAAATTTTAACCAAAGGTTGACTTTTTATTAATTTATCTCGCCATTTCTTGTCTCAGAATATATGACCAAAAAATATGACCCAGTTATCTACCATCAAATTCCACGGTCTCGCTGTGTTTATATATGTCTCTTCATTCCTACCATATTATCACGAACATGTATTCATCCTACTATGATTTGTATTATAATTTGTTTAGCTGAGCAGTGCCTAAAAATGCCCAGATTATATTCATATATTCATATATCAAGGATATTACACGTCTTCGCCGGGTAGTTGCATAATATTTTCAGGAATAAAACGTGTCATTGTTTTTATCTACAAATGTGAGGAGATATGTTATGAAAAAGTTTTCTCTTGAACTGGGATTCCCACTCCGATCTCCCTAGTGCAACATATACTTCTACGCTTAACATCCGCGAAGATCAAGAGATCGGCCGTGTGGTCTCCATCCGGTCACTTTATATTATGACTTGAGGTTTCACAATTATTGGCAGGTTATTTAACTGTACCAATGAGCTTTACTGACTGCATTCTTTCTGGCTGTTCCCTTCCAATCAGTCAAGCATTTCATCACATTCCTGAGTCAATTTCATATCGCTTAAGAGTGAAGAGACATCTAAAAATCGAATCTTTGTTAGTAGGTGTTCTTGGCAAGCATTGAATATGGCTGTTTTTAAATTAAAGGTGATGTAAATTTAGGGAATTTCCAGCTCTTCGATCTGGGAAGTACCCGATCAATGATAACTTTCTCGACCAATATAATGTAGATGATAATAAGATTCTTGAATATTTATGTTAATTTTATTGTAGGTTGTTTTAATATTTATTAAATGCTTGGAGTTATTCTCTTTGTTATGGTTCAATATCAAGTTCAATGATAGGTAAATTTTCGGTTCCTCAACTTTTGTACTAATATTTGCATAGTTACCGGGATATTTGTCTCTTTGTTTTATGTTGGAAAGTCCTCTGGGTGCCAATATATTTGGCGAAACGTTGGCTGTGAGTCAAATATATTAATGACCATATATTCAAGAATCATATTATTATGTATAAGTACCTCCATTTATCCTGATATGGGGTAGTTTTGGTGCTGTTCGCATTGGATTAATATTTAGATTTAGATGGCGGAAGGCAAGACGTGAATAGAAAAGTCGGGAACTCCGTTGACGGCACTTTTCCATGCTGGACGAACTAGTGGTTGGGACAAACGAGCTCCATAATGACTCACAACATTCCCATGAGGATCGCGGTCCTCCTCCCCTCTCTTTCCCCCTTGCTCGCCATCTCTCTCGGCTCACTCGAACTGCGTTCGTTCTTCGATCGCTATGCGACCGACGGCCGACGTCACACCCGCGAACTTGCCGCATGGGTGGCCACGGGAATGCACGGGGACGCACGGGATGTGTGAGGCAATCGCTCGCCAACGCGGGACGGGTATGGCGTGAAGATTCGAGGCGCGATATACGTACGTACGATTCTCTCTCTCTCAGTCTGCATATCTTCTCGCTCTCTAGGCCGCGAAAATGATTTCAACCTTGCCGACCGACCAGAAGACCCCCTTGATGACCTCAATCTTGCCTTCCTTTCTGACGGTAAACGAAAGCCGACGCCGGAGTGCGCGTACCCTTAATATGCATGGACTCACAGACACGCAAAGCGGTTGACGCGTCCGTCCTGAACAAATGCTGGCGTTTCTATGGCGATAGTGATAGGAATGTCACATCCGCCGGGCATCGCTGCGGCATTAGCATTTGGCGATGTCGCTCAATGTCGGAGGCCTTAGATTTGATGGACCGAATATGCTCGTTTGCTTCTCGCTATAACTTCTCCTCGAGCGCCGCAAAGATTTAAAACGATGTCCTCCTAAAGGACTTAAGGAAGTACTCGATGAAAATGGAAGGAGGATGCATCAACACTGACTGCTCAGGCGTTTTCTAGGGAAATATACCCTCTGTTGTCACTTTGACTAGAAACTCAACGTCCATCATGTTCGCGTGATTTCATTCTGATTTATGAGCACGCTGGAGAATTTCACAGCAGGATTGCTTTTGAAACGTTAACTTGAAATCTCATCTGAATTCAGCCCATGTAAATACAGTTGTACATAGGGATTATAAATTTTTCATAGCTTCTAACATTGCTATCTCGTTTCCGCAGTTCTCTTCCATCTGTAGCTACATCGTTATGAACCTAACCGAATATCTCAAATCTTATGGAACTGTTCCATGTTAAACAATCACTTGGAAAATTTCCATTTCCAATTTAGAAACAATATAATTTGATTGGAATATATTTGTTTTACATTCCATTTGTAGTCCTGAAAAGACCTAGGGTAAGATGTTTTATTTATTCGGCAGCGAAACTTCTATGCTGGTATACAAAATTTTCTCTAGATCCCCCTCTGAGAAAGGTAAGCAAGAAATGAGTTTTCGTCGATTTCCGATCTAATGTTAGTGAGTGGAAGATCTTCTCAAATGTCTTGTAATTGATGCCTCACCCAATCACGTTCAATGGCTTCTCATGGAGCCAAAAGACCATCTGCTGAACCCTGGGGAGACAGTGAGGCTAGTCTGGGAAACCCTGATTTAGGGCTTCGTATCTCCTTGTCTCACCGCCCTCCGCAAACCCTTGCCCCAAATGCCTCTCCCCTCTCCTCGAGATGGGAGTACAAGGTGCCCGTGTTCGAGCTTCCGCACAGGGCACTTCGACGTTAGTGCCAAGTGATGTCCCCTGTCCACATTATGTCCCGGGGACCGTCGTAATACCGCATTCGTAACTTAAGACGTTGATTTGCGACGCATGTCCGTTAATCTGTTGCAGCGAATGCGTTCTCATATGCATAACAGCCGTCAGAGGTATTCTATAGCTTATCTTACCAAGCATTGTTATGCCATTCTTGACACTCATACGTGACCTCGACTCCATAAGAATAATAATTTATCGAAGGCTTCCGTGGGTGTTCCTCACTCTTATTGGGGCCGGTTTTATAATGCCTGTTCATCATGAACCGCAAGAAAATGTTGTCCTATCTTACCTTGTTGTTAACTGAGAGTTTTGATCATGTGGGGTAGTTGATATGAGCGCTAGCAATGACAGAAAGTGTTCACTCCTGATTTAAACCCAGATAATATATAACTTGAACGGAACTAAATAGATTTTTTTATTATGTAATACGTTTAAAGCCAGGTCACATAACTGTGAAAAAGTGAGCATATATGATGGAAAGATAAAAGTCAGGGTTAGGTCTGCTGCAGAACAATGAAGCCTAAGTTAAATAAAAATATCAGATATTTGCTGATTTCTCGTGAAGTGTGGCTTATCTAGAGTCAATCTTTCTTTAACTTTTTAATCCAAGGGATTATCTTATATCCTAATATCTCTTCATAAATTTCATTATCTTAAATGCACCGCAGCAAATGTTTCGTATTTTCCCTTCAACTTCAAATCTAAATTTATGGCGAATTCCAGGTTTTTTACATGATTAACATTTGTTACATTTTTATTTACTGCCTCGTTTAATTGTTGTGACATTTCGGGGAAAAGGACGGTAATATCTCAGAGTTTGAATGCGAAATATGAGTGGAAAGGTTGCTATTGAAGATATGTGACGAATACTCTTGGAACCAGCAGCACTTACTTTGTGGCAGTATTCGATCCCGCAGTTTTCAGGGTGACTCACTATATTAGTTCCATGAATTAGTTGCATAAACTGTAGTAATTTTTCTAAATGCTACTTTTGCAGCTACTTCGTTTAAAAAAAAATGCGCAACTACAGCTATTAAAAGAAACAGCTGCTTCCATAGCGCGCTACTACCCAACCCGGAGTAAATTATTTTTTAATCAAATAATAGGAAAATCATTTGTTATCTCAAAGGGATCGATGTAGAAAAAAATGCGTTGGTAGAAAATATATTTCATCACCCATGAATAAAGAGGGAATATCCAAAGAATTCCCCGTTATTTCAGTTGAGATTAAGCTAAATATTGTCTCATCCCTGGAAGGTGCTATTTCCAAATTCAAACATTCAATATCATCTTCCAATTATTAAACCGTTGCACCCGTCAACCTCGAATATTTTATGAGGGCCAAGAACGCGAAGGTACTTCAGTCCTGGAGATGCCACCCTTAAATGATTTTGCGTCGCCATACCATTAAACTAGCTGGAAAGAATATCGGGTATGGTTTAGATTGTCATCGAGGTCCGATCCCATATGGGGACTAGACTTCGTGTTTCGCGATGTTGTTTTATTTTTACGATCCCTATTGGATTGTTTGGGGCACAACTAATTTTAGAATCCTTAGGAAAAGAATTCTGAGTCGGACAACTTTGAATAGTTTTTGAGCTTTAAAACTATCTCACATCTTTTTCAACTAACGTAAAACTGAGAGAGTGAGGTCTCTTATACATTTGAACCATTTCCTTCCGATCAGCTGTGAAGATAGTGATCGGAGCTTGCTTTGTAAGTGGTATTGATTGTATTACTCACAGACTCTTTATAAATGACCTTCGACAGTATCGCCCTCAGATCTTTAATGCTACAAGTGTGTGTGAAAGCAATGTATTTCCATTTCTCTTTCGAGTATCCTTAATCCTACACTTTTGCATTGATATTGTTTTTCTGAGGCTTAGGTTCGTGAAATCCGCACTCTATTTGCAAAGTGACTGTGCTAAAATGGTTGGAAATGTGAACGTGGTAGAAATATTCCAGCCGGTTACCCCTATTGAACTGAAATATTTTTTATAGTGACCGGAGAGATGCCTGGTTATTTTCGGATCCCAATTGGAGTAGCATCCTCGCGAAGGCGTCGAAGCACGTAGGAATTAAGTAATTTATTGCACCTCAATCTCTTTCCGCATGACATCACTCCGCGAAATAGCATTTTGTTGCAAGTTTATGGTCGTACAATTCAGCAGAAGAAAACTACTCGGCTGGATCAGTTCGCCTGATTCAACCAAGCGCACCAAATTAGAGGGGTACAAAACAACCATTGAGGCGTTATATTTAAATATGCACTTACATCATCTTGACTTTTTATGACTTCCATCAGATTAAGCATTTCAATGCCTGTGTTTCCGAAACTAGCTTGTAATCGGTTTGAGGCGTTAATGTCGCCACGCCATGATAACGATGGAGTAATAGCTCTGTAGTTTCTCCAATATGATTCCTGATCTGCCAGAAAATCAGCGATAACATATTCCGAAAATTATTTTGATACATAAAATTATTTAAAAATCATGGTATGAGTAGCAATCAAAAAGCGCTACTAAAGATGAATTCTGCAAACTGCTTATTTCCAATTCATTTGCCTGGAAAATCAGTAAATTTGGATTTTGCGAGGAGAAACTTACCAGTTAACATTTCACTTATTATATTTGTTTCTAGTTACTTTTTAATTACCCACACCGAGCGATTTCATTGGTGGGTCAATTTTTTGGGGTACCTGTCTCAACTGAAAGCTATCTTGAGGCTGCATGTCAGCGATAACATCTCTTGTTCGGTCATGGCTGCATGACGTTTAGGATATGTATCGTAAAGAAAAAATGTCAAGTTTCATATTTAGGTTCTACGTTGATGAAATGTTGATTAAAGTAGTAAAACATGGAACTTTCCCTCACAAATTATCTGATTTTTGAACCACTTTCAAATCGGTGAAAGGAAGTGAATGATGATATTATTAAAGTCGTAATGGGCTGATGAATCATTCTTAATTAATGCCGAGGTCCATACGCCGATGATGCGCTCGGTGTATGGTGAATGAACGAAATCTACAGTCCTCATTCGTCCAAGTTTTATCTCTCTCAGTTAATATATTGATAAAAAGTACTTCATGAACCACGTGGGTTCAATTTAGTGCGATAAATTTAAAAAATGTATTTGATATCTGCCTTTCAATTGTATTTATCGTTACCCTACTACTACATTATTTTAAAATTTACATTTAGTGCCTTCGATCTTGTGATATTATGAAATTGAATGTGAGGTTTTATTAATTGGTTCGCACCTAAGTATTTCCAAACGGAAATTTGGTATTTTTTCATGTTTTATGTTGAATAGAGAATGAGGTGTATTCGGGTTTGTTGGCAATATTCTACGTGTGGAAAAACCAAGTATTGGCGCGGAATGTCAAATGAAGAATAAAATAGAGGGAGTGTTTGATATTCCCAAGGGTGAGAAGTTCTCCCGAGTTATGTATAAAAGTACAAAGACCCAGAAAGATGGAGCCATTAAGGCAATATCCTTTTCACTCAACTAAGTAAGTTTATAAATTTTGTTGTAGATTGTAGTGTGCTGCATGTATCTGCCGCTTCTCCAATCAATCCAGCATTCATTGGAGTTCTCATTTCAGCTCATACTCGCTCTTATTTGCCATAGTCCGTAAAAGTTAGAGGTGATTTCAAGGGTGTTCTACCGATTTCCATAATTCCATGGTATTTACCTTTTAGTTGAAATTTAGCAACGGCGAAAGTGAAAAGTATTGCCGTACATATCTTGGTAAATACATCTCGAAGGTAAATACAAAAAAAATCTAAATTACTTTTATTGGTGGCGAGTGTTAAGACTCAGAGCTGTGACGGGATTGTACTCATGTGAAACCCCAGGAATAAGCTCGAAATTAGGTCGAGACGTCGCATTGTGAGCTTCAATCGACATGTATGCGAGTTTGTTAGAGATACTGCAATAAGGAGTAAAATTGAGACTGGCCTTAGTTTAAAAATTTTCAGACCTTGGTATTTGAGGTATACATTGAAGTCCCTCAGCAGTTAAATTACCTTTTCAATTACGATCTCAGCTGTGAGAAATCTATTGTTGCAAAGTCTTAAAATGAATCGTCACGGGACAAAAATTTCTATTGTGAAGGACATTTGAGATGCTTATCTGAGAAGCGCTCGATTTTAACCTCGAAATAATTAGTAAAATAATAAGAAAGCATGGCAAATAATTGCTGATATCACCTCACCAGGCTCTAATGGAGGCTAGTTGAAACTTGGTCGTGATGGAAGGTTTTATCGATTAATGATGATAGCCAACTCCCCGCGAGGTCAAAACGCACATGCGGTGGTCGATGAGGTTTGAAAGTGTTTTTTTTAAACTCGCAATTCGCCTTTTATTCGTGATAGTTGTAATAATAGTGAGTTTAGGAGGCAACGAATAACTCTAATCATTTGCTTCAATAATAATAGGTGATTTGGATGGTGAGGTAGATATTACTTTGGGAAGGGAGTGAGGAAGTATGGAGAAAAACTCAGCACCAATTGGCAACGTGCTCTCAGTCAAGGGTGTCGAGATGTCCTTTGTTTAAGGCCCCAACCAGTGGACTTTTTATTGCACTTGGTATCTTCATCACCTTCACATGGCATTCAAATAAGGCTCATGGTCCTTTTAATAAATAACCGCCATCGCAGGGGCTCAAGCCCTGGCTCTCGGAATGGGAAGCCAGTATTCAAGCAACCACGGAGACCATATCTTCTCCGTTCTCGTTAATGGATGTTCTGAGATATGGTACCCGATGCTGATTCCGAACGTATTTTTTTCAAGTCCGAGTCGAATTGAGTTTTGCATATCGTTATCTCTTTGCGCGAGTGAAGTTACTTTTACATCGTTACCTCAACACGATTGTATCCTTGCGATCTGCACGCAGCAGCTCTTTCGCCTTCACTTCCTTTTCCCTTGCGGCCCCTTCCTCTGCTCCCGTTACCTTACTCCAGCTCAACCAGGCTCCTTTCCCATTTCCCGACTCGACTGCACCTGCACCTCGCCACCCACTGTTTGACGAGGGAACCCGGACGATTGCCGGTGATCGCCTCCACCTTTTGGTCGCAGTAATTCCTCCGGATCCACAGCGTTTTCTTGACCAATAAATCGGACACCCTAAGAGTTGGGCGCGTGGGAAGTCACCGTTTATGATCTATGAACGCTGAAAATTGTTAGGGAGGTAACGGATAGAGATGGCACTCCAAGTCCCATTAAGTAAATGGTGATGAGCAAAATCAGTGTTTGGTGCTACAACTTCTGCCAGTTTTATAATATTTTGGTCATCATTTCTGCAGGCTTTTCTTTTTTTAATGTTCAGAGAACCACCGCATAAATATGGTACTGTGTGACCTAATGCGTGTTTTACCCAAGATTTTGCCCTAAATTAGATAAGTTCACGCAGTCAAGATTGAAATTATGCTTCTTGCTATGAACTTCGTGAAGAAATGCGAATAATTTTACTCGCGCTAATAAGCATGCATTTTTTAAGGACGTATCCCAGGAAATGCCTGCTCGAAAAACATTCCATCTGTTATGCAGTAGGAAATACGTGCGCAGCGTTGGTTACCTCATGAAAATTACCTTGTTAAATTTCGACGAAGGAATGGACATTACTGAGACAACGGCTCTAAGTGTAACAGTTGAAGTATTTAGAGGTTTATAGGGTGGAAGGCATTGTGATATAGGCGCTAGAGAATTATGTTGACTCCACATTTTCAAGCGAGAAAACATCATGAATGTTCCGTATCAATGCACATAATCGCGACGTCGTCCAAGCGATGTGGGACGCAACGGTTCCAAGTTTTGCAGGATGAAATTTTTACAGAATATTTGTTGGTTTATCCGTGCAATTCGCGTAAATGGCCTTGACTCGGCAATAAAAATGGGGTAAAGAGAGACGCGATATCATATGACGCTACTTAAAATTATCTTACCAGGAGATTGCAGTGGTTTTTATGTTTTCGTACTAACTTTTTAACTGCTCCTTGAATTACAGTAATAAAAATCGATATAATCAACAATCACTCCATTGCTATTCCGTAACGTTTTCAAAATATATCAGGCTAACAAAGGCTGTATGTTTAATGGTTTCTCTTATTGTTCCAAGCGCATTTTTATCTGTTATATGCACGAATGTTCATTCAAGTTTCCCATAAATATTTTTAATTCACGATTTCATGGCGAATATTTTATCACAAATTTTCCTAGTACATATTAATGATGCATTTTTTGGAATGATTACAAGTTACTTCCTGCTTTTTTCAACTCGTACTGATTTCCCCCCTCAATGATGTCGTTTAATTTTCTGGGTTTTCGTCTCGGAATAATAAACATCAATTTATTTCAATAGTTCCCACCCGGAGAGCAGATTGGAGGGCTGCTTTTGCTCCAGAACATGTTACCGGAAGTAATGCCATCACGTCATAAATATCGTTGGCTGTATTTATGACTGTACCCACTAGGAAGACTATTGTGGAGATTTCCCGTTGACTTCCACATCGCAGTACTCAGATCGAATCTGTGAAGTTTAACGCTCTCGTCCTAAGCTGTAGCAGATGATACCGGACTGACTTTCTTGATCTGCGTCATCAATTCCCTCTGCCGAGACTTCTACATCTCAATAGAGGAGCCGGCTTGTATGAGTATATTAAAGGGTGCAGAAAATTCACGTTGTCTCTTCTCACGTTGTTTTCTATTAATATTTTCCACGTGTTTCCAAAATCTGGAATATGTATCTATCGTCATTTAGTCTCGGACCTGCAACCCTCAGATTGGGAGACGAACACGACGCTACCTTTTGGCCAACAGCTTACAAGTGTATCAATATCGTTGATGAAGTGGAACCGTCGTTTAGGTTGTTTTTTTATGTTGCAAATTAATATACAAATTCAGGCAGCTGACAGGGCTTTCTCTTGAATTTTAACTTGTTACATGTGACTTTGAAGAATTGTCGTGGAGTATCACTCTGGACGGGGAGCTCTTATTTTATACGAGTATTTGTGCGAAGCTGAATTGTGAAAAATGTGAACAATAGTTTTCTCAGACACAGATATTTCAGTTGTTGTCCCAAGGGAAAATGTCCTTGAAAGATAGTGCCGGAAAGTAGTGTGATAGTGACAGCATCGTTGTATTTGGCAAAATAAGGTTAAGTAAAGCCATTCATCACATGGAACACTATATAGAAAAGAAGAACCTTGCGAAATGACCGCAGCAGTCGACGCACCCTAAACAATAATTCTACTACTAGAAGAACCAGATGGATTTGACACACCCTGAGACACAATGGGTTAGTGAAGAACATAATGGAAGAATAAAATAGAGGGAAAAGTTCCCAGAGGAAGACATCAGGGATAAATTCATGGTCATAAAGAGGAAAGTTCATAGGAAGAGATACCAGGAGGTTAGGGAACTAGCATTAGATATGGAAGGATTGAGGGCTGCAGTCAACCAATCTTAGAATTAAATGAGCAATGAATGAAATTTATGAGTTGCTGCTTTACATAAATATCCCCATCATGTCATAATAGAAATCTTGTCATTATTCTACCTGGATAGCGATGTTTTAGACAAATTTTACTTTGGTATTAACCTACGGTTTTTTAAACCCTTGCAATTGATGAATTAAAATCGTAACCATAAATTTTATCAATTTAATATGCATAACGCTGGAGTATCTAATGTTTTATGTACACTCTTAGGTAGATGGTATGTAAATAATCTCGCGCTGTAAAAATATTATTGAATCAATGGACCAATGGATAACTTAGGAAATATACATACCGCTAATCAGGGCTCTTGTGACAATGAGTTAAGAATGAAGTAGCCTCTCTTGCTGTTTTCAATTTTCCTCCTCGTGAATATGCTCGCTTTTTTAACAGTTGTTTTCAATTTATCGCCCTTCATGGCTGAACGACGCCACGATGTAATAAACTTCCCGAAGAGATAATAACGCACAGTCCTTACGGTGTGAGATACGATACAGAAATTATAAAAATGCCATTTTATGGCAAGTATTAAAATCTTGCTCGTTATAATTAAATAAGCAATTTCACAAGTTAAGCATTTGTTTTACCGCGTCGAGGGAGAGTCGAATGATTATCATAACACGACTGGGCTTGAAAGGTCACACGTTTCACATGCATTGCGCTATTGATGAAGGAAAATTCCGTTTAAGGAAGAGTTCTAATAGGAATACATTCATGGAGAGAAACAGTAGCATGTGAGGTGTAGACAAAGGGATAACTCATTCCATATAATGTGCAAAAGGTTTTAATTGGACTCTGCCGCATCACCTTATGCGGCAGAGTCCAATTCATAATCGCGTAAGAGTGATGAACCGCAAATGATGTTTCTTAGGAGAGGTGTCAGGATTATGTAGTCGCTTTTAATCTAAACTCACTCGTATCTTGCCATTAACAATGGCTTTTCGTGCAATGGATAATGGATGTTTCTGTCGGATATATGATAGGTAATGTATTTAATGGAAATTAAGTTTTAGCATGGTGTTACAGTTGAAAATTCCGAGGTGAATGACGGAGATAGGTTAAAGGCAAGTCTTCAACACCTTTCTCAAGGCAAGTCCTATTTGTAGAAATGTAAGTGCATAATTGAGTCGTGTCGAAGTACTGTCTCAAGCCTTGAATACATTTTGGAGGACTCAATTTGAGATATTTACTGAATAAACATCTCGCTCGCCCAACAGTCAAAGGGGGAATGTTCGCTAGTAGCCATAGTGATACGAATTTGGAAGTTTGTCCTTGCCGTTAATAAAGGATCCCATTCCAATGTTCACTGTATTTTTCCGTTTCGCTGATTGGATGTCTGAACCAGCTGCACGAGGAAGCATTACTTATTTCTGTGAAACTGTTTGCATGAAATTTGCTTAATGATGGGGAAAAATGTACTCGCGTGCGAAATACACCTTAATAACCTGTGCAATGCCATAAAATAACTCAAATATGGTTCCGCGGGAGTCAAACAGTGAATGAATGAATATTTTTCTCCTCAACGGTGCAAGTGTCATCTTTTTCTTTTCATGCACTCCCTCTGCGAATGTGTTAAGTTTTCCTTGTACGAATCCTTTTTCATACTCTAAAGAACACACGAGCACCAGGTTATAAGTTCGTGATTTAATTGGATGATTAATGCATCCTTTTTTAGTTCTTCTTTTTATGTTTCGTCGTTTGTGGGTATTTGACGCATGTGGTTGCCACCTCCCTACCGCGAATCTGCGATGAATATGAATGAACACTTAGATACTGTGTTTAATGCCCACAATCGAATAGGGAAATGAGATCAGGAATGGTGCAATTATCTCGAGCTCCTGTGAAAACGATAGTACTCCCGCGTTAATAGTCTATCGGTTAAAATAACACCATTTACTGAAGCAACATATCATTCGACCGGATTGTTGTGGTAATTCCATTCTAAAAGCGGGTTTTCACAGTTGTTTTCTGTTCTCTTGCCTCTTCAGAAGTATTTATGGCCAGAGTATTTTTAATAACTCCATTTGAGCCGGCATAAATTATCATTCCGTTGCCAGGGGCTCATTATTTATGAATCCATTATTCAGGTATTCAGGAGTCGGGGATACGTATTTTGACCGTCATGAGAGGGCACTGCAGATAAAATATACCGTGCTTTGAGTGAGACAGCACTTCTTTCGGCCACGCCACGGGTGAAGATTAGACTCTGTGCGTGATATACTTGTTCTGTGTTACCGCCCTTCTCCTTTGAAGGTGGGCCAGAAATAGTCCATCGCCGGTGCCCCTGTATGATTCAGAGCATCATGTCATGAGATGCATGCATCCCATTCTATCTCTCTCGCTCTCATACAAGAATTGATGTTTCCATTTCTATTGATATACATGTGGGGTAGAGAAGAATATTAACGTACTCATAGTAGCCTAAAGGTGTGAAATTGTTTCTTCATGGCTAAATCATCCAAACGTGCAATATTCTCTACACTCTAACGATAGGGTAATTTAAACTTTGAGATGTAAAGACTTCCCCCAGTCCACTTCTCACAGTACTCTTCGTTCCTTCTTACTAACCATTCCATTAGACTCTCCCTGATACTTCTTCTACCCCCATTTTAACGAGAGCCGTTGTATTGAAACAACTATCTGCATCAATTGCTGGCAGCTACTATAACGTGAAACACATGATTCTAGTGGTATAGTATCTAAAATTACGGAAAAAGTCTCCAACCAGCGAGGTTTCTGTTGTACAGACAGCGACATTCATTGAAAATGAGAACTCATCAATATTCAGCAATCACGCGTTCTGAGGTATGGTAAAATTGATTGATTGATTGTGGTAGTTAAACTAGAGTTTGATAAACGTTAGCATTAATTCGTTCGAAGAGGATACGATTTGAACTCCAACTGCGTTTTGATTAACGGAATCGAGACCGGTGCTTCGGCTTGACAACCATGCTTCTCGGATACAGCGCTAATGAGGCTCATTAACGGATCCGCTGAGGTCACATATAAGGGAGCTATCTCCAACAAAATTATCTGAGTCTCGCCCGTGTGCATTAAGCCAAAATAAATCCCTTTTAGATATCCCTCGCTATTTAAACTCCATTACTTTAGAATTCGTAATTGGGGAAAAGTTTAGCATCTGGGCGAGAGAAATAATTGGAAGCCTTACTTGATGAAAAGATATGGATTTTCTTTCGCTGAATGTAAAAGGGGATAGCCTACGTTTGCATCGGAATGTAAAGGCAATTGATGTGGATTGGCGAGAGGTTGGTGTTGAAAATTGAAAGTGTATATTGAATTTTTGCGTAATGTATTAAGAGACGTTTTTCTTAGTGGAAATCAAGAAGTATTGATGGGGGTAGCTGGAGTCTTATGTCAATTATTTGGTGGGGAGAGAATAATTTTTTTATATCAGTGGGCATAATATTCTTATTCGTACTTGTGAACTTTTTTCGCTTAATCGCTTTTCGTATTACGGTGTTTATGATTGAATCATCCAGTCAAGAAAATAATGCTCACATGAAAACTATTTGAAGCAAGCATAGAATAAAAGTTAATTGTTAAAAAAAATAGGTGTATTACATTACTATTGCCATCAAAATGTACCTAAAGTTTCTCATGACTTGAACCATGTACACCTGCGGAACGTAGAACTGATTCAGCTTTATAAAGTGAGTTTGAAGTGGGTATATGTTTCCCTTTTTCTTGTTTTACAACATGATAAATGCATACACCAAATGGATGAAATGCGCCGTGAAACAGTAATTAAATTTGACCGGATTCGAACCTGTATCTCTCAGTGTCCAGTAACACCACAGAGCCATCTTTCTTTACTGCGAATTAAGACGGGAATTAAGAACTAGCCGTTCTTAAAGCCACATTGTGGGTCAGGAGAAGTGGTCGTGATTAGATCGTGACAACTAAGCCGCTGTTGTGGAATAATTACATAGCGAACTTAATGCCTTTGCTGTACATTCTCCATTATGGAGAACTACATCCCTTTGGTGTACACATTACACCCGCGCGAGTGACTGCGTACCACATAATTTGTTCGTGCAATGATTGGAAAATTGTCACAGTAGTCTTTCGAAAGCGACAGCGTTGGATTTATTTTTAAGATATACTTATTGAGCATCCTGTTTCAGAAAGCACGAGTTAACATTATTATTTCGGTTATTTGTCCTATTGTAGGCGTTTCAATTTCGCTCTCTCATTCCTTCAAGCTGCTTCATAAGGCATTGCTTAGTTGTAAGGTTCATGCCTTGAGAATTTCATTTATTTTTTCTTCTCTATTAGACTGCCAGTCAAGTTTTATTGTTGATGCCTAGGATAATGACTGCAAGCTGTATGATACTTAAAGACCTGAGACAGAATTTCGTGATGATACTTCCCGCGTGCTTCCGTTCTTAAAATCGGTGTGTGCAGAGTTGTATGTATTCTGAGGAAGCTTCCGAGATCTAGAATTAATGGTATTGTCAGTAACTTGGTGGAATTCCTTCATAATGAAATGACGAGTTACTTAGGTTTCCACAAAAGATTTATTAGGTTTTTACGACCCGGGTTTCATCGCTGCGCGACATCGTCAGGTAGACTTGGTAAAAAAATTGCTTAAATAGTCAAAAATGAGAGGGGGAACCTGAAGGTCACCTGAAGACTATCTTCCCCTCTTCTCATTTTTGAATATTCAAACAATGTGTTTTACGATGTCTGTACCTGATGATGTAGCGCAGCGATGAAACCCTGGTCGTAAGAACGTAATAAATCTTTTGTGGAAAACTAAGTAACTCATTATTTCATTATTTCGAGATGTACTTAGCTTAAAGAACTTTTTTCTGTGTATTTGACTGAAATATCTTAATCCTAACTTCTTACTTATTTTTTTTCATGAACTAACTGTTGATAAAAGACGGAAGGAGTAAAGTGTAAGAAGATATTAACCTTTATTAGTCCTAGGGAAAGCTTTAAAAGATGATTATTTAGCGGCCATATTATACGTAGCATTCATTCTGAAAGACGATTTCTCCTCGTTAGTGGACTCAATGGCGACCGCTAGAGATTTTGGAAATTTCCAAGCAGATTAAAACATTGATATGCGGTTTGCGTGGCGTTTAGGATAGGCGCAATTTATCTGCACCCGGTGATTGCACCGAAAACCTGGTAGCTTGTTCCGTCCTGTGTGAACTGTGTCATTCATTTGTCGGAACTCATTGGATTTAAATGGTTTTTATGTTGTTGCATTTACCCAGAGGTTTAATAGTTCAAAACTTTGATCATGTGTGAGGTGTTACAAGTCCTGAAACTGTTCAGGAATGACGTTCAACTTTCATTGAATGGAGTGCCTCCCAAAAGTTTAATTCGGATCTCAGCTACTGTGACAACATTAATGATATCTACATTGTGAGAGGTTCTTGTGCTAACTAAAAGAAAAATTTCCGGTTTTTATGTTTTGATATGGCCTCAATGCATGTCTAGTACTTGATCACACTTAATCGGTAAACAACGGTAATTTCTCCGATATATGCTTGACGGAGTCGGTCTCCGATTTCACCGACGGTCATGATGTTTTCATAGGCAAAATGGGAAAATTTATCCTGTTCATCCTTAAACGTATTATATGCCTCTTGTTTTGCCATTTTCTTTTTCCAGGAAATATTATTTCAAATAAGCTATAGTTATCCCGATCTTTCTTGGATTTTTTGTAGGCCTTCAAAGGTGGGTCTCATGGTCAATAATTTTCTTCCCAAAATATTTAAAAACTGAGCTTCAGCGACTAAAAAATCTTTTAGATCCTCAGATTTCTCTTTGAAATCAGGATTCAAATTTGTGAATTACTCTGAAAATTTTCCGATCACATTCCCTGCTATTGGGAATAAATGCGATATTTTTTAATTCCGCCATTTTGGTACAAAAAATTCCTAAAATTCAATGTTCACCAATGCAGTAAAACCCTGAATGTTCATGTTATGATTCTGTTCCCTTTCTGAAATATTTGTCCATTTACAAATTTAGACTGTTTTGTGATTTGGTGTCGTTTTTTCTTGCTATGACTACGCAATCCAATCGACTGGCACGAAAGAGTATGTCCCTTCACACTTGTGCCCTTTTGAAAAAATTCTGTTTATTGAACTCTGCACCTCCTCATTTTTGCTCTCAATGACCGAGAATCTTGTCGAGCGCGGAGAATGTTGACTCGGATGGCAAGTCACTCGTGAACGTAATCCGTTCTCCATGTTATCCAAGTGTCATTTCCCGTAAAATGATTGATTTCTTGGAGTAATGGTGTCCCTTAGAAAATACTTTCTCAATATGTTCATCTCTTCTTCCTGTACATTTACCCTTGTGATAGTTATCTCCCAACTTCGTGAATATCCTGATCATTTTCAGTGACTTCTTGGACAAAGATATTACATTATAATGAAGTATTGAAATATAGATGCAATGAAGAATAAATAATCCATAGTGTAGCGCAGAGTAGTTTCTAAATTTTAAGTCGTCATTATATTCTGCTGGCTACATTCTGTCTCTGGCAATGGTACAAGGCAGCTTTCGGAAGAAATCTCTATAAATAAATACAAATGCATCTTGTGGCATTGCCTCTACTGCATCATTAAAAATAAATGAGAACATTTTCTTTTTTGCTTGCATTTTTTTAAAACTCTCACATTAAGCTTATATTTATGCCACGCTTTTGCCATTATAGGGTAAAACGAATTAATTAAAGGTGCTGAATTTTAAATAATACATTTAAAATGAACATATTCGATAGTCTTTGGAACTGAATGGAGCTTAACGGTGTGAAATGGTTTAACTGCATTGCTAACGTAAGAAAGAGGACACATTTCTCCTTGAGTAACACAGAATTAAGGAATCGAGCCTCCTTGAAGTTTCTGAACGACTCTTTCCCGCCTTCTCAATATCTCTGGGAAATCTAGGCGAAAAATGTCGTCCCTCTCCCCCCCACCCCCCACGTCCATCCTCAGGACGACTTCATGTCCGTGTAGGGGCGTGTGTGGCTACAGATATACATCTCCTCGATCCCTTTGCATATAACCTTCTCTTCGCAGCAATTCGTTTTGTTTCCCGCCTGTTTTGTGGGAGGGAGAGTGAATCCGCCGCGTATGATGAAATGCGAAATTCCTATCAATATTCCGTGCATGCGCGCGATTACATACATAGTGATCGTAATGAACCATGTCCTTGCGCCGTGTATCGTGATGCATGCTCTCTCACTTGCGAAAGCAATTTTTTCCCAGTCCCGGTGGAATGGGAATTTTCAAAAGGGGAAGGGGGAAAATGATTTATGACGCCGTCTCGAGGATATTGATTCGAAAGCGTGTTCTCGGTGAGGCTAATACGCCCTCTTAGTCTTCGGGAGTTCAGGTAGGTAGCATAACTTCATTTGTGGTCTCTCTCTCCTTCGTCCTCTCGCTAATTATTATTTTTCTTTCCGGGATTTGTTGTTTCTGGTTCTCAGTGAGAAGCACTTGCAGGTGCTCAATAGGAATCGTGCGCATTATTCCGTGAGGCTCTTTTAACATGAACTCGTTCGGTTGGTGACCTTTTAAACCCTCTCGTGGGTTAATTGTTCTTAAAATTATTATGTACTTCAGCATGGAGCGTCTGGTTGTATTTCGCAATTCGTGATTGAAATATTAAGGCTGTGTATAATATAAATCATGTTTAATTAATTATACCATTATCATCCGAATGAAGATTTATGTGACCTTTAACCACACGTAGTAGTTTCTGTCTACATAAAACACTTGTATGGTTTTTTCAACGCCCAACTTCAAAGAGTTATATTTTAATATTAAGCCGCTATCGATAAGTAGTTTAAAAATATTTCTTTTCGAGAAATTTTAATTCCCTTTTCCTGCGAGTGAAAGAAGATCCTCTTATTATGAGTGCTACGCTGAGTGATATAGCTGGCATAGCTTCAAAAACGTCTCCAACGGTTGAATTCACGATGGACGTTGAACTTCATTTTTTTTAAACCATAGGTCCATCTGTTTAATTATGTTAGCGTCTCTAAATAAATCTCGGAAGACAAGCCATTACAAAACCATTTAATTTTGCGTAGTAGGAATATCAATTGTTTTATTTCGTTAGTATTATGATAGTGTTCATCTTTTCCTTCCGGTAAAATTTTGTTTGTATGGTCTGTAGATGATATTTTCCCCACAGTTCTGCCTGAGTTGGATCACTTTATTGTGAGCGTGATTGTGAAACTCATGAATTGGTATTCAGGTTATCTAAATAATTTATATGGACAACCACAGGTTTTTCAAATCTATCCTCTGACTTAACTGGTGAAATATGTCACTTATGCGTAAACATGTCTGGCGGTTGATAGCCTCGAGTTTCAATATCTCTCTTCCATTTCTTAAAATGAGATGACTTCACTTATTTTGTCGAATTTATTGTCAGAAAAAAAAAACAATAATTTGTAGCATAGAGTAAATATTATTTGGTGTATGCAATATTCTTTACTCAACGTTAGTATCTGGATGAAGGAGTTAATTAATGCGACATATTTTATAGGCCTCGTCTGCTTTTGAAAGGGAGTCAAATTGATGGCAACGGGCGGATCTGGATTGTATTTAATTACACGTACCATTTCGAGTAAATGTAGTCAGGAGATTTTTCTGCCTTAATTACGATGCAGTTAGTTGACGCTTTAATTAAAATCATTGTTGCCTAGACAAATGTTTCGCTTACTCTTGAAAAGAACCAAACCTTTGCCACTAAATATTTTAAAATTATTATGAGCCCTCGCAATAATTCTGCACTATGGAAAAGTCCAAATTTATATTTGTCCCAGCTTTAGGATAAAATATATCTTAACTAAATGAGATAAAATCACCTTTAAGTGAATACATACTTTGACATTTTTCGTTGAAGCCACGATAAGCTAAGTGTTTATTTTATTTTTACTTCATAGCTATGATTTCATTCAGTTATAATCTTTTACCCCAAATACTTGTAGTACTTTGTTTTTTATTTACCATTCATTCTTTTGATGTGATTTTTACATCAATATCCAATGCAATGTTTTGAAGGCTATTGCGAACGTATGCCCTGTTTCTTTCCAATCGTCTTATCTGATTCATTGGTTTCCACATTTCGTGCAAATGTCTGCATATGGTTTCTTTCCCTTGTACCATGACGCATCATTGTTGAGCACAGCAGTAACATCTTCATTATGAACGCCTTCTCGTCTTGATAATCGAGAGCTTTTGTGCCGAGGAATAATTTCCTTTGATAGATTTCAGTCATGATGAGTTTCAGTCTCACCTCGGGATTATTAAAGACAACTTGATTCCTTCGCGGCGTCAGTTGTCTCAGCGCTCGAGACGCAACCTCAGAAACTTTATTTTTATTTATTTACAGATTAATACAATTTATGTAACTCCATGAAAGCAAATATTGAAAGTATTTTCAGTGCTTACAAGCATAATCTTCCTTGTACAATGGCTTTCAAAAACTTTAGTTTGCAAAAACTTTAGTGCGTCAACCAAAACTATATTCCCTCGTAAGGTTGCCTTCCATCACGACTAGGCTTTTTCTTTTATACCAGGACTAAGTTTCTGAGTTTGCGTCTCGAGCGCTGAGACAACTGACGCCGCGAAGGAATCAAGTTGTCTTTAATAATCCCGAGGTGAGACGTGGAAAATATCGCCTCACTTGTTACTTGCACCGCTTTACCTCTCCAGTTTTGACATGTTATTTGTGTGACACCTCCCCTTGACCTTTCTCAATCCATTGAGATGCTGCTTGCGAGACGTCGAATGGAGTTATTGTTGTAACGTATCCCACTAATGATGGCTTTATAAACGTTTTGCAGCTCCCTCACCTCTCCCAGCCACCTCAGACTTGAGCGTAAGCGGTCGCAAGCAATCAAAAAGCCAATTTGAGCAAATGATTGAACAGATACGTTTGCGTACAGCTTTTTAAATGAAATGTCAACATATATTCCAAGGGGGCAAACTGTCTTAGACTTTCATGCCAAATTATTTCATCTAAGGAAGAACCTCGCCTTGTACCGTCTGATGTCGTCATCGCGAAGTTTATATTCGTCAGAAACCTTAATGGGCAATCAGTGTGGACACGTGGAGGAAGGTAGGTTTAAAGGGGGATGCTAAATACCCACTACTTCAAAATGAACGATCAATTCCAACGCAGTTCCACTTTTTGCGTTGACGGCAGTTAACCATACCACATGAACGGGGACTTTGACGTTCTCATTTCTCCCCGACAACATCGATGGGTGATAGACATGATCTGCATTATTATTGTACCAGCGCGTGATAGAAATATGATGCTAAATTTATATCATACAAGATCGACCACTGTAGTTACTTCAGCGAGGTGACACCCACTCCGCATATCCACGGATGTAAGACACTGTCGAAGAAAAATTAGAAATGGAAGCTTGATCCCCTAATATCGCGGCCGAGAGCATCGACCACTTATACCCAGGTCTGAATACCCAATACCTGAAGGGCAACGGCCCTCCAAGATGGAAACAACGGTTCTCGCTCAGTCCCCAAAGCTAAGCATGTTGGGATCGCCTCGGTATTTGGAGGGTTGATCCTCCTATCTTCCACCTGGCGTTAGCTCTGTCTGCAAGAAGTCGTTATCCGTCGTGTTATGACGTTAGCCGTCGAAACATATTTAGCTCAATACCACTACCTCTCCTACGAAATGGTTGTATAGAGTCACCCCGTTCATTCGCCATTAAAATGCCTTATGAATGCGTCATATTGGTATTAAGGGGATTGAAATTTTAATGTTACAGCACGTACATAGTTTCTTGAGGGTATAAGTGTAATAGATGAGTTATTTAAAGACGATTTCAAAGCTGATTCATTTCTAAGCCAGTGGTAGCCGAGTTACTATTGGTTTTCCACCTAGGCTCAAGTGAGAGAGGGTCTGGTGTAACATTTAAGTGCTGCGACAGGGCAACTTAAGCAGGATTGTGAAACCATATACCTATATTTTAAAATCTACCATTGATTTATTATGTTTGTAATAAGGACTTGAGTAAGTAAACTGCGAAAAAATATGTCAAATATATTTCTTCTTAATGGGTGTAAATAAATTTAGTTCAGGCGTCAATTTTTATATTTATTGCATTCTGGGTAAATAAAGCCATTATAACGGCACCTTAGTCACTGTTAAGTATCTTATGCGGGTCGACGCATATTTTTATATTTTTACAGACATCGGCTCGTCGTCATTGGAACGTCTGACTGATTTCATTTGCTCGACTTTTCACTTCGAATGATCTCATGGCCGAGTTTTTCTCGCTTGACCGTGACTCATAGCTGCAGTTCTTGGAAGGCATAAAGATAGGAATGTGTGTAACTTTTAACTTCCTCTTTCTTGTTAATTTTTTGTACCTGTGCCAAATTTGTTTTTAATGAAAGTGATATACCCATATTCGCGTTTTCATTCATTATGATGATGACCCATGATGATTTTAAAAATGCGTCATCCAATGACGCATGAGCTATTTATTAGCAAAAGAGCATATTCTTTCAAAAATATTTGATTTCTATCAAAGTAAGCAACGCTCGTGTTTTTTTTCTTAAATTCTCTTAATTTTTCGTAGTGAGTGTATTGGATTTAGTGCTTAGAAATAAGATGCGATTTGAACCACGATCGGGTGTGAATTTCAGAAACCTTGTGATTCAGGCGATATATCGTGGAAGTTTGTTATATTATAACAGAAACAACAATTGCACTTTTTCACAGGATAAGTTAATGAGTCATCATGTGCAAGAGACATCAGGTTCATGAGTACATGAGACATCAGGTACAAGACTTCTGTTAGAAGTCTTGTATCTGATGGTGGTTCTGTGAGCTGAAACTCGTCGTACTCATTTAAATACCCTGTGGAAAGGTGCAATTATTGTTTCTGTTATAATATTCAGAAACCATGTTTGCAGTCCACCACTCAATCATTAGAGGCTTGTATTGTCTCCCTTTCACTCCAATTTAATTATAATTTTATTTGAAGTCAAAGGCGAGTATGGCTTTATATGTGGACCCCAGAAGTCAAGGGCTCTAAGTGACATGTAAAGAAAACTAAGTTAGGTACAGGAATGGGATGTGGAAATATATTTCTTTTAGGTAGTAAAGGGATCCAAGTGATTTTCTTGACAGGTGATGCTATCTAGGGTAATGCCTCTTACCTACTTAGTGGGTTGTACCAAGCATTTTCAACTTTGACTTAATTTTTTTCAAAACAACGATTTTGTTACTTAGACCCCTTGACTTCTGGGGTCCTCATATATCATATGAAAATCATTTAATATAAAAGGTTTTTAAGAAAAAAATGGAACCTTCACATCATATAATCATTTGAGTTATCAAAAAATAACTTCAGTCAATGAAGTCATAAGTAGTTATTTCAATTGAAATGGAGGGGCAGTTTGCTCCTCAGGAGAAAAAGTTTTATTTATGGCGTATTTGTCGATTAATATTTCTATTTAGTATTTTAATCTGACCAAGTGGCTAATGTATGCATTTGGTGAAAGCTCTAGATTTCGGACACCATAAAAGAATATGTGGAGTTTTGCATATGATTTTTCTCTCGCAATAAGAAAGAAAATTATGTGTGGTTCTAAAACTAATCCACAGAAACCTTTATTTGTAGGAAGAAATTAACTGAAATAAAAAATCAGCGTTTTTTGTTTCAAGTTTCGTAGTATGCGGTGTCTAGTAATCAGAAAATATAGGACGAGTGGAATCTTCACGCTTGGGAAAAATGTTGGAAAAGAACGGAAATTTTGTAGTTTATCGGGAATATTTTCGTTATCATTTGACGCTGTTGTTGGTTGGCTTAACTGCCCAAATGACAAGCGAATATCTTTCGGAAAGCTTATAAAACTATTCTCATAATTTTGTTTGATTTTTCTATTCTATGGAAACAGTTATTGCATAAGTACATCCGTATTGAAGTAGTTCTGACGCAACCAATAAAATTACCGTAAAATGTGCGTGAATTTTTTCGTTTTATTTTTAACTGGAAAATCATGAATTTTGAAGAGATATTTTTCTTGCCGATTTAATGGACCTTTAAATTGGTAAAACCTTGGTTAAACCTTTAGGTGGAGAGTGACTCGCCACTATGTTGTGCTTATCCTTAATGAGTTTTTCGGTCACCTTAAACGTAGTAGTAAATTTGTGACAGTAGTTAGTCAATAGATAACGTCTGTGAAGTCAATAAAGAAAGGTTCGTTAAATATGTAATGCCATAGGTTAAAAGAAAAAACTTGAAGGAAATAATGTGACTCTCCACCGGTCGTCTTTCATGCTTAGAAGTAAAAAATTGCTGATTTTTTCCGCTCGTGTGGGTATAGGGTATTGGATATTTTTATTGAAAGGGACGTTGGAATTATTATATTTCATGGGAAGAGTCGCTATAAGGATGTAAATATGCGCATGAGAGTCGGGAGGGGAAACGAAGTTGCAGGGAAAGTGGAACAATCATAGAAGGAAACATTGTGATCGAATTTCAAACGAGCGCCCAGCGCGGGGACATAAAAACGCGGTCTTGTGTGAAGTGTTTTTGTGGTCAACGTCATCTCGCAATGAGGAGAGTGCGTCGGTGCATGCATACGACGAGGGTGGACGGCAAACGAGCCGTCTATCCTTGAGCGGTTCGAATATCGGCGCGGCGCGCTTCAGAAATATGGCCATTTTAAATGGCTATTCTGTATTGCATGTATATGTTTCGTCGAATGCCACAAATCAACGTCCCACATAAGTCACCAGCTATTATTTTTTTCAATCCCTACAGTATACGTGTCAGTGCAATACGTGCTATTTTGTGTGCCGTGAGAAGCCAGGCTTTCCGTAATGAGTTTCATGAGAGTTCGTTATTATCGTGTGTTCGCGATTATATACGCTGCTGAAAATAGAGGAAGGATAATATGTACGGTGAGATTGTGTTATCCTGAATGAATTCTATCGGAAGTTAGTATGAAGTTTTATTTTCCATTTTGCACTACTGATCGTTATTTTATTTAATTTCTCCAATAAACAAATGAATGGAATCACACTTATTAAGCCTGCCATTACATTTAAGGTTCAATCATCAGAGGTTGTCAAATTAATGCTGTTTTCTTAGTGATTCCCTTTCTTGTTCTTGAATTTTTTCCTGTGAGATGTCTAATACGTTGCAGGATGTTTGCATGACTACCTACAACTAGTGAGTAATGAGCAACTTTTCCTGCATTCATTCATTCCAAGCCTATTATCTCTGGGAGTATCGTATGTTATTAATATAATAAAATGTTATCAATTGTATAATATATTCTTCTGGTATAAGAAGTTTCAGTTGAAACAAAAAACTCCGAATTTAGTAAGCATCTCGGAGTTCCCCAAACTCCGTAAAAGCATGGCATTTTTTTGTGAAATATGAGAAATGTTTCGGGTAGTTAAACTGTCATCGATAAGAGCGCTGGAAAAAAAAGAAAAATGTCCCATGAGAGGCCGTTGGAGTATTAGTGGATGGGTGATGATGGAATTTTCAGCACCTCAATGGCAATACAAGGCGAGCAGCTCGAATGAAATATATTGTCGACGACGCGACGCCTCGACATCGATCCGTCTCTGGCACGTTTTGAGGAGCGTTGATTTTGCCTCCTTCAGTTATTGGCGGCGACGTGTGTTGACACTGCTCAGTATGCTTGGTCAAGTGTGTTATCATTACCACTCCTAATCGCATCTTTTGACGCCTCGACATCTCTAAACATTATCGCGCTTGAGCGCCACCGTCGAAATACTTAGCAATACATGCATGCCTGCCGACCTTGCTCCCGTCGTCCTTCCGTTCGACATCCTCCGTTGGAACAGCACTGCCCGAGCTATTTGTCGCACTCCGTCGTGCACTGGAAGTGTGTCGCCGACTCACCGGACGGTAACGCCGGGCAAAATAGAAAACTCGACGAGGGCATCTCTCTGATTTCGTAACATGTTGTCGTCTTTATTAATAGTTCTCCCCTCCATCGAGATCGTGACGAGCGTTTGATGGATCTGCTTATATCGCTCCAGGAAGAGAGAGAGAGAGAGAATATGAGCAAGAGAGAGAAGTGAGAGAGAGATTTTCGTTTCAGTTTTCGCGGTTCACTGCGACCTCAACCTCAACTCTCATGTGACTGACAAGCGAGCAGGGGGAGGGCGGGAGGTGGCCGTCGGAATTCCACATTCGATTATCTATCTCTCTCTCAGCCGAGAGCGTGCGGATGACTTCGGAGAGTGCTGTGTGGTGCTGTGTATCTTTCGAGGGCACTACCGGGGGAGTTTCCCCTCGGAAAAACAAGGAGTTTGAAAAATAAATGGCAAAACAAAAAAGACTTCGATCAGTATCTTTCCGTCTTTCGCTAAACACGCGTTCTCCTTCTAAGCGACACTGAAAGCATCGAAAACAACAAGGTATCCGGTGTAGTTACTCTCTTGCCAATGAGTCTATTATGGTTTAATGGCTTTCTTATTTCAATATAAAATTAAGGTCAGATCGACAGTTGATTTCAATCATTATCATCGGTCATCAATCCGGATATTGCTGCTGCTGTCAAATCTACTCTTCCATCAGCCGAGAACTTCATTCCTACCTACTTACTCTCTTTTATTCAGTATTTTAAAATTTAAAAATGTGCAAGATTACGTCCACTATACCTAATTTATTGTCATGGGTACTCCACTAAGTAAATTCTATGGGCATTCTTGACGATGATTTTCCCGACTGCTCAATTTTTTCTCGATTTTGCTTCGTAAAAGTCGATTATATATTTCATAGCATTAAATCCCCATTGAACTATTTGCAACTTTTGCATTTTTGCATTTTATATTTTTCCAACATTTTTACTGACCATTATCCTTATCATTGGTCAAATAATAATGAATTTCAACCCATGAAAATATGTTTTGAATTTTTAAACTTAAGTTCTTGAGCTCTGATGGTTAAGCGAGCTTTACATATTTATGCCATTAAGATTTTATGGATTGTATTGACTTTATGGATAACACGCTCTTGTTCATCAATTATCAATTTGCTGGCACCACGTTGGTGGCAGTATCGTATCCCGCTACGATTATGCATGTTTTCTTGGCCGCGAATATGTTTTTGGAAAGGCTTACATACTAATAAATCTTATGATACTAGCAGAGTGCTCAGAGTTGAATAATGGCTATAATATACACCCAAAAATACCCGTTTGTAACAAAAATGTACATGTTAGATGGACGTATTAGTTCGTCTGTTCCGCGCAATGTACTGTTAACGGTTTTTAGTACAAAGCTTACGGTCATTTGAGATATAAATTCCACCCAATATGATAAGTGTGTAAAAATACTAATATATCCGGGAAAATGCCTCGCAAATAAAGTCTTCATTTTAGCTAATCAAGGACCACTTCACCCACTCCTTGTCCGGTTCAATCCTGCCCGAACAGAGTTCCTCGTTGAGACGATTGTCAAAAAGCGTGCTCTACGTGCTTATGTGGGCACTACTCTCCAGTATCATTATTTCCTTCTCCACATGACATAAAAAATGATGTTAAAGACAACCCCATCCATATTAATTCCAGTTATTACTGTTGATGTCAGCAATGATGATGCGTGTAATAAAAATAAAATGGAGCATTAAATATTCATTGAAGCTCAGTTCCAATAACCCTATTGAAGTATTTTTATAGCACAAGGGAAACATTACTTTTTAAATCCAGTGGAAGTTCATCTCGTTTGTACTCATAGTTATTCTGATATTATGAATTGAATTTTTTTGGTGCTAGTCAATAATGCTGCTTATTAGACTTTATCCAAGGATAGCTTTCATTTAAATGCCTGAGTAAAGTATTCATCATTCTGATGGTTTCTGAGTTGTCTCTTAGAAAAATACCGGTATTATTTGACATAGGGCTGTTTCCAGGTCGACAATGTACTATCTTTCGACCACTTTTTGATAGACTATTAAGTTCTTTCCAACTCGTTGACCAAGTGGTGTACTTAAGGGAAAATCCAATCTCGGTGTTCACGGAATGAGTTGTGAACATCTATCGATCAATGGAATATCATGCAATTCATAATATAGGTATTTAGGGGAAAAGTGAAATTCTGAAGGTACCCTGCTGCCAGGCTGGCTCTCTTCTCCAATAAGTGAATTGGTAGTAGGAGAGGATTAAGATGAAAACCTTCATGGACAATATTCAATTTCTCACTCTATCAGAAAAAGGAGACATAAGGTTTAGGGTTTTAATTTCTTACTGAGATGTTACTTTTCCTAAGGTGATATATGTATTTACTTCTCACAGATACTGCTGAAATATATAGGAATGAGCAGGCCCTCGATGTGTAGTTGGGTCTGCAATTCAAACAGTCTGTCACCCAACATTGATCAATTAGCAGGTGGTGCCCGCTCCATAGTGACTTCCTGAGAAGCAGACTGATATGTACCAGAGCATTATTTCAATCCACGGGAGTCGAACTTAAAATTGGGGAGAGAGGTTATATCAATGGATGCTTAAAATCTGTTTCATTTTATTTTTGTCGAATGGATGAAATAATGTGTAAACTTTTTGTTTGTTAGCGAGAAACCAGTTTTGTTACTGTGAGGAAATGATTGCTGTGGGTAAACGGTGCCTAGTTGATTTAGCACAAGATCGGTATGAGTCTCTTCTTGGTATTAAATGTCATGGGAAAGACTGTAATGATTTTAACAATTTATAATAATTTATCATCTGTTACATGTACAAATTTGGTTCTGGCAGTTTTGTCTTTCCGAACAAAACATTTCATAACTGATCCTTCCATGTCTTCCTGGGTCATCCAATACTTCTTCCTATGGATTTAATCTTCTTTTATTTTTTATTCCTTTTACTTGAGTATTTTCCTTATTAATCCTTCATTTAGTTCTTTTTAAACTTGATGCATCAAGGTTTTAATTGTAGTTTCTTCTAAAAAAATCTAGTGATAATGGTGTTCCAATCTAATCTAAATGTAATGAAGTGTTGGACATATCGGAAGCGATATCTGCAATTCACAAGTATTTAAATGAAACTACTTCCAGAATAAGGCCGTGAGGACGTGCGATGCCTCGTGAGCTGCTGCCGATTGCTCGGCGCACCTCTTTTTAATAGTCAGATAGTTCAGCCAGGGGCCAGTTTTAGCACCGCATCTATATAAAATCACACATTTTTCCAACGATAATTGAAGCGACTAAGCAATAACCCAAAAGCAGTGCGGGTTAAGGACTTCAGATATTGTAGAATAATACATTTAACTCGAGGCGAGGCACCAGCTCACAACCTCCGGATTTCCAGGTGGGCGCGTTACCGATTTGGCTACCCTGGCATGCTCTTAGATTGTTTTTTTTGCTAAAATCAAGTGATTACGCTGAAATAGAATATTGCGTGCTATCTGCCTTGCGCTTTGCAAATTCTCCCAAAAAACCCTCGTTTAATGAAGAAAGTGATACGTTGGTGTGAAATTCCTCTTGGGTAAATTGCGCTTACGTTTCACAAGGTAAAACTAACCTCGTGCGCAACGCTAATATTCAATTTAAAGATGAAATGACTTTCATTTTCCGCCACAGCCTCTTTTGAAAGCGTCATTGGTCGAGGATTGTGGACTGTTTATCCTTCGTGCCGATTCCGCTCTCCCGCCATCGTCGCGGGGCAGCAGCTTTTGAAGAAGCCGATGATGGGGAAGGGGGGAGTGTCCCCTCCTCAGCCGAGACTGCACGCGACTCGACATTTCCGTCCCCTCTCCGCTCCCGGGGAGGATGAGCTGTGTCGTGGGTGGAGATGGGCCGGGAGGGGGGAGGGGGAGAGAGACGGGGAGCTGAGCGAAACAATGGGCAGGGTTTGGGGGAGGAGACGGGGGAAGTGAAGCGTAGAGGTAAGGGACCGTCTTCGGAAAAAGAGGGTGGAGTCCTCGGAGGAGGGAGGGAGGCGGAAAGAAATGGAGAGAAAAAGTGAGATGTACTTACTAACGGCGATCTTGCCTTGAGAGATCTTTCTGTGGTGAGGGGGTGTGTGCGTAGAATAGCACGTGTTGTGAGGAGCGTGGAGGGGGGTCTTGGCTGAAGGGTGGAAAACACGCAATCGGCGCCGCTAATCCTGTAATCCCATTTTGATGCGGAGTCACGTCGAGCGCGGGGCGAGGGATTTGAAGAGACTCGAGGAGAGAACGATTTGTGGACAGACATTCAGTCAACCTGTGGATCACCACGATCATCCACTCCCATTTCTGCGACACAGGAGGGTCATTAACGCTGTGGTAAGGGGTGGGGGGGGGGGGGAGAATGAAGGCACTGCCAAGGGAATGGGGGAGTCGGACGCTGAAGTGCTTGGATGTTGGAGGAGATCGAGTCGGGGAATGATTCTTGGAGTGCTCTTGAGGTGCCATGGAACAGTCGAGAGCACTTGTTCCTGATCGTATGCTCGAATCGTCCCAACGATGCTGGCGCCGGCGCCGAAATGGGTGCATAAGTCGTACATCCTGATATACCAACGCTTCATAATTCACTAAATGCTAAATAAAACTTTTCTTGATCGGAAATTGAGCCCAAATCTCTGTTTATTTCAACCTGATTATGTTTCGACTTGCGTTCTAGCGATTGGTAGTTCGATTTATCTCCTTGCGCCACTCTGTACGGATAAGTGGTTATAGTATGCGTACCTCATCCAATTGATGGGATTCTCTGATGGTATTTAATCGTCGGTAAATGAACATAAGTAAATAATCATGTATTCTCTCTTAATAAATGAGCTGATTAAGAAGAGTTTTAGAAGTACTCGTGGTAAAAATTTTAATGTTGTGTGCGGGCAGAGCGGTGTAGAGGTGGAGCATAATGAGAGAGTCTTCACTACACTCAAAGCGAACGTCCTCTCATGGATGGTTATTATTCCTCCTTCGTAGGTAGTTAATCATGGGTAGGAAATATGTACAATCGATTTTTTCGCTCCCTTATTTCCTGAAATTGATTGCACAATCATTCTAATTGGGATCAACTCGTACGAACTTAAACCTCTATACCAATGCTTTTCTCTGATTCAGCCAGTGGCGCTGATTCGCTGCCCGGGGTTATTATCGTGAATGTTATCGAGTTCTAATTTTTGGTGTGATGTCTTTTTACTTAATAACAGAAATTTCCGCTCCATCTTAAATCTGCCTCTAAGCCATTTATTAGTTCTTCTCATTTCGCCCATTTTTATTATTTCTTTTCATATAAAATTCAATTTAATGAGATAGGCATAACATCCCATTTGATTTTAATACTAGTTCTCGATATTACGTGAATAATCAATTAAAGTTTTTTTTTATGGCAAATTTCGGAAAATACATTCAAATGTGACACGTAAGAGTTTTGAACAATAATCACTTGCCACGAAAGCCACATGAACAACTTTGGTCCCCTCTCGAAGTAAACATCCCTGCCTTGTTATTTTTGGCGTATCTTCCCGAATTAGCCGCCTTTTGTTCTCCAAGTGTTCATGGGGCATAAACTACTCATTCGCTACCGTAAATGCTAATTTTCACTAACAAATAGTTTTTTCAAACGTTCAAAACATTTTTTCAAAGGAATTTTGCTGGTGGCAGAAATGCTTTAATGAGGCACTAAACTGTCAAATGAATGCAGATTATTTCAATGAGTGAAGAAAGACACCAATGTTGAAGAGAGTTGTAGATTGAAATATTGTCTCTTAGTTGTATTTAAATATATACTCGAATATTTTTTCCTCTTTTCCCTTGCACTTTGACTCTCTGCTATCCGCCATAAACCTGAATACAGGTGATTTACGACTAATTCTCTTGAATAGTCGGATTGGTGAGCGTGATGAGTATTTTAAAATTCTGCTATAAATATCCTTTGTGCGTCAACGATGACCTCTCCCCGATGCCACTGTGATCCCGAGATGCGACAATTGTTTCGTACCTTTTGTCATTTACACCACTTTGTTGCAAATGATAACTATTTTGCTGTTGAATTAAGAATGCCACGGCCCAAAAAATATACACGAGAGAAACGTGCATGATAGATATGTGCTAAAGACGACACGGACTTGACGGCGGTTTTATGGAACCTTTAACGTTTTCGGATTCCAGGACTAACGGATTCAAGGTCCCAGAACTAATGAACATTTTCCTCAGATTTATTAAATTCTCCCCGATGCCAGTCATCCTTTTACCTTGTACCATAATTTTTCCTAAACGACTAACATTAATTTTTGACTTCAATCCGTCAATGCTTCAAAAAGCTTCACATTTCATGCTGTGGTGGACCTTTAGGAAGTTACCGTAGTCTGAGGCTCATATCGAGAACTATTGCAGGGGCGCCGTGTGATTGAGGTTAAAGATACCGCAGTTAAGGAGAGGAGATATTTGCGGCTGGAATTTTTGAAAACATGGTATTATAGTTCTTTGAAGAAGAGGTGATAGCAACTCCTGGAGGCCACTTAAGTCGGAGTGGGCACTTCCCTTGCGGGAACTTGAACAGGGTTTATTTACTCTAGAGCGCTGCGAAACCCACTTTCTGATGCATAACGATACGGTCAATGACTATGCGCCATTAATTACATCCCTGTCATCAAGTAATGTTTGTTACCGAGGGGAAATAACTGATCAGTTGCTTTCTCCTCTTCCACGCCTCGTTTTTTTTGCAATTGCCTTTCCGTTGCCAAAAGACAGCCCTTGGGTGAGTTGAAATTTTAGTTATGGTCTGAAGATTGATTGCAATTAATATATAAATATACATGATGTTCCAAACGGATGAAAAATTGGTACAGAATATTCCCTTTTATGGGTTTCATTTGGAAAATCCACTCTTTCACGGATAATTTGATCAAAGCACTCGTAACGTATCAGGAAATAATTTAGCCGCCAGGCGCTTTATCCTTAAAGTTATCGGTCCTCGTTAATTCTTTACCTTGAGATTTAAGATACTGTCCTGTATCGAATGCATAATTATCTGGAGAGTCGCCATGATAAATATGTCCATAAGTTTCCTTATTAACCATATTTTAGTTACGTCTCTAAAAATTGGCTGCAATAAATCTGACTTTTACATTTAAAGAAATGTGAAGTTGTTAATGACTAATGTAACGAAAATAATGTTTCGCTTCAGATGCTTACTGGCTTAATTTCTCATTGGCCAGAGCTGATCCTGTTTTGATGATAAAATCCGCATTTCCAATAGGCTTATGTTTGTTCTGTTGCATCTAATCCGATCTTAGTTTTAAAAAAATGCAAAAATCGTTTCCATAGATTGAATCTAGATGCCAACATTAAGTGCTCTAACTTACTCTTAATAAACAATTTTCTCTGTTTACCCTGATGAATATAAAAACTGAATTTCACCCCTTTTCAGATTCAGATACGCTTGTGTAGGCACATGCATATGTAGAATAAATGAGAAGTGCCGGCTGCTGTATAGGTTAAGTGCCGCTGTTCTGCGGCGCCGCGTACTTTTCCGCGAGGCCCACACCCGTTTCCGGGCCGACAGGCTGGCACCTCAGGCCCTCGAAGGCGCCTATCTCCACCGAGGGGCGGGAGGGAGGCAAATGAGGGGAGACGAGCGACGAAAACAGCATTCCGGCTTGTGCGATTCTTTTTTTTTCAATTCCGCGCTTTCGGCGCCCGCGGCAAGTTGTCACGCTCCGAGGTAAAAATCGTCGAAATTAAGAGGGGGTCGGACTAGTGGCGCCCCCGTGACTCTCTCTCTCTCCTTCCCTTTCATTTATTTCTTTTCCATTCCCCCCTTTTTACCTTTTTTTGTCCTGGTCCAGCCTCAAGGCGCGATCGTATACAAGTGTTTCACGCGTCCGCTTTCGAGGTATGCTAGCGCTAGCGAGGCGCTGGCGCTCCCCGCGCGAAAAGTTCACAAACAAGATATATTTAATTTGTGGAAACAGTCCATTTCAAAATGCAAATTGCCTTGTATTTCTCACCGAATTTTCTATTGACATTTGTTGTTTCGACCGAAAACTATTCTCTTGTAGATCTTTAAATTATCCGTCGTTTACTCGAGTAAATATGGGGCCGCCTTAATGCTTAAAATGTTAAAAAATACTTTGTTTTGAAATGTACCTATGGTTAACGTAGACCACTGGATGCCGAAGCTTACTCATTACCTAAATGTTAACTGCTGGCGTAGGGTTTGTTTATTACATCGTAATGTTGGTTTTTTGACGTGAGGTTATGATTGAAAGTATGTATTGACTTCGAAATATGAATTGGATCGATTAGACAGTCATTTTTCCTTTATGACCCCTCTAGCAGTTGACCACAACAAATTTCTAAGAATTGGATAGGTGTTCATTCATGAATAATAATGCTATCATGCTAAACGTTCATGACATCACTGGGATCGTAATGATTTTATTGTATCTGCACGTTTTCTCGTGGGTCGTGATTCTTCCTACCCATATCTCAGGAAAGCTAAAACGCCATGGTATGATTTTTAGCTAGGCTAACCGTCTCGAAAATTTAAAAGAAAAAGAAAAATACGCTTGAAACTGTAGTCTTCTGATTTATTCGAGTAGTTTCTTTATTCTGTTGTACCTTTAGGAGTGAGGTTATGATTAGGTGCTCATTATCATCCTCATCATCATTAGTTGGCATCAATCCGAAGATTATTTTGCAGCTTCTCTCCAGCCCACTCTTCTCTCTGCCAACCACTCCATTCCTACATAATTATTTACTTAAACGTCCCTCCCTATTTGCTTGGTATGTTATAGTCTTTGCATTTCTCTGCAATACTTACCAATGATTCTTCCTTCCAATGTCCCTCCCTTTGGCTGTAGTGTCGTCAAGGATGTCTCAATTACCAAATAAACGCGATATTGGAAGAATTACACGTACTTACAGGTACTCATATTAATCTAAAAATCAAAAATCTCCTGTTTGGATCTAATAGTGTTGTGGAGGGAAAGAGAGTTGGGCTTCGGAAAGTGTGGAGGAATATAGTTGATGGTCGGTGTGTTCACCCATTGGAAGTTTTTATCCGTCTCATGATTATCAAGAGCTCTGTGTACTTACCCACATTTGTTATTTCGCTCCACTACAACCGGTTCCGAAGTTTTACATCGTTTTCTAGTCATTAGTACTCAGACCATACCTTACAGTTCATAGCATTTTCTGTGTACAACTTGAAAATGACGTAGTACATCGAAGCTGGCTATATGGAACGAAATAAAAAAGTGTGGAAAAGTGCTAATTGTTTTCAACCACCATGAAAGTGAGGAGGAAGACGGGGAGGTTGTTCTCCTCGCTTCCCACTCTCGCCTCCGCCCGCCTCACGCCACTCTATCTCCAACCCGTAGATTTTGGCGTATAGTAGGTGTATGCATGTGCCTTACCCTAGCTTAACTAGTTCCAGTGTAGTGAAGCTAGCCTAAATTAAAATATTAGAAGCAGTGGCTTGCAAAGTGTCAATTAATAATTTTCCTTTACAATGTTATTTTTCCACTTCGTATCGGCTGCATCCCTCCTCTGTATATCGGCAAATTACCTGTATGAGTTTTTTTATTATGTAAGCTGCCCGCACTATACGTCGAGTCGACTATGACCCTTCCGTGCCCGGCTATATTCCTTGACCTCCTTCCTAAATTACCCTTTTCTTCTTTAACAATCGCACCACCTTCCTCTCCCGCTGTAGAGATACCCTCGGACAGACAGCATTTCCCTACATCTGTCGCACATTCTCCTTGCAGCTGAATTCCTCTCGACCGAAAGTGACCGCTTGGGCACATACGGAGAAAGCCACGGAGATTACACGAGAGATCGAAACATTCGGAATGGTTTGTTTTAAACGTGCATTTCAGCGCTGACTACATATCTAGAGATATCGTAGACGTAAACTAACAGGTCGTAAAATTTTTCATACTCGTACAACTATTGTGTTAGCAGTCTTGCAGTTTATGCCACGTAATTTAATGAGGTTTGCATTGAAGTTGAATAATTCTGTTTTCCCTTTCGGGCAACCAATTCATATAGCCTATATAAAGGAGTCCATTGTATCAAATCATTTTAGGCGGAAAGATGACTCGTAAAACGTAGACTATACCAGCTGAATTCCGGTGTCTTCTTGCGAAACAACTTGTCTTGTCGGGGTCTTGGTGGGATCAAAAACTTCAAAAATGATTTTCTATCCTAGAGGACGCGCGCACTATTCTTTCTACATATTGCTTGTGAGGCAGTAACAAGAAATTTTTTTTGTGCGGTATGAAACGATTCATGTCGATAAACCGGTGGATCCCCGTTGCCACGTGAAATATTCTTGAAAACACACTCATAGGTTTAGATATGATTATGGAAAAGCGATGCTTAGGGCTCCTGAACTATACGGCCCATAGTTACTCATAGAAAGAAAAGAAAGGCAGTTAATTGCTTCGTGTGCATACATAAATGAGCTACGACTAATTAGGTTTACAAATTTTTTTCATTTTCCGGATATTTGTACTCTCCTGCATAAAAACCCTGGGACCGCTAATCAGTAAAGGCCGACAGATGTAACTTGGTATTGGACTTTCCGAGCTATATCGGGTACCATTCCATATCTGAATTCACTTGCCCAGGATTTGCTTTGGAGTCATCTTTATCCGCAGAAGGCATCTCTTGCTTCAGTTGACATCGCCATCTAGATATATGAAGTTTGTCCCACAAATTCGATTGTAATGGAGAAGGTCAAGGGTAACTCTTTCGCCGCTTTGACATGGAGCATGATCCAAATAAATATTCAATATTAGTGAAATAAAAGGAGAATTGTGATATCTAGTGGAATCCGATAAAAACATGATTACGATAGTACTTGAAACGGCATACGTTCCGTTTACTGTGAAATATATGTGCACGATATATCTTTAAAAAATAATACAGGCACTATTTTATGGGATATGTGTACGTTGAATACCATCATAATATCAAGGCACAGAAAGATTTGATAAGCGTTATATACAACATTCAAAGGAAAGCTGCGTTGCCCTGGATGCTTAACGAGTGAACAGAGAATGCTACTTAATGTTAGCTGCAGCAAGGACTAGGTTGAGAACCGCTGGGATCTCGGAGGCTTCACGCTAGGGGAAGATAACTTGAAAAATTCTGACCACCTACGAAAAGAGGATCTTTCTGTAACGAAGTTACACACGGAGGGTTCCATTTTAACCCAGCATTTTATCAAAGCAATGGCTGAAGAGACAAAATGCCTTAGAGATATACACAGGCGAACTGATGGGTACAAAAATTCCTCCTCCCCACGCACCATTAGTGATTACAACAAATAAAGAGCGGGGTACAATACTCTGTAAAAATCCAATTGATTTCCACTATTTCCTTCTTCCAATACCTTTACTTCCGGGTTTCCAAAAGAAATGGATGGTAAGAAATGTCAACACGAGTTTGTTAGGAATGTTAAGTTTTACAGGTTCTTCATTTCTTATTAGTCATGACAAGAACAGTCACAGATTTTTTCTTAAGTATCTGTTAGAACTACCAACTACGTACAAACGACTATTTATAGTTCTTAGTCCTTCTCCGGAAAATTAGTTTCTGGTTCAGATCTCTGATCCCTGTGCGCGGTTGTGATGAGGAATTCGCCGGATGTTTTGCGACCGAATCGCAAAGTCGAAAGGCTACTTGCAGGAAAAGTAGACGTCGGTCAATTTTCCCTAGAAGCCAGAACTGTGGCCTTTAATGTACCAAATACTACCCTATGGATCCCTTCTGCCTAAGAAGTCCATGCTTACCATTCGAAGCTGGAGGCTGCTTGAGAGGCTGTAGAACCTCCACGTGCGAAACCGCCTACATGTGTAATTTATTGTGAAGTTTTCTCGATGTAACTCCGTGTTGCCGGGGGGAATAGGCTGACAAGCGGGAAGGGGGATCGGATCGCAATTGCGGTGGTCGGGGGGGAGCGGGTGGCGCCCGGTTGGCGCGGGGCCGAGAGTAGACAGGCGCCGCCCGCCCTCCCTCCTCCCCTCCCGCTCTCTTCCCCCGTCGCCGCCTCCCGCTCCTCCAACAGCCCCCTCCTCCCTTTTCTTTCGGGTGGTTTTTCGGGGGGGGGGGGAAGGGGGTGGTTGGTTGGTTGTGTCCTTAAATCCTCCCTCCTCTCTCTTAACTCACTCCGTTTACTAGCTTCCTCACCGGCTTGGCAAATTTCGAGTTGTCCCGGCTCCCGGGCGGGACCGTCGCCGAATCTCGACGAATGACTCACGTGCGTGTGACACATCGACCTTGTGTGACACGCGAGTGAGGTACGACGTCTCTCTGTTGAAATAATCGAAATCGTTCGAGTTCTTTTTATTTATGAAGAGAGACATGTCTTTAGCCGCGCTAGAGATCTGGTTTTCTTACTTGAGCACTTTCTTCTAAGAAATCGCTCGCGGTAAAAAAATGTAGGTTCTGCATGTCATGAACCTGTGGAAATCACTCTCCGCAGCTCCTTTAGCTAGTTACAAATAATCACCTCTCCAGTATAATTGGTCTTCATGTTGCAGACCATGGTTTGGTTCCCTGCTGAGACGACGTGTTTGAGCACGATTTTATATCAGTTGCATATCGAAATATATTAAAAGGTACCCAACGAGATTAAGTATGGATTTGCTTTCCTTCTTCAACTTTTTTAGGTAAATATTGAAGTCCCCCTGTCATTTAGGCCCATTGGTTCTTTGTTACTTCCTAAAGATCAAACTCAGGATTACCACACCTTGTTTAATTTATTTACCAAGTTGAAGTTGATGCTAATAAAAGAGAGATACTGTGGACATAGGAGCATTTACTCTCTAATATTCTTTTTGTTAAGTTAAGAAATGTTGGATGAGGTAATCTTGATATTTTATACCGTCTCGGGCATACTTAAAAATTGAACTTTCTCAGTATTTAACTTCACACTTTTTGCCGGTGAAATAGAAATAGAGTAGGGATTAAAACAAAATACAGTTTCGTGTTTTCCAGGAACTTTCTCTTTGCCGCAATTCTATCTATCCACTCCCGATTCCTAATTTCATCCGTAAACGTACACTTCTTATTTGGACTTGAATATTTCTTCATTACAGTGTGATAGCCAAGGAGATTTCTTACTTAAATGAGTGGCATCAACACAGTGTTTCATGTTTCCATGAGAAATAGAACCTTTGGTTTTTTTCTTCATTGTCTTCTAAGTTAATCATACTAGATGAAGATTTAAACTTCATGAGAAAATGATCTCTCTGACCGCTTTATGCCTTTGCGGCTGTCATCATCCAAAAAATACCGATAAAATTACGATTGAAAGTATGTAGTTTGTAAATGGCCAACGTATTCGTGTGCCTGAGAGTATATTCAGCCTGGAGTTAAATCGAATGCTTTATTTAACCCCCTTTCAAAAACTCAGTCATTCATCCGACTCCGTTGTTAAAATTCAGCCTGATTATTGAGTTACTGGCCTTTTAGCGAGTCATGGGAGGGAATACTGCCCGTGGCAATGAGGTTGCGTTTCCATATTTCCTAATTTTTAATTGGCTTTACAGATATTGAATACATCTGATCCGCTGGAAAATTAGTACCTACAACAATGGCTAAGTGCACCATCAGTTGATGCCATCAGATTACCTCGAACCTTCTCCGGTAGCTAAGTGGTTCTCATACCAATCATTGGTAATTCTACTTTCAGTTTGTATATCTGAAGTAATTTCTCTTTCTTAATTGTAGAGTAGTAGGTCAGCGTTAATGTGCTTATCAAGATGGTCTGTTCAGGGAGTGCAGTAGTTTGAGTAGACTGATAACTGTGGGCTTCGATATCTGATTTGGCATAACGTCGAAAATGTGTCACAAAAGAGCTGGTAGTGTCATAATTGTCACGGCACATGGAACGAGTACTGAAAAGGCTGTTAGCATTGCGTGCGCCTTCGTAAATCACGTGGCTCATCGATAGAGTAACCATAGGGGGAGCCGAAGACACTTCGAGTAGAGGAGGTGGTTAAAGGTTGGCCCATCAAGAAACGGATGTAGTGGTGTAAGTAGGGAAATGACCGAATTTTCAAGACCTACAACCATTTTTCAATCATTGCATTTACGAATGATATGGTACCAAGTCACTCGCTTGAGTGCATGTACACCAAGGGTTGAGGGCTCGTCTCATGTGCTACAATGTAGACTGGAGGCGTGAACATGTAGTTCGCACAAACCCCCCTCAAAATTCGTCTTGGAGGAAGATAGCATGGTGGTGTAACTAGCTAACACACGTTAACTGGCTAACTGGCTAAGAGTGCAACTGAAGGGTGGAACAACACATCTGCCCGGCAATTGGGAGATCCGGGTTCGCATTCCGGTCCGAATGATTTTTTCGTGACGAATTCTAGCCCTTGGTACCTACAACCATATTATTTATTATTATAGTCTTTGCGATTCCACGAATACTAACGTTCAAAGATTAGACAAAGGGGATTAAAAATCAGTTTTTTTACAATCATAATAGGTTTTCTTAATTGCCCTTAATGCTTGTTGGGTTTACTTCATTCTGTGCGTATACCTCATCTCGTGATTCACAGCTAATGGAAGGGTTTGCCTCTGCATTGCTGGTGAACTTCTGATTTCAAGCAAGTGGAATGATTTAGAATCGAATACAGTTATGTTCTACAAAAGGTGTTGAACTTGAAGACTAAATTACATGAATATATTTACGTCATTCTTATGTCGGCTGTCACAGTCAATCGCCTGGACATTCACCTTTGGAAAACACTTTAGTATGTACTCAGAACAACCTCTTCTTCAGCTAAACACTTTAGTACGATAACTATTTACATATATGTATGAATTGAATTAAAAATCAAGATGACTACTCGTAATAGTTTGTTACTAACGGTGGACACAAGTGAGTCTGAAATGGGGCTTCAGTCGACTTTTGACTCTGTCCTCTCCCGATAAAAACAATCTACAAGTAAGTTTCGGTTATATAATCCTTGGTTAAATACTTTCCTTGCATAGGTATAAATAGATGCCTATAGTAATCCCCATTTACAGCACCCACGTCAGCTAACCGAGTCAGAAAGTCTCAGTTTACACGAGTTTAACTTTGAGGACTGGTGCGTATCTTTGGCTCCACACTGTGACACTTCATTAGCTTAACCTTCAATACACCGAGGTTTTTGTCCTCCATGTGCAGTCATTTCATATATTACTCCACTTGTGGGAGAATCAGGTACGAAAAGTTACGAATGAGATTAGATATTTTTGTTGCCAATCTCAAAAATTGACGTCCCAAAGGCATATAGACAAAAAAAAACCTAATCGGAGACAAAACAATACTATATGTTACCTCTAAGTCACTCACCGCGATATAGGGTTAAGCATGCCATCAGTGGAAGTGGCATGTATCTGCACTTAGATTTACAAAAAAGGGATATCTCATGGGTCTCTCATGGGTTCTACTGTGTTTTCACCATCCAATCTCCTTAATAGAAAGTTGGGCTGAACTCGGAAATGGTTGTTGTTCTCGCTTTCACACCCTTATCCCTTCTCTCACCCCTTTCCTCCGCGCGCTAATATCGCAAGTGGCTAATCCTTGAGTGCCGAGTGCATATCACCGTTTTCAGTGTAGTCTCCGTATATCTCTATATATCCGTATATCTCCGGCTAAAACGCCGGAAGAGAACCACCCCTTCCAATTTTCTCTTGCTCTCTCCCCTTATTCTTCAAAACGTCAACACCTCCCTGCCTCTTGCGGTTGTATTCTGGACACCCTCTCCCCTTCCTACCCACCCCGTCCTGGATCCCTCTCTACTTGTCGCCCCTTTCCAACAATTACGTTTCCCCCCCCTTCCAAAAATTGCTTTTTACCCTGCCCCTCGTATTATTCGCCCCGAGGAAACCGAGGTTGCCCACTTCGCACCTCATGAAAAAGTCAAGGGTCGGCAATCTGTAGCGTGGATAAACCGCGCGGATGGTGTTGTGTTCAGCAAAATTAGAACTCAGAAACCTGCCAGCAACGGTGGTCGATCCTTTCCCGTGATGTCCGTCAGTTCGCCTCATACCCAACCGGTTGGCCAATATATCGTTTTAGAATTGCAATATTACCAAGCGTTTTCTTTCCTGATGTCGAAATTCCGCGAAGTTACGATGCGAAATATTTCTTATTTTTCTCTATGTTAAGATGTTGGGACACCTCCACTTTGTTGCTTATTTGTGGGAGGAGATAGCTTGCTGTGAATGTAATTATGTTGCATTCTACTGTGTGGGTGCGAGGAGATCATAATTATTATAGACAGTCAGACTTCTAAAGTAGGTTTCAAGAGAGGAATGACCTCTCATCCCCTCTTTTACAGTCAAAGGCACCTACTTCCTTACGCGATTTCTTTCTCCATCCTATACTTATTTCCTTCTCTGATTCTTTTCGTATTAGTATTATTCAGGGAACCACTTCTATTTCCCCCTCTCACTCGGTTTTGAACATTCTCTTATACCTCATTCACCTTAACCAACACCATTCCTCTTAATTTCCTTCAGCAGCTTCCTCCCCTCACCCTCCAAGTTCATCTTTGTTCGTCCTCCTTTCTGTATGTCACACCTTCTTTGTTATCCTCTACATTAATGTTTCAAACCCCTCCAATGAACTATTATCCTCTTTGTTTACTTGTAGGCAAATTCAATTCAATTCGCAACGAATCGGAATGTTCTCTTTAAGAATAGGGAATATATCTCCAAATGGCGTAAGGGATGAGGCTAGTATGATGCTTGTCATACAGTTCATGTAAATGGTACTCTAATGAACTCTCCACTTCTGTGTTTGGTGATATGGAACCGCAGAATTAAAGTGATCACTGACTTCACCTTCTTTTTGAGAATTTATTAATCAATATTATGCGTTATCAATATTATGAAATATGCGTAGGAGGTATTTAGATACTGTCGTGTTATTGTTAACCTGAGTTTGAACCGTGATCGAATTTCCATCATTTTTCCCGACGTTTTTACATGGCTTGGAGAACTTGGAGAGTAAATTGTGCACTGTGCACGAGTATTTAGTCCTGAAAAAGCAAAAAGCAAGCATGCCTTGGATGTCTTTGTTTTCAGGGTTATGAATGAGGATGGTACGAACTTTTACTCATTTTTAGGTGACATGATGATCAAACTAGTTACGTTGATGATGCTGACATGATGAGCTAGTTACGTTGTATGAAGGCGAGCTTTAGCCACCTGCCCCAAAAACATGATATAGTTGTATTTAATATTCCATTTTGCCTTGAATTTAAATTAAAACTTCCCATAATGACTCCTATCTGGTGTATGCCAATCTCGTCAGAAATTTTTGCTGAAAAAATCCGTGGTGGCTATTAATTATTCAGAGTCCCTGAACGAGGAGTTTCATATAACTTCGAAACTTAACGTATTTCTTACGACTCTCGTTGTAAATTATTCGATATTGTTGATGATTCGTCGTCATATAATAGCAAAATACTCTGTCCATAAACTAACTTGATACGCCTATTCCGAATATGGCAAGATAACTGTGACTCTGTGCTAAGGAATGTGAGACGCATAAATCATTACTGATTGATATTAGCTAGTTCCTCTTGACCGATGGAAAGCGCTATTTCTAACGTAATTATTCTTTCTTTCAGGTAAGTGTGGTGCTTGTGCCTCCCCATCACCTTGTCTTAAGGAGTTCCAGGGGGTAATATTTTGATTCCTTGTCCTCGGAACATTTTGCATGCAAGTACCTACACTCCAATTATTTGCACCCCGTAGTTTTCCGTTGAGCTACTTTGTGATTTGCTTGTTTTAATGAAAAGGTTTACTCATTGGTTGCCTTGTTTCAAAAGTCACAAAAATGATGAGAATCTGAAGTTCGTTTTGCAGTGACAAATGCCTTATACATAGATTAGGATTCGTATTGAGATTTTGCTCTTGGATTGAATAGATTAAAATTGTAGAATATTGCCTTTTCCTCACTTCTCTAGAAGAGGCGATTCGAATATTTCAATACGAAATAATAAATAAGCAATGCAAAAAATGTGGTGTGACTTCTTTGAGAAAATAGAATTGTATGACTGAGCCATGATTTCAACTCGCGACCACCGCGATCCATCGATTTTCAGGCTAGTGTGCCATGGACGTAACAACTGAGATCGTCGATATTGCTAGTATTTGTAGAATGAATAGTTTATGGAATATATACGCAGGTGAATGCCTTCGGGAGGATTTTTTGGCATCATTTAGGTTTCATCAACAACTGCTTGTCTCCAACGCATAAATATTTGAGCACGAAAAAGTACTGAAGATCCCGGCATTTTTTTGTAGGAATATGTGAGCCTGCCGAGAGGAACAAATGCCAGCTAAATGCAGAGGGCATGGCATTGGGTACTGGAGGAGAGTGTGTCGTAAAAATAGAAGAGAGGTTGAGAAACGAGCTGGTCATGAAGGAATGTGGATTGGATGTTCCGGTAATGGATGAAAGAATGAAAGAAGTGTGCTTGCTTCGTCGGCTTCGTCATGTTGAGAGAATGGGTGAGCGGCGGATCACCAAACAGATGCACGAGGGAAGAGGTAATGGTGTGAGGGGGAAGCGTGGACTGGGAGCGTTATGGCGGCGTTTTTTTTACTTGCGGATAAACATTTGGAGGAAAAAGAAGAAAATGCACGAAGAAATTCTTGGATGAGGCAGAGATGAAACAAGTTATCGACGAACTATGGACTATTAGGGCAAAACGGGAGAAATTACAGAAAATATTTAATTCATTGACCGAGAGCTTTTGAATATGCCTGTTTCCTACAGTCGAACGATAGCTCTTAGGTATTTAATTTAATCGCCCGATAAAGAAATGAATTTTCCCTTTGTCGTACGGGAAACAATATTCGAGCGAAATACTCATAGTTGCTATGTATAATTTAATATAATAGTTATTTTACGTAACATTTCTGTAAACCGCAAATAGAATGACTAATGCTTTTAATATGAAACTTAAATACTGAAAGTGGTCACCATTTTATTTTTATGCCCAAGAAAGCACCTCTGTAATTTGTTCAAATAGTGTTTTATGAAATATTTTAAGCGAATGTTGATGGCATATCTCTTTTTTTCACAATACCACTTGAAACATTTGCCTGAATCCTTTATGGCCTAATTTCACAAAACTTTAATTGGTAATGCCTTCGCCGAGAAGGAGCGGAATGAAGGGCACAATTTCTTGTGCGATATGTAAAGACGTGGTGATCGCCCAAAAAGTGCGCCTAATGATGCTTGAAGGTGCAGAAAAGAATCCGCCATCTTAAATTTATCTGCTTCGTGTATAACTGTATGAGAAAATAATCAGCCTCTGGGTATAGAATGTTGCAGGCATTTTATTTTTATACATTTCATCTATTTTCGTTTGCCTTCGTTGATTTTCGACGCTTATCGGCTGTATCACGTTGCTTCGTCCTGAAGCTGTTGTCCTACGGTCAGATTGTCGCGCCAATGTTATTGTCAAGGACCACATTTGTCATAAAGTGCAATTGTCTCATTACACTTTCGACGTAATCGGGGGAATTCATTAATTGGCCTTTCGTAGGTGACATATAAGTGGAGGAGGATGCCATGTTGTCCCTCGTAAGTATGCACGGTTCAATTTTTGCACTGGGCGCATTTATTTTTGGAGCGGAGTCGGAAGAGGGTGACGTGACCCTCACCCTCCTGCCCTACTTCATCCCATCCCTTCGGCCCCTCCTCCCCCCTCACACAGCCCCTCGAAGGGAGAACCACTCTCTGGCACCCCACCCTCCGAAACCGTTTCCTTGCATGCATAAAAAGCCGTTATGCGCACGCTCTCTCTCGCTGCTGCCCCTCGCGTTTCTTCTCCTCGCCAGATTTACTGGCGCGGCGGCGTAATCAACTTCCACCCCCTCCCCCAAGGGTCTTTGCAGCGTAATCTTGTCTTACTCCCATTCCTCCCGAAGGGGGAAACAATTTCCGGGAACGTTGATAGACTCCCTTTAATGTCCTCAGCGTCGGGCATAAAGCACAGCAAGGAGGGTGAGCACTTAAGGAAAAAATGGTCAGGGCAGTTGCGTATTTTATTTTACACTTTCAAAACAAATTCTACTGTTTTGACTCACGAGTGCCCAGCTCCTTTAGAATTCTGAATATTTTTATAATAAGAAAAAACTGTCCTGATATTTTAGAATTAAAATAAACAAAAAGCAAAATATTACGCTAATATTTTTCGGCATCATAATACACATGTTTGTCGTGTCTGAGAAGAGTAAAATCGGCAGGTGGATCGCTTAAATCCGTGTCTTTCATTGGAAACGGAAAACTTTTTCTTGTTGTGTCATTGTTTTATCATTCTACATAAAAGAATAACATATATTTACTGTAAAAAGTAGTGAGATACTTCTTAAGAAACCTTATCAAGAAAAAGTCATGTCGAAATGGTATCAGTTTGGTTCTCGTTTTTAATAGGAACTGTAAAAATAATCTATTAAATCGGAGACCCGGTTTATCATCGAGTTTCTAAATATCCATTTTCATTGAGCGCATACCTTGTAAAAGGAATATGTCCTTCAATTTTAAAGCTTATTGTAACGAATAAACTAATACTTAAGATTTGAAGGTGAAAAGTGAGACAGCACTTGGCGATTTATAGTTCTGCATAATAATCTTTCCAGCATATTTACACGCACATGTACAAAAACGCACCCATATATTTAAGTGGGAGAGGATAACGAAGTGTCCAATTTTGGAGGCAGTTGGGGAGACCGTGAATTAAGGCAAGTGTTTTTACAAAGCTAGGCGTTCTCGTGCCATGGCCGCGAAGGACGACTGCGCTGTCTGCGATAGCTTTTTGTTTCTTGCCCCGTTAGCAGTCAGTTCCCCATTTCTTCCTTTTCTTTTCTTGTCCAGAGGAACGCGAAGGCTCTCACATGTGGTTCGAACGTGGACACGGGCAATTTTGTTCGTTTTGTCCCACCACAGCGACTTCCTTTGAGAACCTCCCCTTCCTCCCCCGCCTCCGGCAGCAGAACGTTGAGGAAACATGGGATGGCGATTGGGTGGGGGAGAACGAGCCGGAGGAAACACTATTATGCATCAAATGGCTTTCGAGAGTAATTCGTTCTGACCTTCGCACGATATGTCGATTCCGAGAGGAAATGATGGCCTGTGTTCAATGCAGCGCAGTATTGTGTCTAGTCAGAGTGGTGTGTTCATTCGAGGCAAATTGGTCCTCCTTAAGTCTCTACGCTTCTTAGGGCTCCCAGTCTTCGAGACTTCGCGGAAATTAGATCGTGGGTGTATTGAAATGAACAGCCTGGTCTGAATTCTTGTAATGCATTCCTACCCACTTAATTCGTATTTAACGTAATTATTTGTAAAAAAAATTATGCGAGCTCTGCGATAAACTTGTGGAGTTTTGTTAAAGCCTCTTTGGCAATTGTGGGTTTCGTTCCATTATGGCTGCAATAATTCTGCAGAATATAAGGAAAGATACGTAAATAGATTTATTTTGTAAACAGCGGTAAAGCTCTGGTGTTCGAGCGGAAACAAAATGGTGACAAACGATAATAAAAAAGTCAATTATTGAGTGAAGCAGATGACTTTACGTTATGAATTAACAGAAACTTGTCCCTTGTTTGAAAAAGAATTTCGAAAGCCTCGATACGTCACAAGTATATGGTATTCCTTACTTTATTCACCTGCTTTTTACATATTCATCGCGATGCCCTGGTAAGGGGTGTGAGGGTAACACCAAGCTTACGATAGTGGGGTGAATGCTTCCTCGGTAATAAAGTGACGGCGTTAAGGCCGCTTTTCTCTGTGTATTTTATGGTACAAACAAAAATATCACAGACTGTACAAGTAGAAGAACAGATTCTATTTCCCGGTCAGTCATTCAGACAATCTTTTAATTTACTGCTTTACAGAGTACAATTTTCCTCATGAAAGAGTGCATGCATTCATTTGCATAATAAAAGGTCATATGTATTGCGGCCTTCAGACACTATCGGCTGTATTCATAGACTTCAGCTAAAATGTTCTAGTTAGGCGACTAACTCAGTCGACTACTAAGATTATTTAGTCGCATACTAAAAAATAGTATTCATAGATCCTGTCCGCTGAGATTATTTAGTCCGCAAAAGATTATTTAGTCGCATACTAAAAAATAGTATTCATAGATCCTGTCCGCTGAGATTATTTAGTCCGCAAAAGATTATTTAGTCGCATACTAAAAAATAGTATTCATAGATCCTTTCCGCTGAGCTACTAACTTATTATACTACTATCGCTACTGTCGTAGCAGAGTATATAAATTTAGGTAAGGACTGCCCAAAAAACAATGAAGCAACGCTTGGTAATACTGCCACTGGCTTCATTGTCTGTGAATTCGTACGTCATGCATTGACATTGCTTATTTGATAAATGCTAATTAAAATAATAATTAAAAAGCCATTATTATTACATCACATACGTAAGAAATGTATAATTATTCCATAGCCTAAGAAAATCTTTGCTTAAATTTTATTGAAATATATTTTTAAACGTATTTTAATGGATAGTTCCGTGAATAAAACAGTTTTAGTTATTTATCTCTTTAAATATATAAATCACAGCCAAATGTAAATGAACATTCCCACTTAAGGAATACAAATACAATGCCATGCGAATGCCTCTGCTATATTAAGCTTCTTTCTTTATTCTGTTTTCTATAATATCTCGAGGAATGTTTCTTTTGGACGAAAAAAGTGGAAGGTAATCATTTTCATCCGTTTCATTAATGGAATGGAAACGACATTGTTGACAAGGGACGGACAAGAAAACGTACCGATATCGGGGACTTTAAAGAAATATTCATTTTACATTGGCACTATCGCTAAATACTCTAATTTGCACATTTTGTAGCATTGCCATCAAAATACCGACTAATCTTCTATAAACGTTGATTGTTATTGCATAGAAAAATCCGGAATTTAATACTTGTCTCATACTTTATTTTTTGCCCCACATAGTAATAAGCCTCAAAATTGCACAGATTCTCCATAACAACCATAAAATCATTTTACCACACAGCAGCTTCTCCTCATCAAATTAATACTAGCTCCCTGCAATCGCATCATATGAAAATATCAGTTATAATAAAACATGCACAGGTCTTTCTTAATGAATTCACCGTTCCTTCGTAAAAAAACACGCTAATGGAAAAATATTAGCCCTAAGTGAATGCCGAATAACTGTCATTTACAAGAAAATATAACATTTCTCACATTCTCGAACTAACGATAATTTTGTAAACGATAAATTAACATACACACGGTACAGCACGCATTGTCACTATTTAATCGTCATATTTATTTGTCCCATCACAAATCCTTTTTAAGCATAAAACGAAACTGATTACACATATCCACTTGGGAGAACAAGACACAAAATAAGCTACGATAAACTGCTAAAGCACTGGAAGAACACCTTTTTTCACAGTGTTAACCATAGAAGGGCTCTGTTACCAACCAAAGAAAAAGAAAAGCGAAACAAAATAAGTATTGACGACAGAATGTAAACAGACTAGCGCTCTGACATGGCTCTGATGTAAACAGACTTGCAATTATAATTATTACCTATGCGAAATCATTATAATTCAATAAGAAAACAATTGTTCGCCTTCCTTCAATTTAAGATGCATATTTCTACCACAACACAAGAATAATATGCTATGGTTAATTACTCTGAAGCTCATCACTTGATTCAATGGCCACGATAACTAATATGCCCTTGTAAATTGTTTTCGAGGCTTCCTCCTAGAATCATTGTTTAAAAAAAGGACTATATGATTGCTGGTATTCATCTAATTTCACAAATGGACTGCGCTATGGCCCGGAGAAATTAAAAATGATATTGGCATCCTGAAAAGCAGTGATCACACACACATACACATTTATGCACTTTATTATGCTGTGAGGCGTAGCACTGATTAAACGATATGAAGACGTGGTGGTAATCAATTTCCAATGCTCCAAACCACTGATATCATCTCACTCTTTCATTTTCTGTGTGTAAATGTTTAAATGTTTATCATTTTAACCTAACCACACGTAATTAAATCACTGTGGGTAAATAAATGCACGCTAATGCTCATGACAGCAACTTTCTCGCTGGACAATAGCGGACGCACACCTATGCCTCCGTTATGGACATGATTTCATAGTGTCAGGCCAGCTGAGACACCCAGATGAGTCATTGGAAATGCAGTGGTTGCAGTCTCCCATTCTGCAGCTCTTTGTCTTTTCTAAAGAAATCTTTTAACCGCTCAATTCCTCTGAAACCCCCTCCACTTCCCTTCTCTCGGAAAGCCCTCGCCGCTGGTGGCTCACTGCTCATTCGCAGCTGTTTCACATCTACTGCCGGAGACGTCATTGGTGCTAAGACAGTGACTGGTCAACGGCTTGGAGTAGAGCATATAGCCCTTAGAATGAATTGGGGACGACGCCCGGAGTACGATGGGTCTGGAAGGAAGGAAGGGTCACTGCGAGTATACGAGTAATAGCGTTTTCCTTTTGTTTATTTTCTGACTACCCTGCATGTAGCGCGCCAACAGTTTCTAACTTATGACTATTTAGGTATCAGAGTTAAAGACTATTTCACCTCCACTTCTTACATTTTCCTCCGTCATTTATCACTAACCCATCCTATTGCATTAACTCACTCTGTGGCGTTGCATTTTGCACGTCTGTCTGTCATAAGCTTTCCTAGAGCTGATTGAACTTTTTGATATTGTTGGAGGTCCGCCCAGAGTCATTTTGGGGCCATCCACCGTCCCCCAACTCCCTCACTTTTTGAGTGTCCCTGCGGGACTTCCAAAAAGAGGGAGAAACTGGGCAAAGCGCCCCAGTTGCATCCCTCTGGATGGATTGGTGTCAGGGTGCCTCCCTTTGAAAAATTTTTATTAGTTTAACTGCCACTTTTTAGAAATTGTCAGAAGGTACTCTGCAATGAGTTGGCTGATGTGAATAATTGATTTGGGATAAATTTTCATCTAAATTGTTAAAATACGAAGGCCTTCAACGTTCACGTTTTGAAAAGAAAACATAAAAATTCAATTGGCAAAACAAAAACAGCACTTGCAGCACTGTCCCAAACTGTTACAGGAAATATACCTCTCCTTCAAACCCAAAGTTCTATAATTCAATGTTACTACCACTCCTATCTTATGCGTCTCCAGTTTGGCTCCATACTACGAAAAAAATACTTAAATAGTCTCCTTTAAAAACGTTTCGCTAATACGCAGGGTGAAAAAAGACATCTCAAAACACTAGATACTAGATCCTTTATTACTGTGGGTTGAAATAAGTCTATTCCAAATTGAGATGCAGTTACACCGTTGCTGGGTACAAGTTTTTAAAAAAATCTCTGGGACTATGAAATCGTTCAGTCAGCGAAACATAAAAAGTATCCTTCTCCCCTTCCACATCACCGCGCCCTCCTAAAAACCCCTCCCGTCTATCAAGCAACCAAGCCATCCGACGAACAATTGCGACAACAATTCGCCTGAAACGAATTCTCAAGAAATTCTAGGGAGACAGCAAGGAGGCTAGGCACTGAAGAACAGCAGCACACACAACTTTGGCGTGGTGCGTGGCGTGGTTTCAGGTAGTAGAACCTATTAATTCTCGAAATAAAGCATTTAAACTTATTTATTCCTCGAATTTTTATTTTCAATCACGAACAAGGTATTGGTGCCAGACTTCATCTTGTTGATTTCGTTACATTCGGTTGCACGGACTAAAGTTGAGGTTCCTCCCGATATGTCTCTCTCACTCGGATGGTATAGTGTAGCATTTAGATAATCTCCTGAAACATTTGGCACTTATTACTACGGTGAAAAATTGTAGAGATCTTGGCATAGAGTATTGATGAACATCTTCGAGTGAATTATGAATACGATAAGTGCTCTTCTTTGTATGAATGATTACTAAATCTGTTTAAACTCAAACCTTCCTATTCGCCATTTAAATGATCTCAACGAATTTATAATGCTCATATTGGCTGTCTTGCAACTTCTACCAATCCACTGAAAAGGCTCTTCAATTTTGTACAAATTTTTGTACGTAGTTATGCATTCTTGCATGCACGTGCTATGCTTGGTTATCCTAGGATAACATATAGCCGAGATTTCGCTGCCGGAGTCTTTATAGGTTCAAAATAGACTTTAGAGTTTTCGAATGAACTTTCGAATTGGTAATTCACACTCCTTGTTTATACTCGCCATGTCTCTGCCACATTTCACTGGTGGAGAAACTTTTGGGGGCACGAATTCCTCCCGAGGTCACTAGCGACCTTGAGAGGCGCCTTGGATCATCCGTTGATGTATCCGGCATATCTCCGCTGCGTCATGATTTTTTTAGTGAATATTTGACCAGGGTGACGCAATGAAAGAGGAATTTCATATTTAAATATATGAAATGATGGATATAAATGCTGAGATGTGAAAATTAAGGACCGAATTCAATTAAACCTTTTTAGGAAAATAAGTTTTCATAGAAATTAACTCCTACACGCTCCCGCGTAAGTCCACGGGTTAATTTAAATAAGAGAGCCACAGCAATTTATTCTCTATCTCCGACTCTCATACTTTTTGTCGCAATATGAAGATGTCCTGTTTGACCTGCCTGTTTTGCAGTGCCTGTTTTGGTTCCCAATAATTTTCATATTGTTAACATAGTAGTTAATGCTTAAATTCTATGAATAGTGACTAGAAAATGTTGAAGTGGTTACGAATTTAGCAACTAGAGTATAATTAATCATTGTAATTATGCATTAGATAGTTCTTCAATGTTCTTTGAACACTTTTCATTAATATCTTTGTTATAGGACTGAAATCGAACAACTTGTCCGTATAAAACTACATCATAACTTGCGAAGGACGGTAAGGCCATGAGGCCGAGGATTTTGGTGTTACTCGACCTAAACGCTTAATTTGGCCAATTTTGTCGTTTTTTACGGATTGAAAATGCCCGGATGCATTGATTATTATCATAATTTTTTAAATCCCTTGATTGAATGACAGAAGTCTCCCATTTTTTTCTGTCCGTAGCTAGTTCCATGGCACCCTGGTAATACTTCTTTTTCAATCCCTATTTATTTTTCATATGAACTTATATCTTGTTTTTCCCCTACATTATTCCCTGTCCTTTTACCTATGATTATTTTCCTTACAAGTCCATTTGGTCATCGGTTATTTTCAACCTTCCTCCCTCTTTTCTGTACTATTATATTCATGTATTTTTTTTGGGCCTTTCTTCTCTCCTCGTAACTGTTCATTTTTCATTTTATTTGTCGATTTGATTTCAGCATGTCTCCAACAGAAGGCCGCGTAGTTTTTTTGCGTACATGCAGTATATTTCCTGTCACGTGTTCCTATAAATCCTTCTTAATGCACGCACAGGTCCAGGATTCTTCTCTGGCCTTTAAGGCTTAACGTTTTCGGAGGGACCCGGTGCGTGCAAGAATCAGGCGCGAAGGGGAAAACAGGGGAGAGCGAAACAAATAAAGAAAGCCTCCGCAAACATTGTCTGGTTTCCAAGGAAACAACGCTCTCCGAGGCAGCGTACTCTCGACTCCCACGCATCTCTCCAAGTGGCGCTATAAATAGCGCAATATATATTACGGGTGCCCATCTATCTCCCTCCCACCCTCCTTCCAATGCCGTCCCTCACGCCTCCTTCTCCTCCTCATTCCTCCGTGTCCCCTTGATGACGACTACGCCGAATAGATGCGGCTATCCTCTCCCTCTCCCTGGATGAGTGCGATGCCGTCGCCTGGAGACGCGATAAACAGCACCGCTCGTCACGAGGTCCGTGACGTTGGATCGCACAAATCTCGACGAAGGGGGATGAGAAACGGGGAAAAGAAAACCGGAAAATGATAAGGCGGTAGGAATGGACGTCCTTCGCAAATCTGAGATCGTTTTTGCTTAAAAAAAGTGTCATTCGGAATTAGATTGTGAATCATGGAGGGGGTTTTGAGACGGCTAAGAACCGAGGATGTGTTGCCCGTCGATGAGACAAAAAACTTAGTGGACGTTTTGAAGGAATATCGGTCTATTAGAGTTGAGTTTAATGAAGATAGAACTTAGCCATATCAGGAAAAGTTAGGTATTTGACAGATACCAGTGGAAATGCCTGGTAAAACGTTCTCGGTCATAATTTCTGCTGAGGCGAGATCGCAAGAAGGTCTTGTATACGCGAACAGGCGTCAAGAGGTCCTTCACAAATAAGACATCCTAAGTGGAGGAGTTCAACAATTGAAAGTGTGATGGGCACACCTCCGCTCAGCGAAACAGAATTTCATTCCACTCTGAGCTCCATAAAACAAGCGCAATTCGTATTCTCTAAATCAAATTCTGTCTGACGTTGGCATTCTGGTTCTGAATATCCGTAAATCTCGCGTTTCATTATCCTTTATTCAAAACTCGTGGTTTTATTGCAGATTTCCTTTTCTTGCTCATATTGACCCTATCAGGTGAAATTTCGCGATGTTATGAGTGGTAGTGTTAAAATATTTCTTTAAAAAATATTTTTCGGCAATAGTTTTATGATTCAATACTATCAAAGTTCATAATGTAGGGACACACGAAAAAGTAGAAATTGGAACTGAAAGTAATGCGACAATTGTACAGATGTTTTATTTTACATTTGGCTGAATCTTAAAGTGAAGAGGGTTTATAACGAAGTTAACTAGGGTAACATTCGTTCCCTGTGCCGTAGCGTGTATTCCAAGTGGAATCAGAATGTTTGTTCCTCGATTCAAGGAGGAGAGTCATAATTTTTACCTCAAATAAAGAATAAGTGGTATTTATATCATATCGTTCTTCAACTATTATCTTTTGATGCCATTTGTGGCCGTCAGTTTCCTTTAATTTTTCTCAAATGATTTTCAAAAAATAAAGTTCACTAATAACGAGTCTTAAGTTAGTTAAATAAATGAGGCCTTAAATATTCAAATACAATGGCAGATGATGCCTTTCAGAGGAGAAATGCAGAAGCTGATCTCCCGTTGGGCCAAATGTTTGGTCATTTCATTCTCTCCGTCTCACGTTGTTGTCAATTATTGAGGAAATTTTCTGATGGCTGGAAAAATATTTTGGTACTCTCATTTCCTTCCTATTAAATTTCCGGGGAAACCGGCGTCTTACATACGTAATCCAAATAAATATTGTCCCTCTATTGTGAGAAAACATTTTTTCGTGAAAGTAGCCCATTCCAACTGTTAAATATAATAACTTACATGTAATTTTGCTAACTTACAAGGAGAAGCAAATAAGGCGTTCATGGGAAAGAGACAACTGCTGTACTCGATGAAGATAGGACTACAAACTAGGAAACATTACGTGAATATATTCATGTGGAGCAGAGCCCAATATGGATCAAAAGCATGGACCATTGGAAAAGCTGACCAGAAAAGACTAGAAGCCTTCGAAACCTGGTGCTGGAGGAGGATGCTGAAGATTAAATGGACGGAAAAAATAAGAAATTAAGTGTACAGAAGCGTAGAAGAGGAGAAGACCATATGGAACACCATAGAAAAAAGAACAAGATGGATTGGACTCACCCTGAGAGACAATGGGTTTGTGAAGAACATAATTTAAGGCAAAATAGTCGGAAAAGTCCCCAAAAGAAGACTCGGGAATAAGTTCGTGGGTCGAGTAAAGAGGAAAGTACATAGAAAGAGATACCAGAAGGTAAGAAAACTAGCATTAGATAGGGAAGGGTGGAGGGTTGCAGTCAACCAACCTTAGGATTGAACAACCAATGATGAACGAGAATATTGCTCTTAGTTAGTATTCTGTTGACTCGAGTAGAGAATACTGTTTCTCACAAATCCGGCATCGGGGAAATCACTGTTCTCTGTGTAATATCAGCCGTCTTTGAAATGGTCCTGTCGTTTCAAGTTGTGCCCACCTTATTGTTTAAACGTTCACTCTCCTCCTCTACCCTCTGGCTGACTGACCTTACCTATCTTTAATTTTATGCTGGAGCACGAGGAGGAATTAACGACCTGGGTGAGGGCGGGGAAGCTTTGTTTCCTCGGAAGACGTTGCCTCGCCCGTCGCCGTGCGTCGGGTTCAGAGGAGTTCACACGGGACGCGGGCGAAGTCGGACGAACCAATGAGAAGTACGTGTTCGGCGGCGGCACACACTACGCACGGAGCAGCGCTCATGCCCACTGCCAGGTCCCGTCAAGCGGGAGGAGGGAATATTTGCGATGCGCGCAGGTACACTCTGGTGGGCTTTCGGCGTCCCTCCTCCCCCCTAACAACCCTCTCTTCCCGAGTCTTCCCTCCTCCACCTCCCGCTGCCGTGGACGTATTTATGCACGTCTTATTCTAATCGTGAGCAAGCACTTGCCACCTCTCTCTCCTTCGCTCACCGATGCGAATTCCACGAAAGCTCCTCGGGGACGCTGTCCCGCGCTTCCCTCCCCTCCCAAGGCCCCCTCTTCTCTTCGCAGGATCCCCATGTTTCCCCCAACCCCCACCCCAAACAACCCGCCTCCCTCATCCCGCTCCGACTCATCCTGTACGTTTATTTCTGCCCCATCCCCCCGACGAGGAAAAAAGAATAATGCGAAAATAAAAGAGGCGAACTTTTTACGACCCCTTTCGCCCTTTCGCGCGACACTCCACAAACAATCCTTTCTTCTTCTTCAATTCCCGCATCCTGGAGCCACTAGCTTCTCCCGACCTCCCTTCTCGCCTCTACTCCTTCCCGACCCCGTTCCCTATTCTTCCTCCTCCTCCTCCCACATCCTCCTTACAGCCTTCGCAGAAGTTGGTGGCAGATGCGAAGTTAAAGATTTTGCGACTGCCTGGGTTTAACATCTACATCTACGAAATATCGTGAGGGCCAACACTAGGGTATGTGGCACGGAGAGATTCCACACCAGGAATGAAGCACTCCTCCCAGCTGATGTCAGAATTGCGCTTGTTCCCTCGGAATCCCAGGTGCAGGCCAAAAGCAATCAAGACAACAGTGCGCGGTAAAACCAGAAACTAGGAGTGCCACATGGACGAACATGCTACCATGCAGTACATTACTTAAGATACAACCACTGGTTATAATTAATGCGACAGATAAATAGTTCTGTAAGATACTATATCATGCCGGAAATCGCATGCAAGGTTAATAACTTATAATGATGTTAGGATATTTAGCACACGTGCAAAAACCTATTTTACCTAGTCAGGGTCAAAGTATCCTGGAACTGATCTATCGTAAATATTATGATCTCTCATAGTACGTGGAAAAAATGAAATTTTAAAGCTATCGGTTTGGCAATCTATTTCCTCAATCTTATGCCTGTGATCGTTTCTACCATAGTAGTTTGGCTCGTGCAAAATATGTTGAACGTCCGGCAAAAAAGTCTACATCAAACTGTCATAAAAGATTTAATCCATATATTTCCCTTGGATCGGATTGAGGTTCCCACCCTAGTTCCCTCAACAAATTATTGACACTACTATGTTTATCATTACAATTCTTAACAAATCTAGCTGCCCTCCGCTGTATTCGATCTACATCTGAAACTAGTCCTACTTAGTAAGGGTCCCATGTACTAGCGGCGTACTCCAAGTGAGGTCTCACGAGAGAAAAATAACATCGCTCTTTTACTTCCTCGTCACATTTTCCCAGTATTCTCTTATGTTTGCTTCATAGGTTTAATAGTCGGCTGCGGGCTTTTCTTTTTATTGTTGGCTACCCGGCAAGGGATGTGATTCCCATTCTCTTTCACATATCAGCGTTTCAGAGGCATCGACTATTTTGACTTCTGTGAGGACCTATTTTATAAAAATAAAATGCTCGCGCCGGTTGAATTGACTCTAGTTTTGTGCTTTTGTTTACATTTGACGACCAAGAATCCGGTTTGCTAGTCGTTCCAACTCATTAGCAAATGATACTTTCAAAGGTAAGCACTTTTTCAGATATTTGGTCGTGTCTATTTTATAAAAACCGCTCAATGCAGGTGAATGAGTTGGAGGTTTGTTCTTATTTTACTAGAGACAACCTTGCGCCCACTGTGAAAAATCATATTCTCTTTGACTTAAAGAGTTTTTCACTTCCCCTCCGTCCCTACTGTTTGCTATGCCTGTCCTATGTGCCTACTCCTTCCATATCGTAGCGTTCATCTCATCTGTTTGCTATCACATTTCGCGAGAGCTTCATTTTTTTAGAACGTATTTTCTCTGCTGTTTCCCACTTCGCCTTTGGATATCCATTCCAATCGGCGATTCGCCATATCTTATTCGCTTATGTTAAATTGACGGTTAATATGACTAGTTAAATTTGTTAATTTGACTGGTTTTAATTGACGTGCGAAACTACTCGAGAGAAACGTCACTGTCCGCCGAGTTAGTGAGAGGAAGATACGCTAATTTTTTGATAACGGTTTACTGGACGCACGGCGCAATTTAAGATCTGTTGGTCTTTTTTTCTTGGCATGCTACTCTACGATTTAGGTTTGTGAATACTGAACATTTGAGACACTTGACTGTCTTTCGATGAGGAATAGTCTTGTCATTTGCGCCACATCACCGTTCATATTAATTTAAATATTAATTATACTCTGTCTCTGCCTGCCCTTACGTAAAAATTTCGTATTAGCTTTAATGTGCAAATATCTTTCTCCTACTCATGATGAGGTAAATGGTTTATTAACAACTAAATCGTGAATTTATTAATGCTAGACTTTAAATGCCTCATTACTGATTCTGTATCTTATTTCATTCGAAAGCTGACCAGAAGATAGCCGTAGACTACTCGTGCCAGTATCTCTTCTACCATATACAGTAATGTTGATTCTGTGATTTTATTTCAGTATCTTTAAAAAAAAACTTAGACTAGAACTAGAAGTTTTAGTTTAAGTTTGATTTCACTAGTGTTGACCAATTACGTACCTCCATATGGCCTACTTTAGCGTAAATCCACGAAAATGCATGTTGATAGAAACGTATTCTCGTTACATATTCTTCTATCTGCTAAGTGGTGATACCCGGTGTGGATCTTCGGTTTCAGTAGCTTTCTTTTTACTGCAGCACCTCACCTGCTTCATGCGCCAATGACTTTCATATGCATGAGTAATCCCCATCCAAAATCATCCTATTCCTGACACGATTCTGTGTTGTGAAAGGTACCAGCGGCCTCCTTTCATAATATTTGAGATTCCTTGGGCGTTGCTCGCCACATTGCACGGCGACCAGCGAAGAAGCTATCTTGATCTGTTCCACAGACGCGGATAAACTTTTTTCCCACTGAGAGAGACGACTAATTAAGCGTATATTCTGCGGGAAACGCACCACAGCGAATTTTACCAGTCACGTGCAGGAATCTTCACACGAAGAAAAATCCAGTATGCTGTTCGAAGGTAGCCTTCCTATCTCCGAGAGATCCGGGTTCGGTCACCGGTCAAGTCAAGTGGTTTTCTTTCTCAAAGGATGGCAATGACTAATTTTCGTGAAATCATTACACAATGTTGTTTTTTTTTACCATCATGAAAGAATCACTGTCTTTCACTCAATGCTAAGTTTATAATACGAAATCTAAAGTTGTAGGCATCCATACTTGTCACGGTCTGCCGACGTAATTTTAAATAAATCGCTCTCCGTTGTTTATTAAAACGACGGGAAAATTTTTTAATATTAGCCGTAAAAACTTGTTCTGGATTCGTATTATAAAACAGATTAATGAACTATAGAAGAAATACATGAGGTGACCTTTTTTTAGGCGTTAGAAATTGAAAAATGGCCAGTTATACCCATAATATAGGTGTTTTCTAAACAGCAAAACGCAATTTGAGTACAGTGTTGGATTTCATTAAGATTAATTTGGGAAAATGTTCTCTCGTATGCGGCCATCAATTTACGCTATCATGCTCTCTCCAATTGGAAATTATTAGGTTGGTAAATTGGAAAAATGACATTACCCTAATCTTCTTGTTTTAAACTATCTATTAGGTGTAGAAAATGAGATATTATTCAAGATTATTTTGAACGTAATTTTCTCCTCCCTTACTATTTCTGATTGTCTGATACAACTAATCCCCCCGTTGATTCTTCCACCATTGATCAATCATGATGCTTGAGCGTGACCTGTATTTAGGTATAGATACAAAATTGACTTAGCTTATTATAGGCTGATCTTCACGAGGATTGAACTCTTCCTACTTCTCTAGTAGACTGACCCTGTTGATAGCTATTTTTCGATTACATTGCATTGTTTCTTTCATTCTATATTATTCTGTGTTTTATCTAGACCCAAACAAAAATAATGGTTAAAAACTGCGTATCTTCCTTTATACCGAGGAGGTCTAATAAAAGAGTGTAATTATATGATTTTTTTCTATCAGAATCCTATTTAATTTTTCTCATTTCTATCTGCACCTTTAGCTGTTTATATTCCTATCATTATATGATTCAATTGGTCCTCGTAATTACCTCTACTTTTTTAAGCATATAATCTCAATTAACCCCTAATCAAAATCATTTACGCGTCATAAGTACATAAGGCTAAAACTTTACAAGTTCATCACACAAATTCTTCCGGTGACCAATTAATTTTCAGATATATTGAATATAATTCATAGGATCTTAACTCTCTTCATATATCTCTATTATCAAATTTGGTTCTCCTCTTCACGAAACCTTTCTTCTCACATTAAATTCTACATTTTGAAATCGAGACGTAAATATGTTTTCTTTGTCTGTATTATTTGTAGAAGTGTCTAAAAAACCTACCTTATACCTATTCATATATTCTTCTAACTTGGTACTTGAAAGATGTTTGGTTTAGAGCATTTTGCGGTAAAGTTCTCTTTAACGATGGTATTAATTGAAAAAGCTTTATTATAGCATACCTTCTCATAGCCCCGAGATACAAGTTACTGTCTCAAACAAAATCCGTATGAAATTTAACGATTTGGAACAGAAGTCTGTTCCTTTCGTTTGATCGTCAGCTTCATTGTACACTTTAGTAAGTATGTAAATAAGTTGTTTGTTGCTTCCAACTGCATAATTACATATGCTTTCATGCTAATTGAGGTGAGAAATGTTTATGTTGCTTCTTGAGGGAAAAATCTGAGCTGAGGTAGCCGTCATAAAAATACATGCATTGCTAAAAATTATCTTTATAATATTTCTTTTTTCAATTCATTGCTATTACTTTTTTAATACACAAAAATGGGTGAAAGGATAAATATTTAAAAGTTTAATTACAAATGCTATCAATATGATTTTTATGTATATTTTTTCTATTTTCTCTTTGGTCAGTATCCA